>CM066727.1:146684433-147884433 GCA_033961575.1 Aselliscus stoliczkanus
TTTTCTTTATTAAACTTCAATCAATATCTCATTTTTAGCACTCCTTGGTGTCACGTCCAGCATGACAGAGCAGTGGGAGTGGAGAAGGAATGGCGAAAGGTTAAGAAAGAGAGAGACACAAATAAGAGAAAAATGCAGTTGGTGCCAGAGGACTCCAGCCTCATGGACTGAACCCTGAATCAGGCCTGACTGCTCCTTTTATTGTCTCACACATAAGAAAAGATCAATGTATCTTCAGAGGTCTACGAATCTCATACCAGAGAATTTAGCTCAGGGCCAAATCACCCATGCCTGCAGGCTGCCATTACCAAAGGTCCCATGATGGTATTGTCATGCACCTCCTAAGAGACAGAAACTTACTCGTAAGAATGCACAGAGGACAGATATTATCACATCAATAGGTTATTTCACATGCAGGCTGTCAAAACCTGAAACAAGGGGTCTACTCCCTTTTTTCTCAACTCCATGATTTCTCCTATGGCTCTCATGTGACTGTGCCTGTCTTAGGTTGAACCTCCCTTGAAGAATCTTAATTGTCATTGACTAACCAGCCATCTTTTGGGGCCAGGTAAGGATGCATAGAGTGGGCATAATATTGAAGATCTGTCTTTATGGAAAGGTGCATGGGGACAGGCAGGCTATCATGTGACAACCCCGTGGCCCTCAACAAACTACCAAAGAGAAGTGTAGATCCTTTATTGGGTTTGGCCAGGCAGCCTGCATTCATGACACACTGGCATTGTTCTCTCTGCTTCATCCATTGGCATTCTCCAGAGTCCAGCTACAGGAAAATTTTAAAATTCTCACCCACTTATAAAGACTCCCTCATTTCTCTTTGCCATTGTTCTATTTCTATTATTTTTATGGTACATTGGGTGTGCAGCTGAGAGATAATGGGATGTAAATATTTGTGTTAGTCTTTCATCTTAAGTTGCAAGCCTATACGTAACATTTAAGTGCTAAATTACATTTGTTATAGAGATACATTCGCCAACAGAGAGCCTCTCTTCAGCATAATATTTACTAATCATTTCTAAAAAGGAAAACAAAAATTCTGTTATACGAGTATTATTCTTTCCATGACAACCAAACTACAGCAACAATTTCCCTAAAGGCTTAAAAAAGGGAAAATACATGCTGGATTCTCATAAGTTTCTGTACATATTACAATACTTAAAAACAAAATAAACAAACAAAAAAACTCCTTGTGATCTACCTTGCATCAATACAGAATAAAATATTCTTGAATTTCTGAACATTGCTTCTTTACCTGATTTATTAGTCTACTTACACATTTGTTATAGAAAAGAAACTGAAACATGTGAAAGAGTATCGCATTCAATAATGTAAATGTTTGCTTGAATACCATATCTATCTACATGTGAAGATTTATGAGTTGGAATTATATTTATATGTATATATTTTAAAACTAGATCCAGAATGTTTCTACTATTTTACCTGTCATTGACTAGAAGTGTGATTCAGAGAAGTTATTGTATTTCCCTGGGTTTGATTTTCCACCTGAGAAAAGAGGGGATTACATTAGATAAATATGTATTTCTCTTTGGATTTTATATTTTATAATTATGTTTTGTTAAGTATATGCAACTTACGTTTGAAACATCAGCAGGTAAGTTGAGGAATTCCTAGTTTTTTAGAACAAATAATCTTAAAATTTATATGGAACCATAAAAGACACCAAATATTGACGGCAATTTTGAGAAATAAGAACAAAGTGGGAAGTATCACACTATGTAACATCAAATCATACTACAAGGCTCTAGTAATCAAAACAGTATTGGCATAAAAACAGATACATAAATCAATGGAAGAGAAGAGAAAGTCCAGAAATAAATCAATGCCTATGTGGTCATTTAATGTATGACAAGGAAAGCAAGAATTTACACTGGAGTAAAGACAGTCTATTTGTTAAATGGGAAAAAAAAATAGACAGATACATGAAAAAAAAAAAATGAAACTGAACCACCTTCTTACACCATATACAAGAATAAACTTAAAATGGATTAAAGACTTAAATGGAAAGGCCGAACCATAAAACTCCTAGAAGAAAATATAGGAAATAAACTCACAGACATTATCCTTGGTAATATTTTTATTGCTGTATCTCCGTGGGCAAGGGAAACAAAAGAAAACATAAACATATGGGACTACATCAAACTAAAACATTTTTTCACAGCAAAGGAAGCCATCAACAAAATAAAAACACATCCTACTGAATGGTAGAAGACAATAGCCAATGATACATCTGATAAGATGTTAATATCCAAAATGTATATATAAAAGCAAACCTCATACAACTCAACACCAAAAAACCCAAACAACCCAATTTAAAAATGGGCAGAGGACATGAAGAGACATTTCTCTAAAGAGGACATACAGATGGCCAATAGACATATGAAAAAATGCTCAACATCACTAATCATTAGAGAAATGCAAATAAAAACCACAATGAGCTATCACATATCACTTCATTCCTGTCAGAATGGCTATCATCAAAAAATCAACAAACAACAAGGTTGGGAGGATGTAGAGGAAAGGGAACCCTCATGCACTGTTGGTGGGATTGCAAATTGGTGCAGCCATTATAGAAAACAGTATGGAGATTCTTCAAAAAGAATTAAAAACAGAACTACCTTATGACCCAGCAATCCCACTCCTGGGTATTTATACAAAAAAAATTTAGAACATTAATTCAAAAAACTATATGCACCCCTATGTTTATTGCAGTGATATTTACGATAGCCAAAATATGGAAAGAAAGAACCTAAACACCCATTAATAAATGATTGGATAAAGAAATTGTGAAACATTTATACAATGGAGTATTACTCTGCCATAAAAGAAGAATGATATCTTACCATTTGAAACAACATGGATGGACCTAGAGAATATTATGCTAAGTGAAATAAATCAGAAGGAGAAAGACAACTACCATATGATTTCACTTATATGTGGAATCTAACGAACAGAATAAATGAACAAACAGAAATACACTCAGAGATACAGAGAAAAAACTGATGGTTGCTAGATGGTAGGGAGTTCGGGGGAAAGGAGAGAAGGTGAAAGGATTAGGAGGTGCAAATTGGTAATCACAAAATAGTCATAGGGATATGAAATACAGTATAGGGAATATAATCATTAATGTAAAGATTGTGTAGGGTACCAGATTGTTACTGGATTTACCAGCGGGATCGCTTCATAGATTGCATAGAGATGCCTGACCACTGCACAGTACACCTGAAGCTGAAGCAGAATAATATTGAATGCCAACTATAAATGTATACATACACACACACACACACACACACACACACACACACACACATGCTCATACTTATATAATATAGTCACAGGATATAAAGTACAGCATAAGGAATAGATGCAATGATATTGTAATAGCAACATATGATGTCAGAGGGGTAATAGACTGGAGGGGGTTATCACTTTATGAGAGGTGTAAGTGTCTAAACATTGTTTTGTTTTGTTCATCTGAAACTAATATAAAAAATGAACTTAAAAAAAGAATTTCTAGTTTTAGTGTTCTAATTTATTTGCTAAGATTTAAATATCAATGAAATATTTTGGCTGTTTTAGAAAGTTATTAAAAATATTATTTGACTATTAATTGACATCAATAAATGTTACTGAGTTTTTATTTTTGTCAAGGCACTTAACTTATTTTACCAACTGAGTTAAAGGCAGTTTAGAGGCCAATAAAATATATTGATCAAATATACATTGGGAAACACACATATTAAGAAGGTACATGCATGTGCTGAAGTCATTTTGAAATTTATATACAAAGAAATATTAAAATTAGTGTATTTATTTTGCAGGATTATGTGTGATAGTTACTTCAAGGTTCCTACTACATATTCATTTTTATGTTTTTTCTTTCTATTTACACTCTGATATTTTTAGAATGCTAATGTACCATGCAAAAATTATTCAACCTTCTAGGCTCCCATAAAGTTAAATTTGTATAACTGACCAATATCTGACCAATTATATATAAGTGTTAGTCTACTGGGTAGCACTTCCAAAAAGCTGTTGATATTCTAAACAAACAAACAAAAAGTATCAAGCTTGGCTAGTACTCTTCTTTTGCCCTTCACTTTCAAGAGAATGGATATAGCAACCATTTTTCAAGCATAGGCAACAAGCAACATAGTAAGGATATCAGAAAAGAAAGATAAAACCACCCTTGGAAACTTATTGTGTCACAAAAGTATCTCTACCAACTCTGGTCTCCTTTATGGCTGAGATTTCCTGATCCATAAGAAAAACAGATCTCCATTTAGAAGACTCTGTAGGTGTGTCACCATATGTGAGGCTGAGCGTTTTAATTTTGCAGCTTCTTCATTTTCCAATTAAATAAACATTTAGTGATTTAATAACATATAAATAGTATAATGTAATATTAAAATGATCTGTTTTTATTGTGAATAAGGGCAGTGAGATGATACATCCATTACGCAAATTCAAGTAACACCATATTTTAAACCTTCTCAGAGAGGTGGCATGTGCTTGCTAGGAGCTAGGAGGTACTATTTCTAAATATAATTAACAGCATTACCAAATTAGTTAAATTCACAGACAGCTTAAAAAAAAGAAAGCTGGAAATCTGATCACCAAAGAACTTGACCTGAAGGATAAAGAGTAATTCATTAGGTGGTCTAAATATGGCACAATATATAAAGCAGAAGGATCAATATGTCCAAATATACAGAAACATAGAATTGTATAATATATTTAAAGAATGTTAAATAATTCAATAACTGTCTTACCTGGTAATCTGTAAACTCTGAGGACAGTGGAGATCTTTTAAATTGAATTCATCTGTAGCACTTAGTACTTTGCCTGGTACATAGTTAGCACCCAAAAATATTTATGAAGTAAATAAGTAGATAAATGTGGGGTTTTTTGTGTTTTTTTTTTTTTTTTGAGGGCAGTGTCACTGGCCCTCATATGTAGTACCGAACCGGGGCCACTGGCTTCCCAAGCCAGTGCTTAACCACCACGCCACTCGGCCGGCCCAAGATAAATGCTTTTATGAAAAATCCCATATATTTTTGTGGTGGTAGGGGAGCAAAAGACAGGGAATATTTTCATTCTTGTTTAACGATTACTTTTTCCCCTAATTTTGTCTTTTACAACTAGGTTCTTACTATTTAATATAATAGAAATAATTATCTTGGGAAGGCTATCTTTCTGTGAAAGATAAAGCTATATGCCTACGTACATTCAACATTAATGAATGAGAACAATTTATAGGGGTTCACTAAACATTTAATATTGAGCATGTTAGACACTATAGAATTTGAAAAATAAATGTCAGATAATAACTGCTTAATTCACTAAATTAATTACATGAGTAAGATTTCAGTATTCTATGCAACTTTTTAATAATGTCGGTCTATTAGTAATAAAAGATAAGAATTTGAAATATTATAAGGACAGGTCATTTAATGAAGTTATATCTGAAAAATATATGACTAGTACATGTCAGATGAATTATTTAAAAGAAATATTTTAGAGGTTTGACTTTCTTAATTTATATAAATATTTCCTGCAAGATAACATATATTCTTAAAAATTAAATCTGTCTGTCTATCCAATCTCCATTTCATCCTGAATTATAGCTTGCTTTTACATAAAGCCATAAAAATTGCATTCTTCCAATTTCTGTTGGTAATCAACTGTGACATTAAATGGCATAAATCTTTGTTCAATTCATTTCCTGCTTCTTCAAAGAAATGAAAATAAAGTACATCTAAAAATGGTGATTATAGTAAGCACAAGAGATTCTAACTTTTTTGCTAAGTTCTTGAAAGTTTCAATTTAGATTTAAACATTTCCTGTCATTCATCTGTAGCAACAAAAGAAAACTAGCTTTATTCTTAAACAAAAGATGACAGCTTAAAACTTAAACTTTTTTACAATTTCAGATCAGTTTAAAAAAATAGTTTAAAAAAATATCACTCTTTAAAAAATATAGTCCTATGTTTTCTAGTTCAAACCTCAGGCAAAGACAGTGAACATAACAGCCAAATGTAAGGATACTGGGCAACCAGAGAAGATGGGTCCAGCCTGTAATTCTCCTGAACCTGACTCATTCTGTTTCATTTGAGTGCATTTCTAGAACAATCTATACCTAAAGTTTTTCTTACTTATGGGAGTTAAATTATCAGTAATGTCCATGACAGAGAGATGATCTGTCAATTTGTGACTTCGTTTATATATCACTTTTGAATTTGAAAGATTTTTAAAATTACAGATTATAGAGTAGTTTTCTTAATGAAGAAAAATTTCAAACACATCAAATTGGATTAAGGAATATAATTAAATCCCCCAAATATCAAATGTTCAAAAATTATAAGATTTGTCTTGCTCCATTTATTGTCAGTAAAGTTTATTTACTAAAATCTTAAGAGAAATCTCAGACTTCTTATAATTGCATTTTAAAAATATAGGCATTTATTACTAAACCTCTCTGCTCATACAAAACTCAACAAAAACAAATCTTTGTAATCATCAAATACCCAGTTCATTCTAGGAAAACCTCTGAAAAAGTAAAATTTTTTTTTAAAGAAGCATAACTGATGCTAAGAAAATGAAATTTTAGAACGTTCAATTAAATCCACAAAAGGCAGAAGAGTGAAATACAAAATAGGAACCAAGAGAAAGGGTAACAAATAGGGGAGAAAAAAAACCACGCAATACTTATATTTTAGATATCAATCCAACTATATCAATAATAACTTTAAATATCTAGGTCTAAATGCCTAATTAAATGAGAGACCAAATTAAATGTCAGGGCAGACCACACATGACACAACTGTAAGTTGTCTATAAGAATCCCACTTTAAATAAAAACACACATAAAGATTAAAACTAAATGAATGGCTAAAAATACACCACACTAACACTAATCAAAAGAAACAGGCATAGCCATATCACTTTCAGACAAAGCAAATTTCAAATCATGGAAACTTAACAGGGATAATGAAAAGTATTATGCAAAGAGTCAATTCCTTAAGAAGACATACAGTCCTTAATATCTATGAGCCTAACAATAGAGTCTCAAAATATGTAAGTCAAAAACAGAGAGAATTGCATAAAGAAATAGATAAATCCACTAATGTACTTTAAAACTTCAATATCCCTCTCTCAGAAATGAACAGATTCAGAGGGCAGAAAATCATAAGAACATAGTGAAATGCAACAACACAATCAATCAACTGGATATTATTGACATCTATAGACTACCTCATCCAACAATAGCAGAGTTCACATTCTTCTCAAGCTCACATGGAATATTCACCAAGATAGACCACATTCTGAGCCATAAAAACAAACCTTGACAAATTTAAAAGAATGGAATTCATACAATGTCATGCTCTCAGACCACCATGGATTTAAAGTTGAAATCAATAACAGAAAGATAACTGGAAAAATCCTAAAATACATGGATATTAAACAACATACTTTTGAATAATATATGTGCCAAAGAAGAACTTTCGAGAGAAATTTAGAAAGATTTTGAACTAAACGAAAACAAACAAACAAAAAAAACCAAAAAACCACCAACTCTCAAAATTTGTGGAATGCAGAGAAAATAGTGCTTAGAAAGAAGTTATAGCACTGTATACCCATATTAGAAAAGGAAAAAATCCAAGATCAATAATATATGCTTCTATCTTAAGAAACCATCAAAAGAAGAGCAAATTAAATCCAGAGTTAGCAGAAAAAAAAAAAAAAAAGGACTTAAAGCAGAAATCAATGAAATTGAAACAGCCAATAGAGAAAAAACATCAAACTCAAAAGCTGCTTTTTTGAAAAGATCAATAAAATCGATAATCTCATAGCCTGGCTATGTAAGGAAACAAAGAGAGGACACAAATTACTAACATCTCAAATGAAGAAGAAGACATTACTACAGATCCTATAAACATCAAAAAGATAAGAAAGGGATACTATGAAGAACTCTATGCTCAGAATTTGATAACCTAAAATAAATAAACCAATTTCTTGAAGGATGCAATCTGCCAAAATTCACACAAGAAAAAATGCATAACCTCAATAGGCCTTTATCTACCAAATAAATCAAATAATTAATAACCTTCATAAGAGAAAGCACTAAACCCAGATGAATTCAATGCTGAATTTATCAAACATTTAATATGAAATTATATTGATTCTCTACAATCTCTTCCAGAGGAAGAGACAGAAGGGATTCTTCCTAACTCAGACTATGAAGCCAACATTGCCCTAATATGAAAACCAGAAAAAGGCATTACAAGAATAAAAACTACAGATCAATATCTTTCATGAACATAGATGTAAAAATTCTCAACACAATACAGTAAAACCTTGGATTGTTAGTAACATGATTTGTGAGTGTTCTGCAAGACAAGCAAACATTTCTAATACATTTTAACATGGTAAATGAGTGATGTCTTGCAATATGAGTAGTTTGTTTCCAGAATGAATTATGCTCCCAAAACCAAGGTATTACTATATTAGCAAATCAAATCCAAAATTTTTTTAAAAACTCTTACATCATTAACAAGTGGTATTTATCCCAGGTATGGTGCCAGTGCAGAGTCTGAAGCTACTCAGCAAGTCTCGGAACACACCAAGGTCAGTCACCATCCTCCTGGGTTCAGTAAGACTGATAGTTTTCCAATAAAGAGTGCAATACAGACAGGTCTGCTGGTCTTGGAGAAAGTGCCTCCAGCGTTGGGGTACTTAGGTGGTGCGGGGTCCCAGTGACTCAGCAGGGTGGATTTGTAGATCTCACCAGACCAATCAAATTCAGATTTAGCCTGTGGAGGCAGGCTCAACACAGGAAAGATGGCGCCTGTCTGCTGGCTACAGGAGAGGAAGACCTCACACAGGGAAATGGTGAATGTCCTCCAGCTTTGGACCCCAGAACAACACAACTCAGCCTTTTACCTGTATGTCTCCAACATCCCCCAAATTATAGTCCTTCTGCTGGAGCCCAAGGTGAGTGCCTTTGAGAGAGAGTCTGTGTGCATGCCCTTTAATAGCATGCCTAGGTTTCCCATCACCTTCTGTCCTACCCAGATGGTTGAAATCCCCACTACTTATTTTTCACAGTCAGATGTTGTGGGGGCTCTTCTTCCTGGCACCGGTACTCTGGGCTGGGGAGCCTGGTATCGAGATGGGGCGGCTGAGATATCCCTCCTGGTTCTCAACTGCCAAATGAAGGTTTGGAGTTAGCAAGTTCCACTTCTTCACCCCTCCTTCCAGTCTCAACTGGCTTCTTATTTATTTATTTATTTATTTATTTATTTATTTATTTTATTTTTTTTATCTTTTTTAAAGATTTTATTGGGGAATTGGGGGAGGGGAACAGCGTTGGGGAATTGGGGAAGGGGAACAGACAAGTTGCTGTCTTTTTGTTCTTCAGTTTAGTTGCGGAGGATGTTGCTTCACTGTTGGTATCGTCATTGCGCTCTTCCCGGATGAGGCAGATTGGTCGCTGGCCTCTGGATGTCGCTCACCGCGGCTATTGGCAGCTCACTCTTGGCTGCCAGCCGCTCACGCTGGCTGCAGGCCACTCACTGTAGCCTATGGCAGCCCACTGCAGCAGGGGCTGCAGCCCACACCATCACAGGGGCTCGCACAGCCCAGCTCCAGGTGGAGCTGTTGTTAGCTGTAGAGGGCAGTGTCACTGGCCCTCATGTGGGATCCGAACCGGGGCCGCTGGCATCCCAAAACCAGCGCTTAACCAATGCGCCACTCGGCCGGCCCTGGCTTCTTATTTATATCTTAGTTATAAAACTTCTGTTCTACCAGACTTCAGATGGTTCTCCAGGTTGATTATTCTATAATTTAGTTGTGATTTTAATTTGTTCATGGAAAGAAGCAAGCACAGTGTTTATCTATACTGCCATCTTGGAACTCCTTAAAAAATTTTTAATTAGTACAATTTTTAAAAAACTCAAAATACCATGATTAGAATGAGTAATTATAAAATAATCTGTTATAGGAGAAATGCCCATGTAGTATGCAAAAAAAATTACTGTATCACATCCCTAATACATTAACTTCTTATTTAATATAATTAAAATGAGACGCTTTGATATAATAGCAATAGGAAATTGAATAAAGCCTACTATTTTTGGAGAAATGCTGATTTTATTTATTTAAATCTTTTCATTAAAGTGCTTTTCATTAAATTATTAATACCTCCTTTGATCCTAATTTCCTTCTTTGGATTGGATCCTACAGTCCAGTTCACTCCTGGTAAATTTTATTGGTTTTACCCCATAGTAAATCCTTGTGAGTGAAATCAGCATATATTACTTCAAATGAGGAAAATAATAATGAACTTAAAGAAAATTGACCTGCAACCTTGAACTGACTTTGAAACAACCACGGAGAATTTTAAAAATCAAGTTTAGAACTATTTATCCTAGTGAGAAACCTAGAAAGGGAATGCTCCTTACACTAAAAGTAAGAGAAAAAAAAGCTGGCTCCAAAGAAACATACAGATTAAAAGCTTCTTATCAATAAAAAAGATCTAATTACTATTGCCAGGACCATCTTTTATGTAGCACCTCAACACTCAAGAGAGGATACCATCTGGGCGGATTTCACTTAGATAGTGAAGGTAACCTAGCAGAAATGTCAGCAATAAAAATTGCTTTCTCAAGTCTCTCTGTTACATACTCTAGCATAAGTTAATGCAGGGAAATCATTGAAATTCCTTGGTTAATCCTTGAAAACTTTCATCCTGAAACACACAAATTGTTTGAATTCTATTTTGTAATCCGATTCATTATACATCGTTAATGTGACTATAACTTTCTTTCTTTTCTGGTGATGTAATTAAATCAGAATGATTCAACTCTCTATGATGATTGAAAGAGCACGTGGCTTTAATTCTTTCTTCCTTTTAAAAAGGTGGTTGGTTTGTCAAAGATCTGAAATCTGTGTGCTGATTAAGGCAGTTAAATAGATCTGCCTTCCAAAGGAAATGAGTTATGGAATAAACTGGTTGTCCTTGCTAAGTTTTCCTCTAGTATACAAATACTCTGAGCTATTTCTACCATATGAAGTTCACTGATTTTATTAACAACAACAACAAAAATCTCATTTAAAGAATAATTCCAGTTCCTTTCCTTCCAGAATCAGAGTTTGATTTGAAATAATATTAGTAATGATTTATAAACTCAAGTTAAGATTATAATAGGATTTGTGAATATGCAGGAATGCCTACCAGATAAGTTTAGCAATAATATTCTAATCTAATTCATGTGCATTGAAAAAGAGTGAGAGAATTTTCCTCTTACAATCCATTTGGGAAAGACACATTTTTTCAAGCTTTGACTTCTTATTTTTTCTATCTCAAAAAAAAAAAAAAAAATCACTTCTGTCCTTATTAATGCACAGTTTTTCAAAAAGATTGACTTTCTAAATTGAATTATTATCTTCTCCTTGAGCAGGATGTCATTGAACTTGATAATGGTCATTAAGGTGTGTTTATCAAGAAGAATAGTCCAAACACAGATTTAAAAATTGATCTCCATATCAAATCATTTAGTCATAAATTAAAATCACACTGGCCTCTCTGGCTGTCTTGGCCTCTTTTACCCTCATTCTGCTATTTCCATTTCCTTTTCCTTTAAGTTGAGCTTCATCATAGCCTTGGGTCAACTGTGTTCTTACTATGTATATGTAAAGGAGATCTTTTCAATATTGAGCAGACTTGAAAAATCAAGTAAAAACCAACCTAATTCATCTCTTAGTGCTAACACTTGGCTTCTTCCCTGCCCTATATTGTACATCAAAGTCTGGGAGACAGGGATGCTAATTACCAGGCCTCCTCATACAAGTCCCACACTGAAAATTTCCATCTGTGGTCCGGTGCTGTGCTTCCTGCAGCATTGCTTCCTAGAATTATATGCTCCAGGCACTGTACATCTCCTGCTCACACAGGCTGCTTTGTCTTTTTCTGTGCTGTTTTGCTTCTTGGATGTCTACCCCGTTCCTTCTTATTCAACCTTAACATAATGACCACAAGTATGAATCACCAAATTATCTATCATATCTCTCTGTATGTCAACAGCCAAACTGAACTTCATACTTGTCTCACCCTAGTAAACATCAGTATTTTCCTAATATCTGACTCCCCTTACCTGACTTAGCCCATCCCTGACAGAGCTTTCAAGCACCGTGCTGAAAAACATTGAATCAAGTGTTTTCATTGAGTTTTTCAGATAATTGTCTAGCTTTTCAAGTTTAATATACTGTTAATGAGACCATGGATGTTATGAACAACTGCCAGAATATGTATCAAGGGATAAGTGTCACTCAGTATTTATTCATAACTACTTAATGAGCGCCATCATGTACTCATTACTGGAGCTACACAAGACATATGACAATGTCCCTGATTTTAGGGAACTTTGTGGAGTAATTCAGATAATCTCGCAGCAAAACAAATTAACATGATGATTTGGGGATAATTTTTATTT
Organism: Aselliscus stoliczkanus; assembly: GCA_033961575.1. Classification (NCBI taxonomy): domain Eukaryota; kingdom Metazoa; phylum Chordata; class Mammalia; order Chiroptera; family Hipposideridae; genus Aselliscus; species Aselliscus stoliczkanus. Next base: position 146,696,964 of record CM066727.1, read on the forward strand.
TGTTCATTTTTTTTATTTTTAAAGATTTTATTGGGAAATTAGGGTAGGGGAACAGCATTGGGGAATCTGGGAAGGGGAATAGATAAGTTGCTGTCCTTTTGATCTTCAGTCTAGTTGTGGAGGACATTGCTTCACTGGCTCATGTTGCTATTATCATTGCACTCTTCCTGGTTTAGGCAGATCGGTCTCTGGTCTCTGGACGGCCACTCACGGCAGCTCATGGCAGCTCACACCGGCTGCCAGTAGCTCACACGGGCTGCTGACCACTCACTGTAGCTTGTGGCAGCCCACTGCAGCAGCGGCTGCAGCCTGTGCCATCGCCAGCGACTCAAGGCAGCCCACCTCCAGATGGAGCTGTTGTTCACCATCTTAGCTGTAGAGGGCAGTGCCACTGGCCCTCATATGTGGGATCCCACCAGGGCCTTGCTGCTCAGAGCTGGCGTTCCAAACCAGCTCTTAACCAACACACCACTCGGCCGGCCCTGGGGATAATTTTTCACACTACGAAGTAGTAAACCAGGGAAAGATGAGAGCAATTGCTAAATTTTAGCAGTTTACAAAGGCCCTATGGATGAGACAGCACTAGATAGCTACAGGACAATCTAGGAAGTGTTCAGAGGGTGAGAACAGCGATTGCAACATTTTTGAAGGAAAGATTTAAAAAGTTTTATATATATATATATATATATATATATATATATATGTTATAAAATATTATATTTCAAAATGAGGAAGCTGATATTGAAATAGATTATTTGATAGAACATAATTCTAGAAAGGAGTGTAAGATTACATTAATACTAAAATATCATTAATGATGCTAAATAACAATTTCCTTTAATTAAGAACAAAGAATTTTGGAAGTTTACAGACTCAGACAGAATAATTATTGTTCTCCAGATGATGTTCAAACCTCTAAAGGTCCCTGGAAAGACAGTTTATTGCAGTTATTGTTTTCTTTCACTTATATGTTTTTTTCTTCTCTTTTTGCTCTATAATTAATTTTCTCTCTAGAAAAATGTGCACGACTTCTCTAAAGTGTCAGTATCGACTTCCAGCTCAGCAATTCCACATTAAATGTACATCTGAGAATAAACTTGAATTAAGAGTAAACACCTAATCCAATTCCTCTGGTTTACTTGGTCTGAGTGACCACCGAAGTTTAGAGAGCAATCACTTAAGTTTGTAGTGAATACACATTGGTCATAGTCTTTCAATTCTGAACTACTGCTACCTTGGGGCTATTGTACATTCATATTAAATGAACAAGATACTTCAATATTGTCTTCTTTGAATGATCCCTGTGAGAAATGTTTAATCTAAGCTAAACCCTCTGTCATAGGGAAAAGAGCTCATGATCAGTGATGGCAGCTGAAATATTTTAAAATGTAGATTGCTAACAACAAATTGGCAGTCTTTGATCCCAGCTAACTTAAATTTGTAAGTAGCATTAAAAGTAGTTATACTAGCTTTAACACTATGGGTTAGGCAAACAAATCTTAAGTGCAGTTCCAACCTTTGTCACGTCTATATATGTCTATCTATCATCTATCTATCTATCTATCTATCTATCTATCTATCTATCTATCTATCTATCTTTATCTCATTCTACTATATATGTTCAATGCTGATCATAACAATTACAATGAGGAAACCTAGTTTAAAGCCTTTATTTCACAAATGAGAAGAGTTCAATGATCTGACCAAGGTCATAAGCCTAGTTCATTAGCGGCAATCCGTAGCCCTATTTGCCCTCCCCAAATCTATCAAGCAAAATGATGACTGCCCCATTCATCCATCAAAAACATGCTAAGAAAAAAAAATTTTTCCATTAATTCATTTCTTTTTTGGATATTATTTTCTTACATTTGCCTTATGAATAACTTATTATAAAACAGTCCTATTTTTAGTATTATCACTATTTTCAGGTGAATTCTTGAGTTGGGATAATATAGTAATTTGTCTTTCAAAAAATTGCTGATTTCTCTCTAAATGTATTTAGCAGATAGAAATTACATAAAATATTTGAATATATGAAAAAACTGTCATATAATATTATAATTTAATACATAGGTGAACATGTTGAGACTTGACAAAGTAAAGTGATTAATTTCAAATTATATAGAAAATGTCACTTACACAAAAGTAGAGTATAGTGAATCTCTATGTGTCCATTACCTTTATTCAACAATCATTAAATTATGGCCAAACTTTATGGTATTATATCCTTCGACCCCTTCCAGATTATTCTGATGCATATCCTAAGCATATCATTAAATAATAATTAAGTATTCACCTTTTACTGGTTGTGTTATAAATATACATTATGTAAAAAACACACATTTTTGTATATTCTTATCTCTATAGCTTATACATAAAGTAGATACATTGTTAATTTTGGATATGTTGTTTGTATCTATAGGTCTACAGACTACCATTCTTTGTTTTAGCTCTTTTTCTTTCCTCCAAGATTTTGTTGAAGAAATCAGGTTGTTTCTGCCATTATATGAATTTTACTTATGTAACCCTCATGGTATGCTTTCTCTCGTGTATTTCCATCTTGTTAGTTAAAAAAAGAAACTTGCTAAGAATTTTAGTGAGAACATTTCTAATGTCTGTCTGCCTTTCTTTTCATAATGTTAGTGCCCACAGATTATCAATGTTATATCCATGGATTATTAGAAGTTAAAAAAAACGTTAATACTATAAACCTGTCATCATTTCTTCATTTATTGGCTAGCATACTTTCATAAACTTCATTTCATCAACTATTGCATTAGTCTAATGTAAATATATTGTAAAAAAACAAAAAACAGGAAGGTAAATACCAGACTTCTCCTGTTAACTCACCAGTTTTATTTATCTCATTTTTTCCACTGTGCAACCTATTTCAGTGCCTGCCGTCTATGGGCATGGAAGCAAGGCAATGGTTCAGGGCCACAGTTTGCTCTGGCATGGGGCACTGTGAGAGGCCCAGGGGGATGGGCCTGCCAGAAATCCGAACCCATTCATAAATTCACCAGTTTTAATGAGTTATTTTCAAGCATCCTCAAAAGTTAAGCTCATCTTTTTTTGTTTTGTTTTTTGTTATAATTGTGATCTATGACTTTAATGTACCTTATTCATTTTGACTTCTTGCAGTAATTGCCCATATCAATTCATAAATGTTGCTATCGTAGTTTATTCTCACTGTTACCTGAGTTCTTTTGTCATAAGCTAATAATCTTCAAGTGCTTTCTTGTTTTCTAGCATTTCAAGATATTCTAAGCTCTTCCAGTACATTTCTGGCTCCAGACATTTTAGCAGCCATGTCTTCAAGGAGCCCTGCTTTCTTTTAGTGCAAAATTGTATTTAAAGACCACAATTTATTTGACAAAGGGTGCTCATTGCTGCTCAGTAGGTCATTGTTTCCAGGCTTTTTGGTAATGAAACTTGGGGAAATATGTGTAAAAATAAAGTATAGTTTGAGTTCCCAATTTTCCTAATTTCAAATCAGGACTTCAGGATTTTTACTTAGCAGGTACTGTATATGTTTTTGGTTACATTTGCTCTCACAGTTTTCATCCATCTAAACCACTCTCTATTTACTAAACACGCTCAGTGTTTACTTATCCTGCCTTTGTTATAGAACTCTGAACTGAGGTCCATATTGTGGTTAAATTCTTTGTACCACTGCATGTATTATATTACAATAAATGCCACAAAATCCCATGTTCTCATTTCTTATTAAAGAAAGTTCAGAAAAATCTCCATAATATGCCTGACAATCCTTGTAATAAATTCTAGTACATCTTAACAGTTGAATTAGAGGCTGCATGTTGTCAAGCAGAATGAGTTCACTAAAAACCTTCTGTTGGAATGCCCTGGGTTAAAAAGGCTATATGATTCCAGGATGGAGGAGGGTATTATCCAGAATACCTTAGCTGTACCTTGTTTCGGCAGTTATTCAGTTCCCAATATGAATTAGCTTTCCTGATATGGTTTACCTGGGTTTGTCACTATGAAGTCATAGGCATATGAAGAAGTCAAATATTTATTTATGAAACTTGTGGCTAAAATATTATCTTATGTTTCTTATTCTTTAATATGTAAACAGGGTACTTATGCCAAGAAGTGAAGAGATGGGGAAAAGTGGGAGAAATAGAGCTTTTCTAGAAAGCATGAAAAATTAAATGTGGAAGAGACTAAAGTGAGTAGATAGTTTTTAATGCCTGGTTATACATAGAATCACCTAGGGAGCTTAATAAATACAAATATAAGTGCAGGCTGTACTTTCAGAGCCTCTGATTTGCTTGATTTGAAATAAGATATGGACAAATATTAAAGCTTTTCAAATAAATCTAATGTGAAGCTAGATATACTCCAAGCTCTTCTCAGATAATTGAAGCCTAAAGAAGTATAATGTGAAGAACACATACCTGCTTAATAAGAGCCAGCTTTATGCACAGGCCCATAATTATCCTATGCCTGCCTGACATGTCACGTCTTGGTGTCTTTTTCATTTCTCTGCTGGGAAAACTATTCTTTTTCCCCCTGTTTTATATTACTGTTTCTGTACAGTCACCATGTGTACTAGATACACATGCAATGCCACTGTACTGAAGCCAGTGGCAGTTCTTTGCCTGATTTCCACTGGCACCCCTTCTTTCATGTTCTATGTTGGCAAGGCTGTACGTGGAAGCAACTTCAGTGATAACCAGCTTCTAATCAGGCAGTTACCTACACTTTACAGTGTAGGTGAATCACTTTGATAAAAGGCTTTGTATTGCTCAGCCTTCTATGCGTCTCCTAGAAATATATTAGCACCTGTTAACTTACTATATGTAATGACTACCAAAGGAAATGACAGTCTGTAAGAAATTATGGCATTCTCAGCAGGGCTTTTTACAGCTTGCAAGAGGGAAAAAAAAATAGCCTTTCTTTCTTGTGGGCCTTTTTTTTCTCTATTGTTTCTTGCTCTGCTTAAATATTTGCATGCTGGATGTTATAAAGCACAGGCCATGTATTTCTTATCTTGCGAAACTGAAATGTATATGCTGTAATTATTGGAATATGTTTTACTAATTCACTTAATTTCACCAAATTTTTACCCTGACAGTTTTCCAGAATTATCTGGAGAACTGTTGCACATATTATATCTAACTGAACCTCCACCGCTTAAGTCCATGACTATAATTTTCATTTAGTTGAAGTAATGAGCTGCCAAGCCCCTTTTTTAAAACTAGCATTGGTCTTTTCACTAGCTATTATGATCTGGGACAGCAAAATTCAAGTTTTATGTGTAATTGCATTAAGAATGATTATAATTTGAGATCATCTTGTACAATAGGCAAGAGTAAACAGCTTACTAAAACTAAGGGTATCACTTGCACCAAACTTCATGATTTATCTCTATCTTTTCTAGAAATCACTGTGTTCTAAGGCAATAGTTTTTATAAACTCTGTGTCTATAAGTCATCAGAGGATCTTACTTAAAGTCTTCTTTCTAATTCAGTAGTTTTAGTGAATCTTGAGATTCTGTACTTCTAGTGAGTTCCCAGGGGGCTCCCTGTGCTACTTGTACACAACACCTTCAGAAACATGGACTCTTGTGAGTAAGAAGTTACTAGGGTACTAAGAAAAAGTCACCAATCAAAGATAAATCAAAGGAATATAGTCAAATTTTTCAGCTTGTGTTTTCTTAACACTAACTCAAGCCACCTATACTTTTGGGGAACTTGCAACATTTCTGTGTTGAAAATCAAATATATTATATAAATGATAACTGGAAGAAGTGGCAAAACTGGAATGACAGTTTAATAACTATGGGTTTTTCTTTTTCTTATTTTTATTTAGATATAATTGACATGTAACATTATAGTACTCTCAGATGTACAGCATAATGACTCAATATATGCATATATTTTGAAATGACAACCGCAATAATTCCAGTTAACACCCATCATCACAAAGAAACATTATTTTCTTGGATGAGACCTAAGATTTACTCTTAGCAAATTTCAAATGTACAGTACCATATAGTATTGGGTCTTCAGAAAAGTCATGACATATTTTGTGTATGTTTTTCAAATGTCATTTATTTATATAAAAAAACAAAGATCAATTAATGATATATTGCCCATTTTGTTCGATAACTTTTTGCTATCTTTCAGTGAGCTTCATAATTCCTCGTTCATAGAGGACCTGTCTTTATTTGCGAAAAACTGAACAAGGTGCTGATTTACAGCCTCATCTGAATGGAATGTTATACCACACAAGGAGTTTTGAAGGGAGCAAAACAAGTGGAAGTCTGATGGCACAAGGTCAGACTAGAATGGTGGGTGTGGCAACACATCCCATCCAAGCTCCAATAATTTTTCACGGGTGATCAAATTCTGTGTGGTCTCGCGTTGTCACGATAGAACACAACTCCTTTATAATTAACAAGCTCTGGACATTTCTGGATGATTGATTCATTCAAAATGCCCAACAACCAACAGTACACATTTGGATTGTTGATTATTTGGTTCCTTGATAGGAGCTCGAAAAACATGACACCTTTAAAATCCCACCACGCTGAAAACATAACCTTCCTCTGATGAATGTCTGCTTTTGATGTCATTTGAGGTGAGTCATCAGGTCAAGACAAAGACTGTTTGTGCACCAGTGTTGTAAACAATCCACTTCTCATCACCAGTTATCAGTTGCTTCAAAAAAAGGATTGGTTTTCTCATGTTTAATGAGCATAATGCAAATGTTTATACACGCAGTCAAATGTACTTCTTTAAGTTCATGCAGAACCCAAATATCGAGATTGCTTACGTATCCCAGCTTCTTCAGGTGGTCATGAATGCTTGAATAATGGATGTGCAGTGTTTCTGCAATCTCTTGTGATGTGTAACATGGGTTTGACTCGATCAATGTCTTTTTTTTATCGTCATCAACCTCGGTGGGCCTCCCTGACCAAGGAGCATCGTTCAGGTGACACTCAGCAGCACAGAATTTTGTGAACCATCGTTGGCACTGACATTCTTGTAGAGCATTGTCATTGTAAACTTTATGCAACTTGTCACAAGCTTGCAGAGCATTCTTCCCCCTATGGAATTAAAACAGTAAAATATGGCAAAAATGCACAGTTTGGTCTTTCGTCTTTAACTTGTAAAATCTCCAAAATTCAACCAAATCATTCAATTTTTTTTAGAACGAAGCTAGAGCTGTCAGCTGTCAAATGACACCAATAACATAGATTCGAATGACTCTAGTACTTCCAAAAATGAAGTGCCATCTGTTGCAAACATGTGTCATGACTTTTCCGAAGACCCAGTATTATTAACTATAGTCACAATGCTGTATATCACATCCTTGTAACTTATTTATTTTATAACTAAAAGTTTGTTTTTGACCCTCTTCATCTGTTTCACCCAACCCCCATTCCTCACACCTGGCAACCACCAATCTCTTCTCTGTATCTATGAGTTCAGTTTTGTTTTTCTTTTTAGATTCCACATATAAGTGAGATCATACAGTGTTTGTCTTTCTCTGTCTGCTATGGGTTTTCAACTGTAGGAAATAGCCTACAGTTAACCTCTCCTTTACCATATGATTAGAAGCGTCTTTATGCTATAATTATCTATACATTTGCTAACTGAAAACAAAAGGTCACTATTTATATATATATTTATTTCACAGTGCATTGTAAAAAGTAGTATAGAACATACCTATACATATAACTCATGTACAATAGATTAGTCTACACTGCTTTTCCAAATAAAAAAGTGAAAATAATTGACATTTTTTAAGACTATAAGCCAGCGTCTCTCTAAAAGCATATCTATTTTCCCAAATCCAACACTATTTTTGTATATTTAACCCCTAAAGGTGTTTTGAGAAACAAATCCTGTGTCAGGAAGTGAGGGAGTAAGAGATTCACCTGATCTGGGTTTTGTACTCCCTGCCTCCACCACACATGCATCTCTATCTGTCAAATACACATACTTTAAATGTACATGGCTTGTTCTGAACCAAAGTTTCTGTTCACTTTAATGATATATTTTCCTAAATAATCCCTAAACATTTTGAAAGATGGATATTTAGAAATCCCTGAAATCCCCTATGGAAAAAAAATGTACTGTGGATGATATTCTAGGTAATTAGAAAAGTATTTCCAGTGAGGAAATGTAACAATAAACGTGTTCCAATAGTCTCATGTGATTGTTGAATTAAAGTCCAAAAAAAGGGGGGAAAAATCAATCCATGTGTCAGACCTTTATATAACACATAAATCCTGCAGAAGTAATTTGATTTTACAATTTTTTAATAAATAAAAAGAACATTACACTTGAGATTATGCTCCAACTACATTTAGTGGGATCTAATTAGTATAGTGATCATCTATCAATGTGAAACTAGGAACTTTCTATTAGATTCACGGGTTTATTTTTCTAAGCAAAATGCTATGAGATTTGATGCAAACCAGTGTTATATGTACCAGTAAAGCCTGAAGAAACTGATATCCTAAAATAACGTTCAATATCTCCTGGTTTACTTGAAAAGTAAATTATGAATGTATTTGCTATATTGGGGAAATCAAAAGAAAGACAAGGAACAAGGAAAGTCATTCATATTGTTAATCGCTGAAAATACCTGCCAAGTTTTACAACATGATAGACCCAAATGTGCGAATTCTCAGGCTTCAGACCTTAGGCTCCTCTAGAATAACAAGAACAGCATTTTTTTTTTTTAAAGATTTTATTGGGGAATTGGCGGAGGGGAACAGCGTTGGGGAATCGGGGAAGGGGAACAGACAAGTTGCTGTCTTTTTGTTCTTCAGTCTAGTTGCGGAGGATGTTGCTTCACTGTTGGTATCGTCATTGCGCTCTTCCCAGATGAGGCAGATTGGTCGCTGGCCTCTGGATGTCGCTCACCGCGGCTATTGGCAGCTCATGCTTGGCTGCCAGCCGCTCACGCTGGCTGCGGGCCACTCACTGTAGCCTATGGCAGCCCACTGCAGCAGGGGCTGCAGCTCACACCATCACAGGGGCTCGCGCAGCCCAGCTCCAGGTGGAGCTGTTGTTAGCTGTAGAGGGCAGTGTCACTGGCCCTCATGTGGGATCCGAACCAGGGCCGCTGGCATCCCAAAACCAGCGCTTAACCAATGCGCCACTCGGCCGGCCCCAAGAACAGCATTTTTGAATATAGTTTTGTTGTTGTTGTTGTTGTTGTTGTTGTTGTTTTGAGGGCAGTGTCACTGGCCCTCATATGTGGGGCCGAACCTTGGCCGCTGGTTTCCGAAGCCAGCGCTTAACCACCGCACCACTCCGCCGGCCCTAAGAACAGCATTTTAAACCCAATTATTATAATCACCAATTTAAAGTAATCAGTATAACTTGATAACCATCACTTTAGCCTATCTTAATATCTGAGGGTATAATTCGTATTTTAAAAGAATAAGTTTCCCAGACACATAACTATATAAGCATCGTAACATAAGCAAATCTTTTGTTTTTCTCAATGGCAGAATGCTGCCTCCATTCCCCACTCTAGTGTGAAATGCATACTGATTTTGCAGTGCATGGGAATTTGAAAGACTAAACGTCAGATAAACGATCAGAGATAGAGATTACTTACTTAAAGTCTTCATTTTGAATGAACATCATGGGTTTCACATTTAAGACAGCAGGTAATTGTATTCTAAACAGAAAGTATAAAAGAATGAGATTACTTCCTTTAAAACATTTGATATTTAGACAAAATGAAAATCAAAGTCTTTTATCACAAAAAAATGAATGGAAACGATAAGATACGAAAGAAAATCTTAAGCATAAGATATATTTTGATTACCATAAACTTTTTTGCTATTCCTTATTTTTTATTATTTTATATCAAAGGGAACTGTCACATAAACTAGCAACACAAATGCACAGACAAAAAAAGAACACTATATTCCCAAATAAGCAACTATGAAATGAGAGGAGATATTTAGTTGGCTCTGTAAAGACTCTCATAGGACTCAATGCTAAGAATTATAAAACCATAAACAAAAATTGAGAAGTGTCTATTCTTCAAAAAAATAAAATAAAACTTGTGTAGCTATGCATGGTACCAACTTAAATAAAATTTTTATGAAATATATATATTTGGATTAATATAATTTTATATTTAAAATAGATGACAATTATAATAACAAAGCATTTGTAAAGGTAATGTAGAGATTAAATAAAATGAAAATAACTGGCTGATCTTCATTTATTATTTGACATACAAAATGAAATAGAAAGGATGAACTGAATATGCAATTGTGTTCATGGTTATTCAACACATATTTGTTACCCACAGAATTGAAAATGCAAAGTTGGAAGAATAATTTTTAAGCTTAAACACTAGCATTATGCATCTAAATTAGTGTATCCTCCTTTAAAATTGTCATCTTGCGTTTCCTAAATATTTTAAATTATTCTATGAAAATTGTCTTCTGTATCAGAAAACAATTCTATGAATAGACTGAAGGACAGAAAAATTGTATCCTTTGAGATTAAACTCAATTTTATGATAATAGTTGAATATAATGAAGATAGTGCTAAGTTCTAGTACGGTAATACCATTGAGGGCCAAAGATAAGGTATAACTGAACAGATTGAGGGAATTTTAAAATGTGGAGTAGAAACTAATTCTGAAAGCTCTTCCTAATACTGTCAGGAAACTCATCAGAGGAAGCAATATAAAAATATTAAATTGCATTCCAAATTCCTTCCTTAGAAGATGGACATGTAAATGTTCTTGACCTTACATTTTAAAAAGAAGAATCACTTGTATTGTTTAGAATCTCAGAGAAGCATATGCATTTAAAATAATTAATATTTTAACATTTATTGGAGAAAAGACAACAATTTTCATGCAAATTATAGAAAAAAAATGAAAAAAATACTGATTGGAGATAGACAATTACGGCTAGCCTTGCTACCTGCTTCCTAATATTTCCTCTCAGAACATACAAACAACATGAGAGAAAAGTAATTCTATACAGAAAAATATATTCTAAGCATAAATTGAAGATAATAACAAATTTAAATTAATTCTGAGTAAAGAAAACAATACCAAAACCCAGCCGCAACTTTTTAGTTCACTCTCTCTCAGTGAAATTTGAAACTGCCTCCCACACTTAACATGGAGTGCAGGGAGAGACTGAGAATAGACTTTGACTGGTAGGTTTTTGCTTTTAACACGCAAAGGATCTTAGAAGGCTCCTCTCAGGGGCTGCAAGCTAAGTAGCTCTCCACTCCCCACCTACCCCCACCAGGAGCTTAAAAGTTTATGTAAAGGCTTAAACAACTTTCAATGATGTATTCTATCTAGATGATCTCAACAACACATTGCTTTCTCAAGGTTCTGTCCTTGAAATGGCTCCGCTGTGGGAACAGTGGGCTGAATGTTCAATCCAAAGACCAGGGAAGGGTGAGGATCCTCTGATTTTGAGTTCCAGCTTCTGGTCACCCCACAGTCATGTTCTCTTCATGACCAACTCCTAAACAACCTCATGGCACCAGAAACCTTTATTCCATCAAAGGTAGAAGGAAAAATGGGGCAGAGAGGAAGAAAACAAAAGTTGTTTAAGGGACCCAACTTTGAGCAGAAATTGCCACCAGGAAGACTCAGGTCCACCCTAAGTCTGAAAATACTAAAAATGTATCTATGATGGTTAGAATATAAGCTATAGGGAATAAAACCCAAAGCACAGTTAATTCAAAGGGGCTGTTATGGTTTAAAGGGAAGGACACAATTTAAAGAGTCAGATGCAATTTCAAGTTTAACTTTGAAACATAGATTCTAGGGAAGAAAAAGACAAAACTAAAGAGATAAGCATCTTTTGGAATTGTGAGAGGAAAGGAACAAGAAGAAATAAGGAAATTGTCACCCAGTACCCCAAGGCCCCTCCCATCTAGCAACCATCAGTTTATTCTCTACATCTATAAGTCTTGTTTTGTTTGTTTTTTAGTTTTTTAGATTATACATATAAGTAAAATCATATGGTATTTGTCTTTCTCTGTTTGACTTATTTTATTTAACATAATACCATCTAGGTCTATCCATGTTATTGCAAATTGTAAGATTTCATTCTTATTTATGGCTGAGTAATATTCCATTGTATATACTTGTATGTACCACCTCTTTTTTATCCATTCATTTATTGATGGACACTTAGGTTGCTTCCATATTGTGGTTATTATAATGATGCTACAATGAACATACATCTTTTCAAATTAGTGTTTTGGATTTCTTTGGGTAAATACGCAGAAGTAGAATTGCTGGGTCATAAAGTAGTTCTAGTTTAAATTTCTGAGGAACCTCCATACTGTTTTCTATAGTGGCTGTACCAATTTACAATCCCAACAATAGCGCTCGGATTTCTCTTTTCTCCACATCCTTGCCAACACTTGTTGGTTGATTTATTGTTGATAGGTGAAGGGATTAAGAAGTACAAATTGGCAGTTACAAAATAGTCACTGGGATGTAAAGTACAGCATAAGGGGTATAGTTAATAATTTTGTAATGACTATGTATGGTGCCAGGTCCATAATAGACACACAGAGCTCATTTTGCAAGTTATATAGATGTCAAAACATTATGCTATACATTTGAAACTAATGTAATATTGAATGTCAACTGTAACTGAAAAAAAATAAGAAAAATTTCTAAGTTCCTCCAAAAAATAATCCATAAAATAAAAAGACTTACAACCATACCATTACAAGAACAAATAAACAAGAAAAACCAGCAAATAACTGATTTGCTATTTTGACAGAAAGGGTACCATTAAACTCTAGACCTTGTAAAATGCCTGAAATTTTAAAAAATGAACATTAGGAAAAATATTTCATCCAAGTTATTGCAGAAATTCAGGAAACAGAATTTAACACAACTGTGGAATTTCAACATAGGAAAATCCACATGCTTCAGCACAAAATTTGATGAAAAAAAAATTGTAAGTCAAAAATCCAAAGAGCATTAAGTGTACCCAAACAAGTATTTAATGATATAAGATCATATCGAATCTGAAATTTACAAATTACAAACAAATATGGATAAAAATCAGGAAGAAAAGAAATGATATGAATTCAATGATGAAATATAAAAAAGATAAAATTATCTCAAAAATAAATAATAAATTAGAAGGTGTTCAAAGTAGAGAAGACTCAAATGATAATTTAATAAAAGGCATCAAAGAAAGGTAGAAAAATAACCAAGGAAAGAAAGTGATATAAAATTGAAAGTAAAAATGACCAGAAAGAAAGGAGTAGGAATGAAAGTGAGAATAATATTGGAAGTAGTGAAAATACAAGGAAGAGTAATGTTTGTAGTACGACAATCTCCTGAAGAAGTAAAATAAAACAATAGAATACAGCTGTTATTTAAAACTATAATCTAAGAAAACTCTAGTAGCAGGCAGGAGCTGAATCTAACACTATAAGGACTCACCGGATACCTAAAAAAACAAAAAGCAAAAAACAAAATGATCAATAGTGAGATTTATCAGTGTAAAACTTTTAGATTTCAAAGGTAAAAGTAAAGCTTCTAAACCTGAAGGCATGAAGTTCAAATAAGTAACAAAGACAAAAACATTTGAATGGTTTAGGCTTTTCAATTTAACTTACCTTTGCAAGACATGTGGTCCTGTCCAAAACATCCACAGAGACACTTGGTCCACACCAAAAGGTTTTTGATATTTGGTTCTATCTAAAAGGTCCATGCTTACAAAATGCCCCTGGTTTTTCAAATAGCCCATAACATTTATTTATACTTTTGGTTTACAGGGTTAATACATAAAAATACTATCATGTTTTATTGGCTCAATAATGTGTTGTGGCTAAATTGCCAATAATAACCCTTCTGGCCTTGGTAGCTTACCTGGTCATCCACAGCACATGGGGGTAGGTAGATGGGTTGGTGTGGATGGAATGTCCACTAATCCAACTTAGAGAACTTTTTGCTTCACCACCAACATGTAAAGGGCTTGAAGTTATCCTTTCAGAAATGCTTTACAGAAATCTGGAACCTACACTAACTTTAGATCCCTTTTAAGGGAAAACATTTATAAGACCTTTCATGACAGTGCTGCTGCCTGGCAAATTTTTGTTTAATGTTGTTATCTAAGGATACTCACAAGTTTCTAAATTAAATGGGAGATTGTCCTCAATGACTTATTAAATCTCCTTCTAGCCTACAATTTGGAATTACGATCATTCACTTTAAGTGTAACTATGATGATGTGGAAAAACATTTTTCATTAGAAAGCAAAACTTAAAATACACCCTATTTTCCCACATTTTATACAGAAGAGCTCTGTGCTTTTAAATTATGCAAATTTGTAAAACAATTGTATGCAAGAGTAAAGATTCTGAGATAATATACATCGGGGAATATTATTGACAACAGAAAATAAAATTTGAACTGTTAGGCAAAAAACTGTAAATCATTGCCATTAGTAATCCACATAAGCTATCTTTGGTAAATATTATTTTTGACAGTATTTTTAACAATATAAACTATTTTATCTTTTAATGATAATAGCAAATAGCATGTTTAGCTTTTCAACTTACTTTGATTTGTGGTGAAAGAATTAGACCCTGAATGCTTCAAGAACCCACTACACTCAGGCACCCTGTTGTAAACTCCCATCTCCTCCTTTTGTTCGGAGCTTTCTGTATCTGTATTTGGTCCCTAGCATCTTCTTTCCTTTTCCACACCTATAGTACACACTTAAACTCTGCCATTCTTTGCTTAACCTTGTCTCTGACATACCATTCTCACATTTCTAGGGTAATTAAGTGGAGATTATACTTAACAAAATTTGAGGGACTCAGTTAAGACGATTAGCTATATAAATTAAACTTCAGCTATAGGAACAATACATGTTTTGGGGGGATACATAGTTATTTGATTTTGTTTTTTAACCTCCATTTCCATTCTCCAAAGTGTTAATATGTCTTGGGTCAAGCAGAGTAAGGCAGGTACACAAAAAGTCACCTCACTCCCCTGTAAGGATTCACGGGAATTAAGGGACATTGGCACCAGCTCCATGATCCTTGATGTTTTGTTTATCTATTTTCTGATTCTGCAGTTTCACCCATAACATGCTATAACAGTCCAGTTATGTCTGAGTTATTAGTAGCTTTTCTCATTCAGGGTTCTTGGCTAAATCTCAACAGGCAGCCTAAACTGTGGTTAAGATTTACTATGGCTCTGAGAATGTTAAATCAGGCTATGCTACACAAAGCAGAACATAACTAGTGCCACCACCTAGTTCTGGCTGCACATTTGCAGTCTATTTGGACGACTGAAAAGTGCTACAGTGGTTCATAATCAAGTCCTGCTTGGAATTTCTGTGACCTAATTTCATGGAACAGAACTGTGCTCCAACTGCTGTCAGCAATATGTCTTCAGTTGATTTACAAAATATTAATATAGCAAATGTTATAACTGTTATGGGGAGTGCTCTGGGACATTTTTCCTGAATATGTCTGTTCTTTATCTTGTCATTCATACTCAGTGAGGACAGAAATAGAAACAGGTTCAATGATGCTATGGAGAAACCTGCAATTTCTATGGCTAAACAAAGTTAAAAGCATATCATCTAGACCAAGTTTGAATTTCTTTAGGGTGGTTTAAGAAGATTCAAAATGCTTTTAAAAATTCAAAGGCAATAGTTTCACTATTTTCACTATTTTAAAATGTACATGAGTACTCTACCTTTATTTTATTAAAATTCAACAAATACAGATAGCCAAATGGGAAAAAATGTTCTTCATTTCTCACCCCTAAGAGATAGAAAGTACTAGAATTTGATATAAATCCAACCAGAATTGTCTAAAAATATATTACTTGAAAATATTAAACATGGTTTTTCATTGGCTACATGCTGTTCTATATCATTATAAATAACCTTTCATTAAGCTTCCTTACATATACTTGTTAGTCATTTTATCTTATTACCTTAGGATAGATTCATAAAATTAGAAAACTTGGGTTGAGGGGAAATATATTCTGAGAGTTTTTATGTAGATTAATACAACTCCTTAAAAATTGTTTAACGCAAATTTTTTTATTCTCAAATATTCATTATAAATGTCTGAAAACATTTTGATTAACAAAGGTGTTTGCTAACATATCCCCATCATACATCTGGAGGAAATTTATGCATACACACACACACACACACACATGCGCGCACACACAAACATATATGAAAATGCAAAAAATGTATTTCATAAAAGGATAAAATAAAAAAACAATAGCACTGATTGAATAACTTTCGTGAGATAGAAACAAAAATAAGTCCTTTCATATATATTATTTCATCTAATTCTCATAATTGCTGTGTGATACACACACTACTATCTTTTTTTTTCTTTTCCAGAAGAGGATAACATGGCACAGTGATTTTAAATAATGACATCTGTTGACTTAATGAGTTTGCAGTAGAGCAAAAATGTGAACTCATATTTCTATGACCCCCAATTTCTGGTTCTTTTATATTCCAAAAATTTAACTTTAAGGTGCCTTTTTTTTCTTTAATATAGTAATGAAGGATTTAAAAATATTTTATTAAAAGGAAAATGGAACTTTAAGCCTACAGGGTAGAGGATATAATAATAATAATAATAATAATAATAGTAATAAACCTGTTTCCAAACATCCAAAGGGCTATTCTAAGCAAAGCAAAATGATTACAATAGCATTTCTCAAAGTATGTTGGGTAAGACGTGAAATTGTATCCTACTACAAGTAAAATAAATAAATAAAATAAATAAATCGTTAAAAAGTTTGGGAAAGTCTGAGTTACACATTGTCATCAGTCCATCAAGCAGGACTTTTCAGAGCCTTTAAATAGCCAGTATTCCCGGAATATTTCAAAGTGAAATAATGTACAAAATGTCATGAATTTTGTAAATGTATATTTATAAGAATAGTTGCAGATCAAGTACTCTAAGGAACATATATTGCTAAACATTTTGGTTGTTTGAGTAAACGGGAATTGCCTAATATTACGAGGTCAAATTTACCAATTCAGAATAAAGGAAGACAGTGTAAAAGCCATTACAATTATTACCATGAGGCTAAAGGCAAATGATCAACCACGGATCCACGCCAGCTCCTGCTAGAAACTCCTACTGATGTTGCTGTCCTACTTATCTGCCTCTGTAGCCACAGTTTAAGTTTCCTTACTCAGGATATATCTACCTGCTTCTGCTCAGCCTGTCCTTTTATTTTTACTCTATCCAGTGATATTTTTTGATCCATTTTATTTTTACTCTATCTAGTAGGCATGATATATCTGATAACATTTTATTTACTCCCTGCTTATTGTCTCTCCTGTCCTTATTCCATCTTAATCAAGGACTCCGTGTCCCTGCTCTCTTGGCTTCCACTTTATAGTTTCAATCCACCTCTGAACCAAATCTCAGTTCATTTCTGAACCTTCATAGCTCCCCTACTGTCCTGAATTCCTTCAGAATCCTGTATTCCCTCTTCCTGTTTTAGCAGACAATTTAATTCAAGTTACGTCAATTTCTGTGTTTGCATCTTTACAAATTAACACAGAATATTGCATTCCTTTAATTCAATTTTAAAATATCCCAAATAGCATATAAAAGATTAAGTATAATCTTCATTAAATCTCTAAAATGAGATTAAAACTGATAAATGTTAAATTTTTATCTTTTAAACTATAACATAACATTTGTAAATATATATTGTCTTCTTTAGCCATAAGATGGCAACAACAGGTAAAAAGATGCATACCACATGTGCTAGTTTACTTTCCCTGCGGAAGCTGATAGCATTAAGAGGCATTCGTGATTACAATTACTGGAGAATAGCAGTAATTCTTATACAACATTCTTGACTGAACAACATTATAGTTTGCTACCAGAGCAGTTTTAGAAGTATCTGGATAAATACCCTCCTAGCCTCAGAATAAAGACTAGGCCCATAGCTAAGTAAGTGAAGAGTGAGCTAGGAGTCTAAAGCAAGGAAAGCCCAAGTATGGATTTAGGGGTGAATAAAAGTTGCATGACTCCACTTGAACAATAAGAAGCACACTAAAATTGCTCATTATACCCCTCTGATTAGAACTATAGGTGCGCAATAATTTCTGTGTTCTAGTTGGAGCAGTCTTCTGCCACAGAACCAAGGTTCCAAAGCATGGAAAACATCTCATTAAGACCAAGAGGATTTGCAAAGGAATATACTTTTACATTTTTTCAGTAGACTTTGACTGCACGTGAGGCATATAAGTGGAAACCCTGCAGACAGTACCACTAAAATTATATAATGTGAAATTTTATCTGGTTCTACGACCATTCCTCACAACAGAGTTTATGCTCTGATTTTTCTTTTCTTCTTTTGCCTTATTGGGTTTTCGGAAAAGTCATGATGCCTTTTTGCAACGAAAAACATAGAGAAAACATATCATGACTTTTCCAACAACCCAATATTTACACCACCTTAAAAAAAACAAAAAATCTCTTTTTAAAAACTTTCATGTTACAAATATTAGATCCTAGTACAGATAGTTTATTGCAATTTTCAGGTGCCCTGAGTTTGCTATCCATACTCTGCCTTTATGTGATATTTATTTTCCTTTTATAGGAACACACTTTCTCTACAACATGGAAATGAAATATTTAGTTCAGTTATTAGATACTACAAGCAAGTGCTTATGAACAAACATCTTCAAATTATATTTATTTAATATAAGTAGGTTTTTTGTTTGTCTGCTTCTTTTTTGGCTAAATTGCACATATAAAATGGGCTGCTAATACCTTGAACATGTAAGACATGTTTTGTTATGTGTGGCTTTCTTTGAAGGCAGAATGAAGTATTTGTTTATATGTTAGGAAAAATAAGGAAGATGTTGTTTTTTTTTGGTTTTTTAATTTGGGAAGTTTTGTTTGTGTGTTTAGAAAAAGTAGATACTATCTCCTATTCATAAATCAGAAAAGCTACAGAACTTAGCCATAAGACTAAGTGCATTTCCACCCAATTAAAAAATCAATGAACACACTATTGGAACTTAAATGCTAGATACTTTAAATAGGAAATTGTAGAGTGAATAGTGTAGTTTAATACATAGTTGGAAAGGTTTCTTGATTAGAAGAGATGTGAACAAATAAACCATCTATACTAACAAAACAAAAAAATATTGAATTAAAAAAAAAACTCTGTATAATAGAAGCTATAGACAACAAATCCAAATTTAGGGACTAAAGAAGTGTTATTACAGTTTAATAAATTAATATATGGTGAGGATATAAAGAAATTAGCTGAATATCATGTCCTCAACTCACCTCTGAAGAATTTTAGCTTTGGGCTCATCCAATTTTTATGACAACAGAACTTTCCAATGAATACAATATTATGATTTAACACATGACTACAGTCTTCACATGAAATGCATACAAATGTTAGATGATGGTAGTAATGACATTATAAGTAAATTCTTTTAGAATTTCTTTCATAGTTTTTGCCATACACTACAGCATTTTCCAAACAGAAAAATTGCACCAAAGATTCCAAAAATACTAGTAGGAAAGGAAGGTTTCAAATATGTAGATTCTGTTGCTATACTATGGTTTTGTTTACTGAGAAAACAATCTCTAAATGTCAAAGAAAATTATATTCATAACATATACCACTATGGAATGAAAAATGATCTCCCAAATAAATAAATAAATAAATAATTTAAAAAGTCTATGTGACATTATATTAAAAGTCCAATTTTAAGCAACAAAACTATGAGACATGCAAAGACATTAGTAAACATGACCTATACAGGAAAAAAATATATATATATAAGTAGATAAAAACTGCCCCTGAGACAACCCAGATGTTAGATTTACTAGACAAAGACTTTAAATCAACTATTTAAATTTGTATAAGGAACTAAAGGAATGTATGAGAACAATGTGTTCTTAATATAAAATATTAGTAAACATATAGATCATATTTAAAAAGAACCAAATAGAAAATCTAAGATGAAAATCACAATAGCTAAAAACAAAAATTTTGACAGATGCTCAAACAATTTCAGCTGGCAGAAGAAAAGAAACAGTGAAGTTGATAATTAGCCTATATAGATTATCCAGTCCATATAACAGAAAAAACAAATAGGCATGACTAAAATGAACAGATCATTAGTAATCTTTTGGAGACCATCAAGTTTATCAACATACATAATGGGAATCTGAGAAGGAGATAAGAGAGAGAAAGAGACTTGAACTATATTTGAATATATGTTGTCAGAATTGATGTTTAGTAGAATACCCAAACTTTGGGAGAACTCACCAGTGAAAGAATCTAGGGCTGGGGCTTATATTTTTGGAATCTTTTTAACCATAATTCAATGTATTTAGTACATATAGAACTATTCAGATTATTTATTTCTTCTTGAATGAGAGTTTATGGCTAATGCTAGGAATGCAAGTCTCAGTAAATACTCAAAAATAAATCAATAAAATTAACAATATCGCATTAAAACAAAAAATATGATTATCTTAATAAATGCAGGAATAAACATTGACATTTTTTTTTTGAGGGCAGTGTCACTGGCCCTCATATGTGGGACCCGAACCAGGGCCGCTGGCCTCCCAAGCCAGCGCCCAACCACCGCGCCACTCAGCCGGCCCTAAACATTGACATTTTAATATCCATTCATAACAAAACTCTCATCAAACTAGAAACAGGAGGAAAATAAAGGGTGTTCACTAAAACCAGGGTTATCAACTTAATGACAAAACACTGAATGCTTTCCCCTAAGGATGTTGAACAAGGCAAAGACATTCTCTGTTAAGTCCTGCTTAATTTTGTTTTTTTTTGTTTTTTTGTTTTTTTGAGGGCAGTGTCACTGGCCCTCATATGTGGGACCCGAACCAGGGCCGCTGGCTTCCCAGGCCAGCGCTCAACCACCGCGCCACTCGGCCGGCCCTTTTTTTTTTTTTTTTTTTTTTTTTTTTTTTAAAGGATTTCTTTTTTTTTTTTCTTTTTGTTTTTTGTTTTTGTGTTTTTGTTTTGTTTTTGTTTTTGTTTTTGTTTTTAGCTGAGCCATCCTGCCACCTGTTGGCAGCTCAGGGGCAGCTCAGCTTGGGCTGGCCTCGAACAGCTGTTGCTCAGAGCTCAGCTCGCACTCTTGAGCGAGCTCTTAACCAACTGAGCCACTCGGCCTGCCCTAAGTCCTGCTTAATTTTGTATGAGAAGTCCTAGTGAAGGTAAGAGAGAAAGAAAAGGAATTTTTAAAAAAAATGCAGATTGGAGTAGATGGAAAAAAGCTGTCTCTATTCACAGATAAAATATATTTATGTAGGAAATCTTAAAATTTTACAAAATAACTCCTAGACACAATGAGTTTAACAAGTGGTCAGGGTAGAAGAGTCAATTGTATTACTATACACCATCAAGCAACAATTCAAATTGGAAATTACAAAAATGTTACCATTTACAATAGTGCCAAAAAAGTTAAATACTTGAGAATACACAAAATATGTGCAGTACTTGTATGCTGAAAACTACAAAACAGTTATGAAAGAATTTTTTAATATAAAATAATGGTGAGATACACTGATTGTGAATTAGAAGATTCAATATTATTAAGATGTCATCTCTCTCCAAATTGACATATTGATTCAATGCATTTGCAATCACAATCCCAGAAAAAAATTGAAGATATTTACTAATATTTTCTAAAATTTATATGTAAAGAATAAAGTAGCCCAAGTAACCGAGAAGATGAACAAACTGGAAGACACACATGGCCTGTTTAAAAGATGCACTTTAAAGCAATAGTATAATGTCCTTCAAGGTTAGTCTACACAGAAAGAAAATTACTGCATGATCTCAATTGTATATATGTGGAATCTAAAAAAGTTGAACACACAGAAGCAAAGAGAAGAAAGGTGTTTACCAGGGATAGGAAAGTGAGAAAAATGGGGAGATGTTGGTTAAAGGGTACAAAGTTGAAGTTACGTAAGGTGGATACATATAGATATCTAATATACAGCATGATGACTATAGTTAATAATAATGTATTGAATTCTGGCAATTGGCTAAGAGAGTATATTTCAGATGCTTTTAACACACACACACACACACACACACACACACGGAAACTATCTGAAGAGATGGCTATGTTAATTAGCTTCAATGTAGAAATAATTGCACTACAAATATATAAATATAAGGTTGTGTATAAGGTTGTGTACCTTAAATGTATACAATTTTATTTTAAAAAGCAGTGGTATACAAAACAATGTGATATTTACAAAATAATAGATATATAGATCAATAGAACAGAATAGAGAGCCCAGAAATAGATCCACACAGATATAAACACCTGCTTTTTGACAAAGAAACAGAAATAATTTAATGCAGAAAGGATAGTCTTTACAGTAAATAGTACTGAAATATTAAATATCCATGTATTAAAAAATAATCTCAGGACATACCTTACATCTTATATATAAATTAACTCAAAATGGGTAATAAACCTAAAAGTAAAATTAAAGCTAAATTTTTGAAGAAGGAAAAATGATATGGGAATTTAGGTTCAGCAAGGGAGTTTACACACAACAAAAGCATGATCCATTAAAAATATTTATAAATGGCACTTCTCAATATTGAAAGACATTTACTCTTCAAGAGATATTGTTAAGGGAATGAAAAGACAACCCACACGGTTTGGTATAAAATAACTGCCTATCACATACAATAAAGTACTTTTTTTCCCCCCAGAATATATGAAAAACTCTTAAAGCTTACAATAAGAAAAGAAATAACCCAATTTTTTAAAACATATGGAAAAATATTTTTAAAGACACTTCACTAAAGAAGAAATACAGGTAGTGAATATGTATATGTAAAGATGCTCAATTTCATTAGTCATTATGGAAATGCAAATTAAAAACAAAAGATACTACTACATGTCTATTAAAATGGCTAAAATCTGTTTAAAAACTGACAATACTAAGAGCTGATGGAAAAGTGGATGAGTTGGATTTCTCATTCATTTCTGGTGGTAATGTAAAATCATATAACCACTTTGTAAATATATTTGGCAGTAAACACAATTAACATAAGAGTTAGCAAACTCACTTTAGATACTTACTCAAATGGATTGAAAATTTATGCACACACCCATACACAGACATACAACCTGTACACAAAATTTTGTAGCATTTTTATTTATATCACCCAAATCTGAAGCCAGTCTTATGTTCCTCAGTAGGTGAATGGATAAACAATAGAGAGTACACCCATTCAATGGAACACTCCTCTGCAATAAAAATGAATGAAATATCCATGAGAAAACATTGATAAAACATATTTATATTTTAAGTGAGAGAAGTTATTACCACAAGTTTCAATACTACAGTATTTTTTTTACAACTCAGAAAACTGAGACCATTTCATCTAGGGAACACACATTCAAAAGTCTGCAAGGAATGCGAATTTACATATATGAAGCAGGACAGGTAAAATGGTAGATGCTAACCTGATTGTACTGTAACCCACTTCTTATAAGTATTATTCCTTTTTAAAGCACAAACTAGACATTAGCAATAATAAAGTATGTTTAATAAAAGAGTCCCCATACACAAATCGGGCCTCAAGTTTGACTCCTAATCTAGCCTAGACAAATAGATACCTATACCTATACTATAAGAAGAGATGCTAACTTCAGAACACAGTTCTTCATTTCCACTCAGGTCAAGATTAGAAAAAAAATTTTAATGAGAATATTTATGGGGAAGCATTTCTCTAAAAATTTTGACCACCAGGGTGAGTTTACAAAGATTACAAAATATTTTCCCTAAAATGTTTGCAGACATTTTAAAACTCAGTTCCTAAATCTAACTCTGAGAAGTCTCTATACACTCATTTTCTCCTTCAAGTTCTATGAGCCTGACAATAGAGATGGTCTAGTACGCATGCTCCGTTGTTTAACCTAAATCAATTCCCATATTGAATTTCTTTAAATATGCAACATGCGAGTCAGCATCAGAATCAATAGTGCTGGCTCTTCATTGGCACCTGCCAGGAAAACCTCTATGAATTACAGTTCAGCTTTCCTCCTCTCCTTAGTCACAGCCGCCAGCATTCTGCACAGAACATTTACCCGAACACTCTAAATAAATGTGTGCTATTCAAGCGATAATTTTTCAAGTGTAAGATCAGTTTGGATTTGATAATTAAAAGAAATGTACACTCCTTCAGGACATAAAGCAATAAAGACACACTTTCCAATTTTTTTCTATTTATCAACAAAATGATCATGTATTAGCGTATTTCAGATGAAAGCGCATCATTCATAAAACTTAGATTTGATCTAAACCATAAAATATTTTAATGCATCGCATCAAAAATATCAAAGTAATAAGGAATAGGCTAGGTTTCTGAAAATATATAACTTTCAGGGGAAAGCCTGAATATCTAGAATAATTATAAAAACACTGTAGCAATCCACTTCAACTGTTTATCCTCTCTTCACTGTGACTGCTGAAGCAATTGGTGGAGAGTCACCATGCGGCATTCACATTCTTTGCATATCATTGAAATAACAAGGTCAGTGGTACTTTTGGAGGTATTCTAGTTAAACGTTTGAATCGTTGATTCTTTGAATAATGACTATCCAGAAAAGAAATAACCTTTCATTTTAAGTATCTTATACATACAACTGAGTAATTTTTCTAAATGACATTGGTCAATCTGCAACCTTTCTATTTTTCTTTTTAATCTTATATTACATTTCCTTTTTCCTCTGGTTCAAGATAAACATCAGACTTGAAACCTGCCAATAATTATACTTGGTGACAGTGTGGTGAGTTTGTATTATCTGAGAGTAAGTTCCTTCACGAAGAAAATTCAATGGAATTCAATAAAATACAATGTAATTTCTATATTAACTTTAATGAAGCTCTCCCAGAACGCAGATGCTTGGAGAGGCTTTAGAAGCAGGTAGCTTGCACGCCAGCTGGGGTTTTCTCAGCACAGTCAGATTAAGCGAAGAACACTCGTGTAGCTTTATTAATATACACAATTTAGCAGAGTAACAGTCGGGCTTCTCTATTTCATGGGTTGGTTGCTTACTGGTAATATTCCTAGGAGAACTCAGGACTTTTAATTATGCTATGAATAGTTTACAGTATTGAGCTACAGAATGAAAATTAAACTGAGGACATTTTGTTTGTGCGCTGGTTAATTAAATAGCACACAACAACAAGCTAGACTTATAGAGAAACCTCAGCAGATTTGGTTTGCCTACCACTCGTGATTTTTTTTTATTTTTAATTTCTGTCAGTAGCCCACTATGCTAAAATAAAACTGAGTCAAAAGTAAGTTTTGAACTTTTACCTAGGCACACAAAATGACACAAGCACTTTTAAACATTCAATAGAGATTCACAACTCCCAGTTAATGTACTCTACGTTTTCAGGTTTATATTAAATGGAAAAATCATGACTCCTGAGAAATGGAACTCATTTCTAACTCACAATATACATAAAATAAAATAAAAAGAAGAGGACATTTACATGGAGCAATACAGTTTTACAGAGCTGACGAAAAAGCTAGTTTCAAGTATTAGAAAGTAACAGATTCTTTAAAACTTGATTATTAACAACTGATGTAATTCTGAATAATCTCACATATATAAAGGAAAATTTGAATTTGAGCTCTTTTGCAAGCCATATGTCTTCCTAAAATAAATGCTATAGATGAGTCTGATTCCATTTATTTTCTTAAGAATCTTTTTCAAATCAAAATCTGAACATTTAGTGACCCTCCTTAATTTTCTTCAATTACCTCTCATTGTTATTCAGATAAAAATCAAAATTTTGAAAAAGGTTTCAAGGGCTGTGGAGGATCCTGGCTCTTCCCATCTACTGGATTTCATTTGCAACACTTTCTTGTAGTGTGCTCACATATGGCCCCAGCATCCTTTGTTCAATTCCTCGAAGGTGCTAGGCTCCTTTCTGTCTCAACTTTTGCTGAATTGATTTTTTTCCCCCTTGAAAGTCCCCTTCTCCCAGCCCAACTTGAACTTTACACTGCGTTCATTTTTCAAAATTCACTGTAAAAGTCACAGTCTCATGGAAACCTTCACTTACCACCTAGAATATAATTCCACTAACTTTTTATGTGATTTATTGCTGTTGTTGAGCAGGTAATTGGATATATGAGTCTAGAGTTCTGGAACAAAGTCTAGATCGGAAATATAAATCTGGAGTCATCAGGATTTAAATGGTGTTTAAAGCCAGGAGGTTAAATGAAGTCATCACACAGGAATGAGTATAGATAGAAAAATAAGAGTGCTGGTATACTCCAAACTTTTATTATTACATTTGTCAATCCTTGTCTTTCAACTGTTGTTGAGTTTAGTCCATTTCTATTAGTTGTTCATATCATTATATCTACATCTGCTTCAGTAATACAATTTATCATGTTTGCTTGATTTTTTATATTGTTTTTCATCTTTCCAAATTTTAAAATAATTGATATCCTTATTTTCAGTCTAACAATAAAAGAATTTTTCCACATTTTTAAAACTCTTGATCTTCTTCCAACTTCATCAAACTATTATATAGACTTCTAAAACTGGGTACGATACATGATAGATGATGATGATGATAGATAGATAGATAGATAGATAGATAGATAGATAGATAGATAGATAGATAGATATAGAGATAGAGATAGAAATAGATATTTTAAGGTAGTTACAAGTGTTATTAAAGCACCTCTTCATCTTTTCTTCAATTTATCTCCTGAATGTGTCTACTGTTATTTATATACTTTATACAAAACTGTTCAGTGTAGTTTTTCAGTAGCAAACATTCTAAAACCTTATATATTCAAGAATATATTTTCACTGTTTCCTTTTAATATTAATAACAATTTGCTGGAATAAAATTCTAAATTATTCTTCTTTAAATTTTGGAAATACAATTCCATTATATTCTCTTATTCATGTTTTTCAAGCTATTGTATGCCTCTTTTGTCTTGCTCTTTTATCTGTGATCTTTTTTCCTTATAATCTTTTCTTTGTCTTTGTTATTTAAATTTCACGGTATATGTAAGACTGAAGTTTTTCCTATCTCTCCTCTTTGGTAATGATTGAGTCTTTCCATCAGCATAAGGTCTTATCATTTTCTTTCTTTTTCTTCTTTCTTCCAATATATTACATCTCTGTTATTTAAAAATATTTTTACCTCTTCATTTTTATCTTTCAGTGTTTCTGAGATTCCTATGATCTGGTGTTACATTCCCATTTTTATTCTTCATATCTCTGATGTTTTCCTCTTGGAGTGTCTTCTTCTTAAATGAGATTTGTGATTCTGATTTTATAATTTTTCTATCCCATCTATTAAATTATGTGATTCAGTTCTTACATTGTTTTCATATTTAATATTTTACTTGATTCTTTTTGACGTTCTCATGATAATATATTTCCTTGTATAATTTAGTAGTATTATTAAGTTACTATGAAATTCTAGGTCTTTTTATATTGATATTTCTGCTCCTGATATAATTTGTAATGCAGTACACTTTTTCTTTTTTTTCCATTCTTTATTCAAGTATAATTGACAAGTTGTATATATTTAAAGTGTACAACATGATGATTTGATATATGTATACATTATGAAATAATTACCACAGTTAACACATCAATCTACAGATTCAATGCAATTATTGTCATAATCCGAAAGCACTTTTGACAGAAATAGAAAAAGCAATCCTAAAATTTATATGGAAAAAGAAGCTTGGATTATGATAAAAATTACATTGAATCTGTAGATTGATGTTTTACCTTAATTGTGGTAATTATTTCACAATGTATATATACACAACGGAATACTACTCTGCCATAAGAAAAGATGAAATAGTGCCATTTGTGACAACATGGATGGGTTTGAGATTATTATGCTAAGCAAAATAAGCCAAACAGAAAAAGTCAAGAACCATATGACTTCACTGATATGTGGGATATAAAACTAAAAGCAACAAAGGAACAAGACAAACAAATAAAGAAATCAAAACTCATAGACACAGACAATAGTTCAGTGGTTACCAGAAGATAAGGGGAGAGGAGGATGGTAGATGAGAGTAAATGGGGACAAATATATGGCGATAGAAGGAGAATAGACTTGGGGCGGTGAACACACAGTGTGATATAAAGATGATGTACTACAGAATTGTAGACTTGAAACCTATGTAATTTCACTAATCATTGTCACACCAATAAATTTTAATTAAAAAAAAAACCAAAAAACTGCATGTAATTACAAAAGACCCTGAATAGTCAAAGCAATTCTGAGATTGAGGAACAAAGCTAGAGGTATCATACTTCCTGATTTCAAACTATACAACAAAGCTATAGTAATCAAAACAGCATGGTACTTGCATAAAAACAGACACATAGGCCAATGGAACAGAATAGAGAGCCCAGAAATAAACCCATACATACATATACAGTCAACTAATCTTTGACAAAGATGCTAAGAACACACATGGGGAAAAAGATAGTTTCTTCAATAAATGGTATTGGGGAAACTGGATATCCATTTGCAAAAGAATGAAACTCCTGGGGAGGAGTTATTGGTGCTTGCTTAAATTAACCTGGGTCTGAAAGCTTACAGCAATGTCATACCTAGGCCTGGAGAGGCAACTCCCACTTACCTGCATTTACCCTGGATTCCACGAAGAGCGTCAGAGTCCCATACCCTGATCTTTAGCATTTATCTGTATCTTGATCAAATACTTACATGGTACTTTCTATGTGCCAGTGACAGTTCTAAGTAAATCTTCAAAACAACCTATGAGACAGGGACTACTGTTACAATTTCCATTTTACAGAGCAGGAAACTAAGTAAGGCACAGAGAAGTTAAGTCACTTGCCCTAAGTCACCAAGCTGGTAAGAAATAGAGCCAGATTCAGACCTGGGCAGTGTGGTTTCAGAGGCTTCCATGTTCTTAACTGCTGTGCCATGCTGCCTCTGTTGTATCTGCCTGTTTTCTTGTCTGGTCCCCACACACTGTAAGATTTGTGAGGACAGTGTCTGTGTTGATTTTTCACTTTTACCTTCATCGTAATTGGCATAGTGCCCAGGTCCTCCATAAGGAAAACATGCAGAAGACATACAAAAGGCCAGGTACATGAAAAGGTGCTCAATATTACTAATCACCAGGGACATGCTAACCAAAACCCCAATGAGATATCACCTCACATCTTTTAAGATGTCTATTATTAAAAAGATAAGTGATAACAAATGCTGGCAAAGATATGGAAAAAGAGAACCTCTATGCGATGTTGGTGGGAATGTAAAATAGTATAGTCACTATGGAAAATGTATGGAAGTTCTACGAAAAAATTAAAAATAGAACTACCATATAATCCAGCAACCCCACTTCTGGGTTATCCAAAGAAATCAAAGTGATAGATGTCTGTATTCCCATGTTCATAGTAACATTATTCACAATAGCCAAGCGATAAACAGATGAATGGATAAATAAAATATTATAAAGAAAATAATATAACAATATTACTCAGCTTTAAAAAAAAAAAAAAAAAGGGGGCCGACCGAGTGGCACATTGGTTAAGAGCTGGTTTTGGGATGCCAGCGGCCCCGGTTCAGATCCCACATATGAGGGCCAGTGACACTGCCCTTTACAGCTAACAACAGCTCCACCTGGAGCTGGGCTGTGTGAGCCCCGGTGATGGTGTAGGCTGCAGCCCCTGCTGCAGTGGGCTGCCATAGGCTACAGTGAGCGGCCGGCAGCCAGCGTGAGTTGCCAATAGCAGCGGTGAGCCACCATCCAGAGGCCGGCAATTGATCTGCCTCAACCAGGAAGAGCGCAATGATGATACCAACATGGGCTAGTGAAGCAAAGTCCTCTGCAACTATATTGAAGAACAAAAATACAGCAACTTGTCTGTTCCCCTTCCCCGATTTCCCAATGCTGTTCCCCTCCCCCAATTCCCCAATAAAATCTTTAAAAAAAACAAAACAAAAAAAACCCTGCCATTTCCAAAAACATTGGTGGTGGAACTAGAGAGCATTATGCTAAGTGAAATAAGCCACATAGAGAAAGACAAATATGGATGGTATCACTTATACATGGAATCTTAAGAAAAAGAAAAAAAAAAAGGTGAACTGTTAAACAGAAAGGAGAAAAGTGGTTCCAGGGGTGGGCGGATTAAGGAAAGATTGGTAAAGGGTACAAATTTTCAGTTATAAGATGATTAAGATGTGAGGATCTAATGAAAAAAAGAAATGAGTAAAACTGGAACTCTGTCTTACACCTCTCATGAAAATTAACTCAAAATGGATTAGATGTAAGTAAATGTAAGAGCCTGAAACCATAAAACTTCTTTAAAAAAACAACATAGAGAAAAGTTCCTTCTTTTCTTTTCTTTTGAAATAGACATGCTCTGCAAATGCCTAGTTATTTTGTTTTGTGAGCTCATTTGTTTCTGGGATGAGTGGCTTCTCTTTCAGATAATGTGCTTGGAGAAGGCCAGCCTTCATGAGTTTAAGAGGCAGTGGCAGATGAGTTTCAGTCTATCTTGGGAGAGGGAGCCAGTGGTCCTGTTGCTAGCATCATTTCCCAGGGCACTCTGAGTTTTAAAGGGCTCGGAGATGGAGTGGAAAGTCAGACTGTTGAGAAGCAATAAGCAGGGAAGAAAGATTTAAAGAGACAATGGTATTCCATCTGAAGGAAATGTTTCAAAAAGATGGTGCTAATGGAAAATGAGAACAATAACTAGATAAGGAAGTGGGATACAAAATGTTGTTTTGAGAAATTAAAGTAACACTTTATGTGTCAATGTCAAAGTCTCTTTCCAGAATACTGAGTCAGTCATGTCAAACTTTATTAACTGATTATTTTATTTGAATTTGTTCTCATACTCCTTAAAAGTTGCATTAAGATGTAAACTTTATTTCTGGAAAGTTATATATAAATTTTTATTTCAAAAATTCCCATTTTGTTAAAAAAAAAAAGTTAAGCAAGCTCAAAATTATGTTTCATATTCCCTTTTGACTATAAGGTTTTTAATTAGCTACCCATATAAATTTTGTAAATATTAATACCTTTTGGATCTTTATTCTTAGCGCTGTTTCTCACTCTCATGATTTTTAACAGAGTAATTTTGAGAAAGCAAATCAGAAAATGTGTCAGTGCTTATTTAATTGCCATTCAACTTTAATACATGCTGATCTATGCCTGTTCTGATTCTAGTTTAGCATGGCATTAGGAAATAATGTGCTTGTACATATTCATTGTTATAACTGTCCCGTTACAACAACTGGCGAGCAGTCATGCCAAAACAAAGATTCATTATAAATAGTCTAATTTATTTTACTAAGTATCTCTCTGTGTGACTCCATAATCATTCACTTTGACACACCAGCTGAAAATGCCAAATAATTCTCCCACTGCACTGCTTATCTTTTATAAGTGCGTAGTGAGTGTGAGCAGTCTTGCCCTCAAAGCTTTACCTGACAATTCACTGTGATGCTTATATCTAAATCCTTTAGTTGGTGGGCACAGCCTATGGATGTCTCCAGAATGGCTCTGAAGGTATATATTGACAGAAGCACAAACTAGTCAAGCATATGTCCAAGTAAATCATTTGGTGTGGAGAACTTCAGCAAGCCTTGTTCATGAAACCATATATATGTAGATGGCTAGGTGTGGCTGTCATCTTCTCAAAGACATGGCATGGGAAATTCTAAATGACTAATTCTGAACTGCTATATGGTGCATATTTTTCTTTGAAATAAATAAGAAAACTTTACCAAACTTGTTTCACACTATCAAATAAAAGGAAAAAAAAAGACAAATTTGGCAATCTGGTGAAATTAAACTTTCCCTTTGGATGCATAAAGATGAGTCCAAAACTTGCCTCTGGCAACAATTAACCTTGTGACCTCAGGGGAATTCTTTATCTCCTCTGAGCCTGATTTTTTAACTTTTAAAATACAGTTGTGTAACTTCAAAGAATTGTGATAATTTATGAAGTCAAGTAAAGAAGACTTCTAAGACAGGCCATCTAGTACAGTCCTTGTCCCTCAAGAAATGTCAGTGTTTTAAAGAGTTATTATTATGTTCATGTTTGATGGGTTGAATGAAATAGAGCCCAGGTAGACTTTGTAAATTTGTAGTAATTATCTCTTTGTCTTCTGCCTTCCCCTCCTCCTCATCCTCTTCCTTTCTCTCCTCCTTCTCCTCCCATTCCTCCTGCCCAGGATCTGCAAACTTTCCCTAAATTTGGTGATATTCTCTTATTTTGATGATATCTATTGTGTATAACAATCTCAAAATATATTGGCTAAACAATAATATATTATGATCTCTCATAGTTTTGTGGATTTTGTGGGCTTTCTCTGCTCAGTGGACCAGTTCTTGCTTGTCATCCCTCTTGCAGTCACATGTCAGCTGAGACTACAATGATCTTGAAGTTTGACTGGATTGGGTATCTAAGATGGTACTCTCACATGGCTGACAACTGAACTGGCTGTCAACAGGAAGTTCAACTGAGGCTTTTGATCAGAACATCTACACATGGCCTCTCCTGGGTTTTAGGCTTATCAATGCATGATAGCTGGGTTTCAAAGTGAGCAACTCAATAGTAAATGTCTCAGAAGACTCAGGTAGAAGCTGATGACCAGATATTTCTGGAAATTTTTTTCCCTCACCTTCGTTACATCTTATTGATCAAGAACAAGTTGCAGGGTCAACCAAATTCAAGGGGAGGATTCCACAGGAGAATAGATAAATGGAGAATGCTGAATTTTTCTTTCCTTATACTTGTACATGGCCAATCTCTCAATGAAGAGACTATTTAGATTCTCTGTTCAGAATATTTTAGATCAGCTGTGTGTGTGTGTGTGTGTGTGTGTTTGTGTGTGTGTGTTAAGAGAAAGAAGAAGAGGGAGGTAGGAAAAGAGTTAAGAGTAAAATATCATGAAGAATCAAAATAAATAATGCAAAATTTACTCATGTCAACCACTTACTATTTTCAGCAGCAGACCATTACCAAAACATGAATATCAAGGCATCTATTAAGTTCCAGTGGGAGCACAGTACTTCTCCCAAAAGCTTATAAATGGGTGGTTTTTCCCAAGGAGGCTGCTCACTAAATTTCATGAAAGAGTTCCTGAGTTTCAGTAAGATATCTGAAAATTCATTAGTAAATGAGAATAAATATCAAACTACAACATTAATAATGTTAACCGAGTTAACCTATGCTTGACTTTTGAAAAATGAATTATATTCTGAACATTCTTGTGTCCCTTAAGAGACAATGACTATGTTAAATATTTTTAGATCCTTTATTGCTTCCTTCCCAACACTTCTCTGATTATTAGGCATGAAGTATGGTTAGTAAATATTTACAATGGTCATGTCAATATCAGTATAGAAATATGTTGCAGAATAGTTAAAGGCCAGTATGCCTTATCAAGAATAGTGATAACTCATGACTCTTGTATTAACAATCTTTAAAAATTGGCTCTTAGTGATGCTTATGTAGATATTTATTTTAATGAATTTGATTACCATTATGTAGAAATATTTCAAATTAGCTATCTCACATAAATGATTAAAACAATTTAATATTTCCCAAATAATTGGCAAATCTCATAGACATAATAACAGCTCTCTCTCTCTCTCTCTCTCTCTCTCTCTCTATATATATATATATATATATATAAAATCATAAAAGAATACTTTTTATATGCCTATAATGATCCAAATGTTCTATACACTTAATTCTTAAGAAAACCTCAGTGTTTGAGTATTGTTATTGATGGAAATAATTTCCATATTTATATGGAAATTAAGACAGAAGGAGTTAAGTATCTTGCTTAATATTACAGTTAGTGAGTGGTTGAGCCAAGATTTGAATGTGGTTCACCTGGCTCCAAAGCCAACCTCTCCAGGCCTGAGAATCCTATCCTTACATAGATCACAGCATGTGGCATTCTGAGGATTCACTGACTTGAAGTTTTCTTTATTTTCATTCATGAAAAGTTGTTAAATTATTGAAAATTTCAAGCACTGAAGCGTGCTTTAGTTATTGAAACTAAATAACTACATCAGAAATAGAGTGAAAAGAGCATACTTAGAAACAAAAGCCCTATTTTGATCTGAGAATGTGGTGAATCAGTGGAATAATTTTTATAATTATATTTCTATACTTGAGATTTTCTGATTATGATACTATTATTTCAGGAAGTTTCAGGAAGTCAAGAGAGCTCTTTAGTCTAAGAGGATAGTCTCAATGGCTTTGCTATTTCTGATGTATTCCCTCAGAGATAAATACTACATGTCTTATTTGACAGAGAGACCATAAAATATGAATATGTAGGAGTAGCTATTTGGGAATTAGCATTTTTCAGTCTGTTTGCCCAGCTCACACAATTTAACTGGAAGACAAAATAAGAAATCTTATTGTATTGACATAAACCAAAATATAGTTATCCTATCTTTCAACTTAGAAAATATCTGATCATTTGATAATCAGAACAGTACTTAAGATTTAGTTCAGGTAAAATGTCATTTCCCCCATTATTTCTAAATTCATTTATCTTCTTCAAACTAGGACAAGATTATTCTTCAGTTTTTAGAACAAATTTTAATATTTATTTTACTGTGATGCTTACATCTCTCCTCTTCAGTTGTTCCATAATTCATCGATATATTCTGCTCAATATTCTCTCAAGAAGAGTTTGTAAATATTTGAAAGTGCTATTAATTGTACTGCAACTTTTTAAAGTAAATATATTTAGTTGATGTTATCTGCACAAGATACCAGTTTACCTAATTAAAATTTACATAGTTTCAAGATTGTTTACATAGAAACTACATCTAACTTTAAATAAAATTTGCTTGTCATATTCATACAACCATTTAACATATTAAATAATAATCTAGGAGCAAGTGATATAAAAGTGAGCAAACAGATAGAGCTCATGTTTCAGTAGAACTGTATTCTAGTAAGGGAAGACAAAAATTCACAATGAAATACATATATGTTTATGATAAATGTTCTGTTGAAAAATAGAAAGTGATGGGATGGAGATGCTCTTTTAACACATGGAATTACTGAAACCCAACCTAATGTGGTGACATTTAAGCAGGTCTGAATGAAATGAGGACACTTTCCCGCTGGCAAGCCAGGCAGTGTGGGACAAAAAGTCCTATAATAGGAGAAGTTTAGCGTATCCAAAAGACAGCACTGAGATTCAGGTAACTGAGAGTAGTATGAGATGTAAAAGATAAGGAGAGTGATTTGAAATTGATGAGTGGTGTGTGTGTGTGTGTGTGTGTGTGTGTGTGTGTGTGTGTGTGCGCGCGCATAAAATCTAAAATGAAAAACAATCTTTCCAGGGACAGGTAGGTAAGAAGCTAACTAACTTTGCAGTCATGGAATCTCTAAATTGTGAATTGATATATCTCTTTCCATCAAAAGATATATAAAACACTACAACGATCTTACTATCAGAACATTGTAATATGATATGCAGACATCATAATTTAAGTAGGACAGGGAGCAAAAGAACCAAATGGTATTAGATGGATACTTTTGATGTTCATATAGTTCTCAAACAAGGATAAGACATGACTGAATATTCTAACATGACCTCATCCCAGAACTGCAGTATATTTTTGACTGGTCACCCTACCATCATTTTCCTCCCTCTCAAAAGCCACCATACACACACCAATTCATCTTTTTCAAGTTTATTTTTGATAATGGTTTTCCTTTGTAGGATGTACAGTTAGAGGCTAAAATTTAGGCACTGATAAATGTGAACATATGGTTATAAAATGCCACTTTATATGAGAAACTATGAAAATAACAATAGCAAGCTCTTGATATAGTCTCAACACATTTCAAAGATTTTACCTGGGACCATATCATTTAATTCTTTCAATGATTCTGTGAAAATTGTTTTTGAAGACTGTTGCCATACTGATTTTCCAGATAAGGGAACTGAGGCAGACAGATTATCCTTTTGCAAAGCGACCTACCCTGTTTCCCCAAAAATAAGACCAGGCCAGAAAATAAGCCCTTGCAGGAATTTAGGTGCCAAAATATGACACTTTGGCATATTGAATATTTTAAGCTGAAGGAGTTTGTGGAAAAGGCACCCTTCTCCCTGAAACAGGCCATAAAACCCTCATGTAAGGGCGGGGGGGGGGGGGCTTCATATCCTGGAGGAATCATGCTATAGCTTCTTCTCTGGCTAAGTCTTATTTTCAGGGAAACACGGTGGCTGGTGAGTGATTAGGTTAGAATCAGAAGCTGAATTTATCAGGCCTCAGAATCTGTGCTTGAACCATGATATATATGTACGCATACAACCATATATACTAATAATTCTATCTAGAATGCTCTACAATATTCTATTCTATGTTCAAAATTCATAAAAATGTCAATAACCATAATCAAAATGATTATTTTAATATTTCTATAATACTGCATTAAGTAGCATACCATTCAATCATTATTTATAATGATTTCAGCATTGCAAAATCTGTTTTTCTTTTTGCATGAAGGTATCTGTACTCTTTCAAAACATTATCTTGAGGAGATTGTAGGCAATGGGATCAGAATATGAAAGCATTCAAACACATTTAAGGTGCTTAATATATGTGCCACTTAAAAAGTATTTTTGTCTGACATTTATGTAAAGCCAGATAATAATAACTATATCTCCTAATCATTCCAATAATATGTTCTGCGTGCTAAGGGTCATGTCCAGAGGCTGGCCCAGGGTCTTGAGTAGTTTGCTATAGGAAAATAGCAATGCAGGGCGTAACACATGAAGTTAGCATTTTGGACTGAGTAAAGCATTAAGAGCCTAGAACAGAGAAGTAAATAGTATTCCAAATTGATAATGTGCTACCTCTCTTCTAATTGTCTTAGTTGATAAAATAACTACCTGTTATTAAATTAGATACCCTCTGTATATATTTTCAAACCAGCTAGATAACAATTTACAGATTAAACAACTCAAAATTATAATACTGTAAACAACCTTATTTTTCTTGGAATGATCAACGTAACAATTAGCTGGGACTACTTTACGTGTTGCCAGAATCATTGTGCATCACTCAGACTAACTATCGTGGGCTGTATATCCTGGCACAAATGTAACAAAACATGTGCATTTCCAGAATGTCAAAGCAAATTAGTCTGCTCATAATTTTTAATATTTAATGTTTAGTGACTCATGTTGACTGATTTTTTGTCATGATACATTATAATATGTGTTAAAAATTAAGAGTGCTGCTGTCAGGAAACCTCAGGAGGCATTTAACATATCAGCTAATGTTTTCCATAAGTATTTCTGTGCATTCGCATTCACATCTTTACTTATCTCAGTTGAAAGCCTATGTAAAGAACTTTATAAAGGCATTATAAAAAAAAAAAGATATTTCCTGAGAGAAAGGCAAAATGGATAATGCACAAGAGATCACGTAATGCATTGGAGAGCATGGCTTTGCCATTAAAAGGACAGAAACACTGCTCGGAGTGGTGATCTTCATTAATGTAATAGCGCCCTCTATGTTCAAGAGTCTGTAACAGAGAGAAGAGTAATAGTAATCTGAATAAGTAATGAAACCTGGTATTTCCATATCAGTTTTTGTATGTAGGGGTGAAATTAACTTCTTAACTTGTTTATCAGTCAATTTTATAGTCCACTTCCATAAAGCCAAAGGGATACTGTTAAAGATTTTATAAGCAAGAAAATGATATAGAATTTAAAAATCCACAGTTCTTAAATTCTTTGGAGATTAGCCAATCACCTATTGTGCTTGAATATTAAAAGCAGAAACCATTTTAAGTGGGAAATAATACACTTTTAATACAATTAAGGTTTAAAAGTCTTCAAAGTAATAAAAAAATTTGACTTTGACATAAACCATAAGTAGAAATTACAGGTTTTATTCATTAGTCAGCTTCTTGCAAATTTAAGGAAAGCCTGACTGAATTATGTAGAAAGCTTCTGCAAGGGAGATTTTATCATAGAACAAATGCCAGAGGAACAGATTAAATGGACTGTTTTAGAAACTACTATCCAGAAGAAAAGACTTATTTCCTCCCCATCTTTTAGTATCTATAATTATCCATCAATTTCTCAGTGTAAATCTTTAGATTATTTCACAAACTTTGCTCTCAAAGTGTTAGAGGAAAGATAAAAATTAAAATAGAGAGGCTCAGTTTTGTTGAGAGCTTACTTAAGTAGGAATAATTCTAAATGCTAATTTCTTTTTAATAGTAATTCAAAATGTTTGTTCATTTTGTTTAATGTTTGTTCTTTAAGGTGCCTGTTAGCTTGCTTTAATTGTTGCAGTCTATAAGCTCTTATAAATACTGAATATTCTTATATGAAATGAAATGTACAAAATGGAGGTTTTGATTGAGGATTTTTTTCCCTACATTTTCCATTTATGCAACTATGGTGCTAAACACATTGTTAAGAATAAAAAGAAAAGGAAGATGGAAGAAAGTGGATAGGGAAATAAAGTTGGAATTTTTTATAAAAAAGGTGTTTGTCAAATTAGAAATGGGAGTAGCCCTAGGACATCTAAGAAATATTCAACATTTCTGTCATACACTTTAATTTTTACACCGTTCAAGACTACCAAAATACTATGACAATTTGAAGAAATAATTCTATACATTTTTCTCCAAAACTGTCAAACTTATTCTACATGATTTATAATATACTACTACTGAAGTTTGAATGTATAAAACTTGAGATTGAAAAATAGATAGCCAAGCTAAAACAAATAAACTTTAGCAAAAGAAAAGTTAAATACAAATATATTCAAACCAAGCCCTGTGACTTCCATCAAATGTACAAATAAGCTATAACATAGCTGGAACATTTCAAAT
This sequence comes from Aselliscus stoliczkanus, assembly GCA_033961575.1. Lineage (NCBI taxonomy): Eukaryota > Metazoa > Chordata > Mammalia > Chiroptera > Hipposideridae > Aselliscus > Aselliscus stoliczkanus. The sequence goes on from CM066727.1 coordinate 146,735,902, forward strand.
CTCCAAATATCATTTTTTTCCAAGAGAATTAGGGACTGATAACAGGGAATATGTATAAAGGGCCTGTGTTTGTGTTTCATGAACATGGTAGAAAAATAAACTGTTCTGCAAATAATTATATTCTACCTTTAATATTTAGAAAATCATTCAATTATTGAATATATTTGCTTTTCTGTAAGTCAAAAGTGTAATTTTAAAAACATGCACTTTATAAACTTGATATAACTGTAAAAACTAAGAAAAACAGAAAAGGAACAAATCTATTTACTTTTTCTTTAAAGGGTAGGGAAGAAAATTCAAATAACTCACTATTTTTATTTTAAATACTGTGAGGGAGGGGCAACATTTATATGTAACATATTATATAGCAAAAATACTGTATGAAAACCAATTGCATAGTACAAAAAAGAAATAAATGCACAAATAGTTACTAAAGTAGGTTATCAATTTGGGAAAGGACCATCTAGTAAATTTTTGACTAGATTACTAAATATTTTGGGGAAAAAGATTTATTAACCACTCATCACCATACTGTGAACTATTGAATTAAATGTGACTATATTCCTAAAATGCTGAAAAGAAAAATGTCCTAAAAGTCAAAGATATTCATTATCCAGAGAATAATACTTATTTGGGAATTTTAAAAAGTCAGGAAAAAGGACCCAAAGTCATTAAATTCAGTCCTAATCAGTAGGTGAGGCAGATGTTGGGCACACTCAAAAATCAAGAATGCTTGGAACCGATGACCTGGTAAAGATGATAATTTAGACTCAAGGTTAAATTAGTAAAGGACTGTAAATACAACCATGAGGACATACAGTACCTACCCTCCATTTCACCCTAACTGTATAAAAAAAAAAAGGTAGAGTTCTAAATGCCTCCTTCATCTAATATATCCCCATCTTTGTCACCAATGACTTCCTTATGGCTAGATCCTGACCCATTATCTCAGGCAACCATCTCTGTTTCCTTCCTGCTCCAGTTCCCTGTATCTGTCCTTCCTTGCTACAATTTAGTATTCATCTTGCAGCAGAGTGGCTTTTCAAAACCATCAATCCAGATAATAAACTCCATGAGGGAAAGGACCCTGATAGTGACAAGTTCACTGCATCTCTAGCTCTTAACCCATGAGCCAGCACCTGGCACACCGTACACATAGAAAGCCTTTAATGAATAGTTGAATGAATGAATGAACAAATAAAAAGCCTACTCATTGCATTCCCTTCACTGGCATTACATAAATTTCAACTTTATTAATGTGATCTAGAAGACATTGCACACACAAATCTTATCTTTTTTAATCTCTGTGTTATGTGCTTTTTTTCCCCTCACAAAGACTCCAAGAGTGCCTCAACAAAAAGCAAGTTTCCTTCATCTTCAGTCCTTTTCACTTGCTTTCTCTCATTGGGAATATTCCCACACTCTTCCTCTCTTTTTCCTTTTAAACTGCTCTACTTAAGGCTAACATCTACTCATCTTTCAGCCTCAACTCTGTCAATATATCACCTCAAATTCTTTCTCAAAGCTCCCAAAATACCAAGGGCAAATCTCATGTTGAATTTAGCCAAAACTCATGTTGAATTTAGTCCAATGCCAAACACATAATGCACCCTCAATAAATGTGTATTGAAAAAAAGAAAGAAAAAGCAATGTAAATTCATTGATAATTGGTCACTTTAAGGTTGTTCAGTCTGTTTGTAGATCAAAGTCAACTTGCTTTGCACTTGTTTTGCAAATGTGACTATTTCCCACATGACTAAATGTTATGCAATCCAGTATTTCTAACAAAGTTTCGAAGATGAAATTGTTGTCTAAATAATAATACTACCTTGTTCATGTTGAATAAATCTCTGTTATAAATACTGTGCAAATATTCAAACATGCATGTAATTTTACATATACATATATGTGTAACAATTATGAATGCATTATAATAAATAGAACATCACTGACTGACAGTGTGGCAGAGTAGAACATGTAATTTCAGTTTTGCATCCACCTGTGCTGGAATCTTAGGCTTACTAATTCAATTTTTCTGACCTTGAGTTTGTCACCTAATATCTCTGAGGCTCTCTTTCTTCATGTATAAAATGAGATAAAAGCACCTTATGGTGTAATTGAAGGTATATAGAGAACTTGAAAGGTTGGAGGTGTTTGAAAATGGGTATCATTATTTCAAAGTCCTCAAGTTAAAATCTATATCATAGAATGTTTTATTTTGGTGGAAAGTGTTATTAACAAATAAAAGAAAGTACCACTCAAGAATACTGTAGTAAATATCTTTATAAGCCTGTTGTTTTCTCATTTAAGAAGATAATTAAGATTTGACCATGACTAATTACCTTAGAGATAGGTGTCCTGCCTCTATTGCAAATTAATTTATGTCACATAAAGTACACTAAAACATGCATTAAATTAAATAGTCACTGTCTGGTAATCAATTCTTCTTTTAAAAAGTTTAAACACTTATAATTGTATCATTGGTGCCTTTTATAATTTTAATAAAATTTCATCAGAGATTATGTAGGATTTTTAGATGGACTCTTCAAACTTTTAATCATTAATCCTTTACTCAGCTGGATTCACAGTAAAATATCTATAGTGAGTCTACAGGATTAAAACAGTCTCAAACTATTCATAGTGTTTAGTTTAGTTTAGTAGGTTAATTGGATTTCTGAAATGTTTCTTATGTGTCAGTCATAATTCTAAGCACTAAAGAGATAACAGTGAATGGAATGGAAAAAAAAAATCTACTCTCATAACAGCTGAAAACATCACCCATTTATCATCTCTGTACTGTAGGTAAGAAGTCTGACTGATGTTAGCTGGGTCCTCTGCTTCGGCTCTCACAAGGATGAAACAACCAAGACGTTGGCAGAGGTAGGCTTTTAATCTGCAGTCTGGGAAAAAAATCTGTTTCCAAGATCATTATGTTGCTAACAGAGTTAATTTCCTTTTTGTTGTAGCACTAAGGTCCCGGTTTCTTTATTAGCTGTTAGCAAAGGATCACTGTTAGCTCCTTGTGGCTACTCCTTGCACATGACCCATCTCATCTCCAGACTCAGCAATCACCTTATTCTCATAATTCAAATATCTCTTTTCCCCCACTTTCTGCTACCAGCCAGAGGAAACTCAGCAGAGCTTAAAGGGTTTGTTTGATTGAGTCAATTTCACCTGGATGAACCGATAATCTGTGTTATCATAGAGTCAACTGTTTGGGGAATTTCATTATATCTGCAAAATCCCTTCACAGCAGTACCTATATTAGTGTTTGATTAAATAAATAGCAGACAAGAAACTTAGGAAGAAGGCATGTTTAGAATTTTGCCTACCACAAAAGGGAACACTGATACTTAAAAAAAAAATAGTGAAATAGATATTATGCATATCAGATGATGATAAAGGCTATAAAAAAAATAAAACAGAGTATAAGAAATACTCGTGTGGAAATGGATTGTAAGTTCAGCCTATAGCCTGAAACATAAGACACACCGAGGGAGACCTGGGCTTCTGGTGGTGACATACTGAAAAGAACATTGTGAATTCCCCTGGATTTTAAAGTAGAAAATAGTGGGATAAAGCTGAATAAGTCAGAGGGGAAGAAGTTGGGAGAGATCTTGGCAGGAGCATTTGGTGTTTGGGGATTCCATTCTTCACTCTTATCAGTGATCGTTCATAGGTCAAAGGATGAAGTGGGCATCCATAAACTAGGCTGTACCAGTTTAAGAAAAGTGCAAATAGAAGCTATACCCATCCTTAGCTGCATCTTTTTCCCACAAACCTGAATGTGCTGTTTATGATTCCAGTGTATGTTCTTATACTGAACCTTGAAACAACAAAAAAATATTTTCAAAACTGTATTAGGACTTATAAAACTGTATCTATGAGAGCATGGCATGCAAGATAAAGTTATCTGCGCTCAAACTTTTAACACCAATTTATTCAGACACATATATGCCAAGCTAAAACACAGACCAATTGACCTAATATAATAGTAATTCTATCGGGACATGAATTTTTAGGGGGGACCACTAATTTTTCAGTAGCTCCTTATTTTGTAAAATCCATTCATTCCTTGTGCATAGCATCCTGTGACTAATTCCATCACCCAAAATGCTACAAATAACTTTTCCTGACTCCCCATTTTGAAAATCCTCATGGTTTGCCTTTTCCTTTGCTGTAGCAAGCTAATAAACCTAACACTGGATTATTCCTGTTACTCTTAGGCAGGTGAAGCTTAGCAAGCAAAGTACCCAGCAAGATTTGGCCAGGTTCCTCTGACACTGACAGGAAGCTCAACCTTATAAACATGTGCACATCTGAGGTACCTGGAGCCTTCCCCTGCTGAAGCCACCCTGCCTGTGAGTATTAAGTAAATTGTATGCCTAATCTGAGCTTCAATATTTCACAGTCTTCAGTAGTAAGTTTCCTCTGTCTTGAGAAAAGAGTCCCCCAGACATTTTGGATATTGGTCAAATTTGTACTGTGTGTGTGTGTGTGTGTGTGTGTGTGTGTGTGTGTGAGAGAGAGAGAGAGAGAGAGAGAGAGAGAGAGAGAGAGAGAAGAGAAGAGAGACAGAGACAGAGTGTGTGTGTGTGTGTGTGTGTGTGTGTGTGTGTGTGTGTGTGTGTGTACCTTCCAAAGCATTAGTTTTGTCACTCACCATCCTTTCTACCTGTCTGTTGTCTATAAGGCTTTATGTCTCTAACAAGGTTCAACAAATGTCTTTCTGCAAAAGGTCAGATAGTAAATATTTTAGGTTCTGTAGGCCAGACAACGTTTACTGCAACTATTCCATCTGTATCATAGCATGAAAACAACCCTAGACAACATGTAATGCATGCACCAGGCTGTGTTCCAATAAAACCTGATTTACACAAACAGATGTTGGTCTGGATTTAGACTGCTGGCTGCAGTTCACTGACCCCTGGTTTATAAGATGAAGTTCAAAGGGCAGGTGACAGACAGCAGTCAGAAAAACTGGATTAGAAGCTGACAATTTCAAAATGCCCTGTCACACAGGTGTCCTTTGAGCAAAGGACATCAGTTCACCTTTTCAGAGCTTCTAAGGACATTCTTTAGTATTGTCCTAGTGTTCCTGAGAATATTTTATTTAATTCCCTGCCAGTGCTGGGGGCTTTTTTGGGCCATGAGTCTTTGGTGATGGTCAGGTTCTGAAGACACGTGGTTTCACAACTATAACCCTTACTGACTGCTGCAGTTTTTATTAAGATTTTAAAATCTGTGTTCCCTGCAGACTAAAAACCTGCTTCCTTCAAGTCTCATGTTTCAGTCATAACTCATGTGCAAATCTCTCTAACTGGCATAATTTCACTAAGGGCAGTTTGCAATTGCTGTGACAGTTAGAGGAACTTTTTATATGAACAAGGTTTTTCACTTGAGAGGCTCTATAAAACAAGTAATCAATAAAGCACATTTTAAGGGCTCTTACAATCTACTGGAGTTTGGGTTCTAATTGAAACATATTTAGGATGTCTATATAAATTTAAAAAGAATTCAAGAAATATTTTTAAAAGTACAATTTTCAATGCTTTAAATATTTTGACTCTTTTAAAGGAAACTTTAAAGGAAACTTTAAAGGCTCCACCCTACCCCACTCCCAAGAAACCCCAAAAACCCAGCTCTGTAAAAGATTGGATAGTAAACATTTTTTTCTATAAAAAATATTCTAAAATTTAGTGAATTAAGCTAGCAACCATGGTCTTGGTTAGAGATAAAAAGAAAAATGTGATACTCAGAACTTAAAAACATAATTTAGAGTCTTTTAAAATATAATTTGTAAATACAGAGGTTTATAATTTGTTTTTTAAAAAGTTAACTTATTATTTTTGATAAATATAAGACTTTTTTTAAAAATTAGAGTTACTAACATTGGCTTTAAAACAATTCTGTGTGTCTTCTTCCTAATTTTATTATGGCGTAAATAATACTATACTTTGCATAAGACTAAGAACTCTATGAGTTCCTTATATATTTTGGATATAAACTCCTTATCAGATATATAGTTCACAAATATTTCCTTCCATTCTTTAGGTTGCCTTTCTATTTATTTGATCGTATCTTTTGCTCTGCAGAAGCTTTCTAGTTTGAAGTAGTCTCACTTGTTTGCTTTTGGTTTTTTTTTGGCTTGTGCTTTTGCTATCATATCCATGAAATAATTGTAAAGACGAACATAAATGAGCTTTCTCCTTTTGTTCTATTCTAGGAGTTTTATGGTTTTAGATCTTACATTAAGTCTTTCATTATTCCAAGGTATGTTTTGTAGTATTAAGATATAGGTCTAGTTTCATTCTTTTTCCTATGAATATCCAGTTTTCCCAACATCATTTATTTAATAGACTATCTTTTCTTTGTTGAGTTTACTGTTCCCTTGTCAAATACTGGTCAAAGATCAGTTGATAACATATGCATGGCTTTATTTCTAGGATCTCAATTCTGTTCCATTGGTCTATGTGTCTGTTTTTATACCAGTACCATACTGTTTTGATTACTAGTGCTTTGTAGTATGCTTTTAAACCAGAAAGTATGATGTCTACACCTTTGCTCTTCTTCCTCAGGATTGTTTTGGTTATATGGGTCTTTTGTTATTTTTTTTTTTATTTCTGTAAAAAATGCCATTATACTCAAAGCAAAAAATCAAATAACTTGATTTAAAAATGGGCAAAAGATATTAATAGATTTTTCCAAAGAGACCCAAATGGCCAACAGATACATGAAAAGTTTGTCCAACATCATTAGTCACCATGAAAAACTACAATGAGATAGCATCTGATACCTGTTAGAATGGTTATTATAAAAAAAAAAAAAAGCAGGAGATAAGTGCTGGTGAGGATGTGGAGAATAGGGAATATTTGTGCACTGTTCAAGATAATGTAAATTGGTGCAGCCACTATGAAATGGCATGGGGTCTCCTCAAAATATAACAAATAGAACCGCCATAATAAGAACTGCCATAATATGACCCAGCAACTGGGTATACATCTGAAGGAAATTAAATCACTACCTCAAAGAAATATCTGCACTCCCATGTTTATTGCAACATTATTTACAATGACCAAGATAAGGAACAACCTAAGTATGCATTGATGGATGAATAGATAAAGAAAATGTGATATAGGGCCGGCCGAGTGGCGCGGTGGTTAAGCGCTGGCTTGGGAAGCCAGTGGCCCCGGTTCGGTCCCACATGTGAGGGCTAGTGATACTGCCCTCAAAAAAAAAAAAAAAGAAAAAAGAAAATGTGATATACTAAAAATGAAATACTATCCAGCCATAAAAAAATGAGATTTTTGCCACTTGCAACAATTGCAACAACATGGATGGATCTTGAGGGCATGCTAAGTGAAATAAGCTAGAGAAAGACAAATACAGTATAATCTCACTAATATGTGAAATCGAAATAAACCAATCTCCTAGAAACAAATAGCAGATTGGTGCTTGCCAGGAGTGGTTGTGGGTGGTAGAGAAAATGTGTGAAGGTTGTCCAAAGGATACAAGCTTCCACTTATAAGAAGAATAAGTCCTCAGCATTTAATGCACAACATGGTGACTATAGTTAACGATACTGTATTTTATATTTGAAAACCACCAAGAGAGTAGATCTTAAAAGTTCTTATACAAAAAAAAAGACATTTTAACATGATTGGAATTCTAAATTTTTCTTATTGACTTTATGGATGAAGCAAAATATATTTTTCTAGAAAAGTGTTTATAAAAAAATAAAATATTGTGTCATCTAAGAGAAATTGTAATAAAGGATGTCTTTTAAAAGAACTCATTCTTATAAAGTTCCTACCTTGTTCAAGCCATAAAAATAAGGATAGATAGGTAACCTTAAATAGTAGTTTCCAGAGTCTTTTTAGCTGTAAGTTAAAATCTAAAATCTAAAATTAACTGATAAATTACATTTATGGAAAATATAATCTGTGCTCATATGTAGTATATTATGGACTAGCCTTCAGCTAAAGAGAACATATTTATGCATTTGGATCATGTGCATACCTGTTCATTTTGAACAAATGTAAAAAAAAAGTGCGTAATGTATTAGGTGTATATGAAGAAAAATAGATATTTATTGTTTATCTAGGAAAAAAGAGAGATAAAAAGGAATTTTTTTTAAAGAAAAAAGGGTTTGGATGTATCAAGATATGAAAATAATGAAATACACTTGAAGATGTATAATAAATGTAGAAGGTATATATAAAATGAATTTTGTGTTACTACAAATAATGAGTTAGATAGGAGCAGTAAAATGTACTTAAAATTCAACAAAATTGGCTAAATGTGATAGGTTTATTCATAAGACAAAAAAAGCCTTATGACTCCTTTACTGCAAATTGTTAAATGTATGATATGCAAACAAAAAAAAGGAGTAACTAGGATTTGAGTTTTCTCTGTTAAATATAAAGTGTGATCACAAAATATGATGAGTGCTTACATTTTAAAAAATTATTACAGTAAAAGACACATTGCCATTAATCCCCCTCAGAATACTCTCTCTCATTTTGAACACACTTATCCCATCATTCTTGCAACTTTCTGAAGCAATTCCGGAAATCTTTTGAGAGTACTTTTAGTTGTGCAGTCATGGCTGCCTCCATGTCCTGAATTGATTCAAAACGTTTACCTTTCATGGTAATTTTGACTTTGGGGAAGAGCCAGAAATAACATGGTGCTACCGGTAGATCCAGTGACTAAGGTGAATGAGGACACACCATAATGTTTTTTTTTTTTTTGAGGGCAGTGTCACTGGCCCTCATATGTGGGACCGAACCGAGGCCGCTGGCTTCCTAAGCCAGCGCTTAACCACGGCGCCACTCAGCCGGCCCCCATAATGTTTTTATCTGACAGAAATTGCCATACCAGAAGAGATGTGAGACATGGAGTGTTGTCATGATGAAGGATGAGGTAAAGAACTCATGAACGAAGACTTCCAGAACTGCTTCAGAAAGTGGCAAGAACAATGAGATAAGTGTGTTCAAAGCAAGGTGGAGTATTTCAAGGGGAATTAATGGCAACATGTATTTTCTGTGATTTTTTTTTTTTTTTTTAAGCAGAGCCATCCTGCCACCTGTTGGCACTCAGCAGCAGCTCAGCTCAGGCTGGGCATTGAACTGCTGTTGCTCAGGGCTCAGCTCTCTCTCTTGAGCGAGCTCTTAACCAACTGAGCTACTCGGCCAATCCTGATAATTTTTTTTGTTTTTTAAACATTCACCATATCTTATGATCATACCTTGTAGTAGTTATTCTGTGCCCAAGTAACAGAGTTTCCTCTTATCACAAATATAATTTTAATTCTCTGGACTTTTTAAAATTATTTGTAAATTATCCTTGAAAAATACTACTGACTTTTGTAAAATTTAAAAGTTCCTAATATTATTGTCACTTAGTGCCGAGTGTATACGTGCATGTGTGTGTTTAGTATATTATGTATAACTATTTCCTGTGTATTAAATATGATAATTTATATTTGGATGCCTATAACTTATGTTTATCTTTATCCTCTGACATTTTTTTTTATTTTCACGTTTCACAAATTTAGATCCCAAATTCAAAATAATAAACCTCCTGTCTTCTATAACTAAAATAGCTACGTGTTTCCTAAATGACCAGTTGTAATATAAAGCTATCTCCTTTAGTTTATTAAAAGATGGAAAATTTAAATAACTAGGTTTGTTTGGCATGCTCTAAATATTAACTAACCAAATATTAATATGAGGCTTTGACCAAATTGAGAAACATTTCTGGAGCTTCCAAATGCATGGTTAAGTCTTTGTTCTGGATGTCATCACAATGAGAAAACCAATGGGTAATGGCCACCTATTGATATGTGTGATAACAACCAAAGAAACTGCAGAAGCCTTCAGCAGCTGTGGGATGGAGTATTTCCATATTCTACGAAGAAAACTGGCCATCTTGTACTGTTGGTTTGGTCATCCTGGATGTAGGTGAGAGCTAAGACATTCAAGGAAATGTCACAATAGTAGCGAATTATTTTACTGAATTACCGAATAAACAGAACACTCAACACAATTTGACAGGATATATCAGGGAGGTTGGCCTTGTTTTTTTTCTTTTCTTTTTTTTTATCAATTGGTAACAATCGGCTTTGCAACATTTGATAAGCATCTTTTTTTTTTTTTTAGATTTTTTTATTGGGGAATTGGGGGAAGGGAACAGCGTTGGGGAATCGGGGAAGGGGAACAGACAAGTTGCTGTCTTTTTTATCTTCAGTCTAGTTGCGGAGGACATTGCTTCACTGGCCCATGTTGGTATTGTCATTGTGCTCTTCCCGGATGAGGCAGATTGGTGGCCAGCCTCTGGATGGCCCCTCTCTGCAGCTATTGGTAGCTCACGCTGACTGCCAGCCGCTCACGCTGGCTGCCGGCCACTCACTGTAGCCTATGGCAGCCCACTGCAGCAGGGGCTGCAGCCTACACCATCGCCGGGGCTCGCACAGCCCAGCTCCAGGTGGAGCTGTTGTTAGCTGTAGAGGGCAGTGTCACTGGCCCCCATATGTGGGATCCGAACCGGGGCCGCTGGTATCCCAAAAGCAGTTCTGAACCAATGCGCCACTCCGCCGGCCCAAGAGGTTGGCCTTTTTTTTTGGAATTGATTTAGTGAAGGGATATCAGAAAGACTGCCACAGGAGAAACATGACACATCGTCCACAAGATGAAAGAAAGGTGAGTGCTTCTCAGTGCTGTTGGGCTGCATAAAAATTTGATTAAAATTAAACCACCTGTGTACTTCATTGAAGAAGATGCAAAGTTTATGGTGGACTACTTGATGGGATTTTGATAATTTTAGAAGAAGCCACGGGAGTCAAAGCTAGAAGTGTAATCTATGAGAATACTCCACGCAGAACAAAGATAGCTAACAAATCATGTTCAGAACTGCTCAGTGGTGGCACCACCAACTCCAAAGAAAATCCCAGCAGAAACAGAAATAGATTTTACACAGATAAGCATTCACTGCTCTGTAAGAGGTTCAAGGCATGAAAATTAGCATTTTTAAAGCAAGATAAATGTCCAGGTTTATAGGAAGTGAGAGAATGTGTCACTTCTTTTAACAGTTCTATTGTTCTGTCTAAAGGTATAATTTTCATTCTGTTTAGATTTATAAATAAATATGAAAACAAGTCATAAAAATAAACCAAGTGATGATCAAACCATGTCAAGATTATTGGCTCAACCTCTAGAACCTGTTAATTCCATACTTGAGATTTCTGAAAATAATTTATTCTGTAAATTTAACCTTCAAATTTAATATTAAGTTGGCAGTTTTATTTCTCATGTTTTAATGTTTGAAATTAAAGTGCAAAGTACAATAGGTTCCTTAAATTTGGAGACTTAGTGACTTCAAGTATGAATTCTATAATAATTTATATATATATATACACACACACACACACACACACATACATACATACACACACACACAAGCATGCTCAATAGAGGAAAACCAACAACAAAGCACTATAAAGCATGAACTGAGTCACTGAAGGAAAATATCCTCAGTATAAAGGGAAATACAGGGCCGGCCGAGTGGCACAGTGGTTGGTTAAGAGCTGGCTTGGGATGCCAGCGGCCCCGGTTTGGGTCCCCCATATGGGGGCCAGTGACACTGCCCTAAAAAAAAAATAAAAGGAAATGCAAATGATGATCAAATTATATCCAGTTTAACTGATTAAAGATCACTTTTTCATTGTAATCTTTGACTTTTAGAAATGCTCACTTTGCCACTTATTAAGTATAAAATAGGAACTGAAGATATATTCTTTATTTAAAGGTCGTATAAAATGCAAGATAATGTAAAAAAACAAACCTAATAACTATAATAATTAATGAAAACTTTAATCCAAGAAACTCAAAGAATTCACAGTTTTAAATCCTTTCTACTTAATTACTATGGAAGTAAAATGCTATTTTTATTTACAAATGTCAAAAATACAATGGGATAGATGACAACACAGAAACAAAACTTCAACTCTATTAATTTTGTTCAGGTTTCCTTCCTTGAAATCAGGGCTGACTACCTAAGTCTAAAGACTTCATAAATAATGACAATCAATAGTAATATTCTTTGAAATTAAGACTATGCAGGTTAATTAACTTTTATTTATTCTTAAAGAATGAAAATCCATTTTTATGAAAAATAATTTAAGTCTCCAAAGAAAATAAAGAGTGAATATGACTGGAATCAAGATATATAAATACACAAGCATGCCGTAACAGGATTTTTTGAGGTTTTGTTTATGGATGAAATAACTTATAAATTGGTTATTAGAGGCCATGACAAAGAGCTTGAAAATATGAGAACAAAATCTTGAAATGTTTTGTATAAATGACAGTGTTATAATAACACATTTCAAAAGATGAGCAAATAAGGTATCTATTACAGAAGATAAACACATCAAAAGATGAATGAAAGGAGAATAAATAAAACAGAATGTAACTCTATAAAAACACTTGATGACAGGAAAACTATAAATATAGATTGGTTAATGAGAACAGCTTTACAAAAACTAAATTTAAAGTAATAATTTCACTAATATGAAATTTTCATAAATGACATAAAAAAACAGTATACATACATAAAAAAGAAGCAAAAACTATATACATACTTGTATAAAAAACACCTCAAATATATGCATTACATTCACACACACACACACACACACACACACACACACACACACAAACAAATCAAGAAAGGGTGAATAAAGAATGATCATTAAAGCAGTTTTATCCTTATGATTTACAAAGGACCTCCAATGATACTTTGCAAAATTTCCCAGTTTAAGCTGCTCAAAAGTGACCTGAGATATTACATTAATTTTTCTCTCCTTCGATGTGTCTTATGTATTTCAGATATAGTTTATCTTCATCCTATATTTTATAGAATTCTTACTTCACATGACCAAAGTGGTGACATGGCTCACAAAGTTGCTTTTCATTGTAGCAACTCTATAGAGGCAGTATACAAAGAAACTGATTTTAAAGTTGTTCAAGGTGACATCAGGGATTCTAACTCAATTTTATATGGTGTATGATGCTGTTTTCTTTTGTCCCACATTTATGTTGAAGTTTACCACAAGTGCTCAATGCAAAGTGACAAAAGTCTTACCCTGGAGAACAGTGGGCACTATCATTTTATGTGTTGATTTATTTGTAGTACTGATGTATTCCATGATAATAATATTGACTAACTTTTCCCCAAAACTCGATATGTATTCTGGTATTATTCTAAGTTTCTTGCAGGGATTTTCTGATTCTATCAACAATAAATCTATGAGGTAAATATCATAATCCTCATTGTACAAATGATGAAACTGAAGCATTGATGGTTAAGTTAGTAAGGTATAAAATTAGAATTAGAGAACACAGTCAGTCCTACTCCAAGATACAAGTTCCTAACTACAACCTTAAATTGCTGCTTGTTAGACATTTCAAAAGGTTCGAGGCTACATTTTCTTTGGAAGTTATACAAACAGTGAAACAAGATTACCGTCATTCTTTGTGACTCTGTATCTGGTAACACTATTGTTCATCCTTCTCTTTTGTGCCATCGCCCACACTTCAAACCTTGAGTACAGGTTAAATGTACATCAGAGATACAGTTCCAGGAAAAATAACTAAAAAGTTAAATTTCTGTATAATACACCTAAATAATATATAGTAACCTATGAAAATGTCTTTTCACTCAAAAATGAGAGAACACTCTAAAGGTCAGAGTATTTTATTTCTTTGCTCTAATTCAAGGAGTTCAATTTCTGATACACCCTCACAGATAGATTTTTAACAGGTAGAAGAAAGGAAATAGTACCTATCCCTCTTTTTCTGACAATGAATAAGCAGTCAGAAAAGGTAATTAACTCTTAGTGCCCCCAAGTTAGTCCTTTTCCTCAGCATGTTTTGCTTGGAAACAATGCTAGATAAAAATTTGTTCCCTTCTATCATTTTATATATTAGTATGAAAGTAAATATAAGCATATACATATTTCCTTTGTGGAACATTTATTCTTATTTCCCTGTTTACATATTTACCTGAATTATGTGAGTTAAGTGGTTTTAATTTCCCAGTCATCATATTTCAGGAAATCTTGTGAGAGTTTCTGTTCTTCCTTATGCCTTTAATTTCTTAGATCTCTGCATATAACCAATCTTCCTTCCTTTTTTCCTCCTTTTCTTTCTCCCTTCCTCTGTCCCTCCCTTCCTTCCTTCCTTCCTTCCTTCCTTCCTTCCTTCCTTCCTTCCTTCCTTCCTTCCTTTTCTCATTATCTTCCCTCCTCCTTTCTTTCCTTTGTTCTTCTCCACCTTCTCTTTCTCCTTATCCTTCTTCCTTCCCTCTCCTCCCTTTCCCTCTCTCTGTTCCTTTCTTCCTCCTTTTTTACTTTGAGAAAACTGTTTTTAATAAAATATTTTGCCCACAACTCCAATATATTTCATAAATAAAATACTTCCATTGATTAGCTGAGAGGATGAGGTGCTGGAGCCTTCTGCTCCTTGTGAATCACACCAGGTTCTTTGACTCCAGAGCAATAATTTGAAAACCACTATTCCAGATGATTGGCAAAAGCAATCAGTGGACAATCCACATAAATATAATCAGAAATTTAAACATTTCTGAGGTACTCATGTTTTGGTGTTTACAGTATTAATAATCTAGTAGAAAAATATGTCTTTTTAAATGGCTCTTCCTCTTGGTTCACAAAGTTGACATGAAGATCAAGATGTAGACTATCAGGGAGATGAGATGTCTTAGAAGTCAGTTAACCCAATTCTGCACCCAATGATTGGATTCTATATGCACACAATTTTAGATGCAAACCACGTCAGTTTGGAAAGTTCTAATTTTGATAAAATTATTCTTTATATCATCAAGAATTCTTTTTGAAAATATTCAATAAACTACATATGAATCTACAAATATAAAATATTATTGCTCTATTGTGCCAGGTATCACAGTAGATAGAATAATGGACAATATATAATTGCTGTGGTCTAGAAAGTTAAGAATTTTTGGTGGGGGAGGGGAGGAAGCATATGAACATAGAAATAATGAAAGGGTAAATAAGATATGATTTGGGCCATAAGAGAATAAAAATTTATTTTGTATATTCCAAAAAATATTTCACATCCAACTGAGAAAATCAGGATGATCTTTTAAAACTGAGCTGGACATTAGATGTTGAATTAGGTTCTTCTAGAAATGGAGATGCCTGGAGGTAAAAGTCATTTCAGTAAGGGTATGCAGATGAGGAATGGTAAAATCTTTGAATAATAATAGATCCGAAATGTCCAAATTGGGACATGTTGAGAATTACATCCCTTAGATGTAAGGGATTCAATGTAAGTCAAAATAAATCATTTTTAGTGCAGATCGAATACAGGTATTGTAGAAACATAAAGATGAGTTCAAATCTCAGTCTAGCCAATTACTACATAACATTGACAAAAATTTACCACTACTTTTCTTCTTCGAAAAATAGGGAGTAGGCTATAACTAACACACTGGTAATTAGGAAATTAATATGTGCAAACTAAATGTTAGTTATTAACATCAACTTTATAATTATAATGACATGAATTATTGTTAATGATGTTCTGTCTTTGGGTAGATGAAAATTTAGTGAAGTAACAGTTTTTATTTTTGTGTTGATTTTTGTTTACATGACTAATAATAATTTTATTTTTAAAGGTTCATGAAACACTAGCAGCTAATTCCTCTGTCAATTTGTTTGACAAGCATTTATCAGAATAAAGATGACAGTTTTAACTCAACATTTGTCAAATGAATCATTACTATAATAATCCTACAAATGCTTATAAATGAACTTTTATTTATACTCTTAATCATGTCTTCAAAAGTTAAATTTATCAAAAATGCTATCTTTCATTTATAATAAATTTAAAGTTTTTTAAAGTCACATGTAATGACAAGATTTATAAAGGGATAGCATGAATCCTATAGTTGCAAGTGGCAGTCTTACAATTCAAATAAGACTATAAATTCATTCCACAAATATGTATTGAGTATATAGAATGGACCACAAACTGTGTTAAGTACTGGAAGCTGAGGGATGAAGAAGACATTCTTTATCACCGAGGACCTCAGACACAATAGACTGGAAATTTTGATAAGGACTTTAACAGTAGTATCCATGTGTAATGTAGGGAGACATAAACAGCTATAATTAGCTTTTGTAGGCTTGATAATAGCTGACATTTATTATTATCATACAGTAATGTTGTGCTTTTCAGATGAGATAACAATTGTATTAAACCCTATAAATAACTTTAATTTAGAATAAGGATCTAAAATATATACAGATGACATTAACAACTGCTCTCACCTCCAACTATCTAATGTTTTTCCTATCCTATAATGATGAACCAATGAAGCAAAATATGTTCTTATGTTTATGAGAGTCCCTATTTGAAAGATGATGGACATACAATGGCCCCTTCTCCATCAATACTGCTTACATTTATTCAAGCTTAAAACAATCTTAAAGCAATTGTACATTGGCTCTGATTTCAACTCAACTATTAGGAAGTACTTATAAGGGCAGTGAGCTAGTATATTGATTGATGTGAAGAATTCAAAGCTGAAAAACACCATAGTCCATGGTTGACTGTGTAATTTATAATAAGCATGTCCACATCAAGAAAGAATACAATATTCTACAATAAAGCTGAAGATGTTCTATGATATGTTTAAAGAGAGGAGGTGGCGTATTCCAAATGAGAAGTTTGGGGAAATTTTCATGGAGAAGCAGACCTTGAAATAGAATTTCCACAGGTGGCAATAGGCTATGCACACAGCATGAAGAAAGACACAAATGTCAAGATCTTATTAATAGAAATCTGGCAGAAGAAAACTATAAATAGAAAAACTTTAGCAGTGGTATTTTACTTTACTCATAATATACATTTTCACGTGACATAAATCTATAATTTTATGGGTAAAAGAAAAATATATAAACACACACATATATTTATATATATACAAATATATACATCTATAAATATATAAATTATTGGGTTGTGGGAAAAGTAATGACGCATTCTTGCAACGAAAAACAGAAAAAATACATCATTACTTTTCCAACAACCCAGTATATATATATATATATATATATATATATATATATATATATATACAATAACACTTATCATACTAAGAATACTACCAAAAATATAAGCCAAAGTGTATCACACCTTGTTACATACCATCACAACAGCAAAAAACTTTTATTCTCTAAGAAAGTAGGAATAAGTTAAATGTAGTGTAGACATTAGACATGAGCAACTTAATAAAGAAGCCATAATTGAATATATTTCATTAAGTATTCTATTTCTTTCTGATCAACTAAAACATATATGATTATTCTGGGTTGGAGACATCACCTAATCCAGTGGTGGACAGACTTTACTTTATGCAGTTTGTTTTTAATATTGGGAATTTAGGTCATCCTCAACGTGAGGTGCAACTTGGTTGAACAATATCCTGACATGGCTGAAATCATTTATTTCACATCCTGAAAAATTCCTGTAGTCTGAGCATCTTTTCACACAGTGGTGGAGGAAATGGCTGAACTGGAAGCTGACCCAAGGGCTTCATCTTGCACACATGATTCCAGTTCCAGCTGATGCTGCAGTAGAAGAGCATGTCCAGAAGCGATGCAGCAAACAGATCTCTTAAGTTTGTGTAGTTTCAGCTCTCTAGAACTTGGCTGTAGTACAAGAAGTTCAATGACTACTAAAAGAAGGGGTTCATTGTAGAACAAGTTGCTTCTAGGAAAAACTAAGCTCCTTTCTCATCATGGTGAGGCAAAAAAAAAAAAAAAAAAAAAAAAAACCAGCAGGACTATCCTGTGGGACACTATTAGCACCACACATTCCTGAACATATTAGGGGAAGTGATAGACAACTGAGAATGGTACCAACAGTGCACTTTGAGATTCCTTGGGTGGGGGTGGGGGCATTATTCTTACCCTGATCTGGGAATCAAAACCATCTTGTTGCTGCTGAAACACAGTTTTAACCTTACAGGTTTCATGGTAGTTTCTCCATTGTTAAAAGCAAATTTCATTCGGCTTATTTCCTTCTCTTTTTATTTTATTTTTTGGTATCAAACTCCCATGGGTACTAGCTGATTAGTGATTAACTGGTAGATGGAAATGATTTCTAAAAATAGGAATGCAAATGATATGCTTATTTCTTTTTTTCTTTTTTTCTTTTTATTTTTTATTAGTTTCAGGTGTACAACACAATGCAATAGTTATACTCTTTACCCCCCAAAGTGAAAAGCCCCCCTCCCCCAGTTCGCCACCCCACTCCCCCCCCCCATATCATACATATCCATCACAACTCCCCTAAGTCCCCTCCACAGTATACTCCACATCCCGTGACCATCCACATATTCAGTTGCAGTTGGCATACAATACTATACAACATCAGCTTCAGGTGTACAGTGCAGTGATCAAGCCTCTACTCCATCCATGAAGTGGTCACCCTAACAAGACATGTGACTATCTGACACGCCACAAAATTTTTACAACATTATTATATTCCCAGAACTGTGTTTCATATCCCTGTGGCATTATTGAAGTTGTCTATTTATGCTGTCTAATCCCTTCCCCTTCCCCCCATCCCCACCCCCCTTCCAACTAGCAACCCTCAGTTTTTCCTCTACATCTACGCGTCTGTTTACTTTTTTTTTTTTTTTTTTTTTTTTTTTTTTATTGGGGAATTGGCGGAGGGGAACTGCGTTGGGGAATCGGGGAAGGGGAACAGACAAGTTGCTGTCTTTTTGTTCTTCAGTTTAGTTGCAGAGGATGTTGCTTCACTGTTGGTATCGTCATTGCGCATTTCCCGGATGAGGCAGATCGGTCGCTGGCCTCTGGATGTCGCTCACCGCGGCTATTGGCAGCTCACGCTTGGCTGCCAGCCTTTCACGCTGGCTGCGGGCCACTCACTGTAGCCTATGGCAGCCCACTGCAGCAGGGGCTGCAGCCCACACCATCACCAGGGCTCGCATAGCCCAGCTCCAGGTAGAGCTGTTGTTAACTGTAGAGGGCAGTGTCACTGGCCCTCATGTGGGATCCGAACCGGGGCCGCTGGCATCCCAAAACCAGTGCTTAACCAATGCGCCACTCGGCCGGCCCGCGTCTGTTTACTTTGATCGTTGACTCAGCTCTTCAGACTCCACACACAAGTGAGATCACATGGTACCTGTCCTTCTCCGACTGACTTATTTCTCACAACATAATAGTCTCTTCACAACATTGTAAATTACATTCCCAGAACTGCCCCCATATCCCTGCAGCAACATTGTAGTCCCACATACACTGTCCAAAACCTTCCCCGTCTCCCTCTTCCCCACTCCCTCCTAGCCAGCAACCATCAGTTTTTCCTTTATCTGCTTGATACGACTTCAATCTTCTTAAATTGTTTTTCTGGGTTAGCTTGTTTACCCATTTCTTTTGTTTAAAAAAGCCCTTTTAACATTTCTTGCAATGCTGGCTTGGTGGTAATGAATTACTTAAGCTTATTCTTTTCTGAGAAGCTTTTTATTTCTCCTTCAATTTTAAGTGATAGCCGTGCTGGGTAGAGCAATCTTGGTTGTAGGCCTTTATTTTGTGTCACTTTGCGTATCTCCTGCCACTCCCTTCTGGCCTGCAGAGTTTCTGTAGACAAGTCAGCTGTTAGTCTAACAGGAGTTCCTTTGTATGTAACCTGCTGTCTTTCTCTTGCAGCCTCTAGGATTCTGTCTCTGTCTTTAACCTTTGCCATTTTAACTATGATGTATCGTGGTGTGGACCTGTTTGGGTTCAGCTTGTTTGGAACCCTCTGCACTTCCTGGGCATGTATGTTGACTTCCTTCACCAGGGTAGGGAAGTTTTCAGTCATTATTTTTTCAAATACATTTTCCACCCCTTGCTTCTTCTCTTCTCCTTCTGGTATCCCTATGATTTGAAGGTGGTTGTGCTTCACCTTGTCCCATAGGGCTCTTAAACTATTTTCATTGTTTTTTATTCTTTGGTCTTTTTGCTGTGCCAACTGGGTGAGTTCTGCTATTTTATCTTCCAAATCGCTGATCCGCTCCTCTGCTTCATCTACTCTACTGGTGATTCCTTCGAGTGTGTTCTTCATTTCAGTTATTGTATTCTTTAGTTATAACAGGTTGTTTTTTATGGTTTCCTTACCCTTCTTTATGTCCTCGCTAAGTTCCTTAAACATTCTAATCATCAGTGTTCTAAACTCTGTTTCTGAAAGGTTGTTTCATTTGGTTCCATTTCTGGAGGTTTCTTCTGATCTTTTACTTGTGACATGTTTCTTTGTCTCCCCATTCTGGCTGTCGCTCTGGGACTGCTTTGATGTATTCCATAGATCACCAGGAGAGCCCTGGCTGGATGACGCAGGCACACAGCTCACGGCCCAACACTCCCAGGAAAACTCCCAGTCTCAGCCTGTCCCAATCAGCCGCTCACAGATCAGGCCGAGCAGCCCGACAACCAATCACCAGCCTGGCAACTCTGTAAGCGGAGTGTGGAGAGCTGGGACCCGAGGCGGCTCGCGCACTTCCGGGTCTCAGTGAGCAGCCTGTTGGAGCCAGAGGGCACCCGCCCTGAGTTTCCCTGGCAACGCAGTATAAGCCGGGCAGAGGGTAGGGATCCAAGGCCGCATGCGTGTGCACACACACACGTACTTCTGCGCCAATTCCACCAGACCAGTTAGGTCTCGGACCTGATCCTTCGTGGGAGGGCCCAAGCTCGACAAAATGGCGTCCTCCCTACACCACTAGCGTGCAGGCTCCACACCACAGGAACAACAGTTCAAAAACCTCCAGCCTTTGCACCAAAGGTGCTCAGTTCAGTCCATCCCCGCAGGCTTCCAGCTCACATAGCCACTCCCTCCACCAGGAACCAGGTAAGTGCTCACTGGCAAGCATGCCCGGGTGCTGGCCCCACTGATTCTCCAGCTGCTCTTAGCCTCACCGAGCTGAGCAAAGAGAGTCCTTACTAATTTACTGCCAGCTGTCTTAGAACTCCTCTTCCTGGCAAAGGAACTCTGGGCTGGTGAGCTTGGTGTGCGGCCGGAGGGTCTCTCCCTCAACCAGACAAGCTTCCCACGGCTGCGGCTTCCCTCACGGGGCTCGCCCTCTCTCATCTCCGCCCATCCTACCAGACCCGACGCGGCTTCCTCTTTAAGTTCTTCGTTTAGTGGTTCTGTTCCTCCAGTGTTCCGGGGACCTCCAGAGTTGAATGCTGTATAATTCGCTTGTAATTTTGGTGTGATCCTGGGAGGCAGTTAGCACAGTGTCTGTCTATTGCGGCATTTTACCGGAAGTCTCATATGCTTATTTCTAAGGGTCAAAAATTCAATAGAAGTTGTGCAACTTGTACAACTATCATATCTGTATTCAATACAATAATTAGAAAGAAAAAAAAATGAATGTTTCCAAACTGTTTTATAATGCACTTAGGACCAAAATAAGCAATAAAATAAAGATCAATTGACTTTAATAATGTAGAACAGGACACCAGTAAACTGTTTCTTCCCTTCCAAGCATATTTTTTGTGGTTATTCACAAGGGCAGCAACACTCTTTCTTGTTGTTGTTAAACATCTTATTTTATCCCTTTAATTAAAAATACTTGTCTATAACAGCAACAGTGTTTCAGCTATGAGGGAATCTGTAATTGTTAGGATGATCAGATAGTCATTGTGGTTTCAGCTTAGATAGTTTTGAGGAAATGGATTTTTGTTTCTCTGAATTCTCTAATAGAAAGAATGACATCGGGTACATGATGTTTTTATTGTAGCCACTTCGTTAAAGTAGGATATATAGAAAACTCGAATCAAAATTTGGTTCAGATGTGAAGATACCATCAGATGCCACAGATTCACCAATAGGGCATGAAAAGGCTTTCTTGGAACAACAGAGTGGCCTCCAAACCTGAAAATGACTTTAGAGAGTGAGGAAAGGAGACAAGCTCATCTTTTCTACCAATGAGGGGGGTGGGCGTGGAGCAAGGTTTCCTAAATACCTGGCATGGCTTGAACTTGCCACTAATGCTGAAGGAGAGTGGGGGAGCTCGAAAGCTGTCAGCCGTCAAACATCAAAAATGGAGTTAGACTCTATTACAATTCACCTTGATGTTTGATGACTAAAATGTGCCAGGTTTCATTTAATTGAATTTAAACCTGTTTAAAACACAGTGTTGGCTATGAGACCTGTAGTCCAGTGCTGACAAGGGAGGTAAATGATTCATTGCATGTCTTATTAATAGTCCAAGAAAATGTATTTTAAGAAGTAAAATGAGTGCCATAGTCACTGTCAATAATGATGTCTAAATTCAGAGGGGGTTGAGGAGTATATCCCGGAGGCCTTGTAGGTAGTTTGATGTGGGTAGACTGAATTGTATGTGTGACTTGAATTATATTTTGAGTATTTGTGAGGCAAGAGTTTCCAAAAACTCTTTATCTCAAATGCAGTAATATTAGATAAGGAACTGTTTTTGCTACCATTGGTTGGACCAGATAGCCAAAACATACAATCTAGTTTTAAAGATCACTGCCTAAAATTAAGCCAATTACACCAGTCCTTGGAGTCTGTCATTGATCAGAGATATTCTGGTTAAGGGTTGGGAAGCAGTAGTTCTCCAGCAAGCTCCATCATGTTTAAGTTACTCTCTACAGCACATGCATCTTACAATGGACTAGAGGCAAAGGAGGATTTCCCCCTGAAGCCAGAATATATCAGAGGACCCAGATCTAACTCTTTATATATATATGATATATATATAGTTGTTGGAAAAGTCATGATGCATTTTTGCAACAAACAACATAGAAAAAATATGTCATGACTTTCCTACTATATATATATATATATTTTATTAAGGAGTCCTTGGTAGTGAACCAAGCTTGCAAAGTGCTGCTTTCATGACCCAAGTCATGATGAGCACCTGGGCATGGAGGATCATAGGCTGAGAGCCTCTGTGAACCTAGTGTACAGCAAGCAATTGATGCTCTAACAGAATGAAGCACAGAAGTCTATGGGCACTTTATGCTCCAGATGTCCAAGAGAAATTTACTGCCATCAGGTTTGATGCAGGGAGTCCAGGATTGTGAAAGGAGATTGCTTAAAGCTTCTACAGTGAAAGACTGTCTGGGAGGCACTAAGGCAAGTGTCAATTATATTGCAATATGGATGGATTCTAGTTTTTTGTAGTTAAGTACCCCATCAAAGTGGGCTGATTTGCAAGTAGAAGCATAAATGGATTTAAGTAGAATTTATAAGTCACGAAGGTGTTTTCTTCACAACACAAGAAGGCCTAAAAGATATCTGGTTCATGTAAACATTGATTGTAATGAGTAGACAAGTATTTGCTTCTTGATAGTGTCAGTAACAGAGCAACCCTTGACCAACAAAGAATTTTTAGGAATTTAACCAAGATTGTGGGGCCTTGTGCTCTGGATAGGTCAGTGGCCCATCCCCTTTAGGTAAAGCTCCTTTGTGAGTTTCCTGCATGTCCTGAATGAGTTTTTCAAATGAATCTCTTTGGAAAATGATGTCATTGATGTGATGTCATACTTGTGTTCCCAGAGAAAGCTGAATGGGATTTAATTACTTTCTGTAAAGATTGTATAAGATGGCAGGGCTGTGGAGACACTCCATGGGTAGTCAGATAAAGTGCATTGTACCTTTTTAAACTTAAAGGCAAACCGAAACCCAGAGGCTGTTAAAATAGTCACTGAATAGAACATATTAGCCAAATCTATGACTGTGAAGTGTTTAATAGTTTCTGATTAGATGGAATTAGTATTTTTAATAATATTGAATAGGAGTGCCATCATGGGGAAAACCACAGTATAAAGGTTTCTGTAATTTTCAGAGTTTCCATTAATTATTCTCAAGTTTAAGATCAAGCCAAATTATGCTGATAGATGGTGAAATGGTGGGGAAAACCACTTCTTATCAAAATATGTTTTATATTATGGGTCTCAATACTTGAAGCCCTGTTTTAATTTACACTGGATCATAGTAACTATTTTATTTGGGGTTGGGGGAGTACCGGGGGTATGTTTATGGCAGATCCAATTTTGCAAGCTGGTTAAATGCCAAGACTTAATAATTTAAATGTGTCACTTATTGGGTCAGAATGGCCATGCCCACTATGGGATATTTTAGGGCAATGGGTACTCTGATCATGGGGAATTTCAGGTAAGGCAATCGTTCCAATGCTTACGGTAAGACTTTTATATTTGGCACCTCCCCCAAAAGCATAGGAAGTGTCTTATTTAAATTTGGTAAAGTCCTAGGTATGACTGCAAATTGAACCCGTTTCAATGAAAGCTATTAAGGTTTTCCATTTGGTGCATTCCAGAGACGTTAAAGTTAATTCAGACTTATGTTGTATAGGCTTAAAAGCCAATCGATGCTATTTTATACTTTTTGTATAAATTATTTTAATAAATTTTGGATTTCCAAATATGTCAAATTGTGGACCTCTGTATTACTTTTTGGTATCTTCTATAACTAGGCAATGACTATACTACTTCCCTTTCTCCCCGCCCCCCACCTTCTTAGCCTTATCATTCTTTCTCATGGTTACTGGGTCCACTCCAAGGAGATTCTCTCTACCTTGTCCATATTTATAAGTTTCTACCTCCAGAGAGCCTTTAATCAATATCATCAGGGTTAACAGCAAACCTATTATTTAGAATCAAAGGACAGATGAGTTCCCAGATAAAAAAAAGCTAAAAGACTTCATCACTACCAAGTCACTTTTATAAAAAATGTTAAAGGGACTTCTTTAAGAAGAAGAAAAAAAGATAAAAAATATAAAGAATAAGTGGCAATAACTATGTATCTATCAACAATTACTTTCAAATGTAAATGGATTAAATGTGCCAATTAAAAGACATAGGGTGCCTGAATAGATAAAAAAACAAGACCCTTACATATCTGCCTACAAGACACCCACTTGAGATTGAAAAATACACAGACTGGAAATAAAGGGATGGAAAATGATATTTTATGAAAATGGAAATAAACAAATCTAACTGGAGTAGCAATATTTATACCAGACCACATAGACTTTAAAACAAAGGCTATAACAAGAGACAAAAAAGAACCCAGAAATCCTACTTCTGGGTATTTATCCAAAGAAATCCAAAACACTACTTTGAAAGGCATATATACATCCATATGTTTGTTGCAGCATTGTTTATAATAGCTAAGATACGGAGGCAACCTGGGTGTCCATCAGTGGATGAATGGATAAAAAAAAGGTGGTACATATACACAATGGATATTATTCAGCCATAAAAAAGAATTAAATCTTGCCATTTGCAACAACATGGATGGACCTGGAGGGTATTGTGCTGAGTGGTGTAAGTCAGACAGAGAAAGACAAATGTCATATGATTTCGCTTATATGTGGAATCTAAAGAAGAAAATGAACAAACAAAACAGATATAAATTCATAGATACTGGGAGCATTTTGATGGTTGCCAGGTGGGAGGTGGATTGGGGGAATAAGTGAAGGTGGGGAAGGGATTGGAGGTACAAATTGGTAGTCACAAAACTGTCACAGGGATGTAAGCACAGCACAGGGAATAGAGTCAATAATATTGTAATAACTGTGGATGGTGTCAGATGGGTACTAGATTTATTGAAGTGATCACTTCATAAGTCATGTAAGTGTTCATGTTGTACACCTGAAACTAATAATATTTTATGTCAACTATAATTTAAAACTTTATTTAAAAAATAACAATAATGGGAGAGAAACATGTTTGGGGGATTTTTTTTCCTCTCATTTACCTAAATATATGTATATATATATATTTTTTTCTCATATATATATGTATGTATAGATAGATAGATAGATAGATAGATAGATAGATAGATAGATAGATTTTTTTTTTCCAGGGTTAGGGGCCTTCCTCATAGCAGTAGTTGCTTTTCGGTAAGGCTTAAGGACCCTGTGTTCAAATCAAGTTTGAACAAACCCTACGTTTGTGCCACAGTGGTGCCATGAATATTTTTTCCTAAAACCCTGAGGATCATGATTTTCCCTTTGACCACAGAAACATAGGCATCAGAAACACCAGAAGCATTTAATAGGGTCGTAGCAAGCCATCCGGCTTTTAGGACTGTGATCTCAGCATGCCACAATGGTGACCATTCTTCCTCATGCAATCAGCTACCCATTGGGCCCACATATTTCAAAACACACCAGTTTTTTCCTCTGAGCAATCTATAGAATAGGGTCCTCTATCTGGATTCAACACATACCCAGTAGTCACAAGAGTTGTTCTTCTGAGCCTAACATCAGTCTGGCTTACGCTGGCATTGAGACACAGATTCAGCTACAAATCTGGGCCAAGACTGAAATCAGGCCCACGTTAAAGAGGGCCCAGCCTCATTCTCCTGTCTTTAAATGTCAATTATCAAAGCTTCCAACTTAGGTTTGTAAATCTATAAGAGGCTCAGTTCGACTCAGTAAATGCAGCACAGAGAAACACAGCTCAAGATCGTGCTTTCCAGGGGGCAGCAAACCACAAGAGAATAGTGATAACCAGTGCTGGTGATCATTGCCTAAACAAACTGCTTACAATGCCTACTGGTGTAACCAACTCACAATAATGGAGGGTCACCCACTCAGCATTTGGTTTGTGTATTGAGAGTAATGTTGCTACACATACACAAACACACACCCCCCAGGATGGTATACAACAGTTTATTACTTACATAATAAGGATCAATGGACCAACTTTCCAAGATGGTCCAAAAGGAGACTGATTCTGCTTTCATGGTTAGGGAACAGAGCTGGGGTGAGGGTTCTTCTACATGGGTGAGACACAGCATGCTTTTGAGCTTCTTACCAGCACAAAAAAGATAGCACCGAGGCTTATTTTATTAGCTTGCCCAAACGTGGGTCAGAAGGTGGAGGGAAATGGTGCTGCTTAAAAGTTGTCAGGATTCAAACATCAAAAATGGAATCAGTCTTTATTACAGTTCCAAATAATTCCTCTGATGTCTGATTATTAATCAATTTCACTGCATAAGAACATTATGGTAATACTAAATATCTTTGGAGAATAAAAGAGGTAAAAAATAAATATGTGCTTATGTATCATTAAATATGTTCTTATATAAAATATGACAAAGGACCAACTTTGATTTGAGGAATATTAAAAAATGAATGCGGGAAACATTAAATGAGACTGAAACTAAATTAGCATAGTATGTGAAGGACAGTGTAACAGTTTAGATAATAGTATGAAATGATATACACACGTAATTGAAATTTCAGTTCCTTTATTAAGAATTATTTTATGGGTCATATCAAGTTGCACATAATGTTACCTTTCAATGATCATGTAATCAGGTTTAACTCTGAGTAGTCTAATTTGCCTGCTTAAGTTATCAAGCATTAAAATTGAATTTAAATAATTTAGTATTCAATATATAAACATTAAGAGAGGAAGGAGTAGCTATTTATTTCACCACCAAGAAATTGAAGCCAGCTGATATTCTAAATACCCAGAAAATTCTACATAGACAAAAATGACAATATACAAGAAAGAAATAGAAATGTATTTTTAACTCACTAAGATTTAGATATTAATTTCATAAACAGCCTGTTAGAATCCTCTAAACATCTCAGATGTACATGAGTCATGCTTTGCACTAAATAGCCAAAATAATGTGGTCATTATAGCTATATTACCAGCAAGCTTATGTTTTATAGCCATTGATTGCAGATTATATTGTTTGAAAAAATGCATTACAGATCTCCCTCTTTTTAAAGAGGAAAATAAGTGTTAAAGTAATCAAACATCTGTATGTCTGTCTTTTGGGGATACATTGAGGAAAGTGGAGGAAAAACTCATATTTTGCATAAATTGTGTGATATATCTTCATTGTCACCCAAAATAATTTCCAAATATAATTTTAAATAAATTAATTTTGAAGAAATTCATTGCAAGTTTTAAAAAAATGTTTCATTTTAGTGGGTATTCTTTTACATTGTTTTCTTGTTTCTAAAGAGAAAATCATGGAAGCAAGAGTCTAAAAAATTTATGAGAAACTTAAAAAATTGTAAACTGTTGAAATAGAATGTTTTTATATTGGGGGAAGCCTAGGATATTGCAATGTGAGAGAAGCTTTAGCATGTGCTTAAGAAATTAAATATCTAAGGTATAATTTAAGACATGGATTCCTAAAGTTAAATACTTTAGATCAACAGCTAATTAATTGCAAAATCAAACATCATTCCTCAAATCAGTAACTCTAAGATGCCTTATAATCACAAAACTCATGAATATCAATTCTTGAATATAAAATTCTATAGAATGTCTATAGAAAAAAAGAAACAATTAGAAATGTGAATTTTTCCACGCAATTAGTGACTAGCATAAAATTACAGAAAATAAGCTAACATAGACAAAAGCCACAGTACATTAAACACTGTCTTCTCAAAAATACACTGGAAATAAAGCAATAAGAGAACAATTTTGTCTCTAAAGAAGTATCCTTGATTTTGTGTGATAGGAAAATTTCACTGGATTTCTCAAAGTTTATGTTAAATATCCCTTCTGGCAAAATAATAAATATTATATTATCTTTTATATGATTTCATGTTTACCATGTGTATCAGAGGGGGATACTTTTGGTTTCAATTAATAAAATATCTGACTAATAGTGGCTTGAAATATAAAGACATTTCTAATTAAATTAACAAGTGTGATATAATTTTAACTAGCTGTTAAATAATGTTATTCAACTTCAATCCTCAAACATGTTGGTTTTTCTTCTTTTATGCTGTCTCTCAAGTTTACAAAATGGTGGCCACATCTCCACCTGTGCATTAAAGGCAAATCAAAAGAAAGGAGTAATGCTAGCTAAGATGATGAGGTCTTTTACCAAGAAAGCAAAACCTTTCTCAGAATCCAGTGACCCTCATTGTTTCAGTGATAATTGGTTATTTCTGAGTCACATGGCCATCTCTAACTCAAGAGAAGGTAAGAAAGCTACTATAGCTGGAAGTAGCAAGACAGGACTGGTTTGCAAATGGAAGTCATGTTACCCAACCGATGGGGTGGATCACATCAAGCAATTTTTGATCACCAATTGTTCCCTA
The DNA here is from genome assembly GCA_033961575.1 of Aselliscus stoliczkanus. Lineage (NCBI taxonomy): Eukaryota > Metazoa > Chordata > Mammalia > Chiroptera > Hipposideridae > Aselliscus > Aselliscus stoliczkanus. Next base: position 146,765,086 of record CM066727.1, read on the forward strand.
AAAATTTTTTTTTTTGAGGGCAGTGTCACTGGCCCTCATATGTGGGACCTGAACTGGGGCCGCTGGCTTCCCAGGCCAGCGCTTAACCACCGCGCCACTCAGCCGGCCCCCTAAAAATTTTTGACTGTAGATAGATAGATAGATAGATAGATAGATAGATAGATAGATAGATAGATATAGATATATTACACTACATGTACACTGTAAATTTTATTTAGACGTCTTTCTCTGATAAAAATAAACATATATAGAAAACATAAAATCCGGTGTCTGTACTGCAGGACTATCCACCACATGGAATAGGAACTCTAATGAGGAGGTGCCTCTATGCATCCTTCTCTGAGTTAAAAGCCAGAACCCTTTGACTTCATTGTTTAGACAATTAGTGTATTGGGTTTTGAGGTGTACAAATTATTATCACTCTCCCCTTCATATAGGTTCTGAATAAAGTGAGAAATAGCTATAGGTTTCAAATTAAGGTATTTCTATCAGCTTTGTTAATGTACACCTGGACTGAATAGTGTAACTTTCATCAGCTGAATTGTGGTCTTCCTACTACGTCTCTTTTCCAGTTATAATCCACTCATATTCATGGAGGGTCGTTGTTTTACTAAAACTCATTGTAATTAAAGAGGCAGAGTTAGAGTTACAGAGAGGGAGGAAGAAAGAGAGAAAAGACACCAAGAGAAATAGAGGGGAGAGAGAGAGAGAGAGAGAGAGAGAGAGAGAGAGAGAGAGAGAAAGAGATTGAACTCAACCTATCTTAATTGGGATATTTGACATCTTGGAGATACAGGTAACGAGACCCTCCTTTTTCGTTTGAGCAATTCCTCAGTATGAGTGTTGATCAAAACACCACTCTCCTATTACAAACCCTGAAGAGACCAGATATGTGCCTTTGTAGATAACCTTTGTGACTGAGACAAAAATGCTAGTCCTAGACTCCAGTAGTTAGGTGCTTCTCTACTAGACCCCAAATCAGGAACTAAAAAAACATGCACTGTATAAAACCTATTTTTCAGTGTCTGTAGCAATAGCAAATTGTGTTTCTGGGACAATGATGGCAGTGGTGCCAGGACTGGGATTCAGTGTTGAGTAATGATAGTGGCAGCAGTATCAGCTCTCAAATTCATCTTTCCTTGGAGAAAGAAACAATATCTTCACTGAACTGACACTGTCCCATACTTTTGGATGTGGTTCTGTTTGCTTCTTAGTGCCCTTTAAATGAGTCAGTTTAAGCCAGAGTATGTTACTTAACAAAGCAACACAAAATCTCAGGGGTTAAAAACTATAAGCATTTATTTCTTAGGACTCATATCTTAGGAGTAGTCTCTATGTTGTGAGAGAGAGAAAAGAGAGATAGTAGAAACATGCAATGTCTCTTCAAACTTTTTCTCAGAAGTGGTGTAAAAAAATTTCCATTTATATTTCATTGTCCAGAGAAAGTCACAGACAATAGCTTAGTATTAATTAGTGTGCTTGTTCTTATCACTTTTGTATATTTTTAAAAAAAATCTTAGTGCTTATGAACATTTTTGGCCACATTTGTGAACTATGCAATATCTTTTCAGTAAAATATTGTTTTGCAAGAGTTGGTTTCTGTTGCTTGCACTTTGACAGATAAACCCCTAGAAGACCCCTGTCCTCTGATTACATGCAAATGAGAGCAGAGAGAGAGCCTGTTATGAGGAGGAGAGAACAAGCTGGGAGGGGCACTGGCAGAAAAAATATTTTCACATTCTTCAGTATGGCTTAGCGCTTAAAAACGGGACTTTGGAGTCCATAATGCTTTGAGTAGGAGCTCAGTTTTTCTGCTTAGTATCTTTATGACCTTGTGCAAACTATTAAACTGTGCCCCAGTTTCCTCGTCTGCCAGAAGGCAATAGGTACCCACTTCCAAGGGCTTAAATGAATTCATACGAGTATATGGATGTAGAATAATGTGTGAACCATAATAAACACTTAACTTGAGATATTATTGCAATTATTATTATTATTATTATTATTATTATTATTCCTAGAAGAAGGCTAAAGATTGTTATTATCTCCTAGTATATGAAATGTGGTAGCTACCCAGGAAAATGCAGAAAATCACTCTCCTCTCCAGAGTGAAACAAAAAGTCAGGGCAGGAGCAAGATGACGTCAATGTGAGCCTGAGTAATTACTTTAAACCACATCTCACAGAAGTAGTAAATCTTAAGTTTATACTATGGCTGTATTTGCTTATCAGCCCCTCCAGTGATTTGCAGAAACAACCAACCAAAAATACAGCATGGTATTCATGATAAGTTTCCACATAAATTTATGCTTAGAAATAGCCTCTGACTGGAGGAGATTTGTTGGAGAAATTATTTCACTGGACAGAACTTAGTGCCACTGCATTCTAAAGGAATGACTGAAAATGCAGTGCTCATGTATGTGTGTGTGTGTGTGTGTATATATATATATATATATATATATATATATATATAGAGAGAGAGAGAGAGAGAGAGAGAGCGCATATATATAAAAACATATATAATGTTTTTCTTTGCTGGTATTGGCATTAAATATATATATATATTTAATATTATTGGCATTAAATATATATATATTTAATATTAAATATATATATATATATTTAATGCCAATACCAGCAAAGAAAAACATTATATTCTGAACCTTTCCACAGTCCATTGTGCTGACTTCCACCTATGCACCAAATAATCGCACTTGCACTGGGACTGAATGTTGTCAGTTGAGCCTAACATTAAATTTCACTTGACACAAATATTATACTAGTCATGGAAACAAAATAGAAAGAAAGGAAACTTGCTGTCATTAGGGACATATTTCATAATTTTGTTTTTGTTTTGCAGTTTAACATGGAATTTGGCATGGAGAGCTTCAGGAGAAAGATGGATGGTAGTCAGCACTTAAAATTCCTAAACAGGAAAACATCCACTGATTGAATTTTTTTTTTTTTTAGATTTGTTTAATTGGTATGTCTGCTTATTCCTGAATTTTTTAAATTTTATTATTATTATTATTAGTAGTAGTAGTAGTAGTAGTTACAGATGTACAAAACAATGCAATAGTTATTTTTTTCACCCCTTACTAAGTGACTCCTCCCTCCCCCACTCCTGCCGTCCCACACCCGATATCATACATATCTATTACGAATCCATTGACTCTATCCCTATACTATATTTCACATCCCATGACTATATATGTGTTAAACTATAGTTGACATATAATATTGTTCAGTGGCAGCTTCAGATGTACAGTGCAGTGGTAAGGCCACTACACCGTCCATGAAGTGATCTCCCTAAAAGGACATGCATCCGTCTATTCCCCTAAAAAAAATATTTACAACTTTATTGATTATATTCTCTAAATCTTTTCTGTCTCTGCAGTAGCACTATAATTATCAGTTTTTGTGTTGCTTTGTCCTTTCCCTTCTCCCTCATGCCCATCCCCATCCCATCTAGCCCTCATCAGTATTTTTTTGGTGTCTCTAAGACTATTTCTGTTTACATTGCTCATTTATTCAGTTCTTTAGATTCCTCATATAAGTGAGATCATATGGTATTTGTCTTTCTCTGACTGACTTATTTCACTTAGCATAATGTTCTCTAGGTCCATCCATATCGTTGCAAATGGTACAATTTCTTTCTTCTTTATAGCTGCGTAATATTCCATTGTGTAAATGTACCACAGTTTCTTAATCCAGTCGTGTATTGATGGGCATTTCGATTGTTTCCAAATCTTTGGCTATTGTAAATAGTACTGCAATGAACATAGGGGTGCATATATTTTTTTCAAATTAGTGTCTTGGGTTTTTCAGGATAAATACCTAGGAGTGGAATTGCTGGGTCAAAAGGTAGTTCCATTTCCAGTTTTTTGAGATACCTTCATACTGACTTCCATAGTGGCTGCACCAATCTACAATCCCACCAACAGTTCACCAGGGTTCAAGTTTGATATAATCCCATATGTTCATTTTTTTCTTTTACTTCCCTTGCCCTTGGGGATGTATCAGTAAAAATATTGCTCAGAGTAATGTCTGCAAATTTACTCCCTATATTTTCTTCTAGGAGTTTTATGGTTTCAGGTCTTACATTTAAGTATTTAATCCATTTTGAATTTGTTCTTGTATATGGTGTAAGGAGGTGGTCCAGTTTCATTTTTTTGCATGTGTCAGTCCAGTTTTCCCAGCACAGTTTATTAAATAGACTATCTTTACCCCAGTGTAAATTCTTGCTTCCATTGTCATAGATTAACTGCTCATATATACACGGATTTATTTATGGGGTCTCCATTCTCTTCCACTGGTCTATGTGCCTGTTTTTATGCCAGTACCATACTGTTTTGATTACTGTAGCCTTGTAGTATGTTTTGATGTCTGGTAGCATGATACCCCTGACTTTGTTCTTGTTTCTCAGGATTGCCGAGGCTATTCGGGATCTTTTATGGTTCCATATAAATTTTAGGATTATATTTTCTATTTCTGTGAAAAATGCCCTTGGTAGTTTGATGGGAATTACATTGAATCTATATATTCATTTAGGCAGTATGGACATTTTAACTATATTAATTCTTCCTATCCATGAGCATGGTAGGTATTTCCTTTTATTTGTATCTTCTTTTATTTATTTCTTCAGTGTCTTATAATTTTCTGAGTACAGATCATTTACTTCTTTGGTTAAATTTATTCCTAGGTATTTTATGGTTCTTGAAGCAATTGTAAATGGGACAGTTTTCCTAATTTCTCCTTCCGTTAGTGTAGTTTATTATTGGTATATGCAAATGCCACTGATTTCTGAACGTTGATTTTATATCCTGCTACTTTACTGAATTCGTCTATCAGTTCCAATAGTTTTTTTTTTTGTTTATTTGTTTGTTTTTAGTTCCAATAGTTTTTGATGGAGTCTTTGGGGTTCTCCATATACAGTATCATGTCATCTGCACATAATGACAATTTTACTTCTTCCTTGCCAATTTGGATGCCTTTTATTTCTTTTTCTTGTCTGATTGCTGTGGCTAGAACTTCCAGAACTATGTTGAATAAAAGAGGAGAAAGTGGACAGCCTTGTCTTGTTCCTATCTTAAGGGGAATGGTTTTAGCTTTTCCCTATTGAGTATGATGTTAGCTGTAGGTTTATCATATATGGCCTTTATTATATTGCGATATGATCCCTGTATAAGGGTTTTTAACATAAATGGCTGTTGGATTTTGTCGAATGCTTTTTCTGCATCTATTGATATGACCGTATGATTTTTATTCTTCATTTTGTTGATGTGGTGTATCACATTAATTGATTTACGGATGTTGAACCAGCCTTGTGTACTAGGGATGAAACCCACTTGATCATGATGTATGATCTTCTTAATATATTGCTGAATTCTGTTTGCTAATATTTTATTGAGAATATTTGCATTTATGTTCATCAGTGATATTGGCCTATAGTTTTCCTTTATTGTGCTGTCTTTATCTGGTTTTGGAATTAGGGTGATAATGGCTTCATAAAAATAATTTGGGAGTCTTCCCTCCTGGATTTTTTGGAATAGTTTGAGAATAGGTGATAGTTCTTTTTTGAATGTTTAATAAAATTTATTTGTGAAGCCATCTAGTTCAGGGCTTTTATTTTTTGGGAGCTTGTCGATTACTGATTCAATTTCCTTGGTAGTAATCAGACTATTTAGATTTTCCATTTCTTTTCAAGTTAGCTTTGGAAGGTTGTATGTTTCTAGAAAATTATCCATTTCTTCCAGATTGTCAAATTTGTTGGCATATAGGTGCTCATAGTAATTTCTTAAAATTTTTTGTATTTCTGTGATGTCTGTAGTCATTTCACCTCTTTCATTCCTAATTTTACTAATTTGAGTCCTCTCTCTCTTTTTTTTGATGAGCCTGGCTAGAGGTTTGTCAATTTTGTTTATCTTCTCAAAAAACCAGCTCTTGGTTTCCTTGATCTTTTGTATTGTTTCTCTGTTCTCTGTATTGTTTATTTCCATTCTATTTTTTATTATCTACTTTCCTGTAGTCCCCTTTGGCTTCTTTTGCTGTTCTTTTTCCAGTTCCCTGAGATGTAAGGATAACCTGATGATTTGAGATTTTTCTTCCTTCTTTAGGTCGGCTATGATTTTCCCTCTTAGGACTGCTTTCGCTGAATCCCAGAGATTTTGGGTCGTGGTGTTTTCATTTTCGTTTGTCTCTAGGAATCTTTTGATTTCCTCCTTGATCTCATTTGTGACCCACTCACTCTTTAGTAGCATGTTATTTAGCCTCCATTTATTTGTCAGCTTGCTGGATTTATTCTTATAATTGATTTCTAGTTTCATAGCATTGTGGTCAGAGAAGACACTTGAAATTATTTCAATCTTCTTAAATTTATTGAGACTTGTTTTGTGACCTAACATGTGGTCTATCTTAGAAAATGTTCCATGTGCACTTGAAAAGAATGTATATTCTGTAGCGTTGGGGTGAAATGCTCTGAATATATCAGTTAAATCCAGCTGGTCTAATGTGTCATTTAAGGTCACTGTTTCTGCATTGATTTTCTGTCTGGAGGATCTGTCCATTGGTGACAGCGGGGTATTGAAGTCCCCTACTATGATAGTGTTACTGTTGATCTCTGTCTTTATGTCTGACAATATCTTTTTTATATATTTAGGAGCTCCTATGTTAGGTGAATAGATGTTTACTAGAGTTATGTCCTCTTGTTGGATTGATCCCTTTATTATTATGAAGTGTCCTTCTTTGTCCTGTGTTATATTCTTCAATTTAAAGTCCATTTTATCTGATATAATTATTGCTACTCCAGCATTTTTCTCAGTTCTATTTGCATGAAATATTTTACTCCAACCCTTTACTTTCAGCCTGAATGAGTCTTTTCATCTGAGGTGAGTCTCTTGTATACAGCATATGCTGGGGTCTTGCTTTCTTATCCATTCTGCCACTCTATGTCTTTTTATTGGAGCATTTAATCCATTTACATTTAATGTGATTACTGATAGGTTCATATTTATTGCTATTTTGTTATTTGTGTTCCTAGGCTTTCTTAGTTAGGTTGTTTTTCTCTTCTGCTTAAAGAAGCCCTTTGAACATTTCCTGCAAAGCTGGCTTGGTGGTAAAGAATTCCCTTAACTTATTCTTTTCTGGAAAGCTCTTTATCTCGCCTTCAATTTTAAATGATAACCTTGCTGGATAGAGCAATCTGGGTTGTAGGCCTTTATTTTTCATCACTTTGAAAACCTCCTGCCACTCCCTTCTGGCCTGCAGAGTTTCTGTAGAGAAGTCAGCTGATTATTCCTGAATTTTTAAAAAGAAAAATGAGAGAACTGCACAAAAGAGAAAAGTAAGTGTATCTGTTTCTATCTTTTTCACTTTTATTGGTAATGCAAAGAAACTGTATTATCCAATAAAAGGGGAAAAGCTAAGGATAAAATAATGAAAGTTAGAGAAATATGGGACGTACAAATGCCATAAATTTATTTAAACACAACACATAGCTATTATTGTAAGTTATTAGCTAGACTGCTAACTGAATTGTCGATTATGTAGTATGTGTAATTTTAGAAAAGTAGTTTTATGAGAAATAACATTTTAATTTTTCTGACTTATTTGGAAATTTCAGATATTATTATGAATTAGTTTTTTTTGAATGAGCTTGTTAGGTTTTAAGAGAAAGAAGACAAAAAATTACATAAAGCAGAGAAAACACATGTATATATTTCAGTATAGTTCACAAATCTGTAATTATATTGTATTAGTATATCTTATTACAAAAAACTCAAATGTTTAAAAATCAGTCTTTAGATCATGCTTACTTTCCAGAAGCTACATCTCTAGACCTAGCACAGCCCAAATTGTCTTTGATGGCAAAGATGTAGCCATGACAACAGAGCTTTGAGAAGCCAAAGAACATATATGACATGCTGTGTATTGTTAATCTGTAACATGATGGAAACAAGTTCTCTGGTTTAAAATCTTTATAAAAATGTAAGTGTTTTTCAACTGAAAAATTAATACATATGGGGTATTTGACAGAAAATATAAGTAATAAGAAAGAAGGGATGAGAACATGAATTATTTATATTGAAATTAATAAAATCAACAAGGCACCTTCCTAGATGCTTAAACGTGTTATATGATCCACAAACAAAAATCCTATGAGAGGAGTAGAAAACCTTATCTTTGCATTTGGGAAAGCTCATGTTCAGAGAGATAAAGTAATTTCCCCAATGTCACATGATTGCCGAAGGGCAGACCTTGATGAGAAGGCATTCATCGTCATACATTAGACTTCAAAACCAATGACAAATCTACAGGTACAGACTTTGAAAGAAAAAAAAAAATCGCTATCAAATAAATTAGATGTTTCACAGATATGTGCTCTGAGTCAAGAAAGAGAAAAGGCAAATAGTCACCTGAACTTGAAGTTCTTCCAAAAACACCTGCATACCACATTAGGTATAATGCAGTAACTCCATCAGTTGTGTGGTAAAGGTCAGTCATCACAGGTTATTAATTTGGATGCACACACAACATTTATATCTATGGCTACACTAACAACTTAAAACAAAAATTAGAAAAGACAAGGAAAACCAATGAAAGCATATTTTATATTTGAAATGTATTTAAATGTATATTAACAGCTGTATTAACATATAATTGAAATACAAAAAATTATAAATATTTAATATGTACTATTTGATGTAATACCTGTGGTACTAGCACCATAATCAAGGTACTAAGTATGCCCTCAAACCTCCCAGAGTGTCCTTGGTTGGCTGCAAGGGAGGGGCAGATGTAAGGATACTTAATGTGAGATCTATCCTCTAAACAACTTTTGAATGCACAATAGCATACTGTTAGCTATAGGCACTCTATTGTACAGCAGACTTCTAGAACTTATTCATCTAGCATAAATGAAACTTTATACTCTTTGAATAACAACTCACCATCTCCACCCCTCATCCCCCAGTTCCTGGCAACCACTATTGCATTCTCTACTTCTATTAATTTGACCATTTTGAAATACTTCATCAAAGTAGAATCATATAATATTCAAAATATAGCACTTTATGTGTGAATTCTTGGCTACAAAGAATACCTTACTTCTTCAATGACTTTGTTCTAAGAGTTACATAGAAACAATTTACTCTTATAATCCAGTCCAGTATTTACAATTTTCAAAGTTTTAAATTACATTAAAATATACTTGAATTTATGGAGTATTCAATCTGGAATATTCAGGTACTTTCAAGATCATGTTGTTCAACAAACATATTATTTTAATTTTACAAATGACACCTTAGCATTTTTTTGTGTGTGAAAACTTCAAACAATACAGGCCAAGCAAAAGTGCTTCTTACTATTACCTCCACACCACACTCCTTTTCTATGGTAAAGACTGTTATTTACTGCTATCATTTTAGTGTGTTTCCTCCAGAGCGCTATGATTCTATGTTCATTATATGTTTGTACTTGTGTGTGTGTGTGTGTGTGTGTGTGTGTGTGTGTGTGTGTGTATAAAATCTATGAATGTGTGGGCATATAAAAACATGTATATATTTATATGTATATGAACATACAGTTATATATGTATACCCTCATACTTACAGTTTTACTTTGAGGTTTTTTTTTGTTTGTTTGTTTGTTTTTTAGCTGAGCCATTCTGCCACCTGCTGGCAGCTTAGTGGCAGCTCAGCTCGGGCTGGCCATCGAACTGCTGTTGTTCAAGAGCTCAAGTCACACTCTTGAGCAAGTTCTTTACCAACTGAGCCATTCGGCCAGCCCTTACTTTGAGTTTTTGGAAGTGGAAATGAAACCACATTGTACACATTTTGCCATCAGCCTTTCACTCAGGATAAAGATTGTCCATGCCAATTATATAGATCTTACTCTTTCAACTGCTGCATCACAATTAAGTTATTAGAGGTTTTCACTATTACAAAACACTGTGTGAACATTTTTGTGATAAAGCTTCTATAGATTAATTACTGAAACTAGAATTATTTGTTATGCTACTGATAAGTTATGCTTCAAAATAGAGCAGGTACAGTGAGAACTAGTAATGGAATGTGAGTACCCACTTATTCTAAAATTATCAGTGTGTGTATTATCATATATAGTTGCTCCCTCTTTTTGAAGAGAAGAAAGTGTCAATGTATTAATTTTCCATACACTGCGTACTTATGAAGTTGAATTTATTTTCATATTTTATTGTCTAAAAAACCTTTTTTTTTTTTTTTTGGTAAAATAGTTCTTAGTATTATTTGGCCATTTAAAAGTTGGAGTGTTTTTCTTTTTTTTTTTTAATGGTGTGTGAGCAACATTAATATTATCAAATAAATATTAATGCTTTCCTCTTAGATTATTTTCCTCCTAAACTGTCACTACCTTATTGAAAAAAGTAGTAATGAAAGGAATACACTTGACCTTCTATATGCACAGTTGACAGCAAATGTACTTTTTCATTAAGCCTAATTCAGACATTCCTGGTTACTATGCATCTCCAAATCTATCTATATTAAAAGTGACTTATTTATACTAGTTTGGCAAATCAATCAACATAAATTTTGTATGTAGTGGTATTTAAACATTACATAAGAATTTTGAAACCCTACTTAAATCACTTGGTAGCCTTCAAGCTTCTAAAGAGCTCTATCTAAGCTGAGGTTCTATAATATTGTATACCAACTGTAATTGAATATATAGATAGTCACAGGATGCAGATTATAATGTGGAAGGGAGTCAGAGGAAGTGTAATAGATATATATGATATGGGGGGAGGAGTGGGGTGGCCAAATGGGGGACGGGGTTGTCACTTTGTGGGGTAAAAAGTATAACTATTGCACTGTGTTGTACACCTGAAGCTAATTAAAAATAAATAAATTGGGCCGGCGGAGTGGCGCAGCGGTTAAGCGCTGGCCTGGGAAGCCAGCGGCCCCGGTTCAGTCCCACATATGAGGGCCAGTAACACTGCCCTCAAAAAAAATAAATAAATAAATAAATAAATAAATTAATTAATTAATTAAAAAAATAAAATAAAAAATAAAGAGCTCTATCTATCTATCTATCTATCTAATCTATCTCTACCTCTATCTCCAAGCTAATCACTTAATGCCAGATACATTGATAGTAGGAAATTCTGAGTCTCCATCTAAAGACCACTTAGCTACCTTTGTAACCTCAAAATTTATCTACAATTTTCTTTTCAATAACGTACTTAAATAAAGAGAATTTTTCTTTTAATTTGACTAGCATGTTGCAGGAAAAGGGAAAATGAAGTATTACTTGAAATAATCATCTCAAATAGGATAATCAAGGAAAAGGATTTTATTTTGTAATTTCTTGTATTGTTTTAAATCTTGTTACCAGGTTAGCTTTCATGAATCACTCTTTTTCATAGTACTCCCTACTAAAATTCTCATCATTTTCTGTTGTCTATGGATACTGAAAGACATCTCAAAATTCAAGACTCCGCATATTCTGATTTACTCTATCTGTTTCACCTTACTTTTATTCTCCAGTCCTTTCTGATCTAATAATGAATCTTCTTTTTAACATTTTAATATGCCTCAGTTTATTTTTTAAGACTAATAAATCACCACATATTTAGTAGCTTAAATGTTGTCCACTACTACATGTGTGTGTACAACTGTGTTATTTTACTGTTTGTCTAGGTTCGAAATCTGGGATCTGAGTCGCTAGATTTTTCTGCTTCAGGGTCTCCACAGACTGTATTCCAGGCATTGGCTAAGGTCTCATCTGAGGTTCAGCTGGGGAAGTTCCACTTTCAAGTGTCCCCAGGTTGTGGCAATTTGTTTATTTGTGGTCCTAGGCCTGAGGATGTCAGTTTCTTGCTGGAGACAGCCCTCAGGATCTAGAGGACACCCAGAGTTTCTTGTTAAGTGGACTACTCCAACGTGCCCACTTCAGGACAGCTTGCCTCTTCAAAGCTAGTAATGGAGATAAAGTGAATCTGCCAGCAAGACAGAATCTTGTGTGATAAAACATAATTATGGGAGTGAAATCCCACCACCTGTGTTATATTTTATTGGTGAAAAGCAAGTCTCAGGTTGAGCCACACACAGTGGGAGAGGATTACTCCAAGACGTGAACACCAGGAGGTGGGGATCATGGGGGCCACCTTTATGTACTGTATCTTAGAATTTGGAAAGAGCTCCATAGGCACTTAGCCCAGACTGAGGATTTAGGGAAAGTTTACTAGAAGAAACTAAAGGCACATGAATGAAGGAAAAAAAAAAAAAAAGGAACAACAATGCTGATGCACAAACAAGAATGTGTCATGGAGTTCCCAGTAGTAGATGGTGAGATGTAGCTCAGGAGAAAAATAGGGATTGGGCAATGAAGGCCAGGGATGGTGTGCTGAAGAGCTGGAAGGCAGGGAAGGATTTTACTAGGGGACATGGCATTGCCCTGAGATTTGCTTTTTAGCTAGAAGACTGAGTAAATTTGAAAAGTGATTCGTTTGTAAAAATTAGAGTCAGTAAGACCAGTTAGGAAGACAGTTCAGTGATACTGTCAGAGATAATATCCTGAATTAGGATAAGGGCAGTGGAAATGGTAGAAGGGGAAGAGAGCAGAATAACCTTTAGAGAACAATAACAACAAATCAAAGTGTGGTGATTCATAGTGTCTAGAATTTAGGGAAAACAAGGTGTCTAAGATTTCTCTCTAGGTTTCTAACTTGTATCTAAGGTGAATTGAAGAAGTAGCCTTAGAATAGGAATACTTTTTAGTTTGCTATGTTTTCTTAAACCCAATTTATGTTGCTATAGCTTTGTTTTAGGATTGTCTTCTGTAATTAAGGTTGAGGAAAATCCCTTTTCTAGCAACTTCCTTAATATGGAGCTTTAACTGTCAACACAGAAAACATGCATATTAAAAATTAATGTGTACTGACCTGACCACTGCACTGTACATCTGAAGCTGCTGCTGAATAATATTAGATGTTGACTATAATTTAACACATATATAATTTAACATATATAGTCATGGGATGTGGAGTATAATGTGAGGATGGAGTCAATGGAATTGTAATACATATGTATAATATCAGGGGTGGGGAGGCAGTAGACGGGGGACAGGGCAGTCACTTTGCAAGGGGTGAAAAAGATAACTATTGCATTGTTTTGTACATCTGTAACTAGTAATACTAATTAAAAAATTAATGTGAGAGAAGCTTTAGTTTGCATTGGTACAGGTAACTAAAGGGGAAAATTCTTGGCTACTTTCACTTAAAAAGAAATATTTTCTGTAGAGATGTATAATGATTAAGTTAGGTAATAGCTTTGTAAAAGGACTTTTGATATAGCTCTTAGGTAATAGACTTCCAGTATTTATGTACTCACAGATGCTTTCTTTAACATGCACATTGTAAATTTTTAATTATGAAGCATCTGAAATTTTACAAAAGATAACATCACTGACACATAAGTACCCATAAGTAAGATTAAGCAGCTGTTAATATTATGCTTTATTTACTTCACATCATTTTTTTATTGAAAGAAAGAAATCTATACTCATCTCAACACCCTTATCCCTCTTCTAATGCTTGCTCCCTATAATTAACATTTATGCTAAAATTGCCTCATATCATACCTAATTATTTTTTAAAGTTTTTTATTTAAAATATAGCTAATATAAAGCATTATATTAATTTAATGGGTACCATAGTTATTCAACACTTATAGACCTAAGGAAGTGACCACTATTAGTCCAGCAACCGTCTGACACTGTACCATGCTATCATAATATTATTGACACAAATTCCCTTATTTGTGTTATACCTGAAAATTTGGACCTCTTATTCTCCTTCACCTTTTTCTTCCTTTTTCAATTTTTCAAATACAGTTGACATTCAATATTATTTTATATTAATTTCAGGTATATAGCACATTGGTTAGATGTTTATATAATTTGAGAAATGGTCCACCTGACTGTCTAGTACCCACCTTGGACTCTACATAGTTTTTGCCATATTACTGACTATATTCCCAGGGCTTTACTTTACATCCCCATGACTATTTTATTTTATTTATTTTATTTTTATTTTTATTTTTTAAAAGATTTTATTGGGGAATTGGGGGAGGGGAACAGACAAGTTGCTGTCTTTCTGTTCTTCAGTCTAGTTGCAGAGTCCCCATGACTATTTTATAACTATCAGTTTGTGCTTCTTAAGTACTTCACTTTTTTCATACTGCTCCCCAAACTCCTTCCATCTATCATCCCAACAAATGTAATAGTCATCTGACACTATATATATTTATTACGATATTATTGACTATATTCCTTATGATATATCTTCATCCACATGACTGCTGTATAACAACCACTTTTTTTATTTTTTTTATTTTTTTAATTAGTTTCAGGTGTACAACACAGTGCAATAGTTATACATTTTACCCCTCAAAGTGACAAACCCCCCACTCCCAATACACCACCCCACTCCCCCCCATATCATATATATCTATTACTCTTCCTCTGACTCTCTTCCACAGTATAATCCACATCCCGTGACTATCTATATATATTCAATTACAGTAGGTATACCACCTCCGCTTTAGTAATACAGTGCAGTGATCAAACCTCTACTCCATCCATGAAATGGTCTCCTTAACAAGACCTATGATCATCTGACATTCCACAGAATATTTACATTATTAATTATATTCCCCAAACTGTTTTTCCTATCCCAGTAGCAATATTGTAGTTGCCTATTTTTGCTGTCTAATCCCTTCCCCTTCTCCCTCATCCCCATTCCTCTCCCAATTAGCAACCCTGATTTTTCCTCTATATCTATGAGACAGTTTCTGTTTACTTTGCTCATTCATACAGTTTTTCAGATTCCACATATGAGTGAGATCATATGGTATTTGTCCTTCTCTGACTGACTTATTTCACTCAACATTATAGTCTCTAGGTCCATCCATATCATTGCAAATGGCACAATTTCATTCTTCTTTATAGCGGAGTAATACTCCATTGTATAAATATACCACAGTTTCTTAATCCAGTCATCTACTGATGGGCATTTTGGTTTATAACAACCACTTTGTACTTCTTAATCCCTTTCCCTTTTTTACCCACCTCCAAACCCCCTCCTATATGGCAACCATCAAAATGTTCTCTATCTCTATGAGTTTGTTTCTGTTTTGTTTGTTTGTTTTTTCTTTAGATTCCACATATAAGCGAAATCACATTTCATCTGCCTTTCTCTGTCTGACACACTGTTCTCAGCACAATACCCTCCAGTTCCATTAATGCCACTGTAGATGATAAGAACCATGGCCAAGCAATATTTCATTGTATGTATGCACCACCTCCTCTTTATCTATTCACCCATCCATAGGCACCCAGGCTGCCTCCACACCTTGGCCATTGTAAACATGCTGCAATGAACATATGGATGCACAAGTCTTCTCGAAGTAGTGTTTTGGATTTTTTCAGATAAATATTCAGAAGTGATATTGTTGGGTCCTTCTTTATCTCATGCTATAGCCTTTGCTTTAAATCTATTTTGTCTGGTGTCAGTATTGTTTACCCCAGCTTCTTTGTTTTTGTTTGTTTGTTTGTTTGTGTTTTCATGAAATATCCTCTTACATCCCTTTACTTACCATCTGTGTGTGTCTTTCAATCTAAACTTATTCTCTTGTAGGCAGCAAATTAATGGTTTGTTTCCATTCAGCCCTCCTATGTCTTTTGAGTGGAGCATTTAGTTTATTTACATTTAAAGTAATTGTTGATAGATATGTAGCTATTTCCATTTTATTATTCATAACTTTGATCTTTTTTTTTTTTCCATTGTCACATCAAGCATGACTGGGTTGGGCACTTTGAGAGGGACAATGGAGACTAAGAAACAGAAATGATAGGCAAGAGACAAAGGATAGTTCAAAAGCAGTGCTAGCCAGGGGACTCAGTGCCTCTAGGTCAAAGAGCCCCGAATCGAGCTTGACTGTGGCTTTTATTGGGATACACACAAGGAAGTAGAATTGTATTTTTCCACAGTCTGTAAGTCACATACATCATTCCAGAGAACTTAGCTCTATGTCAAATCACCCCCATGGCCTGCAGGCTGCCTTTATCGAAAGTCCCATGACCTGTATACGTGCACCTCCTGGGAGACAGAAACTGCTCACTAAGAGGTCTAAGGGCAAGAATGCGTGGAGGACAGATGTTATCATTTGTTCAGGTTTCACTTCTCAGGCAGGCTGTTAGCATTGTAGATGAGGGTTCTCCTGCCCATATTCTTCACCTCCATGATTCCTCCCATGATACCCCCTGGACTGTGTCTGGCTTGGGTTGCCCTGTCTTCAGCTAGGGTTGTACCTGTCCTTGACTAGCCAGCCCTCTTTTGTGGGGTCCCATGGGAAACTGCCATAAAAGTAGTGAAAGTACTGTCTCGGTGAGGATCTGTTGTTAAGGACAGGTGCATGGGGGCAGATAGCTAGGCTGCTGTGTGACCACATTCCATCTTAAAGAAGTCCCACTAAGACTCCTTGTAATATTGGTTTGGTGTTGATGAATTCCTTTAGGTTCTTCTTGTCTGGGAGGCTTTTAAGCTCTCCCTTGATTTTAAATGATAGCCTTGCTGGGTAGAGTAATCTTGGTTGTAGGGCCTTGATTTACATCACGTTGAATATTTTGTGCCAATCCCTTCTTGCCTGCAAAGTTTCTGTTGAAAAATCAGCTTACAATCTTATAGGAGCTCCCTTATAAGTTACTAGTTGCCTTCCTTTTACTACTTTTAAGATTCTCTCTTTGTCTTTAACCTTTGCCATCCTAATTATAATGTGTCTTGGTGTGGGCCTGTTTGGGTTCATCCTGTTTGGGACTCTCTGTAATTCCTGGAATTCTATGTCTATTTCCTTTGCCAGGTTAAGAAAGTTTTCAGTCATTATTTCTTCAATGATTTCTCTTTTCTCTTTCTGGTACCCCTATGATATGAGTGTTGTTATGCTTCATGTCCCAGAGGTCTCAAACTATCCTCGTTTTTTTTTTTCCTTTTTGATTTTTTTTTTTTAAAGATTTTATTGGGAAATTGTGGGAGGGGAACAGCGTTGGGGAATCAGGAAAGGGGAACAGACAAGTTGCTGTCTTTTTGTTCTTCAGTATAGTTGCGGAGGACGTCGCCTCACTGGCCCACGCTGACATTGTCACTGCGCTCTTCCTGGATGAGGCAGATCGGTCGCCAGCCTATGGATGGTCACTCACCGTAGCTATTGGCAGCTCACTCTGGCTGCCAGCCACTCACTCTGGCTGCCAGCTGCTTACGCTGGCTGCTGGCCACTCATTGTAGCCTATGGCAGCCCACTGCAGCAGGGGCTGCAGCTATGCTGCCCCCGGGACTTACAGCAGCCCAGCTACAGGTGGAGCTGTTGTTAGCTGTAGAGGGCAGTGTCACTGGCCCTCATATGTGGGATCCGAACCAGGGCCGCCGGCATCCCACAACCAGCTCGGCCTGCCCTCCTTTTTGATGTTTTGATTGGGTGTTTTCTGCTACCTTGTTTTCCAAATCACTGATTTGATTTTCTGCTTCATCTAGTCTGCTGGTGATTCCTTCTAGTGCATTCTTCATTTCAGTTATTGTGTTCTTCACTTCTTACTGGTTCTTTTCATGGTTTATATGTCCTGTTTTTATGCTTGCTATCTCTCTGTTAAGTTCTCAGTAAGTTCCTTAAGTATCCTTATAACCATTGTTTAGAACTCTGTCTCTGGTAGGTTGCTTGCCTCCATTTTGTTTAGTTCTTTTTCTGGAGATCTCTTTTGTACTTTTATTTAGGACATATTTCTTTGTTTCCTCATTTTGGCTGCCTCCCTGTGTTTGTGAGGTATATCTGCTATGTCTCCTAGTTTTGGCTGGGTGGCCTTATAGAGTAAATGCCCTGTGGGGCCCTGGCATAGTCTCCCTGATCACGTGCTCTAGGTGCTCCAAGAGTGTCCCTTGTGTAGATAGTGTGTGCCCTTAGTTGAGTCTTGATTGCTATTGGCACAGCAGTGTGTGGAATCAACCCTCAGGCCGACTGGCTGTGAGGTGGTTTGGCCATAATCACAGCTTATGGGCTACTATGCAGGCTGCTTACCAAAATGAGTAGGATTTGCCCCAGTGGGCTCTGGTATCTGTTTAGACCACCTTTTGTGTGTGTCATTTGTTGCCACCTGTCGACTCCCTTAAGGTTCAGCCACTGATAAATCCTCATACAATATGTCTTTGGTGAGGCAGGGTCAGGGAGTGACTAGAGTGGGAAGAGTCATGGTCACCAGGTTAATTTAAACTCTGGTTTGGTGCCAGTGCTGAGCCTGGAGCTACTCAGCATAAGTTTCAGAGCACCAACACAGTTACCTCCTATGTGGGGCCTGTTGGACTCTGAACTACAAGTTTTCCAAGAGAGTGCAATGAGGATAGGGCTGGCTGCTCAGGAGAAAATACCTCTAGTGTTTGGAAGCTTGGGTGGGGGGTGGTTCCAGCAGAGCTCACCAGACCAATCAGATTCAGGTTTGGCTAAGATGGGGAGGGCTCAACACAGAAAGAGGGCTCCCACCTGACGGCTGCACAGGAAGATGGCCCCTCACAGGGAAAGTGGCAACTGTTCTCCAGCCCTTGTCCTGAGGCCACACACCTTAGTCTGCCTCCCATATGCCTCTGACATATGCTTGGAGTCACTGTCTTCCTACCAGAGCCCAGGGTGAGTGCCTACAAGTAAGTGAGTGTGTGCGTGAACTGTTTAGGAAGATGCCTGGGTTTCCTACAGCCTTTTGTCACACCCAGATGGATGGAATACCCACGGTTTTTCACAGCCAGATATTTTGGGGGCTCCTCTTCCCAGCACCTGTACTTTGGACTGGGGAATCTGGTGTGGAGCTAGGGTCCCTCATTTCTTTTGGGGGGTGGGGGAGACCTCCATGGCTGAGATTTCCATCCTGATTCTCAACTGCCACACCAAGGTAGGGGGCCCATTCCATGTCTCCACCCCTCTTACCAGTCTCGATGTGGTTTCTTCTTTATATTTTTAACTTTTAATGTGTTCACAGAAGAACGCAAACACGGTGTTAATCTACTCTGCCATCTTGGACCTCCTCTTTACCTAATCTCAATAATGAATCTTGCATTCCAGCCAGGCTTAGTCCTTGGCTGTACTTAGACTAGTCATTTGCATTGCAACTTGAAGACTGGGAACAGAGGTTGAGGCAACATACCATAATTGTTAAGACTCAGACTTCATATTAATGGCAATGAGGAAATACAGAGGAGTTCATCTTGTCTCAGCAAGAGGAGGAAGGTAAATCTTAAAAAGTTTTATATGGTGCTTTATATTTCTTTTGATTGTCCCTTGGCAGTTGGTGAATAAAATATAAATAGCTGATTAAATAGATTATGCTCAATAGTTAACAATATTAAAAATGTTATTTTTATTAGATATCTGTATTCCAAACCAGAAAAGATAAAATACAAACACAAACTTCTGAATATTTTCCTTGGCATATTCTTTCTGAGCATTTGCAGTTCAGTTATATAAATGAGATTCTGCTCTATAATTTATTGAACGGTAGCATAAAGTAAAAAAAAGTATTGATGATAATGGAAGCTGAAGCTTTTAAATCCCAATTTAATACATGTGAACATATTCAATAATACTCTGAGTTTTTCACATTGAACATTCTAACAATATAGATAGGAAATAGGATACAATAGCTTATTCAGATTAATTAAATTTTAATGTGCCTTAATATTCATGTGTGTATAATGGAATTGCATTACACTACTAGGATCCTGGTTTAAATTAATTATGTAGAGTAATGCCTTCATGTGCATATCAAATGTTCCATAAATGTCTGGGGAAACCTCATATTTATATTTTATTTTCTTAAGAATCAAAAATATGTATTTTTTAGTATTAGTTTCAGTTGTACAAATCAGCGTAGTGATTAGACATTTATACTCCTCACAAATTGATAACCCTAACAAGTCTACTATCCATCTGACACCATGAATAGCCATAATAATACTATTAATTAAATTCTTTATACTGTACTTTACTGTATGAATATATATATATATATTAGTTATAGTTGACATTCAATATTTTTTAATATTAGTTTCAGGTGTACTGTATAGTGCTTAGGCATTTATATATTTTATGAACTGATACCTTTGATAAGTCTAGTACCCATCTGACACTATAGTCTTCATAATATTATTGACTATATTTCCCATGCTGTATTTCATATTCCAAAATTAATTTGTAACTACCAATTTGTATACTCTAATCCCTTCACCATTCTCACCCATACCCATAACCCCCTCCTTTCTAGCAAGCATCAGTTTGTTCTCTGTATTTATGAATCTATTTCTGTTTTGTTAGTTTATTTATTCTGTTCTTTAGATTCCACATATAAGTGAAATCTTATGGAATTTGTCTTTCACAGCCGGACTTATTTCACTTGGCATAATACCCTCTACATCTATCCATATTGTTGAAAATGGTAAGATGTCATTCTTTTTTAAGGCAGAATAACGGTCCATTTTATATATGTACCTCAATTTCTTTAACTAATTGTCTATTGATGGGCATTTCAGTTGTTTCTATATCTTGGCTATTGTGAATAGCACTGCTATAAACACAGAGGTGCATATATCTTTTTGAAATACTGTTTTGGATATCTTTGGATAAATATCCAGGAGTGGAATTGTTGGATCATAAGGTAGTTCTATTTTTAATGTTTTGGTGAATCCCCCTATTGTTTTTCATAATGGCTGCACCAATTTCCAATACCATCAACAGTGTACAAGATTCCATTTTCCCCACATTCTCACCAACACTTGTTTATTGATTTATTGATGATGGCCATACTGATAGGTATGAAGTGATATCTCATTGTGGGTTTTATTTGCATTTCTTTGATGTTTAGTGATGTTGACCATCTTTTCATATTTCTATTGGCCAGCTGTATGTCCTCTTTGGAGAAATGTCTCTTCAGGTCCTCGGCTTTTTTTCCAGCTCCCTTAGGTGTAAAGTTAAATTGTTTATTTGAGATTTTGCTTGTTTCTTGAGATCAGCCTGCATTGCTGTGAATTTCCCTCTTTGGACTGCTTTTGCTGTGTCCTATAGTTTTGGGGTCATTGTGTTTTCATTTTTGTTTGTCTCAAGGTATCTTTTGATTTCTTCCTTGATCTTATTGTTGACCTATTCATTATTTAGTGGCATGTTATCTAGCCTCCCTGTGTTTGTGTGCATTTCAGTTTTTTTTTTCTTGTAATTAATTTTTAGTTTCATACCATCGTGATTAGGAAAGAGACAATTGAAATGATTTGGTCATGTACATAATCATGAGAAAATGTAATGTTAAATTATCTTCCAAGTGCATTCCCAACTCATAAAATGGCATTAAAAATCAGTAATAAAATCATGAAGTTAGAAACAATGCATCTACCTATGTCTATATGTTTTTTTGCTTTGATAGTTGTGTAAGCACTGCATTTGAAGATTGAACTCCCTGAACACTGCCCTTAAACCCTTTCTTAACAGCTAGCTCTCTGTTGCCCATGGGCAAACTACTCAAGTTCTGACCATTCTCTGAACACTGAGTTTCTTGTATGCTGCCATTGCTACTTGATTCATAGCAAGCATAACAGAAATTTATATAAGCTACATAATGAAATAATTTTCTCTACAGTTCTGGATGTCACATATCTATATATTTTTCTAATTGAAAGCTTGAAATTATTAATCTTTTCCAATCTGAACCTCGGTTCCTCTTTGGGCATATTTCCTCCCCTCCCTTTTTTTATTCTTAAATGTGGTCCAATGTCAGGACCCTCTTAATATTTGCTCTTATCAGAAACCTCATCATATAGAATTATATGTTTTTCTTCAAGGCTGGGTAATATATTTTAATCACTGTCTTTAAAATACCTACAAAGAAGATCTTTTGTTTCAAGCTATCAGAAAATGAACACATAGTACTTTTTTAGAAATGATATTGCTATAGGCTCTAATAAGTAAAAGATCATGTTCAGAAAAAGGAGATGAAGCTACTACCAAATTTTCTAAATTTTCAGACATGACTCATAACCTAGCACTTATTTCTCTATTCTCTTATTTATCTGAACTAAGAGATTATGACCATGAGAAGATATTGAATCAGCATGTCAAAAATAATATTCTTATTATTTGCAGTTTATTATTTGAATCATTTATTTATAAAAATGTTCTATATTTAGAAAGAAAATCATAGGACACAGTTTTTGTCAATAAGTGCCTTCTGGTCTAGAATGAAGGAGCAGACATTAAAATAAAATTATTTTTTAATACAAAAAATATAAAAATTATTTTATAATAAATTACAATTAAAGATATAATATTATCAGCTTTGGAATATACATATATTACAAATACATATGTTATATTATTCCTTATTCTCTTTAAATTTTACACAGTAATTAGAATTACACTAAATTTATAAGTGAATTTGAAAAAAGTGTATATTACTTCTTCTGCAATAAGGTTTCTTCACAATTTTTTAAATCCACTTTCAATCTCAGTCAAATATGAACACAACTTTGATTTCTTCAATATGTATGCATCAAGAAGTTTACCTTCCATTCCCCTTTGCTGAAGAAATTATTTGAGAGTAAGCTCTAAAAAAATTGAAGGTGCTGGAGGTGTTACAGTGATAATTACGGGAGATTTCACATAAGGAAGGCATTACTGAAGATAACTATGGAAGAATGAAGGGGCAAGATGAATACATTTTAGGCCATGGGATTAGTGTGTAATGAACTGCAAGACTATAGCTTTAGCTGACACATAGGGTATGAGGTGGAATCAAAGGAGATGAGGCTCTGGACACTAGTTTCAGTCAAATTGTAAAGGATATTACATGTCACACTAAGGAGTTCCAATTTTGTCCTGTGGATAATGAAATCAGCTAGCAAATAAAGGCACACATTTAATAAGAACTTGATTATGTACTAAAGATAAGACAAGGAAATCTAAGTAGGCAATTGGTTAGAAATATAAATTAAGCAATAAAATGACAGATACCTAGCTTGACATAAGATATAGAAATCACAGGGAAATACAAATTGGTTAGATAGATGGCTTCACACTAATTTTAGGCACTCAGAAAAACAAGAAACTGCTCGCAATCTATATTTACAGACCTTTGCAAATTGAAGAGTATTAGTTCTCTGCCCTCAAGCAGGACATGCTAAGAGTAAAGAAATAAATGATTTATGGGTCTGAGAATTTAAATCTATCAAATAATATAGAACCAGAAGGCTAGTAGTTACAAAAGACAGTATTACTCTCTCAAAAGTTTGGTCAAACCAAGAAAATATGTGTGGCTTAATTACCATTAAAATTTTCCTCCTTTCTTTTTTGCTAAATGACATGTTAAAATCAAAATTATGTCTTCTTTTTCTGATTGGTTATTAAAAATGTCTTAGACATTAAAAAGAAGAGCCACAGGGCCGGCTGAGTGGTGTGGTGGTTAAGAGCTAGCTTGGGAAGCCAGCAGCCCTGGTTCGAGTCCCACATATGAGGGCCAGTGACACTGCCCTCAAAAAAACAAAACAAAAAATAGTTAAAAGGAAGAGCCACAGTTAAATATTACTTAATCACTCACTAATATCAAAAATGCAATTTTAATGCATAAAAGTTGATGACTGTAGTTTCAAATTTAAATCAGAGTCAGTGCATCGTGTTTTACCCCAAAACAAGTATAAAGATAACCATCTACAAAAATATGTATAATAAGCATGACAGACAGAGGCAAGGTTACTCATCCTTAATTTGATTTTTAGTAGCCCTGCTGTAAATATTGTTTTGTATTCATTCACCTAGTCTCAGTATTTAGCTTATGTTTCCTATTCAAAGCAGAAGGTTAATAAGGATGACAGCACAGATGGTGTCTTTTTTCCTTCACAAGTCAAAGTGATGAGCCTTATAAAAGACTGTCACATGCATCCTCTCACCTGTCTCGTCCCTCTGTGGCCCCATCTGCACAGAGCAAATCTGATGACTTGTTCTTCCTTGACCTCTTAAAAACCAGGCTTTTAGGATCAGTTCAGAGGCAACACATTAGAGCCTTAGATGGTATTTTTAATTATATAGATTATATTAGCAAATCAGTTTTGTACTACAAGGTCATAGGCTGTGATATAAAGCTTTTTTAAAAAACTTAAACTTCAAATACCTTTAACTTTCATGAACAGTAGCTAGTTTAACGTAAAATACTAATGTTCTTTTAGAATCAACACACATCTTTTTATCCAGCTTTATCGAGATACAATTAACATATAACTTTGTATAAGTTTAAGGCATATAAACTGTTGTTGATTTTATATGCTTTTATTGTAATATGATTATCATGTTAATGTTAGCTAACACATAATTACCATTTTTGTTTTGTGGTAAGAACATTTAATATCTATTCTCTTAACAGCTTTCAAGTATAAACTATAGTACTGTTAACTATAAACACCATGATGTGCTTTTGATCCTTGGAAGTTATTCATTTTATAACTGGAAGTTTGTACCCTTCAACCAAAATGTCCCCATTTCCCAGCTCTACTCCCCCCAGCCCCTGGTAACCATTATTCTACTCTTTCTTTCTATGAGTTTGGTATTTTTAGATTCCACATATAAATGATATTATATAGTATTTGTTTTTGTCTGATTTTATTCTATTAGCATAATGCCCTCAGGATCCATCCATGTCACAAATGGCAGAATTTCCTTTTTTCTCATGGTTGAACAATACTCCACATCTTATTTATCATCAAGCTAAGAAAATAAGAACCAAACCAATAAGGTACTATTTGAACTAAAAGCGATTTTCCTTTTCCCTAGCTTGTTGAATAAGCACAGGTACTATTACATCAATGGTCATTCTATTTCTCCATATAAGCACCATTTAGATGTTATATTTCTTTTTAAAAATTGGCTAGAATACAGTATTTCTGGTGATATTGAAGAGTTGTGTATTTTCTCTCAGCTTCAATAATCTGTTCTTAGTTACACCACAGTTCCCAATTCGGGATGTATCACACATTTCTCCTTTTCCAAAAAGTGCCAGTCTGTTTTCTCTGTATCTGTCAAGTCATACCTTCAGGCAGGTCTACCTTGGTCCTGGTGGAAAAAACAAACAAAAGTAAATGAATAAAACAACATTCACTAGAACTTAATTACTGTTTTGTTTCTTCCTCCAGTGTTTTGAAGAATGGATTTGAAAATGTTTGTCTGCTAATGATAGCCTCCAAATATTTCTCATTCATTTTCTTTCTTTTATCTTTCTTTATGACTACTATATTTACTATTCAGCTTAAGTCATTTCTTTTAGGATATATTGGGTATATCATTCAGGGTACCTGACAGGTCCAAATTATGATAGATATAATTATCCACACATAGCCTCTGTTAAACCAGAGTTCTAGACTGTGTTGTACCACATTTGACAGTTTTGGACTGTGATCAGGAAACTAACCTAACTAAAGGTTATTTTTAAACTAGGAGATAAGTCCTGCAGTTGCTAGAAGCACAGGATCAGCCACTCCATGGATTTATCAATAAGGTTAGACAAATTGGCAAGATCCTCATCTCCAGAACATATGGAGATGATGGGTCTAATTTATGATAAAAGTTTGGAAAAGACACTCAGAAAGCAGAAAATCATATGAACAATATAGAGACTGTGAGAAAGATTCAAAATATTGTTGCTAGAATTTCTTTGTGTCTTGGTGACATTCAGGTATGATCAACATGGATTCTCAGAAGCAAGTTAACCATAGACAATACTGAATAATCCAGTCTAAAAAAAGAAGCTAATATGATAGTATTATAATTGTAACTGAGTGTGATTGAGGCTAAAGGAAAGAACACCAAGTAGCAGATAGAGTGGAAATTTATTTTGCCCCAATTCATCACCTAAGAAGAGTTTTATCTTGCAGCAGCAGATAAGACAGTCTCTAAACTTAGAGAATGAGGAAATTTAGATAAATATTAATAATATTACTACATTTTTATTTTGATTATTTTTAGCTCCCTCTATTTATGTTAAGTTAAACTAGTGTTCTATTTTTAGTAAGAATGACATTTCTTTAAACTAATTCAAGGGCCGAACTTTGAGGCTTGAAGGGGTCACAATCGTTATAGGAATAAAAATAAGATCCTCTGGCAAAATGGAATATAGGTCAGGAAGTAGACCAGCTCAGTACATGTGCCTCTTCCTGGCTGCAGTGAATTTAATCATAGGGAAACCGCCAGCTTCTTTAGCAAGCTATAACTGGAACACTGGTAATAGATGCCAAATGATACGATACCACCGAGCATTTCATCTATAGGTTCACTTATAAAGAGTGAATATGACCAGCAATGCACCTTTAGATATTAAGGAACAGGTTCCCTTCCCCATACCCTCAAGGTTGCATTGGTTTCACCAACTAAAACTCTGCTCCAAGCAACGTAGTGATGTCTTCAGTCAGGGGATAGGGAAGAAGCTAGAAGCCTGCATAAGAAGTATCTATGGATTCATTCTTAAGTGAAGTTGAGGCACTGGGAAGCTCTAAGGTGGTGGTTTGTTTGTTGGTTGGTTTGTTTAAAAAGCACACATACAAAAGAAAGAATTTTATAACAATATAATAAAACCCCACATACCTGTCACCCAGAATCAACAGTTAACATTTTGGCAATTTTCTTTCATATGTCACCCCATTTCCACTTAAAAATACTTTTATTTTTATGTGAAAAGTTCGAATTATTATTTTGTTGTTTGTTGGGTTTTTTTTTTAATTGTGACTGTCCTTTTTTAGAGTAGTTGTAGGTTCATAGCAAAATTAAGAGTAAAGTACAGAGATTTTTTTCATATACTCTCTGCCCCCACGCATGCATGGCCTTCCCCATTTTTACCATCGCCTTTCAGAGGGGTACGTGTGTCGTAACTGATGCACCTACATGGACACATCATCATCACCCAAGTCCATAGGTTACATTACGGTTCACTCAGGATGTTGTACACTCTATGGGTTTGGGCAAATGTATAATGACGTGTCTCCACCTTTACAGTATCATACAGAGTATTTACACTGCCCTAAAAATCCTCATCCTTCCCTTCTCTGACCTCTGACAACCACTGATGATTTTACTTTGAATTTTTTGTAGTTTGAAAATGATGACATAGGGTTTTTTAGCTTTTATCCTGGTTGGTGCTCTCTAAGCTTCCTAGTTTTGGGGTTTGGTGTCTGACATTAACTTGGGGAAATTCTTAGTCATTATTGTTTCAAGTATTTCTTCTGTTCTTTCTTCGCTTTTATTTTTGGTATTTGCATTATGTGTATGTTATGTTACACCTTTTGTAGTTGTCCCATAGTCCATAGTCTTTTGTTTTGTTTAGTCTTTGTTCTCTATTCTTTCTGATTTTGAAGTTTTTATTGATATATCCTCTCGCTCAGATTCTTTCCTCACATGTTTTCTATTTACTAATGAGCCCATCAAAGGCATTTTTCATTGGTCTAACAGTATTTTTGTTTTATAGCATTTCTTTTTGGTTCTTTCTTAGGATTTCCATCTCTCTGCTTACATTGCCCATCTGTTCTTACATGCTTCTTCATCCATTAGCATATTAATTATAGTTGTCTTAAATTACCATCTGACAATTTCAAACTCCCTGCCCTGTCTGGTTCTGATGCTTGCTCTGTCTCTTCAAACTGTGACTTTTGGAATGCCTTGTAATCTTTTCTTGATAGTTAATCATAAGGTACTGGGTAAAAATGAACTGTTATAAATAGATCTTTAAGGCGTGCAGAGAGAGGAAACACATTATAGTCCTGTGATTATTTTCCAGTGTTTTAGAGAGCCTAAACTGTGGACTGTGAACTTCACAGGGTTTCTCATCCCCCCTCCCCACCCCTGCCCCCCTGGTCCCCGCTCCTGTGGGAAAAGATGGCTAGAGTGGGCAGGATTTGGGTATTTCTCTTCTATTTTGTGGTAGACTAGAGCTGGCTAGCATTGGGTATTTTCCTTCCCCAAGGTCAGTTAGGCTCTGATGTCACCCAGCTGGTTAGGCTCTGGCTAACTAGCTTTCCCTGAGGTCAGGCCTTGTTAAGAAGCACAGAGTACTCTGGCAGATTTCGAAATGGTTCCTTTTCCCTCCCCCTGCCAAAAGCAAGAAAGAATTTTCTCTGATATTTACTGTGGGATCCTAGTCGAGCTCCTGAAGGTAAGTCTCACAATTTTGTTAGCACCACCAGCCTCTCATGATTGGGTTCCCCTGAAGTTTGTAACTCCCAGACTTATCCACACTGAGCCTCCAGCAAGTTGTCAGTTGCAGCTGAGTTTTCTTTGTCAGGCACTGGTTCCCAAGGTGGTTTCTGTTTGTGAGTCTTATCTTGTAAGCCACGATACCTTATATTTGTCTGTCTCTCTAATCTTGGAGACAACCAGTTTAGTTTGTACTATGTCCTCTCTTAAGAATTCAAGAAGAACTGCTGATTTTTTCAGTCTGTTTGGCCTTTTGCTTGTTGTTAGATTGCAGTGGTAACAATATACAGAGCCAGTAACTCAGTCTCCACTTTTTTTTTAACCAAAACTACAGTTGGATTTGATTGTGATTGATCAGCAGGTTTTTAGCTAAGGTAGGCAGAAATCTAAACATGCCCACCCAAGTACCTGGCATTAGTGATTCAATAAAATAATAATCTAGGTACTGCTATGAAGGGACATCACAGGTCTAATTATGACAAAGAAATTATATCTCCAATTATACGCATATGCGTGGACCCAATCTAATCACCTGAGCCATTAAACCAGAGACGTTTCTCGGGCTGGGGTCAGGTGAGAAGGAGAGATGAGACAGAAGGGGATGTCAGAGATATCATAATGTAAGAAGGACTAGACTCTTGCTGCTGACTATAAAGATGGAGGAAGGAGACCAGGAATTAAAGAATTTAAGTGGCCTCTAGAAGCTGGGAATGAACCCCAGCCAGAAGCCAACAAGTAAATGGGACCTCAGCCCTACAGCTATACAGAATTGAGTTCTGCCAGAAACCTGAATGTTTGGAAGCATATTCATTCCCAGTATATTCAGCATCTCCAGAAAGAAACAGAGCCCTGCTAACATCTTGATTCCTGATTTGCGAAATCTAGGTAAGAGAACTGAGATACCCTGTATGTGGACTTCTGACCTACAGAACTGTGAGATAATAAATTTGTGTTGTCTTAAGCCACTAAATTTGTGTTAATTGATTATGACAGCAATAGAAATTGAACGCGTTAGTTTTATTTATATTTTATAAGTTTCCCCATCATCCTTTCACCAAATGCTTCTAGCATTCACTATTGCTCATTGCCTAGATCCATTATTTCATTAGAGACTGCAAAATAGTAATATAGACATTCTATAATTTTTCCTGCATTTATTACTTGTGAGGTATATATTAAGACTTTCTCTTAATAACTATTGGTTATCCAACATTGTAAATAGAGCAAAACCAATGTTCCCTGCTTTTACTTTATTTGCCACTTTTCAGAATAATGAGTTCTAGCTGGTACCTAAAATTTGAGTATCATTATGAATTCAGATTTCTACATGTTTTGGTCCATTGCATTCAAAATCATCCCATCTTTATCAACCTGCAAACAGTCTCTTGTTTGCTTTGACATAACTCAGTTATTTTATATATCATCTTTTTTTCTGGTACAACAAGATAATAGTTAACTTTGCATATTTTCTTCTTCAGACCTAGGATCAACCTTTTTTTTTTTTTCAATAACTCCCTTATTTTTTGTAGGAAATTTAGATGTTATCATCTGGGTAATAGGTTGGCTCGTTGCAACTGAATTATTATTGCTCCTTGGACTTTAAACTGCACAGAGCAAATTAAACGGCTATTTAATTGAAAAAAAAATCACAATTTCCTACTGATATTTCAATTTCAAATTTAATATTACAGGTATTGTACTAAATTATTTTTTGACTTATTTTGCCTTCATTTAAAGACACCAACATAATTACTTTAATATATCTTGCAATATATACATTATAATTCCATATATATATATATATATATATATATATATATATATATATATATTTAGAATTTCTTTATGTTCTTTTTGTTCTTAGGATATATTCCAGTGGAAGTAAAGTATAAATACTGTGTTTTAAAATGTTTTCAAACATATTTTTTCCTCTGTGTAGTTGTGTTATAGTATGCCATCCATATTGTCATCATATTGTAATGATTGTTGTTTTATTCTGATTTAATATTTAAAAAAACATGTACAACATTAAGTGATACTAAATTTAAAATTATGCACGTTATATTTTGAGGAAAACTTTAATTGTAGCCCTTATATTGGGTTGCCTCACTGTCTTTTGGGAACCATTTTAAATAATTAATGTATTCATCCTTGAAGTGTTTCTCTTTGAATGTAGGTATAAAATATGCTCTGTCCAGCAGATATGAAGGCAAACATAGGCATCTTGTGTCCCACATACCTACTTCCTTCTCCCAATCACCAGCCTTCCCTAGGGGGAAATAAATGAGGATCTTAAAAGAGTTTAGTACTTTAGTCTAGTCAAATTCTTCCAAAAGTGAGCAGAAGGTTGTAACACCCTTTGTTACACCCTTTCTCTCTCTTGCCTAGTTTAAAGCCAAGTTTGATACATTGTCTCTGCTACAAAATTATTCTTAAACTTTCCAACATCGTTTTTTTATCCTACTTTAACTCATAAATCAGCATGTGAAAAAAACATTTCAAAATATTACTTTCTGTTCAGCTGGTCAGGGTGAAATGGCTCTTGTATGGATTGTATTAGGGCAACAGAACCTGTGACACTAGGGTTTCCCAAAGAGTGGGGTCTTTACTTTTTGTGAAAAGAAGGAAAGATTCAGGCCGGCTGAGTGGTGCGGTGGTTAAGCGCTGGCTTGGGAAGCCAGCGGCCTTGGTTCGGGCCCCATATACGAGGGCCAGTGACACTGCCCTCAAAAAAAAAGGACAGATTTAGGTGTATGTAGGACTAGCATTAAATTATATTGAGTCACCAGCAAGAAAGTTACTTTCTTTTTAAGTCTCATATTTCTATTCTCTCTGTCTTTCTGTCTGTCTGTCTCTGTATCTTTCTCTGGCAAGGAAGAAACTTATTCGGGTACTAACATATCATTAGTACCTCTCTAGCACTAAATAATCCACCTTTTCAAAAAGAGAAAATATCCATCAGACTCAGAGTTTTTGTCAGGCAACATGTATATAGAACCCATGAAGCTATAAATCCAGACAAGTTAACCAGATGTTAAAATTCTTAAGTTATCAATTTTATATTAATTACCTAACAAATTTGATTCTCAATTCCTAATTTTACTCTCCACCAGAAAAATGTGGAGGAGTTTCCCATAAGCCAATAATGAAGTGTGTTTGTTCTTTGTTAATAAGCATGGATTTATTTGTAACATTTGTCACATTCTCTTCATTTGAATTCCTAAATGAGGAGGAACCCAAGTTAGAAATGCTACCTATGTATAAATTAGTAACTCACTTTCACTCATCAGTGATCAACAAATTTCTCAGTAGGGTTTTGTGAATGAATTTTGAAGTCAAATGCCAAAATTTCTCTTCTGGTGATTGCACATACCTCTTAATGTATAAAGCTGTTCTCTTGTTCTAAATGAAGGTGGTGAGTATAAAAAACTACTCCCTCCTTTCTGTGATCAGTAAGACATATTGCAGTTAACCTTTCAGACCAAGTAGGGAAAAATATGAGTAACTGAAGGTGGTTCCATTTGTTCAGCAGTGAAGTCCAAGTCTTACTAGGAAGAGAAGAATACAGAATGGGTATTATGCAAAGCTCACCTACAAACACACATGTGTAAATTATATAATGAGCAGATGGGCATAATCTTGGAATTATTTTGTGGAATAATGTATATTTTGCTTCACTGAGTAACAAAGCTTTCAGGCTTTTCCATGGTACACATAAAACATAAAATTAGGAAGGCATCTAAATGGCAAGTGCATTTGTTGCATTGCTTTCCATGTTGATTAAGGAAGTCACAATAAGTACCACTCTACATCGTGACCCAGAACCTTAGATACAAAGAGAATTTGTAAGATACATGTAAAGCAGAAATGTTGGATTCGTAAGAGTTGAAAGTGAGAAAGGTTTTTTTTCAAGTGAATGCTTATAAACATCTTCAAGGATAGACTGTAAGATAAAAGTTGAATTATCTTTTAAATATATTTGCATTTAGTAAAGTAAGTTACTCTCTTTTCTTTTACTCAGGAATATTTTCCATAACTTTATTCTGTGTAAAATGAAGCAAATCACCTAACAACTAAAAATAAAATTACATCTTAAGACACCAATAACAAGATTGGGGTGATGGTAAGAAGGGAGACTACTCTTCCAGGGGAAGATGAAGATGTTTAATCGTTTTGGTTTGTTAGAAAAATGTATATTTAAACATGTAAAGTAAAATATAAACATAACAACTAAATATACTAAAAACATAATCTATGGCCTTCAAGCTAATAGAGAAAAAATTGTAAGTATCAATATATATAACCAATTAACAGAAGGCAAGGAAGGAGATAAAAGGAAGAAACAAAGAAGAGGGACTATGAACAGAAAACACAAAATAAGATTATTTAAAACATAGCAAGATCAAGGGAGGGGCAAGATGGCGGCTGTGAGGAGGGCTCCATGAAATCTCCCCTGGAAATACCCACAATTTGAACTTCTAATACGCTTCAAAGAGACATCTACTCATCACACAGAGCAACTAAGAGTTCCACACAAGGATTGCTGGAAGGTGGGCAGGCCGGGCGAGTAGGGGAAGAAGGCTGCGAGACGCGTGAGGTGCAGCCCGCACCCGCGGCTGCTGAGTCACGGTGAGTGTTGCCCAGCTCACTCCCTGCGGCCCGCGGCCCACCTAGAGTTCAGCAAGAGCGCGTTGGTTTGCAGTCTGAGGCAGAAGCCTCAGGCCGGGCAAGTGCGGGAGGAGAGAGAGGAGACGACTGTGCAGAGGTACGAGCTGCACCCGCGGCTCGCCGGGTCCCCAGGAAGCAGGGTGCAGAGCCCCGCAGCTGCAGGGCAAGATCAATCCCTGCACCCTCCCGGTTCAGTCTCTGTGCCCACCGGGTCCCGCAGAGCGCAGAAGCCTGAAACCCGGGAGCAGGGGAAAAAAGAGGACTCGCCCGCGGAGACGCAGCGTGCACCGGCCGGAGTCACAGGTCCCGGAGAGACGGAGCAGGGATCTTAGCCGCATGGCAGGGTGCGCGCAGTCCCCTAAATCCTGGCAGACCGTTTGGGAGAGCAGCAGGAGATCCGCGCGGGCGCGCGCCGGCTTCAAGACAGAAGCCTTAAACCCGGGAGCAGGGAAAAAAGAAGACAGGCACGCGGAGAAGCAGCACTCGCCAGCCAGAGATGCAGGTCCCTGAGATACGGAGCGGGGGTCTGATCCTCGCGGTAGGGGGCGCACAGTCCCTTAAACCCACGGCAGTCTCTTCGGGAGAGCAGCAGGAGCACAGCGCGGGTGCGCGCCGGCTCCGAGGCAGAAGACTTAAACCCGGGAGCAGGGGAAAAAGAAGACTCACTTGGACACGCAGCGCGCCCGGCGGAGACGCAGGTCCCCGAGAGACCTGGAGTGGGGATCTTAGCCACACGACTATCTAAAGGTTCCGGTAAGATGGCGTAATAGACAGACGCTCTCCGAACTGCCTCCCAGGATCACATCAAAATAACAAATAATTTATGCAACATTTAACCTCGGGAGTCCCCTGAACATTAGATGAACAGAACCTCTAAACGAAGGACCTAAAAAGGAGGCCACGTCAAGTCTGGTAGGAGAGGCGCCGACGAGAGAGGGCGAGCTCCGTGAGGGACGCCCCAGCTGTGTGGGGAGGCTTCTCTGGTTGGGGGAGAGACCCTCCAGCCCCACACTGAGCGCATTAGCCCAGAGTTGCTTTGCCAGGAAGAGGAATTCCACGATAGTGGGCAGTAGAAATTAGTGAGGACTCTCTTTGCTCAACTCGGTGAGGCTGGGGGCAGCTGGAGAACCAGTGGGGCCGGCGCACAGGTTTGCTCGCCGGCGAGCACTCACTCGGTTCTTGTCGGAGGGAGTGGCTGCATGAGCCAGGCCCAGAAGCCTGTCGGGAGGGACTGAACTGAGCACCTTTGGTGCAGAAGCTGGAGGTTTTGGGATTGTTGTTCCACTGGTGCGGAGCTTGCACACGAGTGGCATACAGGAGGCCACCATTTTTTCAGGGTTGGGCCCTCCCACGGAGGGTCAGAGCCGGGATCCCATTGGTCTGGTGAACTTGGCGCAGGAGTGCGTGCGTGAGTCCATGCGTGCGTGTGTATGCGGCTTTGGATTCCCACCCTCCGCCCTGTTTGTGTTGGGTTGCCGGGGAAATGCCTGGCGGGTGCCCTCCGGCTACATCAGGCTGCTCACTGAGACACAGGAGTGTGCGAGCAGCCTTGGGTCCCCACCCTCTGCCCTGCTTGTGCTGTGTTTCCAAGGAAATGTCGGGTGGGTGCCCTCTGGCTCCATCAGGCTGCTCACTGAGACCCAGGAGTGTGTAACCCACCTTGGATCCCCACCCTCCGCCCGGCTTCAGCTGCATTGCCAGGGAAACGCAGGGTGGGTGTTCTCCAGCTGCATCACTCTGTTCACTGAGACTCAGTAGCAGACAACCTGCAACAACCTGTGAAGAATTTTTTTTTTCTTTTGGGAGTGAACACGATTCCAGAGTACATAGCAGCTAATTGTGGAAAGCTCACTGCAACCCTGAGAAAGTGGTCTGCTGATTAAAGAGGACAGAGAGCACCCCCCACCTCTTTGCTTTTTTTTTCTTTCTTTTTTTTTTTTCTTTTCTTTTTTCTTTTCTCTTCTTTCTAGGTAATCTATCTAATACGTCGAAGCATTCACAGAACGACAGCCAGAGTGAGAAAACAAAGAAACATGTCCCAAGTAAAAGATCAGAAGAAAACTCTAGAAATGGAACTAAATGAAACAGAGGTATCCAAACTTTCAGAGGCAGAGTTTAGAACACTGATGATTAGAATGTTTAAGGAACTTAACGAGGACATAAAGCAAGATAGGGAAACCATAAAAAACAACCTGTTAGAACTAAAGAATACAATAACTGAAATGAAGAACACACTCGAAGGAATCACCAGTAGACTAGATGAAGCAGAGGAGCGGATCAGTGAACTAGAAGACAAAATAGCAGAAATCACCCAGCTGGAACAACAAAAAGAGAAAAGAATAAAAAAGAATGAAAATAGTTTAAGAGACCTCTGGGACAACATGAAACACAGCAATCTTCGCGTCATAGGAATACCAGAAGGAGAAGAGAAGAAGCAAGGGATTGAGAACGTATTTAAAGAAATAATGACTGAAAACTTCCCTACCATGGTGAAGGAAATCGACATATAAGCCCAGGACTTACAGAGAGTTCCTAACAGGCTGAATCCAAACAGGCCCACACCAAGACATATCATAGTAAAAATGGCAAAGGTTACAGACAGAGACAGAATCCTAAAAGCAGCAAGAGAAAGACAGCAGGTTACATATAAAGGAACTCCTATAAGACTAACAGCTGACTTTTCTTCAGAAACTCTGCAAGCCAGAAGGGAATGGCAAGAGATATTCAAAGTGACACAAAATAAAGGTCTACAACCAAGATTGCTCTACTGAGCACGGCTATCACTTAAAATTGAAGGAGAGATAAAGAGCTTCTCAGAAAAGAATAAGCTTAAGGAGTTCATTACCACCAAGCCAGCATTGCAGGAAATGTTAAAAGGGCTTTTTTTAACAGAAGAAAGGGGAAAACAAGCTAACCCAGGAAGACAAGAAATACAAATAACAAAATGGCAATAAATATACACCCATCAGTAATTACCTTAAATGTGAATGGGCTAAATGCTCCAATCAAAAGACACAGAGTGGCTGAGTGGATAAGAAAACAGGATCCATGCATATGCTATCTACAAGAGACTCATCTCAGATCAAAAAGACACACATAGACTGAAAGTAAAGGGATGGAATAAGATATTTCATGCAAATGGAAATGAGAAAAAAGCTGGAGTAGCAATACTTATTTCGGACAAAATAGACTTTAAAATGAAGACTACAATAAAAGACAAAGAAGGGCACTACATAATAATAAAGGGATCAATTCAATAAGAGGACATAACCCTAGTAAACATCTATGCACCCAATATAGAAGCTCCTAAATATATAAAACAGATTCTGACAGACATAAAGGCAGACATCAACAGTAACACTATCATAGTAGGGGACTTCAACACCCCGTTGTCACCAATGGACAGATCCTCCAGACAGAAAATCAACACGGACATAGTGGCCTTAATGACACTTTAGACCAGCTGGATTTAATTGATATTTTTAGAGCATTTCACCCCAATGCTACAGAATATACATTCTTCTCAAGTGCCCATGGAACATTCTCCAAGATAGACCACATGTTATGCCACAAAACAAGTCTCAACAAATTTAAGAAGATTGAAATCATATCAAGTGTCTTCTCTGACCACAATGCTATGAAACTAAAAATCAATTATAAGAAGAAATCTGGAAAGCTTACAAATACATGGAAGCTAAATAACATGCTTCTAAATAGTGAGTGGGTCAAAAATGAGATCAAGGAGGAAATCAAAAGATACCTCAAGACAAATGAAAATGAAAACACCTCGACCCAAAATCTCTGGGATGCAGCGAAAGCAGTGCTAAGAGGAAAGTTCATAGCAGTGCAGGCCTACCTAAAGAAGGAAGAAAAATCTCAAATCAACAGACTCTCTCTACACCTAAGGGAACTCGAAAAAAAACAGCAAAACAAGCCTAATGGGAACATAAGGAAGGAAATAATAAAGACCAGAGCAGAAATAAATGAAATAGAAAACAAAAAAACAATACAAAAATCAATGAAACCAAGAGTTGGTTTTTTGAAAAAATAAACAAAATTGACAAACCCTTAGCATGACTAACCAAGAAAAAGAGACAGAGGACCCAAATTAATAAAATCAGAAATGAAAGAGGAGAAGTGACAAAAGATACCACAGAAATACAGAAAATTTTAAGACAATACTATCAGCAACAATATGCTAACAAATTCGACAATCTGGAAGAAATGGATAAATTTCTAGAAGCATACAATCTACCAAGGCTGAACCAAAAAGAAACAGAAACTCTGAACATTCTGATTACTGCCAAAGAAATTGAATCAGTAATCAACAATCTTCCAACCAAAAAAAGCCTTGGACCAGATGGCTACACAGGTGAATTTTACAAAACATTCAAAAAAGAATTAGTACCTATTCTCCTCAAACTATTCCAAAAAATACAGAAGGAGGGAAGGCTCCCAAACTCTT
Source organism: Aselliscus stoliczkanus (assembly GCA_033961575.1). Taxonomy (NCBI): domain Eukaryota; kingdom Metazoa; phylum Chordata; class Mammalia; order Chiroptera; family Hipposideridae; genus Aselliscus; species Aselliscus stoliczkanus. The sequence goes on from CM066727.1 coordinate 146,802,495, forward strand.
TCTATGAAACCACTATCACCCTGATTCCTAAGTCAGACAAAGATATTACAAAAAAGGAAAACTACAGGCCAATATCCCTAATGAACATAGATGCAAAAATTCTCAACAAAATACTAGCAAACTGAATTCAGCATCTCATTAAAAAGATCATACACCACGATCAAGTGGGATTCATTCCTGGTATGCAAGGTTGGTTCAATATCCGCAAATCAATTAATGTAATACATCACATTAACAAAATGAAAAATAAAAATCATATGATCATATCAATAGATGCAGAAAAGGCATTTGACAAAATCCAGCAGCCATTTATGATAAAGACTCTTAACAAAGTGGGAATAGTGGGATCATACCTCAGCATAATAAAGGCCATATATGATAAGCCCACAGCAAACATCGTTCTCAATGGGGAAAGGCTGAAAGCTTTCCACTTAAGATCAGGAACAAGACAAGGCTGCCCGCTTTCACCACTTCTATTTAACATAGTTCTGGAAGTTCTAGCCACAGCAATCAGACAAGAAAATGAAATAAAAGGCATCCAAATTGGAAAAGAGGAAGTAAAATTGTCATTATATGCTGATGACATGATACTATATATAGAGAATCCCAAAGACTCCACCAAAAAACTGCTAGAACTGATACATGAATTTGGTAAGGTAGCAGGATACAAAATTAATATTCAGAAATCAGTGGCATTTCTATATACCAATAATAAACTATCAGAAGAAGAAATCAGGAAATCAATCCCTTTTACAATTGCTTCAAAAACAATAAAATATCTAGGAATCAATTTAACTAAAGAAGTAAAAGACCTGTACTCAGAAAATTATGAGACACTGAAGAGAGAAATCAAAGAAGATACAAATAAATGGAAATACATACCATGCTCATGGATAGGAAGAATTAATATAGTTAAAATGTCAATACTTCCTAAAGCAATATATAGATTCAATGCAATTCCAATCAAACTACCAAGGACCTTTTTCTCTGAAATAGAACATAGAATCCTAAAATTTATATGGAGTCACAAAAGACCCCGAATAGCTACAGCAATGTTGAGAAATAAGAACAAAGTGGGAGGCATCACACTACCTGACATCAAAACATACTACAAGGCTACAGTAATCAAAAGAGTATGGTACTGGCATAAAAACAGACACATAGACCAATGGAATAGAATAGAGAGCCCAGGAATAAACCCATCTATATATGGTCATTTAATCTATGACAATGGAAGCAAGAATTTACACTGGAGTAAAGATAGTCTATTTAATAAATGGTGCTGGGAAAATTGGACTGACACATGCAATAAAATGAAAATAGACCATCTACTTACACCATATACAAGAACAAACTCAAAATGGATTGAAGACTTAAATGTAAGACCTGAAACTATAAAACTCCTAGAAGAAAATACAGGGAGTAAGTTTGCAGACATTACCCTGAGTAATATTTTTACTGATATATCCCCTCAGGCAAGGGAAATGAAAGAAAAAATGAACATATGGGATTACATCAAACTTAAAAGTTTTTTCACAGCAAAGGAAATCATCAATAAAACAAAAAGGCAGCCTACTGAATGGGAGAAGATATTTGCCAATGATATATCTGATAAGGGGTTGATATCCAAAATTTATAAAACACTCATGCAATTCAACACCAGAAAAACAAACAACCCAATTAAAAAATGGGCAGAGGATATGAGGAGGCATTTCTCTAAAGAGGACATACAGATGGCCAACAGGCATATGAAAAAATGTTCAACCTCACTAATCATCAGAGAAATGCAAATAGAAACCACAATGAGATACCACCTCACTCCAGTCAGACAGTCTATCATCAACAAATCAACAAACAACAAGTGTTGGCGAGGGTGTGGAGAAAAGGGAACCCTGGTGCACTGTTGGTGGGACTGCAAATTGGTGCAGCCATTATGGAAATCAGTATGGAAGTATCTCAAAACACTGGAAATGGAACTGCCATATGACCCAGCAATTCCACTTTTGGGAATCTACCCAGAGGAATCTAAGACGCTAATTCGAAAAAATATATGCACCCCTATGTTTATTGCAGCGCTATTTACAATAGCCAAGACTTGGAAACAACCGAAATGCCCATCAGTAGATGACTGGCTTAAGATACTGTGGTACATTTATACAATGGAGTATTACTCCACTATAAAGAAGAATGAAATTGTACCATTTGCAACAATATGGATGGACCTAGAGATTATTATGTTGAGTGAAATAAGTCAGTCAGAGAAAGACAAATACCACATGATCTCACTTATATGTGGAATTTGAAAAACTGAATGAATGAGCATAAGAAACAGAAATAGTTTCATAGACATAGAGGAAAAACAGGGTTGCTAGTTGGGGATGGGGTGGGGATGAGGGAGAAGGGGAAAGGATTAGACAGCATAAATAGGTAACTACAGTATTGTCACAGGGATATGAAAGACAGTTCGGGGAATATAATTTTGTTAAAATTTTGTGGGGTGTCAGATGGTCACATGTTTTGTTAGGGAGACCACTTCATGGATGGAGTAGAGGCTTGATCATGGCACTGTATACCTGAAATTGATTTTGTATAATACTGTATGCCAACAGTAATTGAATATATAGACAGTCACGGAATGTGGATTATATGGTGGAAGGGAATCAAAGGAATTGTAATAGATAGTATGATATGGGGGGGAGTGGGAGGGGAGAATTGGGGGAGGGCGGGTTGTCACTTTGAGGGGTAAAAAGTATAACTATTGCACTTTGTTGTACACCTGAAGCTAATTAAAAGTATATATAAATAAATAAAATAAATAAATTAAAAAAAATAAAAATAAAAAAAATAAAACAAAGCAAGATCACTTAAGCACATCAGAAACATAAGCAAAAGGATAAATAATAAAGATTTGGGAATATATATATATATTACCCAAACACTAAACAAAGGAAAATTGTTGTGAGCAATATTGATGTTAGATAAAATAAAACATATGTAGAAGGCATTAATACAAATGAATTATTAGCATTATGTAATGAGATACAACTGAATAAGGATACATTAAAATAATTGATTTATTGGCATCTTCAAAAAATACATGAAACAAAATCTGTTGAGACTTAAATGGGGATATTAACAAACCCAGAAATCAAAATGGGAAACCTTTATAATATTCTATCAAAAAATTATGATCAAGTTGATCAAAAATTTTAGCAAGGATATATAAAATCTTAAAACCAAAACTAATAATCTTTCTGTATTCTGGTTACTATAATCAACAAGTAGAGGTAATACATTATTATTAAGTACACATGACGCTATTATAAAAATTGATTATATGATAGGTTCCTGTTAAGTCTCAATGCATTTCGAAGAATTGATATCATACAGTCCATGTTGTCTGGCCACAATAAAGTTAAAAATGAAATTAACCACTACATTTTATACTTGTTTTTGTGTGTAAGGAAAAATAGAGATTGTATTAAGCCATCATTTCTGAAAGCTGAAAAAGTTCATCTGACCTAATGCTATTGGAAAAGCAATACAAACAATACATTTTGCTGCCAAGGGAAAAGCAAACATTTTCTAAAATAAACTGAAATTTAGGTTGCAAATGCCTTTGAGGTTTGCAGAGCCAACAGTGGATAATCACAGTGAAGAATCGTATAAAATACTTTATCCCCCAGTTGAAACTATTACTGAAGAGAGATTTATAAAGGGAGGAGATAAACAATTTTCACTATTGGTTGCATTAGTCTTTCTATACCGTGATTAAGAAAGTATAACCTTGTTTGAACTGTGGATTAAAAATCCTAGGAGGATTCTCATTCTCCTTGTAATGGATGTCTTTTATCTTTTTTCTCCCCCATTAGAAATGGTTTTGCTTTTGAAGCACTGGAGAATACTTCCGCTATATCATATAGGAAAAACCTTGAAATCCCATGGCATAAACACACACACTCTCTGTATTATAGGAAAATATGAACTACTGGGAGTAATACAATATCATAGAAATTGAGAAGAGAAATAAGAAGGAAACAATAAGAGGAAACCTGATTCTCTGTTTGATAGGAAAAAGAAAAAGTCTGAGAGTATCTTTACACTCTTAACAGATAAGTGGTAATCAGAGAATGAATATCAGAAGGATTTTTTTATCTTCAGGGTAGAAAACCCCCTGAAGTTTTGAAAAGCGGAAACCTTCCTACTGCTAATTGCGTATGGTGGCACTTTCTTAGAATTGACAATTCACTTACAGGCAAAGATGACCAGGAGCTGCTATACTGACTAAGAATAGATGAGCTTATTTTTTGTTTCCTCCCCAGAACCAATTTTACTTTTAAAATCAACGCACCACAAAACAGTTAATACATGACAACTTTTCTTGACCAAGCATGCCTTATTAGAGAGAAGTTTCTCTGGAGAGTTTAAATGGTTTCGCATGGAACTATATTAGCCAGTGATAGCTCTGTTCCATTTTATAGACCAGCATGAAGAAAGGAAAGTAGCGTGTATCCAGCTATAAATTTAATAGTTATCCAAAAAAAAAAAATGGCATTTTAAGCTCGCATTGAAATGTTATGAAGACACATATTAATCAAAATGATGGCTAATTCAACAATAATAATCAAAAAGTTATGTGCACCTGTGGGGTAAATTTGATAACTGCTTGGTCTTGACAAACATGATAACCCTTAGGCCCAGGGCAGCAGTTTTAGTTCTCAGTGAAACAATGTAATATGCTACATATTAGTCTAAGAATAAAAAAAATTATGCCCTATTTCTCATTTTTAGTAGCAATTTAGGAATTATCTACTTTAATATTTGAGAAGAAATATGACATAAAAGAATTGCAATTTTTAAAACAATAATGTTATATTAACTACTCTAAGAAGAGTCTCAATAATCATTTAGGGGAATATTTCCCAAATGAACCCTATAGTATCTCAACAAGTATTTAGTAATGTAAAATTTGTCATGGCCAAATGAGTTTGGAAAATAATATGGATTCTATTCTGTTTATAGATTCACAATGTTCATATTAATGGCATTAAGAAATCCTGTGAAGTAAAGAAACATTGCCTAAACAAGCCCAAGCTTGTTTGAAATGGAACAAGCAACTCTTTCTTTCTCTTTGTTTTTTACTTTGTTTTTTGTTTATTTATTTGTTTTCTCCTCCTCCTCCTCCTCCTCCTTCTTCTTCTCCTCCTTCTCCTTCTCCTTCTTTCTTCTTCTTCTCCTTCTCCTCCTCCTCCTCCTCCTCCTCCTCCTCCTCCTCCTCCTCCTCCTTCTACTATTTCTTCTTCTTCTTCTTCTTCTTCTTCTTCTTCTTCTTCTTCTTCTTCTTCTTCTTCTTCTTCTTCTTCCTCTTCTTTTCCTCCTCTTCCTCCTCCTCCTCTTCCTCCTCCTCCTCTTTCCTCCTCCCTCCTCTGTCCTCCCTTCTTACTCCTTCCTTCTTTCTTTTCTTCTTTTCTTTCCTTTATTTCCCTTCCCCTTCCCTTCCTTTTCTCTTCATCCCCTCTGCCTTTCTTTCAAGAAAAGAGGACAGGTGGATTCTTATAAATCTAGTGTTTTCACAATACAGTTTAGAAAAGCTGATTTGAGGATTTGGGGTTTTTCTCTAAACAGGCATTTAGTTAGTTACTTAGATATATACCACCCAGAAAAAATTATTTTCTTTTGACCCATCTAAATATATCTTTACAATTTTTTTAAAAATACCTTCATTACATAATTTCTTAATTAATTCTCAGTATGTACTTTAAAAAGTTATTCTTATGGCTTGAAAATAAAATGATTAATAAAATTATCTTTGATAGTAAGAATTTGATAAAACTTAGGAATTACCTGGTTCCAATTTTCATTCAAAAATGGGGGAAAATGGGTTCCCATTCTACATGCATCTAGTTACAAATATGTTTATAGTTCCACATAATTTTAGATTTTATAATATTTCCATCTTCAAGATTCTTGTGTATTTTAAGTTTTCTTCAGCTACTACCAGGAAAACCATATCATAATCCATCAACAGATGACAAATCTTTTGAGCATGTGCAAATTAGTGTAGGGAAATCAATCTGTCATTTTTTACCACAGGGGAGTATTTGTAAGTTTTGATTATTAGAAGACAGTACTGATTTATCTAATGTAAATCTATGAAAGTATTCTTAATATATTTATGTAACCATATTTCTTAAGACCAGAGAACATGGGATAAAAAGATACAATGTTCAAGAAAGAAAAAATAGAAATGGAAACCTGGAAAAGTTAAAAAAGAAACAGGTGCTGTGTTTTGTACTTCTGACTTTTTCAATAGTTTTTGACAGCTGGCTTCCCTCACATGGGGTTTTTGGCCCAGGGCTGGAATTGATTAACTGATAAGTTTGGCTCCACTGGGTACTGGCTCCCAGTAGATGTAGATTGGAGTTGAGTGTGTGCCCAAGAGACTATGAGTTACATGTTTCTCCTATGTAATCCGCATAGGACTCCTCAAAACTTATCCTCCCACTTCTGAGGTGAGAACCCTGTGTCTGCATTAAAACATTATTAAACAGAATTAGGGTTAAATATTGGGTCTATTGAAGATTACAAACGGGTTGGAGATCTGTTGACTTTTCAATTAATAAAACTCAGAGGAATTTTTCTTAATAGAAACATTTAAAAAGATATTGTTATAACTTGTTTGTTATAAAACCAAGGAAGAGTCTTGGTGACTTACCAAAGTACCAGGATATCAATTAGCGTATTTTTATTAAGATTCTATTTTATGCTCAGCAAAATCCTAAACACGTTGAACCAACAGAAAAATATACAAAAGTTAGAATGCTTTTGTGACATCCCTCTCACTTCTAAAAAATAATGATGGTGAAACATTGGATGTTTTATTAGAATTATATTAAGCTTGTAAATCAGCCTGGGGGCAAACAGGCATATTTAAAATATTGGAAATCTTTTAACATTCAGGAGAATGTATCTCTCTTCATTTCTTCATTCTCTTCCAAGGTCCTTCATGGATTTCTTGAAGTGTTTTTGTTTTAACAGTTTTTTTCAGTTTATTTCTAGTACATAGTTATTTCTATTGTGAATAAAATCTTTATTTTATGACATTTTAAAGTTAAATATTAAAGTACAGTGTTTTTAAATGTGATTGCATTCTTAAACCCAAATTCACATCAAAAACTCTGACATGGGGTCCATTTGAACTCCTGCTCTAGAAATGATTTGTTGCACACAACTAAATTTGTAATTAGTTGTTCTCTAGTTTGAACATGATCTAAATTCTTCATTTGCTTTCTTTTTTTTTCTGTAAATAGACTTGCATCTATAAATAAAAACCAGCCCATAACACAACTTTATCCTTTAGTTTCTAAAATGTAAAAATATAAGCAAACAAAAAAAACCTCTATGAAATTAGACAATGAAATTTGTTTTCAATAGCAGCAACATTGGTATTATAATAAAAGCAAATATTTACTCAGTTTTGTGTAAAGTTCATCCTCATATTTCATTTGCAAATGTGAACACATCTTGTTCTTTTTGTTTTACTTCTCCTTCTGTTGTTGAAAAGCAGGTTTTTATCTTACCTAATGCAAGAAAGAATATCTGTTTAGAATAAAGGTATTGCTGTAATCTCTAGGTGTTTCTAATATTCTGCTATAGTCATCCCTCATTCTCCCAGAATGAGAAAAATACCATTCAGCCTTTTTATGATTTCATAATAAAAGTGGCCCAAACAGCACAATTAAATCAAAACTTTTGGGAGGGGGAAACAGGTATCAATATTTTTTTCCAATCTCATTAGGTGATATTAACATGCAGTCAGATTGGGAGCAACTGTTGTAGGACTACTATTTCTTTATAAAACACTTTGGAAGGTTTTGTTTTTTTTAATTGTAATATTCTATTGAGCTTTTCAAAAGTGATTGACTTAGTTCTCATCTTCTAACTCTCCGATGAGCAAATGATACTAGGATGAAAACAAGCATTCCTTACAATGAGGTAACCCATTCTCTATCTTCTTTATGCCTGGGACAGAGCCCCAGTGTCCAATTGCCTGGTACAAAATAAGAGCTCATTCTAAATATATGTGCTGTTACTTTACTGTATGATTTCGTTTTTTAAATTCAGACACACATTTTCCTATTTAATTGCACCTGTGACCAGAAACATAGGCTTACAAGATGATTTATTAGGTTAAAGACTATACTCAGTATTTGTCAGGAGAAATGGAACTAATTGCTCCCAAGGGAAGGTACCCCATAGCACTGCTCTCATAAGCATAAGATTTTAACCTACTGACTTACTAATGGAAGACTTATGATTCTAAATCACCTACATGACATCTTTGCACAAAATGTTTTATAGAGGGAGGTGGGGCTATTGCTATAGGGATGGTAAATTTGAGAACTACATTGATACTGAACTTTTGATACAAGGTTATCTAGTTTCTGTAGTTCTTCTTGGGAAAATATTAGAAAGAACACTTTACACATACAGAGCAGGACAACTTTTCAAGTGACTGCAGAGCTGACCTTCTGTAGATTACCATAGCTATATTAGGGAAGTCAGAAAATCAACAAGGGATTTCTTCCAATTCCAGGGCATCAGGTAGTTAATGCCCTCTGAAATAGAAAGAACACTGAAATGTTAACATTGGAGTAAAATAAACATTTGTTTTCTTCAACAAACAGTGAGTAATAGCTCTATCTCAGTAACTGTACATGATGTTTAAAAAAAAGCTGAGTAAGTCCATGATTTATATTATTTAAATCAGAGTGCTTACATTTTAATGTATGAAACAGGTGTGACAATGTAAGTGCCATAATAAGAGATATGCACCAGCGGCTGTGGGAACACAACAGAATAAACCACTAACTGCTTGGAAAAGTTGCCATGAGGATTAATTTGTAAATGAAATAGCCCTTAAGCTCTTCTAAGTCCCATTCATGTTCTTCCTTGCTATAACATTCATCTCTGTTGATCATGCATTTCTATTTCTTAACAATTACCGTGAATCTTAAAATCTGAATGGATATAGACCCCCTAATAATTTTTGGCTTAGACCCTTCACTCTCCCAGATTTTCTGCTGTTTTAGACCACTTCCTCTGACTTTGCATATTTCGCTCCTCAGTCCATTCCTTAAATTTCTTAAAGTTAGGTATTCCCCAAACTTCTTCCCTTAGATTTCTTTTTATTGCCTCAAATTTTCTTGATGATCTCTTGTATATTATGCCCTCTGCTTTACAAAATATATCACTCCACCCCTCTATTCAGTTACCAGGTAATCCTTAATCTGTTTTAGGATATGTTTTATAAGGTTTAAAGATTCTTTTCATGGCAGAGCACAACACAATGACACTGGACAGAACTTTTTATTTATAGCTCTCAAGGAGCTAAGGCCGCCAGGCAGGACCACACAGGGTTTACACCTGGGGGCAGAGTCCGCAGCAAGCTAGAACCGTAAGGGTCGGTTTATGAAGGGCAAAAGTTTGCTAGGTTTCACAGGCTTCGTATGGGTGGACTAATTGGAATAAACACTTGGGCTCAGGGGCATAGTGGCATCCCTAGTTGTCCGACCTGGCTCCACGGTGACTAGGGCAGTGCACAGTGGCACAGAGTGTGAGAACCTGGTAAGGGAGGTGGCTTAGGGTAGACTTAATCGGCTTCTCTAGAAGGGCAACTGATCATTCTCTAGCTAGGGCTTCAAACCCTTGAGAAGAGGAGGAATTTGGGAGACAGTGATGTGAGCAAGGTACCTGAAGAGGCGATCCCAACCCAACCCCGGCCCCAAATAAATGGTTTAACAGTTCTCCATGGATGAAAGTTGCCTTTCAGATTCAATGACTGCTCACTATTCTGCCTCTAAAATGCAAAGCTTGAGTGACCAGAAGACTAGAATGCAATCTTCCAAAGCAGAAAAGTCAGTCCCTTTGACAAAGGAGCTTAAGTGAAAATAGTTCTCAGAGCTTGTAGGTGGCAAGAGCCAAATTCAAAGCCAAGTCTTTGTGACTCTAAACGCCATGCTCATTCCATTATTTTATGGTGCCTCTCCTCATCTCAAGGTTTAGTTATTAAGTGTAATACAGTAACAACAATGAATAGTAGGTTTCACTATAAATAAAGAACTCAATGTCAGATGGAATTTGAAGTAACTCAGGGAAATCCAAGTATCTTTTCTTTTGCCAACTACATCATTACAAAATAGAGGTAATATCACCATGTGCTGAAATAAAATAGTTCTCCCCTTGGAGTCACCACATTACTTCTAATTCTACTAAGTAGAGCCACAGAACATAAATCTGATCTCTCTCCTCTGTGATGGGCCTTCAAATTTTGGAGATAAATATCACATTTCTGACAATCTTCTTGTCTTTATAGTAAATGCCCCCTGTTCCTTTAATTGCTTTTCATTTTTATTGCCCTTTTAGTTCTTCCCTGAATGCATTAAAGCCGATCAATATCCTTCAAGATGTGGAACATAGAACTAAATGTAATATAGTTATGGTCAGACTTGAGAAAAATAGAACAAATCTATGTGGAATTCATTCTAGATAACATATATCCACCAGAAAAACTTAAATTTATATTTGCCATATATCAGCCACATCATACTGTGGATTTATAAGGCATTTAATTTATCCAAAACTCCAAGATTTTTTCATATTAATTCTACTCATAAGAGTAGAAAGAGGTATCAGGCATCCAAAAATAATTATGAACTCTATAGAAAGACTGTGATGGATGACAGTGTTTTCCATAGTTTTAAAACACAATATTTTAAATAGTTGCTATTACAGTTTTACTCTAAGATTTTAATTATGGTTTTCTTGAACTGCAAATATTTAAAGATTTGATGTCAAACTGAGCATGTCTTGAATTATTTTAAAAAGTAAATAATCTCTTGCTTATAGTACAAGTAGTTAAAAGTACCTTGTAATTTGTGAAGTAAGACATAGAATTTGCTCTCTCTCTCTCTCTCTCTCTATATATATATATATCTATATATCTATATAGATATATAGATATATAGATATATATAGATATATATACACGTGTATATGATGTAAATATAATGTATAATCTATGTTTGCAGCATGAGTCCATCATTTGTACACCTATACTGAGTACTAAATAATAAAACTAGATTATATATTGTTAAATACTCCATTATTGAGAGTTGAACTATAACAATTTCACATTTAAATTTTAGGAGAAATCAATAAATATTCAAATATCCCTTAAGAAATATTTTTACTACATATTTTTGCTCATGAGTTTGTCACATACAGCTGTGCATTATAATTTATCTGAATTCACAATTTATAACCTATTTGCTCTAAAAATCTATTAACATTTATGACATGAATGAAAACTAAATATAGAAAAGGTGGCTAAACACTGATTCAATGGATAAAAATAAATTATTCAGTTTGTTCTTTCTGGCAAAATCAGATCTCCTATAATATTACTTTAAATGCACTATTAAAATCAGACATACCATGCAACATATTCATTCTGGCATGCAGCATTACTCAAGTCTTTCTCAATTTCATATATATTTCCCTGTCAAAATGTTCTAATAATAGTCCTCTAAAAATAAAGAAATGGAAAGTGTTAAGTCAAATTTGGTTGGTGTCAAAATTTCAGGTCAAAAGACAGGTTTTTTTTGCTCACTATCAATCAGATTATTTGATGAGAGAGAGAAAGATTGAAAGAGAAAAAGGGCAAGAATATATCTTGTGACTGAATGTAAATGCCTGGACAATGCCCACTTTCTTATTTAAAATGCTAGATGTTTTCAAACTCTAGAAATTCAATTAAGCATTATCCTAGATAGTCTTCCGTTTGATTTTAACAATGCTGTCAGCCATCTTTTACCTCCTGATAGGTATTCTCCACAGATACTCTCAGCTGTGTTTTTCTGTTGGTTTGTTTTGTTTTGTTTTAACAAATGCTGTATTCTCAAGATTTGAATGATGTGGTCGCTGTCAAATCTGTATCTGTCATCATGGACCTCCCTTGAATTCTAACCACCCATTTCCAACTAACTTATTCTCCATTCAACCCTTTAAAACATCCATTAAACTTTTTTTTTTCCAATTTGTTTCCTTTTCATTTCTTTTTAGCTTGCTCAGCATTTTGAACTGTGTACTTCTCTTAATTAAGTTTATGTTATAAACTTAATTTAAGGTTTAAGTTAAACCTTATTTCATGTTTCAGGAAAATATTATTTCTCTCTTTTTATGTAACTGTTGAATATACATCATAGTAATTCATAAATCATAGGGTTGTTTTTCTTTAATTTCATTATTACTATTATCATCCGTGAAGTTAGTTGTTTTGTATTATTCATGGGGGTCCAATTTTTCCTTAATTGTTGATGAATAAAAGAGCTGTGTATTTATTTATGTCAGGGTCCTAGGGTTTTACCGTTCTTGAGCCAACTTTTCAGTTAATTTTCAATCTGGAGCTTTTCAAATTATACAAAGGGGAGGTGTTAGGATGCCTCTTCCATGCAGGTTTCCACTTAGGAATTCAGCTTCCCATTGGATATCTGTCTGATCTCCACACTTCTGACTCCAGTCCTGTACTTCTTGTCAGCAAAACTCTATACTTACTGTACTAGTGTTCTCAACTCAACTTTTACTTCTTCACTCACACAAAACCATCGTCAATCACCATCCATTTGTTGAAATTTCTCAAGGTCAGTCATCATATCCCTGAGGCTAAATCTGGTCATTTTTCTGTTTCCATTTATACAACATCACATCATAACAGCTGAAAGTGCTGATGAATCTAAATTAGAGTATTTATCTCCTACTGCTCAGGTATCTCCTCTGTGATCCAGAAACATATTTCCAACAGCCTACATGACATTTCAAGTTGGATATATATAAACATCTCACATTTAAAATATTCAAAATTCAATTTTCAATGTCTGCCCTCAGATATGTTTTTCCTTTAATCATCCCTTTCTCAGTAAGTGGCACAATCACTATACCCATAGCACAAGCCAAAAATCCACTCATTAGTCTGGATTTCAACTTTCTCCTTACATCTAACCTATCAGCAAATCCTACGTTTTACATTGTAGAATTTGTCTGAATCTGTCTACTTCCCATTTTTCCATTTCTTTTTCCTAGTACAAGTCACTATGACCTCAAACTTGAACCACTGAAATAGGTTTCTTTTGTCTACTCTTTTATCTAATTTATTTTCTACATAGCAGCCAGAGAGATTGTCTTTGTTGGGTTAATCAGATCTTTGAAAAGCTTCTCATTACATTTATAATAAAACTTAGAATGTACATTTCTGAGAAAGCTCTCAAGGGCAGGCATGTTACAACATATCTTGTCTAATCTGCCACTGTCTCACTCATTCAGCAGTTAGTAGTTACCTTGGCTGCCTTCTGTTTCTTGAAAACATGAAGGTGTTTACAACCTTAGGGTCTGCTTAAAGCTCTCTCTACCTAGAATATACATTTCTCAGCTTTTATTCTCTTTCTAACCATAGGTCTTATCATTATGTAAAAGAGGTGCCCACCCAATGTAGAGCACAACCTAACCCTGACACTCTATCAAATTAAATTACTTCCTTTTTACAAATACTCACTATTTATGACATGGTTACTTTATGTATTTATGTATGAATGTATGTATATATGTATATATGTATGTATGTATGTATGTATTTCTGAGACTACTTGCTCCCCTGTGTTACTCACTCAAATATACAGAGGGTGCCGAAAAAAATGTATACACATTTTAGGAAAGGAAAACTGCGTTAAAATTGTAATAATATATACCGATAACAAAAGATAAATACAAGTCACATTTGACTTCTGCAATTACAAAAGGTGCTCAAAGTGGTTACCATCAGCATCCAGACACTTCTGATTATGGCGAACTACTGCTTGAGCAACATTGACTGAAGTGTTCACTTGTATACATTTTTTTGGCTCTCTGATATATAAGAACATAAACTTTATATGAAGGAAGACCTCTGTATTTTTTACTAATGTCTCCCCAAAATATGGATAAGACAAAATATGGAAAAGATAGTACATTATCAATACATATTTCTTGAATGAATGAAAGATTAAATTAATAAACGCTAAAGGCTTTCATTATATCCTATTTATGGTGATTGGAGAAAAGAATGTATTTTACTGAGTGAGAGTGCCCTTATAAAAAAATTTAAACAATAAAAAATGAAGAGACCAATAGTAATAAATTTATAATAAATTAAGGGTAAACAGTTGTTTTTTTTTTCATTTTGACAAATAAGGCTATTGGAATTTTAATAGGGGTTGCATTGGATCTGTAGAATGCATTTAATATTATTGCTATCTTAACAATATTGTCTTCCAACTCATGAACTCCTATAATTATTTTTATTTCTGTCAGCTCAGTAGCAATGTCCCACTTTCATTTCTGCTTTTAGTCAATTGAGCTTTCTTTCCATTTTTTCTTTGGCTATCTAGCTAAAGTTTTGTCAATCTTTTAGAAAAACTAATTTTGAGGTTTCTTTCCAGTTATTTAGGACTACTTTAAATTCTTTCAGCAAATTTTTGTAGTTTTCAGCATATGAGCCTTTGCACTTCTTTCATTAAATTTATCCTATTTTTTTAATTAGTTTGGGTGCTATCTAAAATGGAGGGTTTCTTAATTTCCTTTCAGATTGTTCATTAGTAGGGTGAAAAAATACAAATGAGTTTTAAATGTTGATTTTGTTTGTATCCTTCAGCCTCCTGAATTTGTTTATATGCTCTAATAATATTTTCTGTGTGGATTCTTTAGAATTATTCATATATAAGATCACGTCATCTGCAAATAGCAATAGTTTTACTACATCTTTTCCGACTTGGATGTTATGTATTTCTTTGGCTTCCCTTCTCTGACTCGAATCTGCAGTACAATGTTGATTACAACTGGCAAAAGTGGGCATTTTTATCTTATTTTGTTTTGGGAGGTAAAGCGCTTAGTCTTTCACCTTTGAATATGATGTTAGCTGTGATGTTCAAAAATGCCTTTTATCAGTTTGAGAAAGTTCCTGTCTATCCCTTGTTTGTTAGGTATTTTTATTAGGGAAAGTTTAGACTTTGTCTAATGCTTCTCTGTATCAATTAAGATGATTATGTTTTTGTTTTACCTTCATTATATTAATGTAGTTTATTACATTGATTGATTTTCATATGTTGAGCCACCCTTGCATTCCTGAGATAAATGCCACTTGGTTATGGGGTTCAATTCTTTCATCTTCAGCTGTATTTGATTTCCTAAATATTTTGTGAAGACTTTTTGCTGATATTCATAAGAGACATTGGCCTACTATTTCCTTTTCTTGGCTTTGGTATCACAACAATTCTATCCTTAAAAATGAGTTGAGGAGTAGTCTCTTCTGTTTTTTGGAATAGTTTGAGAAAGCTTATCTTTAACTTGTTAAATGATCAGTAAAATTCACCAGTGAAGCCATCTGGTCTTGGGATTTTCTTTGGTTGAAGAACTCAAAATTTTAAACTCTGAAAAGATCTTGGAGTACAGATTTTCTGTCTAGATAATTAGGAAATATGTGATATCAGAGTAGATGATTAAGGTGAACTTGGAATATTAATAATTATATGTAAATATAACCCTGAATTGATGCTCATCATTTCCATCATGGTTTTTTATCCCTTTGTGAATAAATTCATTCTCAGTAAAAATTTTATTTTGGATACCAAGAGAGGATGAAAATTGTAGAATAATTTATTACAAATTAAATTAGCAAAATCTAAGTGGGAAAAAATAGTACAGGTAGAAAGCAGAAAGCACTGGCTGGTGAATAAAAAAAAAAATAGCCAAACATTATTATTTTAATTACCATATATTGATTGTGACATCATCCAACATTATCAAGTATCAAATTGTAAATAAGAAATTAAACCTAGATTTACAAAGAGTTTTGTGTGAAGACAGTCATAAAAGGCAGCCCCTGTATACCCATACTCTGGGTTGCCTTTGTGCTTTCTAAGAATGATCAACAACTCATTGGGGACAAGCTCTCTTAAACTTTAACCTCTCTTTGATGTATTTCAAGAATATAGATCTATAGGAATATTGTTCCCCTTTGTTCCTCCCCTATGAACAAAACTACTTTGTTTGGGGTTTTTGTTGTTTCCCTATGGTTTGTGGCCTCTACAACTGATTGAGTGATTCTGGAGTTTTATTAGTTTTAAGGTAAGAGCTTGTATGGGTACAATAATAATGGACATTTTGCTATCATTACACTTCTATGAAAAATATAAGTATCTTGACAGTAGTTCAAATGTATTTAAAATAGATGATGTAAACAAAGAAAAAAAATGAAGCTAACTCTGAGAAATTACAGATGAATACACTTACTAATTTATTCATTTGTGATATATGAATAAATATACTCCCTACCTTCTGATTTACCTCTGCTCTTCCTGCAAATAATGAAGAAATTTCTATTTTCCAGAATTGCTTTTTGAAATAATAGTAAATGATTAAGACTTACTTTAAGAAGCTACTTGAGATAGTACTCTCAGATTATCAGAGGGGATTACTATGCTGCTAGATATGATGGAAAGAAAACTTCTTTTGTTATCTAAAGAACATGAGAAGAAAAGAGACATTATCAGAAGATATGATAAAAGTAGTGAGTAAGATAAATGTCATAGAGTAATAATTTCAAAGATGCTAAACCATTACCCCAGACTTTTTAAAAATCCTTGACATGAATGTTTTTGCACATATAGAAACCTATCAGCAGCTGATTTCATATCCATATTGAAATCAAATAAAGGGAAACTGAATATGTGGATATAAAAAACAGAAGTAGGGAGGCTGATGAACGGATAAACCTCACAGACATCCTTGGGAAAAATTTAGGATTTTTAGGCCATGGAATTAGAGGTTTGAGCTGAATTTATCCATATATCCAAAGAAGGAAAGGGCAGAGCTGACATCAAGTTTAATGATTAAGCAATCAAGTATTTACTTGTTATGTGAAATAAACAATAGGCAGCCATAATTAGCTTCCCAAATACAATTAGTTCACAAGAATGCTTATGTGTTAACACAAATATTGGGTTGTCGGAGAAGTCATGACACATTTTTTCAATGAAAAACGGAAAAAATACGTCATGACTTTTCTGACAGTTTCTTTTGTGTACATCACTAAGACTTCAAGAATAATCAAATGAGCACATCTGCTCAAAATAATACTTTTTGAATCTATGCAAGTGAAAGTAAGGTAATTGGGATTCAAATAGTTGTCACATAAATGAGCCAAAGATGGCCTCAGTATATTGGCCTCTCTAGGTTGTTTATTTCTTCATTGTACGCCAAGATGAGTTAGCTCTGAATCCCATCAATGCCAAAATCAAATATTTATTATACAACCAATTATTTTTAAACTATCCCAAGAAGCAGATTTTTTAGCTATATTGCTTTGCATACCCCATGAAGCATCATTCCATATATGCTAGGCTTTTTAAGTCAGAGCCTTGTGATTGTAAGTCCCCAAACTGCTATGGACCTTACAGCTCTCTCCCCAACATGCTTCTGCATGGCATCACCTAGACCCATAATCTCCATCTCTGATTGAACTCATTCCCCAGGACTTCCCTTGACCTTCTCCCCTTCTGGATGATGACCTTGCTGTAAGCTTCTGGATAGTCTCACACTGTGAGAGACTTCCCCCTGCAACCCTATCAAAGCACAACCCAAAAAAGCTAATTGTGAATTACTGCCTCTTGTGGTCATATCTTTTTCCTTGATCATCCCAAAGTCCTTTGAATCCCTTCTATGGTTATAGAGAAAAAAACAAAACTCACTTTGCAATATAATGAGCAGCACATCCTGGAAAAAAATGCAAATATATAAAATGCCCAGAAATGTGAAAAAACATAACAAAATCCCCCAAGTCCAAAAACAAATAGGAAATTAGAAAACAGCTAATATTGAAATTATGGCTTTCCTGGAAGCATTTGTCAATCTTAGTATCCAAGAATCTCTAGTTAAAAGATCTACATAGGGAAATCAAAGTTAAGATCCGGAACCTATGTGTGAAAGAAGATTAAAATGTAGAAACTCAAAGCTCCTTGAGTATTTGGACAATTAAAAATAAAATGTATCAACCATCAATGACAGACATTAAAGAAATTTAGATGTCAAGAATTAGGCATTGTGTAGGCTAGAAAATTCATCCGATAATTTTTTTAAATTAAAGTTTATTGGGATGACAATTATTAGTAAAGTTACATAGGATTCAGGTGTACAATTCTGTAATACATCATCTATATATCACATTGTGTGTCCACCACCCAAAGTCAATTCTCTTTCCATCACTATATTTTTGATCCTCTTTACCTTCTGATAATTTATAATCAGCATTCCCCTTATTTGTTTTCAAGTTTGAAATTATAATGTTATATTCTTTAAATATCCTCAAGATGAGAAATTAGTTTTCTTAGGTTGGCAGGACTTTGCTATATGTGGCTTCTGTAGTGTTCAGTAGTCCCTGGAGAGATACAGCCCCAATCCCCATATGAATCTCAATGATAAAACTCTTCCTAACACAGAAACAGAAGGAAAAACCACCATAAATAAAAAGGCAGCAAAACAAACAAACAAAACTATCCCTGAATAATTAGACCTAAGCTGAATTATCAGACATAGGATTTTAATATAGAGATATGTAGAACTTTTAATTAAAAGAACCAAATGTTTAAAAGACAAATTATAGAAATAATAAATTATAATATTTTTTTAAATTAAAGTTTATAGCAGTGACAAAGGTTAGTAAAGTTACATAGGTTTCAAGTGTACAATTCTGTAATACATGATCTATATATATAATCTTTAAAATATGAAATTTATTGAACAAGGTAAATGGCAAATTGTATGTAGCTAAAGATAGAATTAATGATTAGAGAGAGATTTAAAGAAATTACACAGAAAAACAAAAAAAATGAAAAATAGAAACAGGTTAAGAGGAGATAAAAATAAAGATCTAAAATAAACTAATTGAATTCTGGAAGAAAAAATATAAAGAATGATGAAGAGTTAACCTAAAAATAAATAAGGGGTGAGAATTTACATAATTGATGAAAAGTCAATTCTCCAATTGAAAAGTATCAACCAATATGAAGCAGAAACTAAAATACTGGCCACAAATTAACTATATTTTTGTGAAAACATTATATATATATATATATATATATATATATATATATATATATATATATATATATATATATATATATATATTTAAAATCAACCAGAGGACAAAGATATATAACCAACCAAAACTGATAGTGGGCTTTTCAATAGCGATAATGAAAGTGAGGAGATAATGGAAATTACTTTAAAAAACAAAACTTAACTGTTTTTATCTATCTCAGAGTTTTATGTCAAATTATTAATAATTCAAAATAGAAAGGGAAAACACAACTATTTTCACACACACACAAACACAGGAGAAATAATTGCCAATATTCCTCACAAAAAAATCCTAAAGACTATAATACAGGAAGATAAAATTGATATCAAAGCCAAAAAACACAAAAGAATGAATTATGAGCAGATAAATTGTTAAATAAGTGGCAAACTAAAGAAAACACTCATAATGAAAATAATAATGTCTGATTTTGCAGAACTAAAATACTGAGCCAAAATATCATGTAAATGAGAAAAGGCAAATTAAAATATTTAAAATGTACTAAGTGAGAACAACATACATATGTTGATTAACTTGTTTTTATTAAGTGTTCACATTAAATTGTTAAGCTTATTTTAAAAGAAGAGAAATAGATTGTATAAATTCTAAATAAATATGAAGAAGATGAAATTAAAAATACAATCGATGATTAACCCCTTATCAGATGTATCATTGGCAAATATCTACTCTCATTCAGTAGGATGTCATTTTGCTTTATTGATGATTTCCTTTGCTGTGAAAAAGCCTATTAGTTTGATGTAGTCCCACATGTTTATTTTTGCTTTTGCTTACCTTGCCGGAGGGAATATATCAGTAAAACTATTACTAAGGGTAATGTCTGTGAATTTATTCCCCATGTTTTCTTCTAGGAGTTTTATGGTTTCAGGTCTTACAGTTAAGTCTCTAATCCATTTTGAATTTATTCTTGTACATGACATAAGAAGGTGGTTCAATTTCATTTTGTTGCATGTATCTGTCCAGTTTTTCCAGCACCATTTATTAAATAGACTATCTTTAACCCAACGCAAATTCTTGCTTTCATTACCAAGATTTATAAAACACTCATGAAACTCAACACCAAAAAAACGAACAACCCAATTATAAAATGGGCAGAGGACATGAAGACACATATCTCTAAAGAGGACATATAGATGACCAACAAACGTAAGAAAAGATGCTCAATGTCACAAATTACTGGAGAAATGGAAATAAAAACCACAATGAGATACCACCTCACTCCTGTCAGAATGGCAATCATCAGTAAATCAACAAAGTTTTTTCCAGGATGTGGAGAAAATGGAACCCTCGTGCACTATTGATGGGATTGCAAATTGGTGCTATGGTCACTATAGAAAATGGTAAGGAGCTTCCTCAGAAAATTAAAAATAGAACTACCTTATGACCCAGCAATTCCACTGCTGGGTGCTTATCCAAAGAAATCCAAACAATAACTCAAAAAAACATATTTACCCCTATGTTTATTGCAATACTATTCACAATAGCCAATATATGGAAAGAACCAAAATACCCATTAATAGACAATTGGATAAAGAAATTGTGGTACATCTATACAATGGAATACTACTCTGCCATAAAAAAGAATGAAATCTTACCATTTGCAACAACATGGATGAAGCTAGAGAATATTATGCTAAGTGAAGTAAATCAGGCTGAGAAAAACAAATACTATAAGGTCTCACTTATATGTGGGGTCTAAAGAACAGAATAAATGAGCAAACAAAACAGAAACAGACTCAGAGATAGAGAGAAAAAACTGATAGTTGCTAGATGAGAGTGGGGTGGTGATGGGAGAGAGATGAAGGGGTTAGAAAGTACAAATTAGTGGTTACAATACAGTCATGGGTATATGAAATATAATATGGGGAATACAATCGCTTATGTCTTAAAGATTGTGTAGGGTGCCAGATGGGCACTGGACTTAACAGGGAGATCACTTCATAGACTGTGTAGGTGCCTGACCACTGCACTGTACAGCTGAAGCTGAATAATAATGAATGTCAACTATAATTTTAAGTGTGTGTGCGCGTGCACGGGGTGTAAAGTACCACATAGGGAATATAGTCAATGGTATCGTAACAGCTATACAGGTTCAGACAATTAAGTTCACGAACTCATCCTAGAAAAAATGCTGCCTACCTCATTGCTGAATATCACTACAGTTACCTTTGAAGTACTCCTCTTGGTAAGCTATGCACGGATGCCAGCAACTAGTCCACCCTTCAAATCAATTTTGAAACTCTTTTTCTGGAATGGCCATCAGGGTTGTTGTCATATTATCCTTGATGTCCTGAATGTCATGTCTTCCTTTCAATATTTCCTCTATCTTTGGGTAAAGAAAGAAGCATTGGGGGCTAGATCAGGTGAGTAAGGAAGGTGTTTCAATACAGTTATTTGTTTACTGGCTAAAACCACCCTCATAGACAGTGACGTGTATTGCCTTGATGCAAGAGCCATGAATTGTCGAAAAGTTCAGGTCATCTGACTTTTTTATGCAGCCTTTTCAGCACTTCCAAATAGTAAACCTGATTAATTGTTGTCCAGTTGGTACAAATTCATAATGAATACTCACTCTGATATCAAAAAAGTTTAGCAACATCATTGCAATGAGTTTTCTAACTTAATTGTCATACTTTTGTACTGCAAACATACTTAAATGTTTTTCAATACCTAAATTAAGTATCAATTTTAAAACTTAAGTTAATTAAAATTAAATGCAATTAGTGGCCCTTCACTTGTTTGGCAATACTATACCTTTAAAATTTAGCTTTGTTTGGCTTCACTTAATTTTCTTTAGAAGTAACCATGGTCAATGCTGTCATCTGGGCATAAACTTTATTCCTGAAAACTGCATTATTTTATTTTGTGGTCCCTCTGCTATGACTAATCACCATTCCCACAACTTAATGTAGGCTCCCTTGACAGTCTTCTAACAGTAGGTTTGGATGGAAGGTAACAACTTCAACCACATTGTTAAATCTGGGCTGCTTTCTACTGGTTCCTGGAGATACTAGAGTAATGCTTGGAACCACTGACCTATCTCTTAAGACTGCTTCTTGAAAGCTATCCCTTATATCTGCTTTCCTTCGGGGAAACAAAAGTAGACGCATCTTGCAATGCCACAAGGTCATATATTACCTGAGTCTTGTTCAACTTTTGTTGTAGTTTTAAATCAGATAGAACCTCCCTTGAAAAACTATATTACGGTCCATTTCTACCTGCTGAAGATGGCAAGAAACAGTTAACACATACGTAGTTTTTGGGTTACTCCAACTATATCCCTGGGAGCTTCAGACATAGTGAGCACACGATGTTAACTAAATGTTTGCCATGCCATTTAAAAAAACAATCAGCTTTCCACTGATCAGTGTCCTGTTCCTAGAACTTAACTGCTGAACCAATTTAAAATAGCTTAGGTTTTACTGTTTTACTGCTACACACCCTGCTTTTCAGAAGCAAATTCCATATTATTTAACCTTTAGGTTTGGATTATGTATTAATCAGTTCAGGTTGCTGAAATAGAATACCAACAACTGGGTGGCTTAAACAACAAAAATTTACTTTCTCACACTTCTGAAGGTGGGAAGTCCAAGGTCAAGGCTCTAGGGGTTAGTGCCTAGTGAGGTCTCTCTCTTCCTGGTTTGCAAGTGTCCTCACATGGTCTTTCCTCTCCATGCACACAGAGATGAAAGGAGGAGGGGGGAGAAGAGAGAGACTTCATCTCTGGTGTCTCTTCCTCTTCTCAGAAAAACACCAGTTCTATCAGATTGAGTCCCCACCCTTTTGATCTCACTTAACATTTATAGCTTTATAAACCTATCTTCAAAGACAATCACATTGGGGATTAGGGCTTCAGAATATGATTTTGGAAGGACAAAAATTCCATAACAAATTATAACAAAGAACCAAAATAACATGGCTAAAAGAAGATAGAATATTTTATTTCTCTAGCATAGTGTGTGTTTGCAAAATAATGACTGGTCCACATCCTTTCCTCTATCCCTCCAATATCTATAGGATATATTGTCTATATGGTTGGAGATATTGCAATACCGTATCTGTATTTCCTCCATTGTGAAGAGAAGAGGGAGGGACCAGAACATTACTACCCTTTACATTTGCTACCCAGAATTTCATATATCAATTTTGCTCATGTTCTATTGGCCAAGATTGCTTTATTTAAAACTTATAAATAGTGTTTCTATTAAACATAATCTAGTATGGAAGTTTACAGCATAGAATCAAAAATGTGTAAGAAGAAAAAACATTCTAGTCTTCCTGATGAAATGATTGTGAAGAAAGAGAGCCTCCAAATTTTCCATTAAAAATATCTATGAAGACACAGAATTATAGAAACATTATGAAAACTTTATAAAATGATGTGGCAAAGAATATCAGGGTCTAATATTCAAATTAAACTCCTACCAACTGGATCATCATTGGTAAAAAGTAAGATTCAGATTCTAGGATGTGGTAACACATGTTCCACTTTCTACTGGGAAATTATGTCCTAATAATTCATGTAGATCCTGTTCTAAGCGAGACTCAGGCACTAGGTAAGAGCCAAGTAGTAAGTGCTAGGGAGAAAAACTGAGCAGGAAGGGAAGACTGATGTGTGTGTGCATGTGCGTGTGCGTGTGTGTGTGTGTGTGTGTGTGTGTGTGTGTGTGTGTGTGTGAGAGATTTAATATTTCTGCTTTCCAGGAGCCGGCCGAGTGACGCGGTGGTTAAGCGCTGGCTTGGGAAGCCAGCGGCCCCGGTTCGGTCCCACATATGAGGGCCAGTGACACTGCCCTAAAAAAATAAAAAAATAAAAAAATAAAAAAATATTTCTGCTTTCCAATGTCAAAATGCCATTGCTGTCTTTGTCACTTCTGTTCTATTTGTCCTTGATATTTTATGCCTTTTAAAAATCTCTTTATTTACATTTTAGTAGACTTTCAGTAAAGCGTAGAAGTAAACATGTGTCCAAACCTACATGTTGAAACCAGTGTGCATTACGCTCAGAGAAATTATTTATATAAAGGAGATAAACATATCTATCACTAGAAGCTGAATATTATACAATTACCAAATTATACACTGACAATTAGTTTCTAACTCCTCTGTCAACTCAAAATACAAAATACAGGTATATACAAGAATTATTTTACAGGGTATCAAAACAATAGCCCATTCGAAAACAAATGAAGAATCCAATGTATGTAAAAGAAGCTATGTAGCATCTGTTCTGATTTCCTCTTTCTGGCAAAAGTAGAAATAAAATAACTTACAGAAGAGCTCAGCAATCTGCATATTGAGTAAACAAAAATATTGCAGAAAGCAGGAGAGTCATGTTAAAAATCTATTTACTTGAACTAGCAATTAGCATGTGAGAAAATATCAGTAATGGAAGTGTATGAAAGTAAATGTGGGTCACTTGACTTCTTGCAAAATTTAGACAACTCACACATTAGGAAAATAAAATGTGTTTTTTATGAGATAAATGCAAGGAATATGTCAGTGATTTAAATGACCGTTATTGGACAGATTGAAAAGGGCATATGTTTTGTCCTAAATGATCATTTCTGTCCATGTAAAAAAGCTTTTTAAAATTTTTTGTATTCAGGTCCTCTGCCCATTTTTTAATTAGTTTTTGTTTGTTTGTTTTTGTTTGTTTTTGTTGTTGTTGTTGAGTTGTCTGAGTTTTTATACATTTTAGATATTAACCCCTTATCAGATGTATTATTGGCAAGTATCTTCTATTCAATAGGTTATCTTTTCATTTTGTTGATGGTTTCCTTTGTTGTGCCAAAAAATTTTAATTTGCTGTAGTCCTATTTGTTTATTTTTTCTTTTGTTTCCCTTCCTCAAAGAAATATATCAGAATAAACATTACTAACAGCAATGTGAGCAAGTTTACTGCCTATGTTTATTGAAGTATTATTTACAATAGCCAAGATATGGAACAATCTGAGTACCCATCAATAGAAAATTGGATAAAGAAGAGGAGATATATATATATAATGGAATATTATTCAGCCATGAAAAAGAATGAAATCTTACCATTTGTGACAACATTAATGAACCTATAAAGAGTATTATGCTAAGTGAAATACGTCAGACAGAGAAAGAGAAATACCATATGATCTCACTTATATGAGGAATTTAAAAAACAAAATAAATGAACAAACAAACTTGTAGATACATTTTGATGGTTGCTAGATGGGAGTGGGTTAGGGAGCTGGGTAAAAATTGTGAATGGATTAAGAAGTACAGACTCGTAATTACAAAATAGTCATGGGAATGTAAAATAAAACAGAGGGAATATAGTCAATGATATGATAATAACTATGTATAGTTCCAGATGGGTACTAGACTAGTTGGGGGGATCACTTCTTAAGTTATATGAACATCTAACCACTATGCTGTACACTGAAACTGATAAAATAATATTGAATGTCAACTGTAATTGAGCAATATTTTTGAAAGTTATTTTGTGTGTGTGTGTAATTTTATCAGAACAAAATAATACAAAATAATTCCTTGTGGGCTGTTAAGCTTCTTTTACACAGAAAAGCAAAGGTTGTTTTTAGAAAGAATTGATGTGAGTAGTTAATTTCTTCAGATCAAAACTGGTGAGATTAAATAAATCACTGTTGTTTACAACACAGAGAACATCTATTTTGGTATACCGTTCTTGTAGATCAGTTGATTGTCAATCAGATTATCCGTTTGACCTTAGCCAGATCTTCAACAGAATGAGCAGTAACTTTGTTCTGCTAAGGAACTGCAAGCCAAATAAAAGTCGCTTTCCAAATTCGTTTGCTCAGCACAGATACAATTTATGTTTTTTCCTTTTGCTTAGCAAGCAGTAATGCTACAAATTTTATCTTGATAATTTGGGTGGTAATGATACATTGCTGTAACTTAGGATGAGCCAAGCATGTATAAAAATGAGAGAGCAGAAATCTGTTTTACTTGGCCCACTGAGGCATTCTTTTAAAAAATCTGGTTGAAATATGTATGACTTCCATGAGCTGTTGGCATAATTCATCATTTAAAAATATCAATAAAGAAGATTTTATTTTCAATTAGTAAACATTATCTGCCAAGGAACCAGACATTTTTGGTTTCTTTATTACATTTTAAAAGATTTTACAATTCAAGGATATGCAACTGTGTGTATAACAATACATTAAATAACACCCCTATGCACATATAAGAAAAGATGGATTTTTAGATCATCATATCAGGCAAATAATAGATGCTCAGTAAATGCTCTTATTTTTATTGTTCAAGTTTTCTTCCAGACAAGCTACATATAAAATATCTGACAAGGAAATATGAACTATTTCAAGTTTAACATCAATATTTTTATATTTAAAGTATATAGAGAAATATTGCCTGAATGAAAATAACATCACAAAGAATAAATTGCTTCCTATTTGTTGCAATTCATCCATCAATATATTAACTTCAAAAAAAGGGGGGTGGGTGGGAAAAAATGGTAGTCAATAATGCATAGCTACAAAAATGTTCTAGAGAAAACTATATAAAGAAAATCTAAACTTTTAAATTTGTTTATTTGATTATTTTATATGGATAATGGATCATTCTCATGACACTAATAACTCTAATCAAAAGTTTAATCTATTGCATAGAACATATATGAAAGCAATTATTAACATATTTCTTTAACATTCTTCTAAATACTTCATAGTTTTAACATAGACAAAGCTCTTTCTCTTTATAAGAATAAAAACAACAAAAACAGAGTTTTAAGGGAAATGTGTATAATAAATCTTTAAACAAACAGCAGTGATAAACTTATAGGACTTATTTCTTCAAGGGCAACTTTCATAGGAAGATTTCAGAAGTTCATAAAACTCTAAAGTTCTTAAGCTTTTAGAGGTTCTGAGGCAGTGTTTTCAGCAAAATGTTTGCTCAAAGAGAATTAATGCCACTGGTTTTTATATAATGTTCTAGCCTGCTCAAAAGGCTGTGGAAGAGCTCTCTGTAGAATCTGTCAAAATATGATGAAATACTTTATATTCCACTAAGTCAAGAGTCACACTGGCCCTTCTCTATTATGTTCACAGCATGACAAAAATATGTAACAGCCATACAAGGAGCAAGGATGTGAGGGGAGTGAAGACACCCATGCTGATTGTTAGAATGTATAGCCATAAAGTTTTTAGAAAGATGCTTTTGCAAGACCTAACAGATTTTAAAACTTTGTACATTTGAAAGGGAAATTCTACATCTAGAAGGCTAACCCCCATTAATACGAAGTCACTAAGGTTCTAAAAGAACATTCACTGCAGGTTTGTTTGCAATTGCTGCAAATAACCAAACTGTTGATCAACAGATGGGTGATTATATACTACATGGTACATTGACATTGTGGGATGCTACTGAGCCATTAAGAAAAATGAGGTAGACTTATATGCACATTCACGGAAGTATCACCGAAACTCAGCAATTGAAATACAAAGGTTACCAAATAGTGAATATACCATAATCTCCCATAGGCAAAAGTTTTCTATTTACATGTAAATGTATATAAATGCACAGCAAAAGAATATACACCGAACTGTTAAGAGTGGTATTACTAAGGATGAAAGAAGGCCTGGGAGAGGAAACCGGAACAATTTACTCTTTATATTTGTACACCTTGAATCTTTTATAGTGAGACTATATTGTATATTACCTGTACAATAAGCAAAGACTATATATGAAAGCCAAATATGAATATATTTGAATTTTCCATAGTTTTTGTAGTGTTGGCATAAGCAATAAGAAGAAGTTACCGTTTATTGTCAGGGATGCCCTAGGCACTATACATCCAACACAATAGGCTGAATGTCTACTAGTTAATTCCCACTGGATAACTGAAAATTTATTTTTTTAGGCATTTCTGCCTTTCTGCCTGTTATTTATCCATTCAATTCAAACTAAGAACAGCCAAAATTATGTACCTACCTTATTGGTATATGTGTAATACTTGCCTTATTGACATATGCGAATATGTGTACTCAACTCTTAAATGTCATATATATTATATACATGACATGTTGACAAATGACCATACATATGTATTGAATTCTCACACCTATTCTCCAATATAGGTCTTATAATCACC
Organism: Aselliscus stoliczkanus; assembly: GCA_033961575.1. Lineage (NCBI taxonomy): Eukaryota > Metazoa > Chordata > Mammalia > Chiroptera > Hipposideridae > Aselliscus > Aselliscus stoliczkanus. The sequence goes on from CM066727.1 coordinate 146,830,859, forward strand.
TTCACCACTCCCTTTAAATTAGTAAGGTGTTCATCAGCAATCAGAAAATAATTTTTAAATTTATTTAATATAAATCATTTTGGAAAACATTCATACTGAAGAAATTCACTAAAACTGGTTATTTTTCTTTTACCTACAAACCACTTTGGACATGTATAGTGTGAAAAATGTATTGTCACCTCCCTACAGAAGCATTACACTCCTGGGCACCCCTTCAATATCTAAAACCCTGGAACATTTTCTTTCTGTTGTGATCTAATTATGCAGCTTGAGCCCTGTCATTATGTACACAGTAATAATGGGAAAATAATATTCTTGTTACATCCACACTACTTTGCTTTAAAACCAAAATCAGTGGTGTTATGTGAGGCACCTTGGAATTAATTCTCTAGGTAGCATTTCAAGTCTGCTTGAAGATGCACCCCACCTTTGGTTCAGTTAAAACGATATTTTGTTCAGCTCCAGTTTTATTACTGATATCTATATATGATATTTAAAAAATAAATGGAAAGGCAAATTTACCAATAAGAAGGAACAGAAGCATGCTCATGGCAAGGAGATTGCTTAGGTTTATGTCCACATCATGCCACTTTGATCTTTTGTTTTATCAGAAAATGCTCGATTTAATCCATACCCTTGTAAAAGCATTTAACCAGTTTGTGACCATACATAAGACCTTTCTAAATTACAATAATTTGAATAAGATGTTCTGTACACTAGGCTGAATCCCTACTAGCTAATTCCCACTAGAGAAATGAAAATAGCTTGTTTTCTCTCGGTAATTCTGCCTGCTAATTATCCATTCAATTCAAATTAAGAGCAATCAAGACCTGTATAAAACAGGGTCACTCAAAGTGACTTCTCTAAAATGGTACTAAAAACTACTCTTCTTCAAAAGGGTAGGGTTTTATTCATACACACATTTGGTCAGAGTCAATAAATAATTATAAGACACATGGTCAAATCATATTTTAAAGTCTCTGATAAAACATAATATTCATTACAATATGGTCAAAGTAAAATTTAACAACTCAAAGGTGATGGTTACTAGCAACTGTCTCAACCATGTGTTGAATATTTATATTGGGTTGTTGGAAAAGTCATGATGTATTTTTTCTGTTTTTCATCATGACTTTGCTGACAACCCAATATTATCGTATGAGCCAGTGTTTCTTTCATCTTTATTTTTATATAATTTATTTTGTATATAATTAACCTAAAAAATGTTTTTAAATCAAGCATTTAGCAGCTCTCCACACAGATTGAAACCATATGTGTGTTCTGCCTTTTGAAGCAATAGTTAAGAGCATAGTGACTGGGCTAATGCCCTCCATTTAATCCTGTGACAATGGGCCACCTCCTTTTTCCTTTTTGTTCTCTCCATCTGTAAAATGATAGGGTAGAGCTTGATATTATCTAAGATTGCATTTAATTCTAACAATATATGTTCTTCCTATTTTCTTTCTTTTTGATATCCTTTCAGACTTCCACAGAGTACTTAATGTTGAAATGATTGAAACATGTACAATATTCAAGGAGTATTTGTTAAAACCAAGAGGTTATGCATGTTATATATGTGATAACCCAAAGCCTTTGACAAGATTTTAGACAAATCCCAAGTATTTGTCCAACTGTTATCATCCCCTATCTTGTAAATATTAGTATGACACAATCACCAGTTAGTATGACAAATATGTGATTATGGTTATTCAAGGTTAGAGAATATTCTTATATACTCTGTTTCTTCATGATACTTAATGGTAATTTATAAATTGTGCAATCTTAGTAACTGCACCAAGAAACATTTCTATAGATATTTTTGTTACAAAAGTCTATAAAACAGCCATACCCTTCAAATTTGGGAATATAAGAAGTATTTTGTCTTCACTGTCAGTAGTTGAGATGAGCCAATGCAATGAAGGAGGAATAGAAAACAGACCTGAATATAAAGAAAGTGTATCTATGATCAGGACAGTCCTTTCCTTTCCTTCAGCTTGACCACATTTTACTCAGGCTTGCTGTCGCTAAGCCCTTGACCTCACTTTCCTTAGATCATTTGCTCTAGAAAATGTGGCTATGTAAACTCTTTCTCTGTCCCTTTGAAATTTATGTCAATCTTCTCCTAGCTTCTTGCCAGTTTTACAATTCAAAAATGTTTTCAAGGACCCGAGAGCCATCCATCCCTTTGAATATAAACATGGAGGAAGTTAGTATCCCTATCCCCCAGTTTCTGTAGGAAGACAGGTGCCTAACTTCTGTGGGCATCTTACTCCCAGTTGTAAAACCACCTCCTGTCATGAAGACATAAAGAAGTTTACTTTTCCTTTGATTAAAGACAATCATCAAACAAGATGGTCTAGGATCCCTCCTCTCTAGCTCTTAAAAGCTTTCCAGCCTTTATTTCAATGAAGTTGAGTTCAGTCCATCTCTTTTTCCGATTGCAATAGTCTGAATAAAGTCTTCCTTGCCTGTTTAACTTTGGTGCAATATTTACTTTGTCACATGAGAACCACAGTGAGTAAAGAAAAGATGTATAGAATTGGGAGACATAAAAACAACTTCAAAATATTCATAATCATGATATTGAGAATGCATTGTAACCTATTTATTAATAAATCCTATCCTTATAAGCTGTTCAGCTAGGCTTACCTTACAACAAATATTTTAAGTAACTTTGAATTAGCTTCTGTTGGAGACAAATTTCACATTGTAGCTAAATTATTTTTTCTTTATATTGAAGTTTCAGGCATTAGAATCGCCACAATTGCAAGCTTATATTCTGTTGATTTAGAATCCACAGTAAATGGTTTCTTGCTTGTAAGAGCTTGTATTTAATAGAAAGAACAAATATTGATTTACAGAGAATTACTAAAAGCCCATATGAAAAAAACTGAGAGAAGTTTGAAGGTGAAGGTGAATGTTGCTTTCATGCAGGCTTGGTACTTTATACATGTAACACCGAATAGGAGAATGTGTCCATAAAATAGTGAAAGAACATTAACAGGAAATTCATAATACACCCATCTTAAGTATAATTCAATACATGCAATGCTCCTTAGTGCTTTTGAGCTTTACTCCAGATTTCTTGTTCTTTAAACAATGGTTAGAGTTATCTTTCAACAACTGAAGATGAAAAAAGCTATCATGCAAAGAGCAAAGGTTGAAAGGGAAAGGAAACAGACAATAGCCACTTCAGAAGGGGAATGATGTGATTGGAATGTTCTTAAATATTAGCCATGAGACAAATGAGAATGAAGAATAAAAGAAGACATGGATTTCTTTTTGCATTTGTTTTTAAAATCTCTCATGGTTTCACTTCCATGTATTTCATATAACTGGAGGGCATCATTTTATCTCTTAGCTTCTCAGGTCTCTACAACTTTTTAAAATATATTTTTTTCAATTATAGTTGACATACAATATTATATTAGTTTCAGGCGTACAACATAGTGATTAGACACTTATATAAATTATGAGGTGATCCAATAAATCTAGTACCCATACATAGTGATTACAATATTATTGACTATATTCCTTATGCTGTGCTTACATCCCTATGACTATTTTGTAACTACCAATTTGTGCTTCTTAATCCTTTCCCCCTTTTCTCTCATCTGTCAAACCCCCTTTCATTTGACAACCATCAGAAATGTTCTCTGTATCTATGGTTTTGTTTCTGTTTTGCTTGTTCCTTTATTTTGTTCTTCAGATTCCACATATAATTGAGGTCATATGGCATTTGTCTTTCTCTGAATTTCTCCACTTAGCACAATACCCTAGGTCCATCTATATAGTTGCAGATGGCAAGGTTTTGTTCTTTTTATGACTGAGTAGTATTCCAGTGTGTATATATGCCACCTTTTCTTTATCCATTCAACATTTGACACCCAGGCTGCCTCCACATCTTAGCTATTGTAAACATTGCTGCAATGAACATGGATGCATATGTCCCTTTGAAGTATTGTTTTGGGTTTCTTCAGATAAACACCCAGAAGTGGGATCACTGGGTCCTTCTTTGCTTGTTACAGCCTTTGTTTTAAAGCTTATTTTGTCAAATACTAGTATTGCTACCCCAGCTTTTTTATTTCCTTTCTATTCCCATGAAATATTTTTTTCCATCCATTTACTTTCAGTCTGTGTGTCTTCTGATCTGAAGTGAGTCTCTTATAAGCAACATACATAGGGTCTTATATTCCTATCCATTCAGCCACCCTATGTCTTTCAATGGGGAGATTTGATTCATTTACATTTAAAGTAATTGTTGATAGATATAAAGTTATTGCCATTTTATTATTTATATTTTTAATCTTTTTTTTTCCACTTCTTCATAAAGAAGTCCCTTTAACATTTCTTGTAATAGTGGTTCGGGGATGATGAACTCCTTCAGCTTTTTCTTGTCTTAAAAGCTCTTTATCTGTCCTTTGATTCTAAATGACAGCTTAGCTGGGTAGAGAAACCTTGGTTGTAGGTCCTTGCTTTTCACCACTTTGAATATTTTGTGCCAATCCCTCTTGCCTGCAAAGTTTCTGTTGAGAAATTAACTTTCAATCTCATGGGAATTCCCTGGTAGGTAACTAACTACTTTTATATTGTTCCTTTTAAGATTCTCTCTTTGTCTTTAAATTTTGGCATTTTAATTATGATGTGTCTTGGTGTGGGCCTGTTTGGGTTCATCTTGTTTGGGACTTGCTGTGTTTCACCAGGTTAAAGAAGCTTTCCATCATTATTTCTTCAAATAGGTTTTATATAGGTTTTCAATTCCATACTGTCTCTCTTCTTCTTCTGGTACCCTATAAGAATGTTGGTACACTTGAGGTTATCCCAGAGGCCCCTTATATTATCCTCATTTTTATTTTATTTTTTTCTGTTCTAATTGGGTGTTTTCTGTGGCATTATCTTCCAAATTGCTGATTTGATCCTCTGCTTTATCTAATCTACTGTTGACTCCTTGTAATGTAGTTTTCATTTCAGTTACTGTATTCTTTATTTCTGACTGGTTATTTTTTATGTTTTCTCTATATATTTTAATGTTTCCTATTTCCTTGTTGCAGTTATCCCTGAGATCACTTATAACCAGTGTTTTGATCTCTGTGTCTCTCCATTGTGTTTAGTTCTTTTTCTGGAATTTTGTTCTGTTCTTTCATTTGGGATATGTTTCTTTGTCTCCCCATTTTGACTGCTTCCCTGTGTTTGTTTCTATGTATTAGGTAGAGCTGCTATGTTTCCCTGGTTTAGTAGAGTGGCCTTATATACTAGGTGTCTTGTGGGCCCAATGGCACAATCTCCCTGGTCACCTGAGCTGGCTGCACTAGGTATGTCCCTTGTATGGGTTGTCTGCACCTTCCTGTTGTAGTTGAGTCTTTGTTGCTGTTTGCATGTCAGTGGGAGAGATTGACCCTCAGGCTGATTGGTTGTGAGGACTGGCTGTGACTACAATGGAGGAACTGTTGTGCAGGGGCTGACCTTATCAGGCAGGATTTGCTTTAGTGGGGCCCTGGTGCCTGCCCAGTTTGCCCTTTGGGTGTGTAGTTCTTTACTACTTCAAAAAGTGATCAAGAGACACAGAGGCAGAGAAAGATAGAGATTTTTTTACTTTTTTACATATTAAACTATTTGAAAAACATATATTTATTATTAGATCAAAGTATATCTTTCTATGTCTACACAGCATTGAAAATCAGCAATATAACCTACTAATACATATAACAAGTGCTCACCCAATATCAGTTTTCTTTTTTTAACTCCAAATTACCTGAGTCAAATGATTGGTTAGGTGTTACATAAATTTAACCTAAGATAAAGGTTCATTGAAACAATTAAGAAACTTGTTACCAATTAATTCTGTGTCACTCTTTAACTTATGTTTAGTTGTCCTATTTTAGAATTGATATACAAATCCCACTGTCTACTTGAAAACTGAGAAAGAAATCAAGAAAGCAGAAAACTGATCATGGTAACTAGACCAATAAAACAATTCATAAAAATTAATTAGCTCTGGCACTATGCAAAATTATAAATAACTTGATTCTGTTTTAAGAATTCTACATGCAGCTTTTATCATTATTTAGGTTTGAACAGCTTGTTTTTGATAAATGCTTCAGCCAAATGAATTACCAGTAGAATTTCCTTCCAAAGCAATTGGCCTCTAGGGATCTGTGGAATTGGGATTTAAAATAACAAAATAATGCTGAGAAATTAATTTGGCAAAAGCTTTTTTTTTTTAATTTTTTACATATGTTTCATACAGTTTTACATGGCAGGTAATCTAATAAAAAATCATAAAATCTCAACACTTGAAGAGAATTTGAAAGCCATTTTGTCCAGGAATTTCTCTAGTGCTTAAATGTACTCTGTAGCATTGGTGATTTTCCTACCTTGGCTCTATTCCTAGAAACTTACCATTTACCAATTAGTCTCACCATCTGAAGAAGCCAGTGATGGTTAAAGGCCTTATGTTTATGCTGCCCCTTATCTACCTTATTGACATTTATATATACTTATTGTTTTTAGTTCTACCCACAATAACTAAACACTTACATGTCTTAAAGAGACCTTTATATGATGTACAAATACAATTAAAAGAGATACATTATATAACATTTTAATATATATCCATTTCTTCTTCTTGGATATTTTCAGCTTTTAATAATCAGCTTTTAATAATTCTTAGAACAGATGTGGTCCAGGACCCCTGCGTCCCTGAAAAAAGCCTGTGAGATCAAAACTTTTTCATAACAAAATCCCTTCTGTATCGATGGTGCAGAAAAGAAGTATAATATCACTAACACCAAAACAAGAACTAAGACAATGGCAGCAAAATACCAGTCATTGTTGAATTAGTCATCGTTATACATTTTTCTATTTAAAAAATAAAAGCCACTTTTACTTAAATATAATCTTAATGAAGAAAGAAGACTCATTAATGTTATCATATCTCCAGTCTTGTGGACATGTCTTTTTAATATTCAATGTGATGAAATTAGGTAGCGTGAATAAACACTTCTGAAGTTCTTGGCAATTATTTGATTTATAAGCCTGACCTGGATACTTTCTTACTTGAAAAAACAACTGAATGACAAAAGCTGGTTATTCAGAATTGGGTGTTTACCAGAAATTTTCTCAAAAATTGATGAAGTAAGCTTGTTAAAAATATGATAGTATTTGTTGCCAATAATAAAATATTATCTTTCAAACAAAAAATTAAAATTTGTATTTGCCACCATAAATTTGTTTTCCTGTCAAAATTTGAAGATTTTTCTAAAGAGACCAGTATGGGATAATAAAACAGTGAACCAATATTTTCCAAATGACCAATGACTGATAATGCAAAATTATGCATCAGGAATAGATTCATTCAAAGTACGAAATAGAATAATGAATCCTAATGTAACAGTACATGAAAATTTCATTGATATGGGATCAGATCTCACAAATAACTAACTTTTAAGAAACAACTCCTTGTTGATTTTTTGTATAGTATCAAAAGGAGACTATTTACAATTATCTGCAAAAGCTATTAAAATACTTCTTCCATTTTCCGTCTTAGTATCTATGTGAGACTGAATTTGCTTCATACATGTCAACAAAAATATAATAAAAGCTCAAATTCAGAAGCAGATATGAAAATCCAGTTATCTTCTATTTAGGCAGACTTTAAAGAGATTTGCAAAATGTGGGGAAAGGCCATGTTTTCACTTTTTTGGGAAATATTTTTATCACAAAAATATTACTTATGTTAACACATAATGCACTTGTTGCTATTTGAGGTCTGTGGTAATTTTTAAAAGTAGCGGTCCTGAGACCAAAAAGCTTGAGAGCCATTGCTCTAAGCTTGCTTATCTCTCAATGTTTATCTCTTATTTCAACTTTAATTGTCCTATGCATTCAATTATACTTTAGTTATTTTAGTTGCTTGAAATCACCAAGCTCTTTCATTCTTCTGGCCTTTTCTTTTGTTCTGTATTGCTATATTCTTTTGTTTTTCCATGCTAATTTTCTTTTTTTTTCTTCAGATCCTAACTTAAATATTATCTTCTTCCAAATGTCTATTCTCATTGTTATTTATGACCAACTCGTCTATTTTGCTTACAAGAGCAACCACCATACTGTATTGTAATTATGTGTTAAATTATCTGTCTCCATGCTAAATGTCTCATTTATTCATCCCTAAATCCTTAGAGTCTAAGAACAACTAACATTTGTGCAGCAATTAGCCCTGGGCTCTGTTTGACATTTTGAATATGTTATTTTTTATTTTTTATTAAAATTTATTGGGGTGACAATGGTTAGTAAAATTACATAGGTTTCAAGTGTACAATTCTGTAATTCATTATCTATATAACACATTGTGTGTTCGCCACCCAGAGTCAGTTCTCCTTCCATCACCATATATTTTCCCCCCTTAATCCTAACATCAAGCTTATTAGACAAGTATCTACTGGGGGTGCCAAAAAAATATATACACATTTCAAGAGATGTTAACACTTTGATCAATGTTGCTCAAGTAATAGTACGCCATAATCAGAAGTGTCTAGACGCTGATGGTAACCACTTTGAATAGCTTTTGTAATTCCAGAAGTCAAATGTGACTAAACTACAGTATTTTTCCTTTCTTAAAATGTGTATACATTTTTTGGTACCCTCTGTATATTCTCCTTTGAATGATAAAGACATTAATAAAGAAGTTTATAATAAGTACTCCAAATTGCACTGTCAACAAACATCAAAGCTGAGACTCAAACTGCATTTGTTCACCCATTACAATACTTCTCCTTAGTGTCTGGCAACTAGAAAACATTCAGTAAGAATTTGCTGAATAGAATTTTCTTTCTAAGATGTTTTCTGTCCTTTGGTTAATTTCCTGTGTAACACATGATTATATATTTTCCTTCAATGTCATTATTTTAAATAAATATTTTTGCTATCAAATAGGAAAAATGAACATTAAGAGATGAATGAGGGGCTGGCCGAGTGACGCGGTGGTTAAGCTCTGGCTTGGGAAGCTAGCAGCCCCGGTTCGGTCCCACATATGAGGGCCAATGACACTGCCCTCAAAAAAAAAAAAAAAAAAAAAAGAGATGAATGAAATTCATATTAAAATATATATATATATATATATATATATATATATATATATATATATTCTAAATTTCATTCATCTCTTAATGCTAATTTTGAATATATATATATTATATATTATATATACTCTGTTTCTTGGAATTTGTAAAATATTATATAGCTTTAAGACTGAGAAGAAAAATCAAAATTATTGTATTTTTGGAGAAGTCTTCCTGGGGTTGTATTTAGAAAAGATTATTTAGAAACATACTCAATTTTATTCTCCTTAGAGTCATTTAATATTACAACTGAAACTGTGAAACACCTAATAAATTTCTTTTATTCTTATTCTAAAGAACAGTTTCAAGTAAATTAGTGTGAACTCCACTGGCCATAAATTATGCTAGAGAATAGTGAATTTCAAAGTTTGATATTAGCTATTCTAGAAGTAATAAAATTGCCAGTTTTAAATAAGGTAGCTACCCATTTGATATCCCTGGAGTCAGCCTTTTTTGACAGTCCAAATATTATTTAACATTTCAAATTAAAATTGAAAAATACCCAGAGGCAGATATACTATTATTCCCCCCCATAATTCCTGGTGTCAATTCATTTTGCTAGAGCATTGTTGCATTTTCAGCATCACCATGATCTAGAGACAAAAGGGATGGAATTTAAGTTACATAGAAGGAAGCAAATCTAAAGACAAATTTATAGGTTACAAAGATTGTGATCTACGTATAGACACTATACTGAAATGCAGACATTTCCCGGAGTGGAGAAATTAGAAGTCTGTATAGAAATGAGTCAATAAACCACTTGGGCCAAAATCAGATTGAATGAAATGTAAGTAAATATTCTTGTGGGACACCATTCAACTACACATTTGCATGTGGGCACTTATGGCATAATGAGATTGTAAAAGTAACCTAGACAATCTCCCTTTAGTTTTCTAATACGTACTTTATATTGCAACAGCTCTTAAAATTTAAATAAGAGGGAGAATCTGAGACAGGAAAGGGAGAAAATCCAAAAAAATTGTATGTTAATTAATTGGTTACCTCTTTTGGAAACCAAGGCTCAATCCGTCTGGATTGAGAAATACATTGAATGTACCTCAGAATGGAACCTTCTTTCCAAAGGTTAAAGAGGCTGGATGAACTCTACACCAATTTATGTTTATTATTTATCAGGAGTGGCCCTGGGGGATTTAACTACCTTGAAATCTCAGGTTGCAGCAGCATGATAAGCAACCTCTGAAGCTAAGGAGAAAGCCAGGAGGCAGCCAAGCAAAGAAACTACACTACATATATTTGATATGCGCTCAGATCTGGTGAATGAACAGTATACTATAGCTGTGATGGATTCAGGTGGACCAAGGAGATTTAGCATGATGCATCCAAGCATAAATCATCAGTTCTATCATTTGAAACTGCTTATGTCCCGTATGAAGCCTGCTCTGCTGTTGACTCTTCTAGGTGGTACCGTTCGCAATCTCTGAAATTGGGTTTGTTTACAGTAGGTTAAAAAAAAAACACAAAAAATCTGTGGTTCCCCTTTTCAGTTAGTACACAGATCATAATTGATATTTATCTTCTCTTTCATCTACCCATTCTGGATTTTCTTTAGTCTTGGCCAACACTTCAACTGGTGTAACTTGTTTGTCTGGTGGAGTCACCAGAATTTTATCCCTAGGGCATGTGAATCCTTTGTGCCTTTCGCCTTGTCAGGTTAGGTTTCTGCAATTGTCCATGCACTAATGTCACTATTCACAAAAGTTCTAAGTGATGCCCAGTAAAACCTACAAGTTTCAAAATACTTGTTTCTGTCCTTATTATATAGCTATATATCACTAACCAAAGTTTCTCATGAAAAGCAGAGTTGATTATCTAGTCTAGTAAATCCTTTCTTCACCAATTCATCCACTGGCATGAGGATTTGAAAATGACCAGGCAACAGGAATAGTTTTATGTTCAGTGGAACTTTTATAATACACCCTGATAGAAGCAGACCTTCAAGTGACCAGGACCTCCAATCCAAAAGAGCCTAGGGTCTCATGAGCACAAAGCTCAAATTCTGCAAAATTACTGAGAGAGGAACTAATCCTATGTGTACTTCTTGGTTTGGGATCTATTTATTCTAGCTATTGTGCAAGTGTGCCATATAGGTCTATGTATTGGTCCAATGCCTATATGATTTCCTGGAAAACTGTAACCTAACTCCATAGGCTGCCATCCCCACATTTATTCCTTGATCCAAAGTGATTTTATGCAGGATCCTATGTCAGTAAATCCATAAACAATCACATAATTATTCTGGACTAAGTAATGTAGGCAGGAAGGCAAACACATATCCAGAGTAGATGAACATCCCAATAATACAATAACTTTTTCCCCTCTACAGTGAAAGGGTTCCAATATAATTAGTGGACTTCTAAGTACCTGACTAGATCCTTGACAGATGTTACTGTATCTGGGTCTCAGCATTTGTCTTTCCTTTTGTGGTTCAGGAATTTAGAGCAGCTAGATCAGCCTTGGTGAGAGGGAACCCATGCTGTGATGTTTGTTCATAACTTCATCCATGCTTCCACAGCTGCTCCATAAAATGCAACATTTAAATTTCTCTTAACACTTAAAATATTCACAAAAAGAATAAAACAAAGTGAAAATATTCCTTCCAAATGTTAACCTTTTAGTTTTAGCAATTAAAATATATATGAATAAAAACGACTTTACAAATAAAAAGCAATGAAATGGGATTTACTCACGACTTATTTGACCTTTCAGTTGAAAAGATAATTTCTGAAAGCAAGTATATTTTCATCTACTTTTTCAATATTTTAAATTAAAATTACTCTTTTTATCTTAGCCAGAGTTTGCAGGAAAAAAATGAAGATCTCCGCTCAAGAAAACATTTAAATTCAGGTGTATCTAAAAAAAAAATCAATTACAAAGTAAAATCAGAATTATTCTTTATAAAATAATGGAAATTAGGGCCTTTTAGAGTGTCAAATCTAAATGTTTCATTACACACCAAGGCTGTATTTATACATATCAGATAGTCTACAATATTTTAAGCATAACTTTTTTAAAAAACGCTGATTATGAACCAATATTATGTTCTGGAGCAGTGATTTATTATGTAGAAATTTTTAAAATATTTATCACAAAACATTGGAAATTTGTCAAAGATATTATCTATGTATTTTTCACAACTCTCTCTTGAAAAATGTGAAGTAAAATGATGTTACAGAAATGAGGCATTACTATAATCAATACACAGTGAAAATGTATATTGGAATTAAATGCATGGATACCAGATGAAGATGCAGAGAAGTGAACCCTTTATTACATTTTTTTTTTAAGATCTTTATTGGGGAATTGGAAGGGAACAGTGTTGGGGAATCGGGGAAGGGGAACAGACAAGGTGTGGTCCTTTTTTGTACTTCAGTCTAGTTGTGGAGGACATTGCTTCACTGGCCCATGTTGGTATTATCATTGCGCTCTTCCCGGGTGAGGCAGATGGGTCACCCGCCTCTGGACAGCTGCTCACAGCAGCTCACGGCAGCTCACCTCTGCTGCTGGCCACTCACGTTGGCTGGGGCCACTCACAGTAGCTCACGGCAGCCCACTGCAGCCCCACTGCAGCCTACTCCATTGCCAGCGACTCACGGCAGCCCAACTCCAGGTCAAGCTGTTGTTCACCATCTTAGCTGTAGAGGGCTCAGTGTCACTGGTGCATGTGGGATTTGAACTGGCAGCCCTGCTGCTCAGAGCTCGTGCTCCCAAGCCAACTCTTATCCAATGAGCCACTTGGTCGCCCCTTATTTGATTTTTTTAAGACTATTTTTAGAGCAGTTTTAGGTCTACAACAAAATTGAGAGGGAAGTACAGAGACTTCCCAAGTACCCCCTGCCTCCACACATGCATAGCCTCCCCCACTGTCAACCTAACTCACCGGAATGGTATCTTTTTACTTACACTGACAGATTATAATCACCAAAGGTACATAGTTTACATTAGGATTCACTCTTGGTATACAGTCTGAGTTTGGACAAACGTATAATGACATGTATCCATCAATACAGAGTACTTTCACTGCCCTAAAAATCTTCTGTGCTCAGCCTATTTATATTCCCCCACCCCTCACCCCTGGCAATCACTAATCTTTTTATTGTCTCCATAGTTTGTCTTTTCTAGAACTTCATAAAGTTGGAATCATATGGTATGTAGCCTTTTCAGATTGGCTCCTTTCACTTAGTGATATGTATTTAAGATTCCACCGTGTCTTTTCAGGGTTTGAGAGTACGAATTTCTGTTTTTAAAACCTTGGTCAGAGTCACAAAACACCGTATAGCTTCGCTCACAATGGAGACTTATACATACCCAATTATGTTACTGAAGTCAGGACCTATGTTAATTTGGTCCGTCATTGTTCAGAGAATAGCAATGCCTGACCCAGATAAGTTTATTTATATATACACATGTTGAATGAATATATCTGTTGGGTTGTCAGAAAAGTCATGATGCATTTTTGCAACAGAAAACAGAAAAAATATGTCATGATTTTTCCCACAACCCCATACATTGAAGAATACAACTGGCTCAGTTAACTGTGGGTCTTTTATATGACTAAACTCTGAAATGTGAACCTAGCAGAGAACCATATCTTCAACACAGAAATCTTTGGATCTATGGGAAAATTCTGCTTCCTTTTTGCTCCCCCTAGAAGTACCTTCACCACCACAAGGACACCCCGTCATCATGTGTTCAGCTCATCCTGGGGCAAAGAACTAGACATATTTTGCTAAAATCTTTGCAGTGGTCTTGACACAAGTGGAACTTATATTCCTAAAATTCATAGTTCTTTACCCTATATTTTGCCATAGAGAGAGAAATCCAAATGGACTAGACCTAGCATTTTGACAAGGTTCTTACATCTCCATTATCCAACTTCAGAGAACTGAAAAAAATCACAATTATATTGTCTATAGCATGTTACAGTCTATGAAGTGCTTTTGCATAAAGTATCTTATTTCCTTCTCATGACAATCTTCAGAACTGGGCACAGATGAGAATATTAAGCATAATTTCTAATGAAATTAAAGCTTTGGAGTTAAATTACATGTACAAGTTTGTACATTTGCTGACTGGCATAGTATTTTTACTTTATTCAGGGCATGTCCTCTATTCACTGTGCAACTCAAATAAATGTGTCCATTTCTTCTTTATTAAAATTGCAGAAAACTTTTTATATGGAGAAAAGTTTCTTGGATAGGAAAGGAGTAAAGAGAGCTGTGACATTTCTAAAGAACACTTAATGTAAAGCAAACTGTTGCTATTTCTACCAGCAAGAGCAGCTCTAAGTTAAAGTAAATAAAGACTACATTTTACTCAGAGGAAGAAAAGGAAGTATAGATTTTGGAGTTTTGCGTTGATAGAAGTTTATACTTTCACAATGATGACATCTTTTCTTGGTAAAATGACATATTTTGCCCAGAAAAGGCACATTGATTTTCATTAAAAATTTAGCACAAAAATGTTGCTTGTTTCTCCAAATTTGAAAGCCATTCTAAAAGTTCCGGCACAATAGGAATACTAAGCAATGTTGGAACTAAAGCTACATCAGAAGTCTGACTGGTAACTGACTTGAACACCTATTTGGTCACCAGCAATTGTTCTTAGGTAACTTAAAGCAAATTGCTTTGCCTCCAGGAATATAAAATAAGTAGCCTTGATTAGATGATGCTGAGCTTCAATCAGTTCTTACATTCTATGATTTTAACTTGTGGAAAGTTTTGGGTCACTGAGAAATCGTAGTTTTTAATATTGTTATTTTTGTTTTCCATTATCATTTTTACATCAGTATGTCTATGTTATAATTCTTAAGCTATTCCTATCCTAGACTTCTTCTCTTTTTGTATGTATCTAAAGTCTCATTAATTAGGAGTTGGATCCTTATCATATATTATTATTATTTCTTGTCTGCACTTCATGTTTTTTGCCAATACATAGGGTTAAAACACAGTGTGAGATGCCTGAATTTACTGGTTCTACCTCAGGACACCTGATTGTATTTCTTCCAAATTCACAGTTCAGTGTCATCAAATTGATAGCTTGTAATTAGCCAAAGTGGGAGTAATCACAGCATGGAAATTAACAAACACTACAAAATGAGACATTCTTTTCTCTTGGAGGGAAAAATTGTTATGGGAAGGCCAGTGCTGAGAAGAGCCCCCACAAATAAGAAAGACAAAAGCCTTTCTTATTTTCCAAAATAAAGAGTGGGAAAGGACAAGCCCTGAGCTCCCGTTTCCCCATATCTGTGCCCTGATTCTTCTTCTCCCCCCGTACCTCCCCACCCCAAACACACACGCACACAAAACCCGGCCTTGGTGAGCAGGGAACGCTCCTGTTGAGTAGCCTCCTAAAGAAGTGGGGGCAGATGTGCAGCTTGACTGCTCAGCCCTCCCACCAGGTTTTCTTTCTCTGTGCTGACTAATAACAGCGCAAAGCACTAGTTTAAGCACCCAAAGAGGTTGTCAAGGAAACTTCCATCAGGGATGTTTACTGTCTTTTTCTATCAACAAACATTTTGGGGAAAACTGCTATGTGCTGGGCATTGTGTGAGGCCCAAGGTATAGAGAGCAGACAGATGCAATCACTGGGCTCCTGGAGCCGACCTTCTAAAGAGAAAGATAGAATATCTAAAGATAGAAAGATAGAGTACATAAATATATCACTCAGATAACTCTAAATGGCGTCTATACTAAGCATTACAAATGAAAGACTCAAGATTTGAGCAAACCTATAACAAGGTAATTGGATTCAGTCAGAGGGATCAATGGGGGTTTCTCAGAGAAACTGACTAAGTGACTCGAGCCCAGAACAGAAGTTTGCGAAGAAAAGGGAGCGGGGAGTCTTCTCTGCAAACGATCGTTGGATCTTTTTTGTGCTGTGGCTATGAACATTTATGTTCATGGATTGTCATTCTTTGTTGTTGGGTTGTTTTTTTTCTGCTTTTTGGGGGGAGGAGGGGGGAGGTTTACCTTTTTTTCCCTTGATTTGAAAAACTTTACATTTTATGCCTATGACTCTCTGAAGTCAGCTTGTAAGTAACACTTTTCTGTGAAAGCATGTTTTTAAACTGTGCTGGAAGTCAATTTCTAGATAATAAGAGAAGTCTTGTATGTATGTGAGTTGATTACTTTTTAAAAATTGATTTATACAGTTTATTACCATGTTTTGAAGAAAAGTTTTAATTAATCTTAAATGCTTTCAAACCTAATGAATTCCAATCCTGTAGTTTAGAAAAATCTTAGAAATCAAAGCATCTAAGTATGACTTCCTTTTCATAAAACCTTAAAAATTTGATTTGCAATAATTTAGAGATGATTATATGTTCCCAAATTCACAATTGTTAAGCTTGAGCATCTCCACTACAATTATTTATAAGGTAAACAGAGAATTTAAAAATGTAATGAGGGCCGGCCGAGTGGCACGGCGGTTAAGCACTGGCCTGGGAAGCCAGCGGCCCCGGTTCAGTCCCACATATGAGGGCCAGTGACACTGCCCTCAAAAAAAAAATAAAAAAAGAAAAAAAAAATGTAATGATATTAGAAGTTCAAATTAACAGGGAATTTAGCTTCAATATACTTTCTATACCACAGAATCTTGCTTAGGCACATATTTATCCTAAGTCAGTAAAAAGCTGTGGGTAACGCCTTGATGGAACATGACAAGCTATAATGGAGGAGATGCTAGTGTAACACTCACTGAAGCTGAACACTCTACAACTTCTCTTGCACAGCTTTTGCAGTATTTTCCTCTGACTTCCTCAGCTAACTTGCTATACTCTACAAAACACGACTCTTCTAGAGGTGGTAGAGTTGTACATGAATCTTCTTAGCAGCTTTATTTCAGCTGGAAACAACACAATTGCCCATCAATAGATGAATAGATAAACGAATTGTGGGCTAGCCCACAACAGAAAAAGAAGAAAATGAACCATTAATACACAACTCAAAATAATTATCTGGATGAAGAAAAAAGCCAGGCCAAACAAAGTACATATTATATGATGCAATTTCTATAAGACTACAAAATATAAATGTGTCTATAGTTATAGAAACCAGAGCAGTGACTGCTTGGGTCTGGGGCCTAGAGCAAGAGGGAAGAATTACAAAGAGAAGAAAACTTTTGGGGGTGATGAAAATGTTTATTATTTTTATTTTAGTCATAGTTTCATGGGTGTATATAAGTATCAAACTTATCAAAGTGTACACTGTAAATACATGTAGTTTATTGTATGTCAATTATAACTCAATAAAACTATTTTAAAAAATGCTGATAGAATAATGATACAAAATAAGTTCCAAATATATTCATATTATGAACAGTTAAGGTTATACAGAGGGTTCACCCTTTTTCGGGAAAATTTAGGAAAGAATTCTAATTTTTGCTTTCATTTTTAACATATACTTCGCATAATATGTTCAAGGTTTTAAATATACTAATGTATTTAACTCCTAAATACAAACTAAAGAGCTTCATGCTATATGATTTTCATTTTCATTTCAGTATTTGAGCTTATTCTTATTAGTTTGAGGTACATCATTCAAATTATTTTAATTGATGCTACTGTGTAAGAATTTCAATACTATCATGTCCCATCTGCGGAATTTTAACAGGCTTTTAGAGTGCAAGTTGATACTTATCCTTAATTTAGCTTTCTCCACAGGATCATATCATGTAACCCAATTTTTACTCATTTTTCTTCAGTGAATAAACCCCTACTTTTATCCAGTCCCAGTAACTAGTGTCCTATTTTTGTGTTCCATAATAAAAGTACTGTCTTTTTTTAATACAAAAGACTCATCTTGTAGATCAGACCATCTGATTCTCTTTTACAAGGCCTGCTTTCTTTCTCTGAACTACCTCATACTAACCAACTACCTCTCTCCCCCTCATACTTTATTGAGGTGTGATTGACAAAGAAAATTGTATAAATTTAAGGTGTAAAACATAATGATTTTATATATATATATATAAAAATATATATATATATTTATATATATATATATATATATATATATATATATATATATATATATATATAAAATTATGAAATGGTTGCTGCAATAAAGTTAGTTAATACCCTGTTTCCCCAAAAATAAGCCCAAGCCAGAAAATAAGCTGTAGCATGATTTTGTGGCACTTTGGCATACTGAATATTTTAAGCTGAAAGAGTTTGTGGAAAAGGCACCCTTCTCCCTGAAACAGGTCATAAAACCCTCACGTGAGGGGTGCGTGCCCTCCATACCCTGGAGGAATCATGCTAGGGCTTTTTCACCAGTGAGGTCTTATTTTCGGGGAAACACGGTATATTCATTACCTCACATAGGTACCTTTGTGTATGTGTGTATGTGAGAACATTTAAGATCTGTTTTCTCAGTCAAATTCAAGTATACCATACGGTGTTGTTAACTACCGTCACCATGCTGTACATTATTAGATCCTCAGAACTTTTTCATCTTGTACTTCAAAGTTTATGTCCTTTGGCCAACATCTCCCCATTTCCACCACCCCACCCAAGCCCCTGGCTACCACCATTCTACTCTCGGTTTCTATGAGTTTAACTTTTCTAGATTCCCCATATAAGTGAGAGCATAAAGTTTTTGTTAAGTGTGCTGTCTCCTGGCTGTTTTGGAGACCAAGTGTGTTTCGACCCTCTATCGGGTCACTGCCTGGAGTTTAGAAGAAACATTACTGCTTCTTCTGCAGAGTGTTCTGGTCTCAGGGCCTGGCCTGCCACAGGGTTGACTAAGCCCCAATTTTGACAATATAATGAATATAAATAATAATATAATAAAATTTTCCACTTATAAATCAGAATTTTCAAATGAAATTCTACAGCCCTGTGTGAAAAAAGGCAACCTACTTCGTGTCCGGTATTTATTGCCGTAATCCAAGAATAAATAACATGAAAACAACCCTATTCCTGATATTGATTCATGATCATATTTCAGAGTATCCCAGAGAGTTTCGGTGAACATTAAATAGAGCAATAGTAAAAGCAGTTATGTTCCTTCTTTTTTAACTTTTTGTTAAAACTTTTTGTTATATATTCACTTAGCTTCCACTACTTTAGAATCTTCAAAACAAGTGAGATTATTTTCCTACACTTTCCTGAGGGAAATGGACCACCTGCCTCTGAGTATGACTGACTCCTGGCTACCAAAATTTATAGGAAAATCTTACTGAGCTAAAACAGATTTCGTAAGTATTCAGACCCCAAGCCTGATGGTCCCTCAAAATCCTCTGCTCCCGTCATTCACTGTTGCCATTTCTCGAGCGTCCTTGAGCGTCCACCGTGCACTGCCATCACTCTCTGTGAAGCTAATATGCCATCTGACGTTTTGGTTCACTCACTGGTCAAGTGCAATTCAAGGTTGCTTCTAAAATATTGACCTGCTATGTAATTTCTTGTCTTAGAGCCGTCAAGCCATTGCTTTGTTTTGGAGTGCCAATCCACACCTCAGTCCTCTGAATTTGAAATCTATAACACCCAAAGGGTGACATTTCAGAAAACACTACAAATCTAACATTGTAAAATAAATCTCAGAGAACTGACCCAGAAATGAACGACAGCCATAAAGTTTTCAGATTCTCTGGAAACTTAGCATCAGGGCTGATTGATCCAACATAGAAAATAAGTACCAGAAGAGAGTCTCTATGTGTGCCTAGGTCAGTGGTTCTGAGTTCCGGCTGCACATAAGAATTACATGGACAGTATCTTATTAATAAAAGGGCTGATGCCTGGGCTCTACCCCTGACTAGCTGAAACTGAATCGTTAGGAATGTATATACTATTTGTAGTTTTGAAAATCTCCCCATTCTTCCTGAATTGAGAATGACAAATCTATGTAGTAGGACCCACCTATTAACATACTGAGGTATAAAGAAATAAAAAAATAAAAGAATATTCAGATGCTATTACTCAAGCATGAATACACTGTACATTCAGCAATGCTTCATTCCTGAATTCCTGTCCACTCTTCCATATAGTGAGGTAGCTGGACACCTATGGAACTTGCTTCTTTATTAGAAATTAGCAACTTTATTAGCAACTTGTTTCCTCTGCCCTGATTTCATTACTTGCCTCTCTTAGTTTTCCAAAGCCAATGAAAGTACCTTTAATCTGAGGTCATCCTAATTCCCCAACTTTATTACTAAAATTGCAACAGGAAGAAAGTGAGAGAGAATAAGACAGAGGGTGTGTATGTGAGAGAGGGGTGCGGGAGAGAAAGGGAGAGAGAGAGAGAGAGAGAGAGAGAGAGAGAGAGAGAGAGAGAGAGAGAGAGAGAGAGAGAGAGAGAGAGAGAGAATGGAATGTAATAGAGACAGGGGGACATACATACGTTCTCTCTTTTCATCAAAAGCCTGGTATATAGTCATCTATTGTGTGTTCTTCATTTGTTACAGATCAACTCACTTTAGATTTGAGTGAAATTTGAGTGGGTGGCCAAAAAGAACCATCCAAATGTGAATATATTTACCCTTTCCCAGTACTTTAATTTTTAATTGATAGTTATAGGGTCAAAATGGTACTTTATAAGACACAAGATTCAACACATTAGTCTGTAAGTGGCATTTTCCAGATCTATGTGACAAACATGCTTACTATCAAGTTCCAAAGTTCTTTTGTCCTCTCACTGTTGCTATGTGACTTTGTCTCATTAAGCCTAAAGCCATTCAGTGTGAGTTTCTTTGGCTTCCAGCTTCTCCCCCTGAAGGTTTGTTTAATCTCTTTTTTACATTTTCATTCTCTTTTCTAGTGTTCATATGTGTTTTATTTTAGCCCTTCCCTCATCTGCCACAAACCTGATAATCTCTTTTAGTTTTCACTTTTCATTCAATTGCTTTCTTCAGTTTTAGCTATGAGGGCACTGAAATCCTGTTTGACCTAGCTTGAATTTATTAGAGCAACATGAGTAAATGTGTTATTAAACACTCAACTTATAAACACTAGGATGCTGGTACAAGTCACCAAACGATATGTGTGTCCATGATTTAGTGAACTTAGTTCTCAAAATGGGACTTGAAAATAATATAATTTGGAGCTCTAAAAGTTCATATGATTCCCTGAGGAGACAGACAACATAAGGTGGATTGAAATAGCTTGCACCTCAAATACCCACTCCAACCGTGAGCATTCAAATTATGAATACATTGGTAAAATACCGTATGTTGCAGTGTATAATGCGCACCTGCATTTTTGGTCCAAACTTCCAGGGAAAAAAATCTTTTGTTTTAATTTTTTAATTTAAATTTATATTTGTTTACATTTCGATACTTGTTTTTTGTATTATAGAGGAATTTTACCATTTATTTTTAACATATTATCCTACAAAACAGTTTATGTAACAATTATAAAACACGACAACAGATACAAGGTACAAGACATTTTATGTACCAGTAACAAATTTACAATATTTATGCATCATAGAAGGCCAAGAACTCTTCATTGTAGCAAGTTTGTCGTAAGTTCAACAAAACCAATTATGGTATTCCAGGGTATTATTTTGCATATGAATATCATTATTGATTTCTAGAGTTACACCTTTAACTCATATGCATAAGTAAAAGAATTAAAAACATTTATATAGACACAGAATTAGTACTATGTACATTTAATGCACATCCTTATTGGTCTTTCACAAATTTGGCCAAAAAAGTGCATATTATACACGGGAAAATATGGTAAGTAACAGCATATAGTCAATAATGTTGTAAGAACTGTGTGTGATGTCGGATGGGTGCTAGACTTATCAGGGGATCACTCCATAAATTATATAAATATCTAACTACTACGCTGTACACCTGGAACTAATATAAAATAGTATTGAATGCAACCATAATTTTAAAAATAGTCACAAGGATGTAGAGTACAGCATGGGAAATGTAGTCAATAATATTGTAATAACTATGTACAGTGTCAGATGGGTAACAGATTTATTGGGGAGATCACTTTGTGAGGTATACAAAATATCTAATCATTATGTTGTGTACACCTAAAATTAATTTTTAAAAATGTTTTAATGCCTTAAAAAATATAACAATGAGTTACACAAAACAGCCCATTGCCCAGTCCCACAGGTACATCATTGGAAGTATCTGACAAAAATGGACAAAACGATAGAGGGATGGAAACAACATCAAGCACTCATGTGGAAGGAAGATCAGCCACATGGAGTAACTATAAGAAAACCCTAGTATGGCCGGCCGAGTGGCGCATTGGTTAAGCACTGGTTTTGGGATGCCAGTGGCCCCGGTTCGGATACCACATGAGGGCCAGTGACACTGCCCTCTACAGCTAACAACAGCTCCACCCGGAGCTGGGCTGTGCGAGCCCCGGTGATGGTGTGGGCTGCAGCCCCTGCTGCAGTGGGCTGCCATAGGCTACAGTGAGTGGCCCGCAGCCAGCGTGAGCGGCTGGCAGCCAAGCGTGAGCTGCCAATAGCCGCGATGAGCGACATCCAGAGGCCAGCGACCGATCTGCCTCATCCGGGAAGAGCGCAATGACGATACCAACAGTGAAGCAACATCCTCCGCAACTAAACTGAAGAACAAAAAGACAGCAACTTGTCTGTTCCCCTTCCCCGATTCCCCAACGCTGTTACCCTCCTCCAATTCCCCAATAAAATCTTTAAAAAAAAAAAAAAAAAAAAAAAGAAAGAAAGAAAACCCTAGTAGATGTGTACTAACTAAAAAAATCATCTGTGAAAGTCAGGTTCCATTATTGATAGGCTATTAAAGCTAAAGTGTCACAAAATAGTTTCTGGGCCAGCTAGAGAAATCAGAAACCGTTTATGCTAAACTTCTCTTACCTTCCACAAGGCATATAGCCCGAATTTAGTACTCAATACCCAACACTGAAAACGGAAGAGAGGCCTGTGTGTTAGATGCAGTGGTAATAGTGGTAGCAGCAATTGCTAAGATCTACTGAGTGTTTGCTAGATGCTTAGCACTATTTGAAATGCTTTCAATGAATTCACTCATTGAATTGAAGCTTCTATGTGCATAGGTGCCCTTACCTCCACGTTATAGATAAGGAAATACAGGGACAGAGGAGTTCATGGATGGCCCCTATTTCCACAGCACACATAGAAAACTTGGAGCTGTCATAGACCATCTGGCCCAGGAAGTGAGCACAGAGCTCCTGCCCATGTCCCTGTTATGCCCAGGCTTCACATCTGGACAGCATCCTCGGTAGATGTGAACACTCTGTGTTGGGATTACTGTGGCTGACCATGGGTACAATGTTAGAGGCCCTTCTTTTTCCATGACCTGACTCCTTGGGGTCCTTGCCAATGCACCTGACAAGGGAGAGTTGGATCTCAGTGATGACCTGACCAAGAAGGATGTTCCAACAGCAGCAGCATCTTCTCAGGGAAAGGCTCAGGTCTCTTTTGTGTTCTCTCTACCTGTCTGCATCCGAGCAGGGAAAGCTTCTTGCTTCACTGTCTTTTCTAAAGATACTAAATCAGAAGTGGGAGGACTTATTTCCCATTAGTTATTTTTCTCTAAAGACTCAGAAAATTAGTTATTGACTTAAATGCTGTATCTTGCATAGAGTGAAAATGATGAATAAACATTTAACATTCTAACAAATTTTATATTCAGCCCTCTGAAGAGTGATTTTCCTCTGAATGACATTTTCAGAATTTTAAACTCTTAACCAAATTATGCAGTGAAATAAGTATTGCTTGTTCCCTTGAAACTATGTAGTCACAAATAGTATTCTGGGTGAATACCTGATATATTAACACACCTAGGTGGTTATCATTATTTAAAAATTATTAAGAAAGTCGTTAATTTTATTTTTCTCATATCTTGTATCATATCTAATCTATCTTCCATTCCAATTGAATGGTCACCATCAAAAGGGTCATCCATTAAAAATAGCATATATGTAATTAAACATATCTCAGAGTCATTTCACAAGTATCCACAATTACATAAACTAAAATAAGGAAAGAAGTTTTGAATCTTTTAGGTCATTCTGTTTACTGAATCTAATATTTTCCAATCTCATGTAATCTAGTCACAAATTAAACACTTTTAGTGAAGTCTCATTAAGTAAATTGCTCTTCTGTATAATTATACATATCTAATTGCTATTACCTCTGGAAAATATTTTCTGTGTTCTACGTACATCAAATAGATCATCAAGCACTTCTATCTTAGCCTCAAATTAGTTTTAAAAGGTGGAATTAAGAGCCGGCCGAGTGGCACATTGGTTAAGAGCTGGTTTTGGGATGCCAGCAGCCCCGGTTCAGATCCCACATATGAGGGCCTGTGACACTGCCCTCTACAGCTAACAACAGCTCCACCTGGATCTGGGCTGTGTGAGCTCTGGCGACAGTGTAGGCTGCAGCCCCTGCTGCAGTGGGCTGCCATAGGCTACAGTGAGTGGCCGGCAGCCAGCGTGAGCTGCCGCCTGCCATGGTGAGCAAATATCCAGAGGCCAGCAACCTATATGCCTCATCAGGGAAGGGCGCAATGACAATACAACATGGGCCAGTGAAGCAATGTCCTCCGCAACTAGACTGAAGAACAAAAACACAACAACTTGTCTGTTCCCCTTCCCCGATTCCCCAGCGCTATTCCCCATCCCCAATTCCCCAATAAAATCTTTAAAAAAAAAAAAAGGAGGCGAATTAAAAATGAGTTTGTTTTATTGAAATGAAAATGAATTAGCAATTAATAAATTACCTGTTTGTACTTCATAATAAAATTGTTATTTTACTAAAAAAGAAGTTTGCAGGAATAGTAAATATAATTTTTCCATTTTTATGATTTAGAACATGAAACATTTACAAGGTTTATTGAAAACTTTACAGTCTCTATATGGGAGGGTATAGGTGCTTATATTTTGAGTGAATTTTTAAATATTAATTTATCTCTCTAAAAGAGAATTTTTTCAACCCATTTATGACTTCAGGTTAATCAAGCCACATGAAACTGCTGGTATTTGACAACTTATGACCCATAAAACATCACTTTCATATAATTCAACCTAACATGTTTATAACTAAAACATTTATTATTTATGCCAATATTTTGAAGTTGTCTAATTTTATGATTCTTTTCTATGTCCTTAATTTTCTCTTTTGTGAAATTACCTATTTTTCTTTGATTTTTTCACTTTTCTAATTAAGTATTCTAGTAGCAACATAAGAGTTTTTTTCATATACTAGTGCCTTGAGTGTATTAATCCATTTAAGATCCTATATAGTTGTCTAATTAAGAATTATTATTTCCATTTAACACATGTGAAAACTGAGGTAAAAAGGGATTAAGTATCTCCCTGACTCACATAGTCATTAAATTGTGGAGTCATGATATAAACCATTAGCCTAGCTCCATAGCCTGTGCTCTTAATTATTCTACTCTGTTGATTTCGCTTTTTAAACCTGTTTTTTTGAGGGCAGTGTCACTGGCCCTCTTATGTGGGACCAACCGGGGCCGCTGGCTTCCAAAGCCAGCGCTTAACCACCGCGCCACTCTGCCGGCCCGGATTTCGCTTTTTAAGATATTTCTCTGAATTAAGGTGGCTTCCCAATTTGTAATTGAGATCAGGTATCTATTATTCTTTTTATTGCTTTGAGCAATATTTTAATTTCTGCTATGACATTTATTCAATCATTTATTTGCTGTTTCTTGGAGTTAGATTTCTAGCTTACTATCCTACCTTGCCTTAACTTTAGATATACGGTATCTGTCTGAGCCTCCTTCCTGTTTACACTGTTTATTGCAGGAGATAAGAAATCTGCCACATCAGGGGAAATACAAATCCATGTAATTCCACACTAGTTTTCTTCTTTATAATTGGCAATGTTTACCCTTGGATGGCTCACCTCAGCCAATTTGCAAATGGTTGAAAGCATTTCTCCTTCAACTCTCTTTTATTTCTAGCCTTTCCAAAAATCACTGTATACCTGCAATTCTTTGAAGATTTCTTCTGATTTTTCATAGTCTAGATCATTTTCTCAGAAATGGTTATCGATATTGAGCTTTGTTGATTGCTTCTTTTTGCCGAATATCTAGTGTAACACTGACTATATTTCCAATAGTAATGTAAATACATTTTGATATTTTTAAAATTTTCTGTGATTACTTTAGTTAGCTTCTAGAAGAATCTAGTACACAACAAGAAGGTATACTAGTTGTCATCTTTTCAGAAATGGTAGACAGAGTGGCCTAAACATGCCTAAACATGTGGTATTTCCAGAATATCAGCCTCATTTCCCTACATTTTGTGGAAGGTATTTGGATACACTGGTTTCCCAGATTGTTTGGTATAAACCATTAAGCTCAAGGTCTCCAGTACCCTTCCCATATAAATTTACCCAGGCCATTTATCCCTCATGCCCCCAATAATCTCTTCAGTATAGTTCTTATCACATACTATATCATTTTATTCAGAAGGCACAATTAAATTCCCTACATTTGAGGTTGTGATATAAAAAGATGCTCACAGACCTTTACATTATTATATAAAGGCTTCTATGTTATAATATCAGTAACATCTATTTATGCAAGCCTTTAGTTCTTAAAATGTGATATACTTATCGTATTTTTCTGAAGCTGTGAGAGGGAAACTAGAATAATATTGGTGATTATCTAATAAGAATTTTTGTACTATATTTATAAAGTACCTACTATGTTAAGTGCTTTTTTAATAGGTATTTTATAAAATAGGTAGTTTTGCATTAAACTTTCTCAACAATGCTAAGGTATAGGTTCCATATTTTTCCCTCTTTTTCAGATGAAGAAGCTGAATAAAGCTAATAGGGGAAAGCTCTTAGAAGCATATTGACCCCAGGCTCTTGAATTCTAAAGTCCATGATTTTATATCCTCATTATATGAATCCATTTGGTTAAGAAATAACATAAGCCTAGATTTCTTGTTTCATACTAGGCACTATAGAAACTGCTTTTCTACTCTGACAACTGCTAAATAAATGTCATTTATAGAAATAGTAAGAAAGCAATGCTTGCCTAGGACACCAAGCATAAAAATGGTAGTCATTAGATATAGGACAAAAGGCAAGTACTTTAGAGTGGGATTGGCCTACATCCACTTTGTCTTCACCTGTGTGCTCTGAGGTCTTGGGCAACTGGCCTACCCTCCCTGAGCCTCCACTACATTGTTGAATTAACTGTGGTGTACCGACAGTGGGTGGCAAAGCTGATTCTCTAACCCCTAAGGTGTTTTGAAGATTATAACATTCTAGCAACATGCCTGGCACATAGGTGCTCAATTTAAGACAATTTAATGCATCTAGTTCAGCACCTATTACTTACTATGTATGAATGTGTAAGTTATTTTAATATGTACCTAGACTGAAATCTCCATTCGCAGTAGCACTCAGCACCCTAATTCTATTTGCATACCATTAAGAAGTGATGATTTAAGTGGTCATTAGTGTAAATGCAAGTAAAATTTGCTAACAGAAATAAGTCAAGAATGGCAAAAGTATTTACAATGGGAAAAAATACTACAGGGAAAATAAATAAACAAGATTTCTACTGAAGTATTTTATTGATTTGCATTATTGATGCAACAATTTTTTTCCCATGCATAGCAAGGTATTTTTATTGTATAAAGATTTAGGAATAAGGGAGGTTCATTTTCCCTGCATTAACACAAGATATGGGTAGCCCCAAGGTAAGATATCTGTATTTCCTGATTTACCTAAGCTGGCTGAAAGCAGTTTTCGTGGTTTTAAAAAGATATTTATTAAAATATAGCTAACATACAATACTATTTTAGTTTCAAGTGTACACCACAGTTACTCAACATTTACATACTTGAAGACGTGATCACAATGATAAATCTAACAACCATCTGACACTGTACCACAGTATTACTAGCTATATTCCCTATAATGCACATTGCATCAGGTGTATAGCATAGTGGTTAGATATTTATATAATTTAAGAAGTGATCCCCCTGACTAGTCTAGTACCCACCTGGCACTATGCTTTACTTTACACCCCATTGACTATTTTATAACTATCAATTTGTACTCCTTAATCCCTTCACCTTTTTTACCCTGCCCCAAATCCCCTCCCATCTGTTACCCCAATAGATCAACTACCTATCCAATATCATACATAGTTATTATAATAGTGTTGACTATATTGCTTATGCTATACTGTACATCCCATAACTACTGAATAACAACCAACTTGTACTTTTTAATCCCTTCCTCTTTTCACCTACTCCTAAACCCTCTGTCATCTGGCAGCCACCAAAATGTTTTCTGTATCTATGAGTTTGTTTCTGTTTTGTTTGTTTTTTAAATGTTGTTCTTTAGATTCCACATATAAGCAAAATCACAGTGCATCTGTCTTTCTCTGTCTGACATACTCCACTCAGCAAAATACCCTCCAGATTCATCCATGTTGCCACAGATGACAAGAACCCATTCCCTTTCATGACCGAGCAATATTTCATCTTATGTATGTACCACCTCCTCTTTATCCATTCATCCATCAATGGACACCCAGGCTGCCTCCACATCTTGGCCATTGTAAACATGCTGCAATGAACATATGGATGCACATGTCTGCTTGAACTATCATCTTGGTTTTCTTCAGATAAATACTCAGAAATGGGATCACTAGGTCCTTCTTTGTCTCCTGTTATATCATTTGTTTTAAAGTCTATTTTGTCGGGTATTGGGTATAAGTGTTGCACCCCAGCTATTTTTTCATTTCAATCTGAGAAATTTGACTACCTTTCTTTTTTGCCATTAAAATGCAGAGAAATAGAGTGGAATGAGCTTAGGCAATATTTTTCAGTCTTAATTTTATGTCAGAAACTTTTAAAGCATACATTTGGAGCTTCTACCCCAAATATATTGAATCGGAACTTCCAGGCATGTATTCCAGCCTCTTAATTTCTTTTAAGCTCCAAACGTGTTTTATGTGCAGCCAAGAATAGGAACCTCTGAATGAAGGCTTTGAAACGTACCATTTTGTGATTTTATCCTAAGTCTGTGGTTTCTATGTAAAACAGTATATTTAAAAATTGATAGCATTAACTTGTGTTTCAAAGGGTTGCTATCAGAATTAAACATAAAAGCACCTGTATCATAATGGACATTTAATAAAAACATCTAACATACAGCTACAAAGATACAAATATAGACAGAGATGTACCTATAGATATAGATATCATTCTCTCTTGATTAACAAAGGTGGAAGTATCTCTTTCCTCTGGGCCCTAAGGAAATCAATTGGCATGTCTGACAACAAGAAGACCCATTGCCCTCCTTAAGTGTATCTGTCACATACAACTCCTCTATATTTTACGTGTATGTGCTCACTCTAAAGAATAGGCAATGGTCTGATAGTGATAGAAGGTAAAAAATGCGCACAGGTATTTGGCACAGTTCCATAACTATTTATTTTTTTTATTTTTTTTATTTTTTTGAGGGCAGTATCACTGGCCCTCATATGCGGGACCCGAACCAGGGCCACTGGCTTCCAAAGTCAGCGCTTAACCACTGCGCGACTCGGCCGGCCCATAATTATTTCTTAACACAAGTTGTGGAATCATCCTGCAGTAGTAATTACCTTACCTCTGATTCCAGCCTGGCTCATTCAGCCAGCAAGCTTGCCCAAGCCAATGAAGAAACACCATGAACTAGATCAGTACCTTGTAAGTTCAGAGGAAGAGTATATCGTAGATCTGTGTGATACATTGGGTAACATTACTTGAAAAGGATGAAGCTAGGATGTGAGCAGAATTAACATAAATCTCTAGATTCATGAGTAACCTTTAATGGTTTAGTTTCTTGCTCCTAGACAGCAAATTAATTCCTGTTAGATTAAGATTTGATTAAATGGAGCCATGTACTCATCTATTTGAAGATTTTTGGAAAAAGACATTCTATTCTGTATAGAATTAGTATTTATATTGATCTCTAAAGTGTGAAGATTGAAATACATTCAAGCAAATATTAAAAAGGAATGTTCCAATAGAAAACTATGGCTAATGAGGCATTTAATACAATTTTATGTCAAAATATTAGGAAAAGAACTCAACAATAAGGGAATAGTTAGATCATGGTATCATTCAATGACAACTTAACTCTGAATAGAAATTTCTTCTTACCCTGCAACACTGATACTCTTCTTTAAAATAATTTTGTTTCATTTTTTCAATTAAAGTTGACATATAATATATTAGTTTCAGGCGTACAACTTAGTGATTAGACATTTATATAACTTACAAAGTTATCACCCCAATAAGTCTCGTACCCATCTGACACCATACATAGTTATTACAATATTATTGACTATATTCCCTATGCTATATTTTACATGCCCATAACTATTTTGTAACTATCAATTTGTACTCTTTAACCCCTTACTTACCTTTTTTTACCCATCCCCCAAACCAGCATCCTATCTGGCTACTGTCAAAATTTTCTCTGTATCTATGAGTTTGTTTCTGTTTTCTTTGTTCATTTATTTTGTTTTCTTAGATTCCACATATAAGTGAAATCACATGATGTTTGTCTCTCTCTGTCTGACTTATTTCACTTATATCCTCTAGATGCACCCATGTTGTTGCAGATGGCAAGATTTCATTATTTTTTATGCCTGAGTAATATTCCATTATAGTATGCACCACTTCTTCTTTATACATTCATCTTTTTTTTTTTTAAGACATTCATTTTTTTGTTAAAGATTTTATTGGGGAATTGGGGGAGGGGAACAGCGTTGGGGAACCAGGGAGGGGGAACAGACAAGTTGCTGTCTTTTTGTTCTTCAGTCTAGTTGTGGAGGACATTGCTTCACTGGCCTATGTTGGTATCGTCATTGTGCTCTTCCCGGATGAGGCAGATCAGTTGCCGGCCTCTGAATGGCCGTTCTCAGCGGCTATTGGCAGCTCACTCCAGCTGCCGGCCACTCACTGTAGCCTATGGCAGCCCACTGCAGCAGGGGCTGCAGCCTACACCATCGCCGGGGCTCGCACAGCCCAGCTCCAGGTGGAGCTGTTATACATTCATCTTTTGATGAACACCCAGGTTGGCTCCATATCTTGGCCATTGTAAATAGTGCTGCAATGAACATATGGATGCATGTCTTTTCGAGTTAGTGTTTTGGGGTTCTTTAAATAAATACTCAGAAGTGAAGATGTTGAGTTTTTTTCTTTGTCTCTTGTTATAGCCTTTGTTTTAGAGTCTATTTTGTCTGGTATAAATACTGCTCCCTCAGCTTTGTTTGTTTGTTTCCATTTTCATGAAATACCTCTTTCATCCCTTTATTTTCAGTCTGTGTGTGTATCTTTCTATTTCAAGGGAGTCTCTTATAAGCAGCATATGGAAGACCCTTGTTTTCTTATCCATTGAGACACTCTCTTCTGAGAGCACTCAGGTAACACATGACCCCTCACCTCTATTACTGGCCATACTTTATTATGATATATTGCCTAGATTGCCATACCACTCCTTTCAGGACTGAAGCACTTATTCCTTCTGCCGCTGAACGTAATGGTAGCTGACTCTCTGACAAGCCTCTCTCTGAAGATTATTTACTAAATGTTAGATATGTTGGTACAAAGGCTGGCTTCCTTGACCCAAATCACAACAACTCTAAAGGTTATCTTCGCTCCAGAGTTCCCCATAGGATTGGTTAAGGCTTTTGTTACAACTGCTTTGCAGTTCAAATTTTCCCTCAGCCCACTCAGCTCCCCTCAGGTGTTGATCCAAGAGCAGTCCCAATCAATTTCCAGAATGCAAATATTTTTCTCAGGCTCTGCTACCCATGGAACAAGATCACCAATTTCCCTGGAGTGGACACCTGGACTGATGCAACTGGACTGATGCAACTCTCTCTCCTCCAATTTTGGGGTTCAGTTACTGGAACTTGGAAACCATGGCATGCATGCATATATATATATATATATATATATATATATATATATATATATATATATATATATACCATGTTTATAGCTTTACTTTTAGTTTTTAATAAATCAAATTTGAATTTATTTATAGCTTTACTTTTAGTTTTTAATAAATCAAATTTGAATTTAAGCTACATAGAGCCAATAAATTAGAAGGATCATTAAGTGGAAACAAAAATTGGTTTATATATCTTAATTGTATTCTTATTCAAGTGGAGTTCCTAAAATCAGTTTAGCTAGTCTATCTTAATGAGCTCAGAATTGGTCTTTTTTGCCTCAATTATTTTCACTCTCCAATCAATCGAAGGTAGTGCTGAGATAGTGATAATCTCTTAATACATACCACAAGACTTGTCAGCTCAGAAATGTGCAGTGAGGGCCGGCCGAGTCGCGGCGGTTAAGCACTGGCCTGGGAAGCCAGCAGCCCCGGTTCGATCCCACATACGAGGGCCAGTGACACTGCCCTCTAAAAAGAAAAAAAAGAAATGTGCAGTGGTCCCAAATTGTCCCAGGAGTGAAAAAATAAAGTCTATGTTATTTAACAATCTGGCCCCAACCTGACTTTTTCTAACCTGGTATACATTTTGGTCTTTTTTCGTTTGTTCCTTACCAAGGAACTTTCCTTTCTCCATGGCTAATTTCATACCTTTTGTTTCTATACCCAAAGGTGTAACCGATCTGTTAATATCCAGATCAAATGACACTGTTTTTGTAGTCCTGCTGTAATTTCCTGACAAGAGTGAACTGTTGCTTATTTTGAATACCATATTTTATATTTTGCCTCTCTCCTCAACTATAATGTTCTACCTTACATCAAGACAACAGAGGTAATGCCTATTTATCTTTGCTTCTTCCACTGTACCTCCTCATAAAAAGTGCTCAAAAACATTCTTAAATAAATCATAGACAATAAGAGCATAGAGGACAGCAGGGCCTACTTGACATATAGTTTTTTTCTATCAATAAAACTACCTTGAAAATTTTAGAATTGTTTCACTGAGTTTTAACAAAAACTGCTTTTCACTTGCTGAATAACCTTATGTACTAAGTATAACTCATTAATAATACATTTTCTTCAATACTCTGTATTAATCATCCATGAGGGAATAGTCCTAGCAATTTCTACTGCTCATGTTTTATACTATGAACTCAGATGTAGTTTTGAGGTGTCATTTTGCTGATAATAAAATATATCAATCAAAATAATTTATGTATTTGGAGTTTACTATGGAATATCAACAGTTCAACTACAACAGAACCAGATTATGAAACATTTAATCGCTTGACAGAGCATCTTATACCTTCAAAAACTCAAGGAGATTTTTATTTAACAATCTACATATTTCAATTCCCTAAAGGAAAAGTGAAAGATGTTTTCTCAGTTGCTGTTTCTGTAAAACTACAAAAATAAGGAGAAAAAAAGACGAACTTCAGGATTCTTTGTTTTTTGTCATTTGTGGTCAATTGAAGTTCTGATGTTGATGATGATGATGATGATGATGATTTGCTTAAGGAATTTGCATTCTCCTGATGTCATCTTAGATTATTTATCCATGATGAAGTAGCTGGAAGATAAAATGTCTAAATTTCACAGGGTAATAATAAGTAGATATTATCTTATAGATCCTTTAAATTTGCCTCCAAAAATAAAGGCATCCTTTGCATTAAATTTATATATGGGAACAACTTATTGTGACCTAAGCATGATCCTAAGAATTGCCCATGATTATCTTACTTAGGCTTCAGAATTACTTTATCAAATAGGTATATATGTCCAGGTTAATGCCACTAGCATGGAGCACAGCTCAGCTGTCTTTATACTCAGCAAATTTATTCCAGGGCACACATACTTAGCCTTTATGCAGCACTGTTTCAGAGAGCTAAAATATTTAAGGAAAATATGATTTGGACTCATGGTTTAAGAATTCTGGATGATTTAAACAATCAGTTTGCTATAATTTAATCAATACTATTACTTTGAGGTAGCTTTAAAAGTATGAATATTATGTGAAAGAATATACTTGTTTGTCTCACTAATTCGATGCTTAAATTTAAAAAAGAATTTTTCATTTTACACTATATAAATCAATCAATCACAAGTTTTCTTGATCAAGACAGAAAATGTTTTTGTGAAGCAAATCATTATTGACATTTTATCTTGTTCATTTATACCACTAACACTTGAAAGGAAATATACATATAATCATTTATGTGAATGAAAATGTACAGCAGGGAGATAATTAAATGCTTATACATATTGATATTGTTGCTATAGGACAGCTTAGTGTTTATTATATTGACTTACATGTGGTGTCTAGAAAGGAGTTAAACAGAGGTCAGAGTAAGATCAAGTTTAAATGGCAACTGCCATGGGCCTTCAGTCCTACATTCTAGAATGACATCACATAGAGAGGATATGCATAGAAAGAGCTATCAATGTTTTCATAATGCTTATCAATCACTTAGACTATTTCAATAGTCTCCTAATTCTTCTTAATTTTACCCTTTTTCCTTATAGCCTATTCTTAACCAGTATACAGAGTGGTATTCTGAAATGTAACTCAAGTCATATAATTCTACTCCTTTGTTCAAAACCCTCTATTGGGGCTTTTGCTTGCAGCTATAAAAGAATAATTTACCTTCAACTAAACTGAAAACAAAATTAAAATATTCCCTAGAAAAAGTAAATGTTTTGTGGTGA
The DNA here is from genome assembly GCA_033961575.1 of Aselliscus stoliczkanus. NCBI lineage: Eukaryota > Metazoa > Chordata > Mammalia > Chiroptera > Hipposideridae > Aselliscus > Aselliscus stoliczkanus. The sequence continues at coordinate 146,865,612 of CM066727.1, forward strand.
GTCCAATGCTTGCCATAACTTTATTTTTCACTTAAGATCATGTACTATTTCTATTCATAAGGCATAAAAGCCAATCAAAAAGCACCATCCAAAAGCTGTGTCAGTCTCACTGACCGGAGAAACAAGAATTGGAGTTCAGACCTTGCAAGGAAGTCAAGAATAATGGGTCAATGTCTCGAACAATTGAAATTGCATAAAAGTGTGTCCAATATTCTTTTAGTAATTCCCCATTTCTCATTCCTAATCTGAGCATGCAGGTGGTAGGAGACTGCCATATTTTCTAAATAAATAGAATTGATTACTTAAAAAAACAAATTTTAAAGCACAGTCCGGGCCTAGATGTCTTCACCATTGAAGTAATTTTCATTGTGCTACCTTCTTCCATGATATAGAGATATAGAGTTGTCGCTGAGAAGTAGATGAACAGATAAGGGTGATATTTCCCACAACAGTTGCAGTGATGTGGCCATATGGCCATGAATTCTAACCTGTGAAATGGGAGCAGAGATTATTGCCTTTCCTTCCTAGTTCAGGGCATAATGTCATGGCACCCAACGTATTTATTATTAACGAGATAAACAAGTATGCCTTTCATATAATATTTATGTAGTTAAAGGTACATCCCACCAGTTGGAGTTACAGTAGAAAAGACCGATCATTTTTTCATCCAAATATGCATCTTGGATAACTACTTTGTGTCAGAGACAGATTTGATCATACTCTAAAGGGGAATAGAGATCGAAGTGGTGGTAGTCCATTGGTCAATATTTCTGAAACAGCAGCAGGCATTGGGAGGGATAAAAGATACATTTCAGGGGCAAAAGATATGGAGGAGAAAGATGGGGAAATACGGAGAAAATCAGGGGTGTGGAGAAAGTTGGCTGGGGATTTTGTAGTAAAGCAGACAAAGCCATTTGCTAAAGCAAGGAGTAGGTTATAAAGCTGAGACTGAGAAGCCTAGTGAAGATTTAGGGTATATATTACAGTAAATAAGATAGAATAATAATTATACATAACTAAAAGGAGTAATAAATATTGAGGCCGTATCAGATGAGGCTAATTGGCCACACCTGCTAAAACTAAAGAACACTGATAAACCAGGAAAATCAAGAAGAAGGAAACTGGGAACACAAATTCAATATCAGGAAGAGACTGGGAGAGGTCACAGGAGATGGGATTTCAAAATTTCTGAATCACTGACTGACAGAGTGTTAGGCATATGTATTACACAGCATGAAAGAAATAGAAGCAATCTATCTGGTCTTTAAAGAATTTTAAAATTTAGTTAAGCACACAGGACTTACACACATTGTATTAAAAGGAGATTTCAGGTAAAAATATGTGAATAAGAATAAATGTTCATGTTGTAAATTCAAACAGAATACTTTGGGACGTAATTAAGGTGGATGATGAACTTGAACAGAAGTTTCTTGAACTAAGTGACTTTCAAGCAAATATTTGGGAAAGGGGAGAGGGGTGGGCAAAGCAAGATGCCAGGCTGGCAAAGAGGTATAGAGCTACCTCTGAGACCAGAAGGAATGATCACAGAGGGGAAAGTGTTGCCTTCCAGCGTTTCTGAGGGTCCCCATTTGCAGCTCTCTGCCAGGCACACGACTAGCCAGGTTCAGAGAGAAAGAGGAAGAAAAGGAGAAGGTAAATATCTCTGCTAGACTCCCATGGGGCAGCACAATGAGCACTCTCATCCAAGAATGGAAAAGATTTATCTGTGTTAGAAATAAATCATTCCTGTCAGATAAGTGCCTCATCTGCCTATACAAAATTATTTATCCTTGCCCAAACTGGCTGCTAGTTTAGTGCAGCTGTGGAAACTGAATGGAGCTCAAATCAAACAACAACCTCCTTCTCTGCCATCCACCTCCCACAACTTACCCATCCCCCCCCACCAAAGTCAAAATCGTGTTCATTTTGAAAAAGTCCTATAAGCACTATCCTGTCAGAAATCAGAGGACAACATTCATTTACTCTTTAGGAAAGGCAATTTTAAATTTATTTTGGTCATTGCCTATAATTGAGTTTAACTGAAGAAAATCCTTCAGTTGACCTATAGTCAGTCATTTATTTAAAAAAAAAATACAATTGCTCTCAAGTAAACCAGTCCATCGCAATAGCTGGAATTGAGAGCAAAGCTTAAAAAACAAAAATCAGAAGAACAAACGTAAAAAGCATCAAAGTCATCTGTTTGGGGAATATCAGAACTGATGCAGGTAAATAATTAAAACAGTTTAAGTGTCCTTTTTTTTCCTTACAAAAAGAAAATTTCAGGACCACATGGTATAAATGTATCACATACGGAAACTAATTAAAACCCTGTCAGAGGAATCTTGTCATCTCTTATACTTCAGTAAGCGAACAAGAAAATAGAACAAGGCTGCTACAGAAATGGGCAAAATAATTTGCTTTGAGATTTGTCATAATTTAAGAGAAATACATTTTAGGAACCCAAGTTGCTTATTCTGGGAATGTTACTATTGTTTTAATCAGAAGTAAGCTCAAGTTTGGACTAAACTAATTCAGAACAGTTCTAAATTGTAGAAGAATTTGAATGTACTATCACATGACATCTAAAGGTCATACCATGCCATGTGGATTATACTGTGGAAGAGAGTCAGAGGAAGTGTAATATATATATATATATATATATATATATATATATATATATATATATGATATGGGGGGAGAAAACGGGCTGTCACTTTGAGGGGTAAAAAGTATAACTATTGCACTATGTTGTACACCATTATAAATAAATAAATAAATAAATAAATAAATAAATAAATAAATAATAAAATAAAGTTCATGCCACGAAATCATTGCATTAACTTGAAACAAAACAAATCATGCAAACAAATAAAGCCCAGTCCAGGGGTGTATAAGTAAACGATGAGGTAGCTCTGAATTGCTATCCAGGTCCACTGAGTTTAATTCTTAGCTCACCGAGTGTTTTGGTTACATGGTCAGTCAAGACTTGCCACTATCATCATCCCATCCATGACCCTCAATGGGTTATCTAAACTATACATTCCATCTCACTTTCATATTTCCCTAGAGATTTCAGTGCACATAGTTAAATATATTTCATTGAATTGAGTTTAGCAAAGTACAAATTCTCTATTACCGAGCGTCTCCCTACCCCACAAACCACCCCGCAACATATACATGTACTCTCTCTTTCCCTTCTTTGTTTTGCTAAAATTAGAGGTATCTCATAGATTCTTAAAGACAAACCTGTGAATGATTATTCTCACCTTTCTACCTGGGCATTCCCTAATTAGAGTCAAACATAGAAAGAATATTGTTAGACCCCCTACTAGATGCTTTACATGTATGATCATGTGTTATCCTAAGAATAAACGTGTGAGGTATAAAATATCATCTGAATCTAACAGATATGAGCAATGATGATTGAGAGAACACCTGACTTGCCAGAAGTCACACAGCCAGTAAGTGACACACCTGATAGTATAACCCTATGTGTCTTTCTCAAATGTCTAGACAGATAAGCATTATGTTATAGTGTCTAATTTGAAAAGAAATGGCCTGATATAAATGGGAGGGTCCTCATTTGTAAAAAGAATTTACCTTAATATCAACAACCCTCATCCAGAATTTCAAGCTGTATTTGCTTTTGGAAATAAGTCTTTTGGTCCCAAAATAGTTCTGAAATATTTCTTATGGAAAGGTTTGTAAAATAAATGAAAAGAAGAATGTATAACTAATGAAAGCATCTTGGAAGGGAATTCAGCTGCCAAGTTAATCAGTTAGATTGTTAAAAGTTACTGACAGTAAAAGTTACAATATTGCTTTCTTAACACAATATAACAAATATTCAAATATGGATATAAAAGCAATCTTAGCTTGTTTGGATTCATAAAAAAATAAGATGATAGGAAATCATAACACACATATCTACACTCATGTCTGTCACATTGCAAGAATCTCCATAAAAAATATTTTCACGCTCTCATTTAGTAAACTATTTCATTTTGGGATTATTCTAAAAATCATATATTTTTTTTCCAACTATAAATCTCTGCAGACCAATAAAGTCCTTTTATTCTTGCTTGGTCTAATTACAGCATTATTTAGCACTGTGTGAGTTTTTAAAATTTTATGAGGTAAAAATATATGCAGCTCCTTTCTTCTCTCTTTAAGTCTACACTATAATTACTCCCCTAAGTGGACACAGACTGAAAAATGTCACAGTGCAAGACACTTAGATGCCATCATTTGAGTTTATATGGAGCCTAAGAAAGTTGCCACCTACACATGAGTATAACTATCAAGATTCAGAGATGACCTTTGGGTCCAGGGGTCCAGCACTGATAAGATCAGCGTGTTAGGTTTGAGCCCAAACTTGCTTTAATCGGTTGCAGTGTTTACCACTGTGCTCTGCTCATTCAGTAAATATTTATTGATTTTATGAATAAAGCAGTGTATTCTGTAGGACAGCTGATAGCTTTGCAAATAGCAATAGCTTTTTTTTTTCTTTCTTTTTTTTCCCCCTTAAGGAGAACATGTGAGAGTCAGGGAATTCTCTCTCCATTAAAGAAAAAGCCTAACCAAAGAAAACAGAGATGTGCCTCAGCTTTAGGACTCTGAGGAATATTGCCAGCACCTCCTGATTGTAAAAGGGACTGTAAAACACATTCAATCGCCTCTTCATCTCTTATCCAGACTAAATCATCTTCATTGTCAGTGGATATCCATCTCTTTCTACAGAAAGCTATGGTTGAGTTCACCAGAGTGAGAGGATACTCAGTCTCAGGTGTACATGCAAAACCATCAAATAAACAAGGCACTAAGCAGTCACAAGTCAGGAAAACAGGGGAAGATGTAAAATCAGTGAAGCAAAATAAGCTAAAGCTAAGCGATAGGCAGCAAAGGTAATGGAAATCTTAATCATGGTGAAAACCAAGAGAGGGTAAGACCTAAGTTTTCATGATCCAACTTATTAAATCAGACATCAGGATAAGAAGCGCATCACAACTCAGACTTCTAAGTTAAACACAACAAAATAAGGACAGAAAGACCAGGTAGTTACCAGGTAGCAGGAGCATGCTTTAGCACCTTTCCATCCAGTAGCTGATGGTGATGCCTCCCCCTCCTGCTCCATCTGCCCCCACTCAGAATTTAATATCCTGGTGTTCAGCTTCCTTTCTGCACAAACTTTGACATGAATTTTCAAGTTGTCTTTTTCAACCTTTTACCAGTTGTTAGTTTTATTTTTCCATATTTTGTTTTGTTTTGTTTTCAGAATCACTTTCTTAGCAAGATAGGTTGTCACAAAGGAAATATAAAAAATTAAATAACTTTCCCTACATTTGATTGTAACTCCTCTCTTTGATCTCCATCAAAGAAGTTTTTAAACACTTACTGGTGAGTTTCCGTAAGATGGTAGTCACAGATTCTTTAACTCAGACATGACTCTCTCGCTCTTGAGCTCTTCTCTCTGACTTTTGGAATTGAATATAGTAGCTGAAACAAATGAATATGTCATTTTTCTATTTTACTTTTTATGACCAGTGAAGTGATAGATATCAGAATGGATTCCTCTTTTTCATTTTCTGCATTATGCTGATAAAGAGGGCAGAAAGGTAATACTGTCTTTAAATGGAATCCAATGTCTCATGAGTATTCAGGACTGAGAGTCGCTGACATTGGCAAGGATTACAGAATAAAGAGCACTGATGATAGGTCTATAATAAAAATGTGGTTTTATCGGAGAAGACATTCTGCTTGCCTTGCTTCCTTTATCTGACATCTAATCAAACTGGAACCAGATTATAAGAAAAATTGTATTGTAGCCCTGGACACCATCCATTTCTATAGGCTGTAAAGTGGTCATGATTCCAAGCTGGCTACATCTTTTCCTTTGCAAGGTAAATTATCCCACTCATAACGCATCTTCTAGGAAATTAATACTATAAATAATACTTGGGTGCTCATACCACTGTTGTCCAAGTAATAATTAAGAACTACAATTTACTGTTGACTTGAAGATAATATAAAGGTCAAGATAAAAAAAACACAAAAAACCCAGCTTCTCTTTGTTGAGACATTCACTACACAAAGGACCTAAGCAATAGATGTTATATTTTCTATATATGTTTAAGGTGATACTTTATATTTCAAAAGTGATGCTAGTAAAAAAAAATAAATGTAATGTACTGAGTCCTTATTACTTACACTGCCAATGATAATAGAACTAATACTTTATATTTTCATATTTCTCAGTTTGTAGAAATTTTCCCATGCCTTATTTGGATCTCACAAAAACATTATAAAATAGGTTACATTTTGATAGGAGAAAAAAATCGTAAAACTGTTAAATGCTTACGTTATGTTGGCATATTTTGGGTACTTGCAAATATATTACCTTTAATCCTTAAAACAATCCAGCAAGGTCAATTTATAAATTAAGAAAATGAGGCTTATAGAGATTAAATGTTTTTATGTTTTGTTTTGCTTTTTTCTCCCTGAACACATGGAGAGTAAGTGAAATTCATACATTCATATATCCAAGTCTCTACTCACGTTTCCACCTGGATATGTTTACATTATCTCAAACTTTACATGAATTTATTGTCACTATCAAATCTGCTCCTCTTCATTTTCCCTTTCTAAAAATGACAACACCATCCTCTCAATTGCTCAACCCAGAAATGTTGGACTCATAAATATTTCCTTTCATTTTTCCTCATCCCACATCAAGTTCACCAGCAAAGACTATTAGTTCTACTTTATTTTTCCTAAATCAAACTATGTCTCATCATTTAATACTTTGGTCATTTTGCTCTAACCATCATGACTTGCCAGAACCATTTTAAATAGTCTCTCAAATTCCAGACTAACTCCCTCTGCAGCCTATTATTTGCAAAGCAGCCAGAATGTTCTTTTGAAAAAGTAAATTATATTACATCACTTTTGTGCTCACAAACTTGCAACAGCTTACTATTTCAGTCAAAGTGCTAACCATAATCTTAAAAGTCCTACATGACCCATCCCTGCTCTTATCTTTTCACTCTCTCACCAGCCTCACCCAATGTGCATTGGCCTTCCTCCTTGGCCAAGCCAAGCACACATGACTTTATGTCATTTGAAAATTCCTCTTTCTGGATGACTCCTCTCTTAGACATCCACTATGGCACCCCATTTCATTCAGGTTTCTGATCAAGTATTCTTATCAAAAAGATTTTATCTAATTTATTTAAAATAGCATGCCAGTTAAAGCATGCCCTTGTCTGCTTTAATTTTCTTCTGAGCACATTATCAACTTATATACATTTAGTTAGATTGTTAGTTTTATTATCAATCTCATGTTATTAGCATGGCATCTCCAAGAGAGTAATGATTTTGTTTTGACTCATTGCTGTATCTCTAGCACAGAAAACAGAGTCTGGAGTATAGAAGATACTCAATGAATATTGGAAATATTCATACATTCAACAAATATTTAAGTCTCATAAATGTGCTAGACACTGTCTTCTGAAAGATTTACATCTAGTGGAAAAATATAAACAATGATCATGAAGTTATAGGAGCAGAGAGTGATAAAGTTAGGCTTGCACAGTGGTACTGGGGGCAGCAGGTGGGCATAACCTACATTAGGATATCTGGAAGTCTTTCAGTTGACTATGAGTGTGGCTTATAGAAAAATGGCACAAAGGAAGATAGCAAAGCAAGAGAATTCCGAGAGATGGCATAGCAGGTGCAAAAGCTGTCAAGTAGGTGCAAGCAAGCAAAGCTCATTTGAAAAATTACAGAATTTTTAAGTGGGAAAATTAAGCACATTAAATAAAAGGAGAGTAGTGGGAAATAAAACTAGAGGAGACTCGCTTCATGTATTAATCTCTTTCCTAAACACAATGGAATCTGTATAAACTAGAGTTTTCTCAAAGGTCAGTCTAAAATATGATGATTGGATTAAAATACGAAGTATCAATGTGGAAATATCATATAGGAAGCAACAGCAATACTATAGTATGTTGCAATGAACAAGGAAAAACCAATGGATTCTAAAGAAATATTTTTGATTAAAGCACAGCTTTTATTTGAGATCATAAAAAAGTTCTGTAGATGGAAAGTGCCTGCACAGCAATGTGAATGCTCTTAATGCCACTGAACTGTACACTTAAAACTTGTTGAAATGGTCATTTTTAGGTTATTTTTTACCACAATAAAAAAATAAAAGAAATTAAAATATAAGAAAAAGAAAAAAAACACAATAAAGTACTAGAAATATTATTTTAAAATCCAGCTCTTAGTTTTTATTAGAAGTGGGAAGTAAGAGGTTATGGAGCAAAGTGTGATTCATAGATTTCTAGTTTAAACAGTTAGATGGGGCTGATTTTGAGATGATATATAAGTGGAAATATTAAGTAAATAGTCCAGTACCGAAATGTGAAGCCCAGTAAAGAGATATGGACTGAAAATAACAATGTGGGTGTTGGCATGGAGATAGTAATTGAAGTCTTTGGAAGGAATGGGGTTGCTGTGGGAGAGCACATAGGAACAAGGCAAGTGGTGCACAAGGACTCTAACAGGAGGGTAAAGATGGAGAAGAAATAAAAAGCAGGAGAATAGTTAACAGAAGTAGAGTGTTTCAAGGAGGGAGCATTTAGGGAAAATTATACTCACAGGCCATACAATATCTAAGAATTGTCTTTTATTCAGTGACAAAGAACAATGGTGATTTTAATGAAAGCACTTTGAGTGACAGAATAAGGATCTAAAATGGAATGGGTTGGAATATGAGTGGGAAGTGGAAAACATGGAAGAAAAGCATTTTATATTTATTTATGTATGTATGTATGTATGTATGTATGTATGTATGTATTTATTTATTTATTAGCTGAGCCATTCTGCCACCTGTTGGCAGCTCAGTGGCAGCTCAGCTCAGGCCTGGAATCAAACCGGTGACACTGTAGCTCAGAGCTCGCACTCTGGAGCAAGCAAGGAAAAACATTTTAGAATACCCCTTAAGAAGTTGTTATGAAACAGACCAAGAACTAGGTAGCATCTGGATCAGTAGAGAAGCACATTTAGTCAAAGGGGCACATAATTTTATTATTATTACTGTTTTTTGAGAATGGGAGAGATTTAAGCATGTGTAAATTTCATAGGAAGGTACCTGTAGAAAGATACAGTTTCAGATGAAAAGAGAGTGTTCTGAGTTGATACTTAAGATATTTGCAAAGAACATCAGAACTGGGCCATAGCTGATCTGCAAAGGTGGGCCACCTTCTTCATTATAAAAGGAGGAAAGGACATTCTCTTAGAACTGGGGACTCAACCAAGAAGCTTGTTTGTTTCTCACAAACCTGTAGTAATTTTTATAACGAAATCAGCTCCTTCTGTGAGAAAAATATTCTGTGATACCCAAAATAATTTTTTAAAAATACTTAGAGTTTTACAAAAATACTTTACTTGGATATTATCAAGGGGGCTTCTGTTAACTTTCTAGATGTCTGCTATTTTATTTCCAGGTATATAAGGCGGTTACTGGTTCTCTGAACAGGCCATCTACTCTCATGTCCCAGTGTCTGTTTCTGTTGCCAAATCAAATCTTCATTTCCTTAGTGCCAAACTAAGAGTTTCTGGCTAGAGATGCAAAAAGGAAGAAAATACAGTTTGGTTTTTATTTTATAAGTGAAACACAAGTAGATGATTATAACTCAGCGTGTAGAATGCTGGAAGGAGGGAAGTATTTTCACTATAACATCACGTATTATTAAGAAACTGAGCTCCTCAAGTATAAAATATGTCGCATTGATCCTTGTGCTCTCTTTGGCACAATAACTGTTATATACATCCAAACAATTCAAAAATAATTCTTGAACTATGGAATAACAGAAAACAGTGGTACCAGCACTATAGTTATGATTACTGTCATATTTATTACAGTGCAATAAAAGATCCTAAAGGTTTTTTTGTGACAATTCCATTTTTGTTTTTTTCAATTATCAATCCTTCCTAAATTAAGGTTATTGGGAAGACTGAATTTTTGCTCAGAAGACAATTAGAGTGCTTGAAATCATGTACCTTTACCAAAAATTATACCTTTGATTTGAATCCCAAATACATGGCTTCTAACTACATTGTGTTACTCATCTGCTTCTTTAAAATAACAGTACATTTTACAGGCTAATGCTAATCGAGATGAGAGGATTTTTAAATATTAATAATCACAATCACGCTGCATTTCAAAATGTACTTAGTGTATACCTAATATTAATTTTGAAATACTAATGTCCTGTGTTGTATACTGAGGTAGTTTATAATTCCAGAAATTATTTGATGAAAGCTTGATTTCTTGAGTTCTCTTACAAGCTCATCTGCAGCTCAGACTTAACAGGGCGTTTGCATTTAGAGACTGATAGGAGAGAATAACTTGTATAAAATCCCTGTATTTAGGTCATCATTTCAAAATATTTAGAGACATAGGCTCAATCATAGTTTTTACTCTGAAGGATTAATGGCATTGGTGAGTGATAATGTAGATTTGTTGAGTTTTGATTATACTTCTAATTTCAAGGTGAAAGATGCTAGATGGTGGGATTTTCTCTGTTGTGTTATGTAAGATACACAGGGTAGAATATATTATATATAATCAATGAAATGTACAAAAAAAAACATTGTTGAACATAATCTTCAGAGGTAATTTCAAATTTATGTGGACTTTTACTACTGTAAAGTTTGCCTATCCATTTTGTTTTTTCTTTGAAATAAGAGCTTAATACAACAGCTCTGCTGTGTCAGCAAGAAAGCACAAATGGTGGAGAATCCGACTCCAAAATTCTCCTCTTAATTATTTTTCAAATTTCTTTCGGCCTTATTCAACTATTTTAGACATTTAGAAACAATATAGCATGAAGGCTGAAGGCAGATTCTAAAAACCAACTGCTTGGTTTCAAATTCCAGCTCTGCCACTTATTTTATGACCTTCAACAAGTTTTTCAACCTCTCTGTCCTTTGGCTTCCTTATCCATAAAATGGTGATAATAATTTTCTACCTCAAGGGTAATTAGGAGAATTAAATAAATTAATGCGGGAGAAACACAAGAGTGCCATTTATATAGTAAACACTCAGCATGTATGAGTAAGACATGTATTGTCACTATGGTCTTTGAGCATATGTTTTTGGACCAATTTGAACACTTTACCTATGTCTTCTTGGTTTGATTGTAACAATTCTAGTATGTGCTAACAGGGACATACTAGACACTAGATTGTCTCATTCAACTTAGAAATAAAAATGAATAAGCTACATAAAAATAAAATTGAAGAAAATATACTGGTAAACTTTTGTCTAATAGTTGACATAGCAATAGTCTCATTGGCACACCTGCCATTTAATGTTTAGAGAATAGAATTATATGAGGTTTTGAATTTCAATTTCCACTGTTTCAAATTACAAATTACTTCATCTCTGCCACTTGTCACATTCTATGTGTTATATCTTATTAGGCCATTATCATAAACTGCCAAGGAAGCAAAACACTCAATTATTTTTTTTTCTTAAAAGGATCATAGCAAAGTAAATATTTTCCATTTGCAGAATAAAATATGTATATTGCCAAAATGCAAGGAGGGCAAGGAGGTCTAACAAAAATCTAACCATTTAATCCACGTTAGAAATGGATTCTGGAAGAAAGTAAAATAATAGAAATTTAAATAATTTTTTTGAAAAACTTAGTCAGACTTTTACAAATTTGATGGTAGATTTTTTTTCTTCTCTTTGTGACTTTAGGAATTCCTATAATACTTTATATTTCCTTTTGAAAACTAACACCGGTTCAGGCACAGTGCTAACCACTTTACATTAATTATCTTTTTCAATCCTCAATATAACAATGTTATTTGGTACTATTGTTATCCTTCACTAAATTAATGAAACACTAAAGCTCAGAGAGATTAAGAGATTTGGCCAAGATGACCCAGTTAATAAATGGACAAGGTTAAAGTTTAAGTGGTCTGTTTCTAGGACCCATGTTTTTAAACCTCACGCTCTATTGCCTTTTTAAGTAGTTAGTAATAATATTCAAACCTCAAACTTTTCTGTAATGTAAAATTATTTTTATTCAGATATTCTGAGAAAAGTTTTGATTTCAGTACAGAAATATGAGGTTCTTCAGACTATAGAGGAACTGAATTCAAATCTTAGCTTTGTAACTGAAAGGCCTTTTGATGGTTGACACACTTTTTTAAAGTTTATGAGCTTCAGTTTGTTCATTTGTAAAGTAAGTTTAATAATAGTGTACATACAGTTATTGTAAATTTTAAATGAGTCAATATATGTAAGTCACATAGTCCATTGCCTGGAAAACAGAAAACATTCAATTAATTGTAGCTATAATTATTGTTTGCCAAAAGTAAGATCTTGGGCTTAGAAAACTATTGTATTAATTAAAATTAAGTTTGGCTATGAGTGGCAGAAAACTTGAAATGACACTGGCTTTGAAAAGGTAAATGTTTGTTTCTATCTCATGTAAAAGTCTGGAGAATTATTTCAGGGCTAGTGTATCTTCCATGTCAGGAACCCAACTTGTTCTATCTTCTTCTACCAAGTATGTTGTCCATTTCTTCAGTCAACTCTTGGTCAACTTTGGCTACCGTCACCAGCCATATACATCTGCATTCAAGTCAGCAGAGAAAAAGAAAGGCTGAAAAAGAAAAGATAAAAGGTACAGGATAACCGTCTTTTAAAAAAAGGTCCCCAAAAGCTGACATCACTTTGTTCACAACATGAGGACAAAGACACAACAGCAAAGGAAGCTGGGAAATATCATCCTTTTTCTAGGCATCAAGAAGGGACAATTACTTTTTATAACAATGGATTTCTTATAAAGCATTAGATGTCTTCTTTATTCTCTTTTAGATTTTTAATAATGTCCTCTGTCTTGTTATTTATTTATTTATTTATTTATTTATTTATTTATTTATTTTGAGTAGAAAAACCAAAAAGCAAGAGTTATCATATCAGTTTGAAGAGGGCAGTACAACGTTATGATTGCACTGTTTCTGGAATAACATATACATAATGAAGAACCATAAATCCCTCTATTTTTTAAACCTCTTGTCTAAAAAATAGACTCAGGGCCAGATGAGTGGTGCGGTGGTTAAGCGCTGGCTTGGGAAACCAGCGGCCCCGGATCGGTCCCACATGTGAGGGCCAGTGACACGGACCTCAAAATAAATAAATAAATAAATAAATAAATAAATAAATAAATAAATAAACAAACAAATAGATTCATTTGGTGAAACAACACATATTCTGCTTCATGCAGATATTTTTGGAGAAATATGGGAAGCAAATTAATATTTTTCAATAACCAGTGCATGTCCTATTGAAACACTTGGATAGTTCACCAAAATAATGGACAAAATAGTGACTCTTTTAGCTAATGTTGTTTCTTGATTCATTCAAAAAAATCAAACTTTTGTTTCTGGTCATTAAACCTGCATAAATTGCATAGTACACAAGCAATCTCAAAAGATTATATTTTTTAAATTATTAATTTGCTGTTGGTCTACATTTGAAAAAATATGGAACTTAGAGAAACAATGAGTATCTTTATAGTGGAGAAATCTGACACCACCATATCCAGGAGATTAAAGTCAACAACAGTGATAAATCATGTTGATAACATATACCCTTGATAAGATGTGAAAGTAATACTTTTTCTCTGTGGTCTTCCACCCAAAAACCCATCACCCCAGTCCAATCATTAGTTAAAAAAAATATACCAGTATTGGTTCATTAGTTGTGACAAATGTCCCACACTACGTTAGTAATAGAAACTGCATGGGGAGGTATGTAGAAGCAATCTGTACTATCTTTGCAATTTTTCTGAAAAACCTAAAATTCTAAAAATAAGAAGTTTATTTAAAAGTCAATATTTTTTTGATTACAGCTATCTTTTATAAAAAGTGGAATTTCTTCTTTTAAAATATTACCAGTTTTATACTGAGGCAACTCCTTAGAAGTAGTTAATAGAATAGCATTTTTACGAATAAAGGTATCAGTTATGCAAATGATGGAAAAGCCATAAAAACAGATTAATTTGGAGATAGCAGAAATCTATGCAATGTTTCTGTTTCTCATTTAGAGATGACTTGAGTGGTAAAAGGCAGGAACTATCCAGAATCCTCTAGACCCTGAATTATTCTTGATCATTATAGTGAAAGAATAGTCTAAAAGTCATACCAGATAGATTGCAAATTTCTTGCCTACTGAAATTTTTTTCTTGGTAGGAAGTTTTCCTGAAGAACTTTGATCATAAAACAACTATTTGACATCTAATGACCTGTTCAGAGTCTATCTATCCAGAATTGAAAAGATTTTTTTGTTTATTTATTTGTTTGTTTCACCTCTCCCAGCTCTTCCATAGAAGGAGCAGATAAATATTATTTCAAAACTTATAATATACAGTTAGGAAAAACTGATCCATTATTGATAAGTTAACTTCCCATTTAATAAAAGATTATTTAGAGTTACCCTTACTTGTCTCTGCAGCATAGTTTGGAAAGTTGATTTTTTTAATTTTTTTTTTTTTTGGTGGCTTTTATTCTGCAGAGTTATAACTCTGGTATGGCTTAATGTACACTCTGTCACATAACAGGACTGTGTCAGCTATGCCAGATTACATCTCTTTAGGCATCAGTTTCCTCCTCTATAAAAGGAGGAAATAAAAACAACCTCATAGGGTTGTTGTGAGGTATAAATAATATGTGTATAAAGCTATTTTTATAGTTCTAGGCATAAAATTGCTCTTCAGTAACTAGTCACTTGAAATAGTAAAGGTTGCATAAGAGTATTATTCAAAGTTATTTTCAAACAGAAAATCTTTCCAGAAAATGAAAAAGAAATAACGATTCTATTTTTGCCTCATCCATCACCCATAAGGATAGGAGTACATATTTTACTTAGGTTAGGAATTATAAATTTTTCAGAATGAAAACCCTTCCTAATAGCAAAACATTTGCAGATTCCTACATAAAAATAATTTGACAGACAGTAATCAGGACAATATTTGACCATTATCTATATTTGTATAATGATTTTAAATATATTTATAATTTATTCATCCCAATAAAATCTATTTACAGGGGCCAGCTGAGTGGCTCAGTTGATTAAGAGTTGGCTTAAGAGCACTAGCTCTGAGCAACAGGGCCCCCAGTTCAATTCCCACATGGTCCAGTGATGCTGCGCCCGAGCTGAGCTGTAGCTGAGCTGCCAACAGGTAGCAGGATGGCTCAGCTGGTATAACAACAAGATTGCCTGTTTAATGGTGGGCTACGCCCACCCTCAACTAAGACTGAACTCAGCACCTTGAGCTTAGAGGCCACAAGCTGCCCATGGAAAGCCAGATGGTGACTGGCACCCTCCACAACGAAGATTGGAGAACAACTTGGTTGGTCCCCTTCCCTAATTCCCCAACACTGTTCCCCTCCCCAAATTCCCCAATAAAATCTTTGGGGAAAAAATCTATTTATATTTTTAAAACTATTTATGCAAGACCTAATATTCCTTCAGTCTAGGAAAATAATTGTGTGCAAATGGATTTTTGCATGGATTCCTTGCAGTAACACCAAGGTCTTTATGAGTTCATGCCCTCTGCTGTGCTCTGAAATCATTGATTTAAACCACATCTTTTGAATAATTAAAAATCTAAAAATCTCTGGTATGACTATACTGTCCTGAGACAATGTCATATCTGCTATTTAAGTGAAAAGACTTGAATAGTGCCTTTGCTTTCCCACTGCTGTTGTTTGCATATACTGATACTGAGAACTTATCCGAGGTGTCATCTTTCTAGTAGATCTGTAAACAAAAAATATAATAAGAGGCAAAGCCTGATTGTCAGCCTTTGAAGCATTCTGCATTGTAAAAAAGACCTATGAAAAACAAAATATCAGGGAATTCCGTTCTGTATTACAGATGAAGCAAATCAAATGTTGACACAAGGAATACACAATATAAGAGAGTAAATAAACTCTCCAGCTCTAATCACTGTTGGATGCAACAATGGCAGATACTGATGATTATAGCTGTCTCGGCTATAACTAGCTGTGTAAACCAAGACATCTATGTATAGTCCATATTGCCTGCCAATCCACTTATTTATTTATTTATTTATTTATTTATTTATTTACTTACTTACTTACTTTTAAAAGATTTTATTGGGGAATTGGGGGAAGGGAACAGAGTTGGGGAATCAGGAAAGAGGAACAGACAGGTTGCTGTCCTTGTGTTCTTCAGTCTAGTTGTGGAGGACGTCGCTTCACTGGTCTATGTTAGTATTATCATTGCTCTCTTACCAGGTGAGGCAGTCACTCACCAGCCATTGGACGGCCACTCACGGCAGCTCACGGCAACTCACGAAAGTGCACGCCAGCTGCCGGCCTGCCCTACTGCTGCCTACGTTGTTGCCTGCGACTCATGGCAGCCCAGCTCCAAATCAAGCTGTTGTTCACCATCTTAGCTGTAGAGGGCAGTGTCACTGGCCCTAATGTGGGATCTGAACCGTGGCCCTGTTTCTCAGAGCTGGCATCCCAAGCCAACTCTTAAACAACGTGCCACTTGGCCGGCCTGCCTGCCAATCCTTTTAGAGAGCCATAGACCATACATTCAGAGTCCAGTGCTGCTGAAGTTTATGAGGTATCTATAAATTCAATACCTAACCAACAATAATGACTCCTTGGTACACATAAATGTATACGTGATGCCTGCCATGGAAGAACTTACTGTAAAGTGGTAGGAAATAGAATTAACAAATAAATCAGTTAGAGTGTGTGTTAGCTTAGCACTTTTTGTTCTCTGTCAACTCCACCCAAAAAGACTTTGATAATGGAAATGAAGGTGACCTGGTGTGAAAATTGAGAAGAAAATCTACGTGCATCCTGAGGATGGGGCCTGGCCAAAGAAAATGTCAGTGTGGAGGTACATCTTGCCAAATGTAAACAGAACAACCAAGAGACACATATATTAATCCTGATCATACATAGAGCAGCAGATTCATTATGAGAACACCTACTCTAGCCTTTCACATGGAGTCACAATAGGCTCTGTAGCTTGTGCCTAGCAGCCTGTGAACTGTGGAAGACAGAAGAGACCAGAGTTTGAAGGAGAGTCATTTCAGGCACAAGTTATAATAACAGTGATACTCTCTCAGTGGATTTTTCAAACAGTCTGGATTCTTCTGACATTCTGTCTTGGAGAAGTTAGACAGGCAGAGCTGCATCAGTCACTTAGCAACAAAAGAAAGTTGGCAGGTGTGAGACACACAGAAATTACCTTCCTTTTTCAGTCAAAGGGAAAAGAAAAAGGTATAGATTAGTTGTTGTGCTGTTAAGTTGCACTTTGAATACTGTATTACCCTAGGCAGGTGATCTCAGAAAGTATGAAAACTTTCAGATAGGAAGTATGGAATATTTACAGATGGAAAATATTATGAGAGCACAAAGAAAATAGAGTTAAATTAATTCTAGGTGAAGGAGTCTGAGAAGACACTGGTGGAGAAAGAGGTAGAGTAGGCAATAAGCCCTGTAGGATGCCCAGGGCTCTCAATGATTCTTCTCAAGCTTTGCCTACTGGACAGTCCCTCCTAAATGAACCACAGAATAAATTACAGAATAAACCATATGACTTATCCTTTAGGATAAACCATAGCACACTTTATTTAGCTCTGCAAAGCACCAACTACACTTCATTTGAATTATAATTGAATGCTTACCAATGATCATCTCAGTTACCGTGATCATCCCAAGGTTGAATTGATATCTGTATCCTGAATGCCTAGGACTGTGTTTCATTGTTTGAAAATTTTCAATAAGTATTTGTAGACTATATAAAATATTGAATTAATGGGACGGCCGAGTGGCGCAGTGGTTAATAGCTGGCTTGGGATGCCAGTGGCCCCGGTTTTGATCCCACATATGAGGGCCAGTGACACTGCCCTCTAAAAAAATAAATAAATAAATAAATAAAAATAAAATAAAATAAAATATTGAATTAATAAAGGATTGTTAAGAAAAGTTTGCTTTCTAATTTCTAAGATATGTTTTTAAACCAATTTGATACCAAAATTATTTCACTCATTAATGTTATGAACACAGACATTCTGGCACTCTAGCATGTTCGAATTAAAAAAATGCAAATATCCCCCCATTCTTCAATTGCAGCGACTACTAATGCCTGCAGAGTCTTGAACACTACAATGAATGGTCTTTTCAATTTGCATAATAAGATTGCAAAACAAATAGTTCTTACTTCTGTTACTTTTACTCAACTCTTTAACGATACTTTGCAAAACAAACAAAAAACAGTATTCACTACAACTTAAGGTAACATTTAGAAATCTGATTTGTCAGTAGCCTATAAAAGTCATAGACTAGAAATATACAAACATGGCAATGTCTTTCTTTGTTTATTTCTTTGCTTGTTTAATCCATAGATTTAAAGGCATTTTTCAAATTAAAAGTTTTAATGAGTGTAGGTTTCCAAATGTTAGTTATATGTGAAGTCTCTTCATGATTGCTAATGATGATTCCAATCCACATATAGTGAATACTTGTTTGCATGGGTCCATGCCATCTAATAACTACATGGCCACAACGTATGCTTACCTGTGCTCCCGTTTCTCCACAATGACATCTCTTATATTGTTTGAAATTCCCTTGAATATATATTTAATTCATTTCTTCTACCCAAGGTAAAGATATGGGATTATATGGTCTCCCATTATCTTTCCACTTCATAGAGGCTAAATTAGCAGGGTAAGTATTCAATGAAGTTAAACCTCATTAATGGCACTAAAATGTTTTCCTTATAATTCTATTTCACTACTAAAGTTTGAGAGATTACTGTTGCAAAAATATGTGAACCACAGAAAACAATCCAGTCTCCCTAGGCTAAAATCATGAGAATAGCAAACAAGTGAATAATAAATGATAATTTATTCCCTTACATTATGAACTCTAAAATACTCATACTTTAAAGTATACTATAAAGTACTCATTCTTGGAAATGTAACCTTTGGTGAAACCATGGTCAGGTACCATTCCTTCTTCTAACCCATAAATGGAATCTATAAAGCCAGTTGATATACTTTCATCATATATATTTTAAATACCCTTTGTATTCTCTTTTTTGTGTATTATGTATTTCGATTTGCCATTATTGTTCACCTTCATGATGCCATCTAAGCCATGCCAGGGAGTGCTTTATCATATCCCAAAGACATAGGCAGGGGAACAATTACAAATACATAATAGGTAGCATACAGGGAGGCACTAATGGTCATGTAAAGTATCCATCTCTTTCCTGACAAACAGACATCCTAAATAGTTGGAATATAGCACATACTATTTAAAGTTATTTACCCTAGAGTTTCAATTTCCTGTATAAGAATACAAAAACTTAAATCATTTGTCATAACCACTTGGATTGCATTTATACTTTCCTTTACTAATACATAATCCATCTCAAAGTCCATTGCTCCAGGTTGAAATTATGGGAACAAAGTTCAGGTATTAAATGAAAAAAGAATTATATAAGAAAATCTTGTAGCCATAGATATTGCTTTAGACTTTCCTCAGTACAAAACACTGGATAATGCTAAAATATCTCCAAGTTAGGGACCAGTTTCAAAATACTCCGAAACAGCCACTTGCATTCTGTTAAACCAAAGGCTAAACACTGAGGTGATATCTAACATTCAAAAGAAATGGGCTTAATCGGAGCTACCAGTCAAGATGGCAGAGTAGATAAACATGGTGCTTGCCTCTTCTCATGACCGTATCAAAATTACAACTAAACTACAGAACAACCATCACTAAGAATCGCCTGAAGTCCAGAACAGAAGTCCTGCAACTAAAGACATACTGAGGAAGCCATGCTGAGACTGATAGGAGGGGCAGAGATGAGGAATGGACTGGTACCACATCCACTTGTGACAGTTAAAAATTGAGAGGGACAATCTCAATTACAGAGGACCCTCTGAGGAGCAAGGTTCTCCAGCCCCACACCAGCTTCCCCAGCCCAGGGTTTCAGTGCCAGGAAGAGGACCCCATAACTTCTGGCTGTGAAAACTAGCAGAGATTGTGGCCCAGTCTCTATAGCTACTCAAGACAAAGGGTAGCTATAGTCCCAGGTGTTTCTATTGAAAGGCCCAGGCATGAACTTACTTGCTGACAGACTTACTTGCTCTGAGCTCCAGGGCTGGGGCAGCAGCTCAAAAGTTGCCAGGGACATACAAGGAAGAACTGAGTTGTCTGACTTGAGGGTGAGGGCTGGAAGGGCAGTTTTCTCCCAGACAAAAGTGCAAACAGAGCTATTGTTCCTTTGTTGGGCATTCCCCTGACTCATCTTGTATATACAGGCAGCCACCATATCTGAGTCTCCCTCAACCTGGCTAACAGCTTTGGCTCCAACATGGTGATTGCTTGAGACCCCATCCAATCCAACTTACAGGCACACCCAAGCTGTTTCCGTGATTTTTCTTTACAAATGGTCTGTCTCAGTTCATGCTGAGGACTTTCCTAAAATCTCTCAAAGGTTCACAAACCCCAAGCAGCAACATCTGGTCTCAGCATTCTTTATACCTCTTGCAAAGCAGCCCCAACACTGATACTAGCAGCAGCTGGCCTTGGTTCATGGCTTAGCCTATCCTAGAACCCTGCAGCCCAGCACATGTGGCAACCATCTGCAGATCACTTTGTAGCTCCTACCAACTGGCCCTGGGGAGGGCACAGGCAGCAGCTGACCAAGCCCATCCCAAGAAGCCCCAGAACCAACATACCCAGTGGCCAGCTTCAGACCAGACAAGAGCACCACCCATCTACTTCAACAAATGGCACACCTTAAGGGCAGATTGGGCAGGCACCAGAGCCTTGCTAAAGTAAATCCTGCACAACAGGATTCAGGCCCTGCACAACAGCTCCTCCACTATAGTCACAGTCAGTTCTCACAAACATTCAGCCTGAGAATCAACCCCTTTCACTGATGTGCAAACAGCAACCAAGGCTCAACTTCAACAGAGGGGAACACACAACCCACACAAGGGACATACCTAGTGCAGCCAGCTCAGGTGACCAGGGAGACTGCACCACTGGGCCACCACAGGACACCTACTATATAAGGCCACTCTACTAAGACCGAGAGATAGAAAAAGCCTACCCAATACATAGAAGCATACAGGGTGGCAGCAAAATGGGGAGATAAAGAAACATGTCTAAATGAAAGAACAGAAAAAAGCTCCAGAAAAAGAACTAAACAGAAGAGAATCTACCAAATGCAGAGTTAAAAACAATGGTTATAAGTATGTTCAATGATCTCAGGGAGAATTTCAACAAAGAGATAGGAAACATAAAAATGGAGATTAAAAAAACATAAAAACAAAGTCAGAAATGAAGAATATATATATATATATATATATATATATATATATATATATTTTACACACACACACACACACACACACACACACACACACACACACACCCCATAACAATTTAGGAAGGAGGGTCCAGTAATGCCACTTCTGGGTATTTATCTAAAGAAACCCAAAACACTAGTTTGAGGGAAAATATGCATCCATATGTTCATTGCAGCATTATTTGCCTTAGCCCAGATATAGAGACAATCTGAGTGTCCATTCAATGGATGAATGGATAAAGAGGTGTGGTACATATACAATGAGATATTACTCAGCCATTAAAAGACATGAAATCTTGCCATCTGTGAAAACATGGATGAATCTAGGAGCTTTTGTGCTGAGTGAAGTAAATTATACAAAGAAAGACAAATGCCATATGATTTTACTTATATGTGGAATCCAAAGAACAAAATAAACAAAAAAGGAAAACAGGAACAAACTCATAGATACGGCGAACATTTTGATGATTACCAAATGAGAGGGGTTTTGGAGGTGGGTGTAAAAGAGGAAGGGATTAAGAGGCACAAATTTGTAGATACAAATAGTCATGGAGATGTAAAGTATAACATAAGGAACATAATCAACAATATTGTAATAACTATGTATGGTGTCAGATGGATACTAGATTTATCAAGGTAGTCACTTCATAAATTATATATATATATATATATATATATATATATATATATATATATATATGACTAACGACTATTTTGTACACCTGAAACTTATATAGTTGTATGTCAACTGCAATTGAATTTTTTTTTAATTATTAAAATTGTTTTAAAAAGAGGGGCCGGCTGAGTGGCACATTGGTAAGGATCTGGCTTGGAATGCCAGCTCTGAGCAGCGGGACCCCGGTTCGGATCCCACATATGAGGGCCAGTGACACTGCCCTCTACAGCTAAGATGGTGAACAACAGCTCCATCTGGTTGCCTCTATAGCTAAGATGGTGAATGTTGCCTCTATAGCTAAGATGGCAGGCAATGGTGTGGGCTGCAGCCCCAGCTAGAGTGAGTGGTCGGCAGCCACGGTGAGCGACCGTCCAGAGGCCAACGAGAGACTGCCTCGTGCAGGAAGAGTGCAATGATGACAACAACGTGGGCCAGTGAAGCAACGTCCTCCACAACTAGACTGAAGAACAAAAAAGACAGCAACTTGTCTGTTCTCCTTCCCTGATTCCCCTATGCTGCTCCCCTCCCCCAATTCCCTAATAAAATCTTAATTGAATATTGCATTTCATCAGTCCACATTCTTTTCAGTCATTGATAGATCTTTATTTAGAAAATAATGAATTTTAAACCAAAAAGAATATCAAACACTGTTAGAAACAATAATGATGTGATCAGTAAATAAAATTGCATTTGGTTGTTTGTTTTTCTGAATAGATATATTTTCAGAAAGAGTGGCACCAGTGAACTGTATGTCAGTACGCTCGCTTCATGATACAGGAGCTGTCATCCTTTGCATTGTTAACATTTTTCAAATTCATAGACTTCTAATAAGATTATAACCTTCAGACAACATTTAAATAAAATCCATTTTTTCCTGCTGAACACAATTTATCACTTTCTAGGAAATACATAGTCACAAAAAAATGATTTTATTAGAAGCATTCAGTGAAATAGAGATGTTGTAGACGTTAGGAGAAAAATAAAAAGACCAAGTTTGAAATAATAATAATAATATCCCTCAGGTCAGGCATTTCCTGTCAGTTCATGAATAACTGGGTTTGAAAACCCTAAGGTAAAGCTTACTTCTTAAACAGCATCTTGTATAGCTGATAAGGGTTTTTGTATTGACATTTTCTGTGGGTTTTTTTCACTAGTCTCTCTTTAGATTCCTATTGATCCACATCTCTGTGTTCCCTTTTAGATATTCTTCTCAAGAAATATACTTTCGTAGATTAGTAAATGTGTGCACAAAGAGAAAAACATGACCTCAGGAAAATATCATGGGGCAACGGTAATAGACCTTATGCAAGATGTCTGCCATTATCTGGAGAATGAGACTTGAGAGTCGAGAGGATGGGGAAAAGTGATGCAGTAAGTATGTATTTCTAAACCAAAGAAAAAAACATGTTTCACAAATAAAGGTGTTTTTAAACCTTCATGTATTGTTTAAAAAGAATTTGGGATTAATTGAATGTGGGACTTTGGGCACCATGCCAGCTGTTCTCATTATTATAGTTCCACCTTTTTAATTAGTTGGAAGAGTTACAAACTAGTTTATTGATAACAAAATCCTGAGGCTACTAAACAGACTGATGATCTAATTCAGTTTAAAATTTTTCTAAACTTATCATGTTCTAAAATATGAGAATAATATATGTAATTTTTAGGTTATTCTACCTCCGATTGTCATTTTCAGAAGGGCAAGTTGAGCTGCAGGGTGATTAACTGACTTGCTTAAGGTCAGAAATGCAAAACCACCACACAAAGAAATTCACAGATATCAGAGTCAGTACAGAGGGATCACTTGTGCACTATTGTTAAAAGTTCAAATCATTTCCTAACACTCAAAGATAAGATAAGCGTGGCAAGTAGGTACCAGTTACCCAAGGCCTTACTCTTTATGTCCAGAAACAAAGATAAAGAGCAAAGTAAAAGGATTAGACAAGTCCAATAATGGCCCAGAGGGGACAGGAATACTGATTCAAAGATTTTAAGCTGGTTAGGAATACCTTTTTTATAGACCAGTGTTTTGTACAATACATCCCATCACAATTGTTCCCTTGAAGTACCTAGCAAATAATCAATCACATAATACATGTGTAGTAAATATATAAATGCATGTGCACATAAATAAATAATTCTTTAAATTTTTTTTTTTTTTTTTTTAGGGCTATGTCACTGGCCCTCACAAGTGGGACCCAAACCGGGGCCACTGCCTTCCCAAGCCAGCGCTCAACCACCGTGCCACTCGGCTGACCCTTTAAATATTTTTTTATCAACCCATACACACATAAGTTTAGGAAATGCTACAAATCATCCTCCTAGCAGATTTCAACTGAAATATTATTTAAAACCTCTGAGAGTTCATGTAGCTATTAAAGGCTTTGTGAATTCTGAGAAGAACCTCCCTCCTCTCTGACTCTGCATGCACAGATTTTAACCTTGTTATATTCACTGTTTCCTTAACTTATGCTGACATGACAACCCTTTTTGTTATGCCTATTAACATGCTGTGCAAATAGTATCCCAAAAAAGCATGTTTGGGGAAATAAGTCTTAAGCATTCACCTCCCTGCACAAAACAACATGGGCTGAAGAAATAAAGAAATGAAACATAAACTAATACAATGAACACCATATATGCCACTTCTCTCATCCATATTAGTTCTTCTCAGCAAGCAATCCAAAAACCAGAAGACAGACAGTAAGTGGAGTCCAAATAAGTTTCCAAAATAGACTAAGCCAAAAGAGCATGTGACAAACTAGAAAGAACAAGGAGTCAGGGATCCCGAACCTGAAAAAAGACACAGAAGCGGTCAAGAAAAAGCAGGTCATAACATAGGGCAACTTCCTATGACAAAGCTGGGTTGTCCAATGTTGATTTTTATGTTCTGGTCACTGCATGTTACATGGGTGGGGCGGGGGGCTCTTTGGATTCATTGTTTTTAAAAATAGTGATTAGGCCTTAAACATATGCCAAATGTCATATCAGTGCAATAAGAAATCTCACTTACTACCAAAGGAAAGTTTAAGAAGGTGGTCCTAAAGGTTGTAGAAGTAAATATTTGCTTTTTCCCTTGTACAGTGTTTTGTACTATGTTTTGTTTTTCCACTTTAACATACCACCAGCGTGTCCAATGATAGCAGAGTATGTTAGGGGGTTCTTATAGAGTGAAAATTCATCATGGTGGTGGAGTTTAACCTATCCAAATAATATAGTCCAAGCAGTTACTTTCATGCCCAGATATATATAACTCTAGCTATTAGTAAATTTTTTATACTGCAGAATATCAGGAAGAAACTGAAACCATTACTTCTACAAAACCCCTCTTGTTTATTTATTCAGCACACTGGGTTTGTGCCTATAAGTTAATCTTTAGGAATCCACCTTATAGGAAAGCATATTTACCTTTGCACCAACCAAACCCCAAGGGATGAAATGGGGCATTTTGATGAAAGTGACAACAATCTCCAGACCAATGAGAGCAATATAATGAACAAACATGATGAGCAATTTTTATCATTGTGTTACAAAGGTTTTTTTAAGTTTTGTGTGGGGTTTCTTTTCTTTCTTTTTTACTCAGGAAATTAGAAAAAATTTCTTTGTGTTAGAGGGCTAGTACTTATCACAGATACAACTAGTTCTTACCATAAAGAGTTGTACTTTATTGATATGATTAAGTTAACAAATTGTTGGGCCGGCCGAGTGGTGCGGTGGTTAAGCGCTAGCTTGGGAAGCCAGCAGCCCTGGTTCAGGTCCCACATATGAGGGCCAGTGACACTGCCCTCAAAATAAATAAATAAATAAAATAAAAAAACAAACAAACAAAAACAAATTGCTACTTGTTTTCTACTTAACCCATGTGGAAATTGTTTGGTTGGTTGATTTGATTTGTTTTCTTTTTCCCCTCCTTTCTTAACTTCTTTTGCATGAACTGAGATTTTTTTAAAACATTCTGTTTTATTTATTCCATTGATATTTAGTTATACATATTTCTTGTATTTTTTTTTGGTTAATCTAGGAATTATAGTATGCATCCTTAACTTACAACAGTGTGCTAATAATTATTATGCATTCATGTATAACAGAGGGACCTAAAAATAGTATTCTTTTATTTACCCTGATTCCATATTTTGAACTAATTTTGTCATGCATTTTACCTTTATATATCTCATAAAAGCCACAAGTCATTATTATTTTTGATCTAAGCAATTCATTAAATTTAAAGAATTTAAGAAAGAAGAAAAATTTACTTTATATTTATTGATATATTTTCCATTTGTGATACATTTTATTGTTTTGTGTAGACCTAACTTTTCATCTAGTGTCATTTTCCTTTGGTGTAAATTTAACATGTCTTGTATTGCTTCTATTGATGAAACGTTCTCTCAGTTTTTGTTTTTATCGAAAAACATCTCTACTTTCTCTTCATTTATTAAATATGCCTTACTCTATACATAATTCCAGGTTGACTGGTTTTGTTTTTGTTTTTTCCTTGCACTGTTTGAAAGATGGCATTTGTTTTGTTCTAGTTTACACTATTTCTGACGAGAAGTCAGTGGTCATGCCTATTGTTGATCTTCTGTATATTGTGCGTCTGTTTTCACCCTCTGGCTGTATTTAAGCTTTTATCTTTCCTTTTATTTTCAAGCAATATAACTATAATATCCCATGCATTCTTTATTTTAATAAGTCTTGGGAACAATGAGCTTTTTGGATCTTTGGAGTGAACATTTTCCACAAATCTGAACATTTTTCAGCCACTAATTTTTTTTTAACTTTTTATTATTATTATTATTATTATTATTAGTTACAGATGTACAAAACAATGCAATAGTTACCTTTTGCACCCCTTACAAAGTGACTACCCCCTCCCCCTCTCCTGCCCTCACCCCAGATATCATACATATCTATTACAATTCCATTGACTCCATCCCCACACTATATTCCACATCCCATCACTATATATGTGTTAAATTATACTTGACATATAATATTATTCAGCGGCAGCTTCAGATGTACAGTGCAGTGGTCAGGCCACTACACCGTCCATGAAGTGGTCTTCCTGACAAGACATGAGTCCTTCTGATCCCCTAAAATAAATATTTACAACCTATTGATTATATTCCCTAAACTGTCTCTGCAGTAGTATTGTAGTTATCAATTTGTGTTGCCTCGTCCCTTCCCATTCTTCCTCATGCCCACCCCCATCCCATCTAGCCCTCATCAGTTTTTCCTTTGTGTCTCTAAGGCTATTTCTGTTTACATTGCTTATTTATTCAGTTTTTTAGATTCCACATGTAAGTGAGATCATATGGTATTTGTCTTTCTCTGACTGACTTATTTCACTTAACATAATATTCTCTAGGTCCATCCATATCGTTGCAAATGGTACGATTTCTTTATTCTTTATAGCTTCGTAATACTTCATTGTGTAAATATACCACAGTTTCTTAATCTAGTCATCTACCAATGGGCATTTCACTTGTTTCCAAATCTTGGCTATTGTAAATAGCGCTGCAATGAACATAGGGGTGCATATATTTTTTCGCATTAGTGTTTTGGGTTTTTCAGGATAAATGCCTAGGAGTGGAATTGCTGGGTCAAAAGGTAGTTTCATTTCCAGTTTTTTGAGATACCTCCATACTGATTTCCATAATGCTGCACCAATCTGCGGTCCCACCAACAGTGCACCAGGGTTCCCTTTTCTCCACAGCCCCACCAGCACTTCTTGTTTGTTGATTTATTTATAATAGTCATTCTGACTGGAGTGAGGTGGTATCTCATTGTGGTTTTTATTTGCATTTCCCTAATGATCAGTGAGGCTGAACATTTTTTTCATATGCCTGTTGGCCAACTGTATGTTCTCTTTAGAGAAATGTCTCTTCATTTCCTCTGCCCATTTTTTAATTGGGTTTTTTTTTTTTTTTTGGTGTTGAGTTGCATGAGTGTTTTATAAATTTTAGATATTAACCCTTTATCAGATATATTATTCACAAATATATTCTCCCATTCAGTAGGCTTCCTTTTTGTTTTATTGATGGTTTCCTTTGCTGTGAAAAAACTTTTAAGTTTGATATAATCCATATGTTCACTTTTTCTTTTACTTCCCTTGCCCATGGGGATGTATCAATAAAAATATTGCTCAGGGTAATGTCTGCAAATTTACTCCCTATATTTTCTTCTAGGAGTTTTATGGTTTCTGGTCTTACATTTAAATTTTTAATCCATTTTGAATTTGTCCTTGTATATGGCATAAGGAGGTGGTCCAATTGCATTTTTTTGCATGTGTCAGTCCAATTTTCCCAGCACCATTTATTAAATAGACTATCTTTACCCCAGTGTAAATTCTTGCTTCCATTGTCATAGATTAACTCTCCATATATATACATGGATTTGTTTCTGGGTTTCTGTTCTTTCCTCTGGTCTACGTGCCTGTTTTTATGCCAGTACCATACTGTTTTGATTACTGTCCTTGTAGTATGTTTTGATGTCTGGTAGCGTGATACCCCCGACTTTGTTCTTATTTCTCAGAATTGCCAAGGCTATTTGGGGTCTTTTATGGTTCCATATAAATTTTAGGATTATATTTTCTATTTCTGTGAAAAATGCCTTTGGTAGTTTGATAGGAATTGCATTGAATCTATATATTGCTTTAGGCAGTATGGACATTTTAACTATATTAATTCTTCCTATCCATGGGCATGGTAGGTGTTTCCATTTATTTGTATCTTCTTTTATTTCTTTCTTCAGTGTGTTATAATTTTCTGAGTACAGATCTTTTACTTCTTTGGTTAAATTTATTCCTAGGTATTTTATAGTTCTTGAAGCAATTGTAAATGAGACAAATTTCTTAATTTCTCCTTTTGTTAGTTTATTATTGGTATATGCAAATGCAACTGATTTCTGAACATTGATTTTGTATCCTGCTACTTTACTGAATTCTTCTATCAGTTCCCATAGGTTTTTTTGGAGTATTTGGGGTTCTCTATATATAGTATCATGTCATCTGCATGTAATGAGAATTTTACTTCTTTCTTGCCAATTTGTATGCCTTTTATTTCTGTTTCTTGTCTGATTGCTGTGTCAGCCACTAATTTTTAAAGTATTTTTATTTTCCCATTTATCTTCTCCTTCTGAGACTTCAATTAATTATGTTTAACCACCTAATATTGATCACAGGTAACTGAGGCTTGTTTATTCTTTTTAGCCATTTAATGTCTGTGTTTGGATGCCTTCTATTGCCCTGTCTCAAATTCAGCAATCCTTTCTTCTGCAGTGTCAAATTCATTGTTAATTCTAGCAGGTGAATATTTTATTTCATAAACTGAATTTCTGAATTCTAGAATTTCCATTTATTTGTTTAATAGTATGTGTTTGTCAGTTGGTGCTTTTAATCTGCTCACTCATTTTGTCCATCCTTTTCATTAAATTCCTAAACACTTTTAGAACAGTTGTTTTAAAATATTTGCTCTCTAATTTCAACACGTTTTTCATATCTGGGTCTATTTCAATTGATTGATGTTTTCCCCATTTATGATTAATGTTTTCCTGCTCCATATCTCAAATAAGTTTTTATTTTATGCTGAATATTGTAGATAGTATAGTGTCTTTAATCTAGGCATTGCTATTTTCCTATAAAGATTGTTGAATTTATTCTGACAGTTAATTTACTAGCAAAGTAGCATGATATTTTCAAGTCATATTATTAAGCTTTTCTAGGTCACATACAAAATAACTCTAATTCTAATGCTAGAGAAGTGCTACTCCTAAGACATAGCCTTTCCAATAATTCAACTGAATCTCCAGTGTTTTGCAATGTCTCTTTTCTCTGGATCATCCAAAATCTGGTATCTCCCAGAAATTTGTGACCTCCTAAACTTCTATTCAGAGCACAGCTTCCTGGGAGCAGTTCTGTTACGTCTCATGGAGTTTCACCCTGCACAGGCCCAGTTATTCATTAGAAATTAAGGGACCGCATTCCGGTTTCTACAACAGATTTCTCTGAACATCTTGCTTCTCTGAGGTACCCTGCACTAGCTATCTCAGCAGCCCCAACCTCTGAGCTTAGCTTCCTCAGCTCACCAAAACCACTCTGCTCTGTTTGAGCTCCACTTCCATTGACTTCAGTTCATTAACTGTCCTCAAACAGAAAGCCTGGAAGATTATGGGTCTCGCTTTTTGTGTTTCCCTTCTCTCAGGAATTACACTCATGAGTTTCCTTTTGTCCAATGGCTAAAAAACATTGTGTAATAGTGGATCAAACAATGCAAACTTATCATCTTAGAATTCCATAGGTCAGAAGTCTAACAGAGGTGGACGGAAATAAGATATATTCCAATGATGGAACAGAGCCAAGATAATAGTATAGACATTATGGTTCAAAAAGGGAGAAAACTAAAAAACATACGTCAATGGTCACAAGTAATTTCAAAATCCACCAGGCAAATTCCATTAGGTTTCAAAGGTTGGGAATAATCTTCTGTGGTTTGCAATCCTGTCCTCTGAGTTTGAAACTCTGCTATCTAGGCTCATGTCTCTGACCTCTAAGATATCTTTCTTTTTGCATGAAAGATAGCTCATGTTTGCAGCTGTAATTTTATCAACTTGTTTCTTGCCTGTAGAATTTTGGAGGATCTGGGTACTGTTTTTCACTTCCTATTGTCTCTTTCCTTTTGGTCCAAGCTGGCAGTATTTCTGATAACATAAAATTCTCAAGAACTTTCTAGATGTTCCATGTATATGATGGAATTCACTCCATTAGACCATTAGATAAGGGACTCATCCACAGATCTTCCTTACATAATCCTCTCTATATTTTTGGTTTCTTCTGAGATGACTGAGGGGATCTGAGTCATACTGTTAATCTCTTCAAAGAGATTTGTGTGACTGAATACTCTGAGCTTTTGGTTTTTCAGAGTTATTAGCAAAAAAGTTGAGCAAAACTTTGGCTTTTCCTTAAGAGCACTCTTTCCTGATAGTAAATTGTTTTAGTTTAGCATCTTTTGCCATCTGAGTAGGCTGAGAAATTCCCAGATCATCATGTTCTGTTTCCATGTTAAGTTTTACCCTCAATTTATCTCTCTCACCTTGCATTTTACTATAAGCAGCAAGTAAAGAAAAAAAAAGAAAAAAAAACATGACTCACCTTCAACGCTTTGCTTGGAAATCTCAGCTAAACATCCAAATTTATTGCTTAAAAATTCTGCTATCACCTATATGCTGGACATAATTTCACTAAGTTTTCTGCCACTGTATAAGACATATCCTCTTTCCTCCAGTGTCCAATAACATGTTACTCACCTCTTTCTGGAACGTCACCAGGAAAGCCTTTAATATCTGTATAACTACTAATGATAATTCCATGATGATTTAGGCTTTCTCTAGAGTGATTAAGGTTTTCTCCATAATGTTTTTCACTTCCTGTTGAGCCCTCACCGGAAGTTATAACTTCCGTATTTCTACCAGTAGTCTGTTCAAGTTCATGTTATGCTTTTTCTATTATGTCCCTCAACATTTTTCTAGCCTCAAACCACTGCCCAATTCCAAAGCCACTTCCACACTTTTAGGTATTTATTATATCAGTACTTTATTCTAGATACCAAATTCTGTGTAGCATGCTATTGCTGCTATAACATTCCACGTGCTTAGTGGCTAAAACAATGCAAATTTATTATCATACAGTTCTGTAGGTTAGAAGTCAGACATGGTCTCATTGGGCTAAATTAAGATATCAGCAGGGCTGTGCTTTATTCTAGAGGTCTAGAAGACAAATGTTTATCTTGCCTTTTCCAACATTTTTAGAGCAATCTGATAGCTCTTCTCCCTCACCTTCAAAGACAGCAATGATAGGTTGACTCCTTCTCACATAACATCTTTCTTCTCTTTTCCTTCTCTTTCTGTTTTATCTCTCTAACCCAGTTTAGAAAGGTTTGACATGTTTAAGGATTCACATAATCAGATTGAGCCCACCCAGACTTTCCAGGATAATCTCCATTCTCTAGGCAAATAGTCTTATTCACATCTGCAAATTCCCTTGTCATCTAAGGTAACATATTCTCAGGTTCTGAGGATTAAGGTATAGACATTTTGAGGAAGCCATTATTCTACTTTTCACAATTTATTTCCTAACATTTTTGTAACTTTTATAGTTGTTTGCAGCAGAAGAGCTAGTCTGTAGCTATTCATCATACCAGAAGTTGTAAATGAAAAATAGAAGTTTGTGAGAGAGTTTTATGTCACCATGCTTTTAGTTTCAAGAGGGATACCTTAATCATTTATCTACCATATCATTTTATATTTTTGAATATTCTTTTGGGAATGACACATTTTATAAATTTGAAAAAAATATGTTAGTAAATCTTGCTTCATTGAAAAAGATTGAAATATGAGAATCCTGAAAATGTAAAATTGTTTAAAATTAGCATAATTCCAAAGCTGAGGGATAAGCAATGATTGTAAACTATGTTTATGTTAATGTTATGTGACACTATTCTGTATACTAGTAGACAGCATATTCACCATTTTGTCATGATCTGTCTTGAATTACATAAGTTTCAAATTATGCAAAGACTTTGTCAAGACAGACTCAGCATAAAATATAACTGCCTCATACTAGTAAAACATTTTGTTATCAAGAGTACTGCTAATATGCTATAGAAGACACCTGAAATATAAACATAAATAAAAACATATAAATTATTTTATGAAAATATAACAAATCTTTGCATTGAATCTGTTCCAAGTCTTTGATTAGTGAATTGGAGTAGAGGGAAAAATGATTGCAAAACTCCTTAAGAAATATGAGGGAAAGAGGATAAGCTAATATTACAAAAGTCTGCATTGGTTAATAAGTTAGGAAATGTTAATGCATTAATATCTCAGGATGTCTGGAAGATATATAAATCATAGCAAAGGGAAGAAAAATAAAAGCATCACTCCAATTAGTTTTATGTTTTATTTTAATTAGAAATAAAACATATTTTCTTACACTGAACAAGCTAGCTGAACTTGGAAAATCATGATTGAATAATAAATATAAAAGACAACCTTAATTATCTTAACTATGTAGCATCATTTCTGCCTAAAATATTCTAAATTTATTCTCAGTGACATTTGTGAACATCAAGATGTTTTACTACAATAAATTACAACATAATATCAAATTCTGGATTTTTATAAGTTATAAATGAAATAGGAGAAGTGACAAAAAGCAAGAGGATAAACTCTTAATTGTTGCCCTTGATATGTAATTAATAAGGCCTTATTTAAATATGTAGAGTTTTATGATTGACCAAACATGTTCATAACCCTCATTTCCACCCCCCACAACTCTGTAAGACAACAAAGTAAAGGAAAAAACAGCTTAGGAAAGGGGGTGGTAGGATTTAAAGTTTACAGAGGACATTTTTCTTTGTTTCCAATTCCATATTAAACCTTTAATTCTTTGCTTTCAAATTCTGATGATATTTGACTGAATGAAAGCTGAAAGCTTATAAAGTAAATATTCCTTGGTCCACTTTCTAAAATAACGCAAGGGTAGAATCAGAAATGCCTTTAATGTAACGAATCCAAGTAATACAGAAGCAAAAAACAGAACATGCCAATATTATTGAATACCTTCTTTTGTGGATTAAAGGTACACCAGGTAAAATTTATGATAAACTCGTTTCTTTATGTCAAGGAAATCTCTTACCTGAATTCTTCCAGTGTTATACTTGAGAGCAGCTAAACACTTAAGCTATTGTAAAATGTAATTTCAGATTTTAATTAAGAAGCTCAATATTTTCCTTCAAAGTCTCTGCTAGCAAGCTATGCAGCTAACTCCTTAGAGACTGATTGAATTATGTATTTTTGGAAAACGGAGATAAAGGATATAATGTGTTAAATAATTTGACACAATTATAATTACTTTGGTTAAATGTATGTGTTATGTTTTAGCAGAGCTGATTTTCCAGGAAATCTTAAATCTAACAAAGTTCTTCTAAGGAGTTCTCCTTCTTCTGGATTTGATCCAGATATAGGACAGGAGATGTGCTCTATTTTCCCTTTCTTCCTTTTTCTCCATTTCTACTACAAATTTTTATGTAAGTAAAGGTCATAGCTATATTACAAAACTTTTTCACTGAAACAGTCCCAAGTACTATGACTGGAAAGTTGGTGACGAGAAGGAGGAGATATTACAATACCATAAACGCCATGATACAAAACTCTAGGAGGAATGATATTGAAAGATTCCTCTTTCCTCAACACTTCCTCCTGGCTCCTTCTTGAGAACACTTGTCTTAAAACACTAGTATTTGATTTCAGATCTGTTGGGAGCTGACAGCACCCCAGTGTCTGACAAGGTCACATTGCCACGCTCAGCACTGGATGTTTGGGGTGCTGCCTTATGGTTGGTCATGTAATATCTCCTGCCTCTATGAACCCATGTGCCTTTCCTCTACATCGGATCCTATAAGAGACAGTACTTTCACTGCACTTGTGGCAAGTTGCTGTGGTACCCCAATGAGAGATGGCTATGTAAGTCAATGACGGGCAAGGTTTCCCAAGGGGGAAACAACCCAAAGCAGGCTATAGCCCCGTGGGGACCCCAGGACTGAGAAATTGGGGACTCAAGCCTCTTGGAAACAGACGCTCAGACTCCTGGCCACATAGGCCAAAGGCCTGTCTGTGAGAAACTGATGATACACATCAGTCCTTGAGCTCACTTGCCTAAGGCCACTGCTGTGAGAGGTCTCCAGGTCGTGAGAGTTCCGTGCAGCTTACTGACCATGGGGTATGTTAATTAATAGCGTTATTTGAATTCTTTGCCTTGCACCTTGTTGTAGCAACAGACACTGAAGCTTTGACTGAGAAACAGATGCTACCTCCGTAGGATAAGAGAGGTGTGAAATCCCCTTTGGTTGCTAGGTATTGTATTTACATAGGAATAGACGTTAGATACTTTTACCCTAAACATAGCCACTGCTAGTCTTTTAGTAATAGTTGAAGTATACACCCTGTGAGTCTTGCTGCTGGAATTTGGGATAATGACTAGGTAGTCATGGTAACCACTCTTTAGGTGATATGTAGAGATAAGTGAATCTTTAGCACAGAATAGGCCACGCTGCATCCTGGAGAGAACAATTACAAGGAAGTAAAGACTGCAAAATCCTAAGAGGTGGAACTTAACTTGTGATTGAGGTAATGGTCAAAAATTCCTATAAAAGGGACATGCTGTAACAATAAAGTGTGACACTTCTTCTCTGAAACTCCCCTGGTGTCTCTACTCTCTCCTTTCCTTCTTCTTTCTTTTCTTCCCTCGCTGACACTGTCCCCACCTGAGAACCCCTGGACTCGCGGAGGCTGGTCCTCCGCACAGACCAACTTCCTTTTTAACAGGAGGCAATAAAAGAATGAAAATTTTTGTAAAGGTGAAGGAAAAAATAATATCTATGTGTGTATTCTCATATGCTGGGAAAATACATTTGGTGTCAGTGGAAAGTGATCTCAATAAAATAATTTAATTTGGGGAGTGTTCTATCCTGCTCAGAAAGGAAACCAGCTAGGTATTTGTGTCTGTTTTACCAAAAGATTTCACTATAGGATTGGAGAGACTGTTTCTATCAAGTTTCCTAAACAAGCACCTTAAGAAACCAGACTAAGTCTTCCTTCATAATCGATAATTTACTCTAAATTCAGTCTATATCATCTATATTTGTTTTTCCAATAGGAGTGCAGCAAGTCTAATGTCCCAGTAACATTTAGAAATCATTCTGACTTTACATCAATATATTTTAACTTGAGTTCTTTGGGAAAAGGTACAAATTTTTTTTCATTTATTTTTTTAAAATTATGTTTATTTATCCTTAAATATATTCTCAAAGTGAAACATTGTTAATATTCGTAGAATTTAAATCACCATAAAGAATTGTTAATTTAAAATAAAACTACCTATTTCCTGAATTCATTGAATTTGCATTTAAAACAATCTGTCTTTAAATTTGAGATCAGCTTCTTTATGATGGCTTCTTGCAAATGGAGGTATGTAGATAGCTTTGCTTCTGGCATCATTAATTTAAAATATGAGCTTATTGGTACTATTCTAAGACTTGAACACAATACCTATTTCATGTATCCTCATTCTATAAATGTATAAACAAAGAATTTTCTAATGTTAAAGAAGTAAAGTTAATAAACCTCACCAAATGAGGAGACTAAAAAGTTCTATTCAGAATAATACAACTCCATATACATACCTCTACTGGTAACTGCACACAAAGTCTTACAATAGATTTAGCATATACTTTTCTTTGGTAGATGGTACTGAGATCATCCACCATTCACTTTGGTAGATGGTACTATAAATGCATAGTTCAGAGGATCAATCTCTGAAGCTAAGCAGCCAAGAATAAGACCTAATCACACATGGGGTGAGGAGGGGTCTAGTGGCCACAGTGCTGTTATCACTCAGCAATGAGGATGGCCAACTTCAAATACAAAGAGCTTCACCTCTGTCATATCAGAATCAACTAGATGGTTCTTTGTGCTTGAAAGGAGAAATGCCTCCCCCAACTCCCACCCAAATGAGAACACCCCCTCACTTTGTTCAAGTCTATGTCAAAGCCTCCTTTGATTTACTTGATGGAAGGATCACAGGGAGGATTTCAGCTCCAGGGCAAATATTCTATCTGTGATTTTTCAGGCTCAACTGCAGACATGACAAAGGCTTTATCTGGCAGTCCTCAGGGGATGACAAAGGAAAGCTTCTCTTTCCATAGCAGATGAGGTATACAGTAAATTGCAGTCTCTGAAGGGAGTTGCAGTGAGGGCTTGGGCACAGCTGCTGACCATACTCATATGCATATCTGCATTCCTAACCCAGGCACCTTGATTTATAGACCTCTTTTTCTGGGTCCTTCAGAGAGGTCTTCCTCAGGCACCTCTTCTGAAACCTCCTTATTGGGGGAAGGAGTGGAGGGGAAGACATTTTTTTCACTCTAAGTTAGTAGCCAGTATTTTTTCACTCTCACCCTTCCTGTGCCTCCTATGTATCCATACAACTGTAGGAAGCTTTTGTTCAGTGCTCTGTCAACAGTGAGTCACCCCCACATCTATGCTGTCCACCTGATGACTGACCTGTGAGACGTTCCAGGAGGGGAAAATGAAAGGAGGGGAGGAGGAGAGGAAAGCACTTTCTGTGGTTTAGATTTTGCTGATGTCATCACAGTAAATTATTAAAGGCTTGACTGTTACTTTCATTTTTGTCTTGTTACTTTAGTCAAGTATTTCTACATCTAGCAGCTCAGCTCTCTCCAGCTTGGCTGAGTTCCTATACCTAGGGCGTATGCCCATCCTTAGATACAAGAGAGGCTAAGAATTCAAATTTTCTGGCTTTTATCATTACAAAATGGATGGCTAATATGGGAAATTACCAACATGTAGAAAGATGGGTAGCTACTCATGGGTAGTTTTAAATTATTACTTATTAAGCATCTATTGTGATTAATGCACTACTTCAATGGACATATAAACAAGATTTATGTCATTTTTCACTGTACCCCTTGATGTTGGTCTTAATATTATTATCATTTATTGGTAAGCAAATGGAATTCACAAAGACTAACTAATACAATACAAAGAGTTTCCGAATTAGAACTTGAATAAATATATCTCATTTTATGCCCCCACATCGTGTTTTCTCTTTTTTTGGTCAACTGAAATATAGCTCCTTTTCTAATAAATAAATACTCAACAGTATTTGTTTAATTAAATTGAAATGTTAGTACTTCTTGATAAATAGAAGCTGAGCTAGAATTAGCTCACCTGCTTTTCTTCTAAAATTAACCAGACTATTTTGCCAAAGTTTCAGCAACCTGTTTTTCATGATTTAATATTATTTAGTGTTTTTGATTTTATTATAGAACCTTTTGTTGTACAGCATCTGAAGCTAAGGAGTAAGATAAATGGGCTTTGGAGTGTCAGATATGTCTTAATTATGAATCATTGAGTTAGTCACCAGTCAATTTTAAAAAGCAATAATAAAGTAGAAAAAATAGAAGGGGAAAAAAGGTCTTGAACATTTTTTTTTTTCCTTCACAAGTGTACTTGTTTCTGCAAATGGTTTCAATGAATCATTTCAAAATTGAACAAGAAACAGATGTCAGTTAATTAAAGATTTGAATTTAATGATATGGTTGCATAGGTATGGCACACAAAACATCTGTGTTCTAGTACCTAACATTAATTTAATTTCTTTACAGGAATCATTTACATTTTTCTTCATTTTCAATAAATTGTTTTTCACCACACAAAATAACATTGTAGTTGTGAAGTCATTGGCATCTAAACAGACCACTATGAGGCTGACTCTACAGCTTTCACTTAGTGAGTTCTGCATTCTGTGGGGAACCATATACAAGAATAACAAGCTACACTAAATTAATTCTAAATTATGTAGACAGCATGTTCTTTGTGCCCTGTGAGGAGATTAAAGGAACACTAGGATTAATAGGTCATACCATATGCAATATGTGTTGAATATTTATCATATGTCAGGGCCTGGGTAAATCACTTTAAATACATTATTTCATTTGGTCCTTTAATCGTCCCATGAGACAATCATGACTATTTACATTTACAAATGAGGAAACTAAATTTCAGTAAGATTGTAGTAACTTGCCAAGATTCACAAAGCTAGCAAATGGTAGAGCTATAATAAATAAATAAATAAATAAATAAATAAATAAATAAATAAATAAATAAAAGACTTTTCTTATTTTCCCTTTGCCTTTAGCCGCTAGGTGTACTGCCTTTGAGAAAATTTCCCTGCTCCTAGCAGTGCTCAGTAAATGTTACAATTTCTATCCACCTCTCTTTTAGTTATACAAGTCCATTAGTTATAGAATTCAGGACTATTCAACTTATTTTCTTAGGTTATCCTAAGATCACTGGATGCAATTTTTTTTAAAATTTTTTATTTTAAAGATTTTATTGGGGTAATTCGGGGAGTGGAACAGCTTTTGGGAATTGGAGAAGGAGAACAGAAAAGTTGCTGTCCTTTTGTTCTTCAGTCTACTTGTGGAAGATGTTGTTTCACTGGCCCATGTTGGTATTATCATTGTGTTCTTCCCAGGCAAGGCAGTCGCTTGCCGGCCATTGGACAGCCACTCACGGCGACTCATGAAAGTGCATACCAGCTGCCGGCCAGCCTCACTGCAGCCTACGCCGTCACTGGCGACTCACGGCAGCCCAGCTCCAGGTTGAGCTGTTGTTCACCATCTTAGCTGTATAGGGCTCAGCATCACTGGTCCTCATGTGGGATCTGAACCGGGCCCTACTGCTCACAGCTGGCTTCCCAAGCCAACTCAAATAAGGAGCCACTCGGCCGGCTCTGGATGCAATTTTTAATATATGTTTTAGGAGTCATGAGAAGTTGGGCCAACATCAGTAAATTCAAAAGAACTGCTAAAGTTCAAGGGAAGTATGCATCTGGCAGACACTAGGGCCTAGACCAAGGTTCCCCCAAATCAGACTAAAACACCCTCTGCTCTGTGGAGAGAGTGGTGGTGACTTGCTAGTAGCCCCTTGAATAGGCACTGAGGGAAAGTAAGACACTCTCCAGGATCAAGTGGAGTGCTAGAGAAAGTAGGTTTTTCTTTCTTTTTTTTTCTTCTTTTTTAGCTGAGCCATCCTGCCACCTGTTGGCAGCTCAGTGGCAGCTTAGTTTGGGCTGGGCATCGAACTGCTGTTGCTCAGAGCTCGCACTCTTGAGTGAGTTCTTAACCAACTGAGCCACTTGGCTGGCCCTGAGAAAGTAGGTTTTTGCTTTAAAACTCAGACAAATTACTGTGAGGAGTATAGTTAAAAAGCACACTCTGGGTCACTTTCGTGATGAAGGGGCCCCTCTTGTAGTTCCTGAAAACTGGGATTCCGATGCTTCAAAGAGAAGGAGCTCCTGGTTGAAACAACTTTCTATTTCCAAAGAGGTGTTGTTCACACAATGTAATGGAAGACCCAGTGGAAGACAGCGAGCTGGAAGAGAATCAATTTAAATGGGGCTGGCCAGATAGGAAGGCATGAGAACCCAGAATGGGGAAATAAAGACAAAGGCAGAGCTTTTGCAGAGGTACTGGGAGCCAAAGTGGAGTTTAAAGAAGTGGAGAGGTACAGAAAGCAATAGAGGAGTACAGTGCAGAGCCTAGAGCCAGAATTCCTTGGAACTGGAGCAGAACTTTGCGATGGAAATCAGGGGAATTTCTCTTTTTAGTGTCACAAAGGCCCTCAGCACATTTTGTCTAACTGTGAATGGTCCCGCTGGTATTTGAATAAGAGTCTGCAGGTTTTTTCTTTTATGTAATTTTTTAAATACATGTGAAATCTCATACATTTCTATATATATGAATTGAAAATAGCATAGTCTCTTCGGAAAAGAGTTTGACATTTTCTTAAGAAGTTAAACGTACACTTACCATATCACCCAGAAATTTCAAGAACTCTCATTCTTATGTATTTACCCAGGAGAAATATATGTCCACACACAGATTTATATCTAAATGTTCGAAGCAGTATAATTTATACTAACCAAAGTTGGAAATAATTCAAATGCTGTGATCTGGTGAATGGATAAACAAATTGTGGTGTAGTCACACAAAGGAATAACACTTATCTATAAAGATAAATTAACTATGATATGGGTGTTAACACGGACAAACTAAAATATCACATTATGTGGAAAAAAAATCCCACAAAAGATGACATACTGGTAATTATATTTATATGAAATTCTATAAAGGTCAAAATGAAAGAATTGATTGGTAATCACCAAGTGAGGAGTTAAAGACAGTGTTGTTTCTTAATGGACTCAAGGATATTTTTTGACTTGGAAATAGTCTATGTGTTGACCAAAGTAAATGTTACACGATGATCTACATTTTCCAAAACTCATCAAACTCAACATTGAAATATAAAATGGGTGAATTTTATTGTAGCTAAATAATACTTCAGTAAAGCTGTTTAGAAAATTCTATGTATTA
Organism: Aselliscus stoliczkanus; assembly: GCA_033961575.1. Taxonomy (NCBI): domain Eukaryota; kingdom Metazoa; phylum Chordata; class Mammalia; order Chiroptera; family Hipposideridae; genus Aselliscus; species Aselliscus stoliczkanus. The sequence continues at coordinate 146,906,761 of CM066727.1, forward strand.
GATAAAAATAAGAAAATGGAAACATATGTTCTCAATGCCTAGGGATTACCCCTGTTTACACCTTAGTCCATATACTTCTAGGTATATATATGTATATATATATATATATATATATATATTTGCATTTTTACAGAATGAGATCATACTATACATACTATTTTTTAACCAGATTTTTTTAGTTAAGAATTTCCACATTTCTTGGACAATGAATATGCTTGCTGGATCCCTCACCAAACAAACAAAAAAACAAAACAACAACAGGAAAATACTATGTATTTAATACTATGTATTAAAGTCACTTGAAATAATGTATTTCCCTTTTGATTATGCCACCAACTTTATATATAAGGTTTGTTTGTTTTAATATGTTTTCAACTTTTTATGAATTAGTTTTTCTCCAATATTATTTCTTCGTAAGTTATGAAATACATTTACATGTATTCAAAATAAAAACTCTGAAATAATATATATTCACAGAAGCATTGCTTCCACTCTGCACCTTTCATATTGTTCCTTTCCCTTACTGAAGAATCAATTACTATTGATTTTTGGTTTTCTTTTCCATCATTCCTTTTTGAATACATAAACATCTTCCCCTTAATTACTTACAAAGCCCTCTTTCATTACTTAATAAGATATGTTGTAAATTACACCATATAAGTGTATGGATATGTTTCTTATCTCTTTTATCATCCATGATACAAAGATTAGCCTCAAGCAAGGGGAATGGAGACATGTTTAGAAAATAGAGTAAGCCTGCTGATTGCTGCATGGGTTTCAAATGAAAACAAAATTATATCACTTTTAATTTGAAGATTGTGAGAAGGGAAGGGATAAGAAAGAAGAACACACTAGCTTATTTTATTATTTTTTTATATAAAGTAACAAATATAACAGATATTAACACACACCGTATTGGTATAAAGAAAACAATTAGAACACGACTACAAATCTCTCTAAATACCAAAATATAAAACATAGGCATTTATACTTCTAGAAATGTATTCAAAACATAAATTGGCAAAAATACAAAATGAATTTTGTGTGATTAATCTTTGTGTCATTAGTGGTGATAGCAAAAGATTGAATATAACCTAAAAGTCCATCAATAGAACAGGGCTGGTTGAATAAACGATGGTACATTCAGACAATGGCGTACCATATATGGTAAAAAGGTATAGAAGACATTTCCATATACTTATATGGAGTAATCTGCCATATATTCCTCTTATGCAATTCTTTGTGCCAGACCAATCAGTATAGTTCATCTTCTTGTAATATGACCAAGAAAACATACAAAACATTAGTTCCTGTTGGAATGTCATACAAATAGTCTTTTGAGACCCTGAGTACTTAGACTGAGTAATTCCTTTACTGGGCATTATGAAATGGTCCTAATTAACTTTATCCATTAATTAAGTAATTTACTTACTTATACACTTAGTAATCACACAATGTACTACTGAACAGAACTCAGACTTTATCTAGCCTTATTTGCCCATTACATAGATTAAAAAACCTGAAGACTGAGGGTTTTACCATTCTTCTTTAATATTTAATTTAAGAAACATGTCTACAAGGAATCTGCCATATCATTTTTAACATTTTTTGAAACACTAGATTCTTGAAAAAAAGAGGAAAGTCAAACATTAAAAATTTGCATACATATGATGTGCCCTACGAGTAATACACACATATATGTATGTTCTATAAATAGTATTCTACTTCTCCATTTTTGCTTTTAACCATCTCTTCCTTCCACTCATCACTTGTTTTAAATTCTGATCTCTTTGATTAGATGTAAGTTACTGCTTTCGGTTCCTCCATTTCTTAATAGTACAACTTGTTTCCATAAACTTTTCTTAAGTACTACAATTTTTCTGCCTCAGTGTATCAGAAATTCTGAGGTGGTCTGTATTGGACTAATCCATGATTGGAAAGTTTTAGGAGTTCCCATCTCACGAAAGGACAAAGCAGCCTGACTGTGCTTTCTTAAAAGAACTTATATCTTATCAGTAACATTTCCCCATGCCTTATTGCCCCCAGGCTGCCGACAGCTGAGTGCTAACTTGACCTCCTTTGGACTTATGACTTTGTCTCATTAAATATATATATTCTTCATAAAAAGATAGCTTTTCTGGTATTATAATATTTGTGGATTTATATCCGGCACTTATTCACCACACATTTGTATGTAGCCTATGAATGTGAGTGAAAAACAATGTGAAAACATGAAAAAATGAAGAGCAATATAACATTTAGTCATAGGCCACCATTTATTGATTGCAGGAGAATCTTAGCATTTAATTATATTTTAGTAGACCCATGCAAGGATTGCATTTATGCATGGAATGAGACTTAACCAACAAGTAGCATAGACTCAAACAAGCATTTGGTATCAAAATGCACTAGCCTACTTCCTTCCTTCCTTTATACCTAATTTGAATTGTCTCCTTTCTCCCATCTCAGGGGGAAGATAGTGGATACAGTGGTAACCTTGCTAGCACTTTTTGGCAACCCAGTGAGCACAGAGTGACATTCTGCTATATTAAGTGTGAAGGCTTTGCAACTGGGAATGTGGTTTACTAAGGACATTTGTGACACTGTGGATTATGTGTGGAGCATCAGCTTGGTCCCCAAGATACTGTAAAATTAATACTTTTTTTTTTTTTTTTACAAAAACACCTGGACACCAAAGCCCATTTGTGTGAGCACAGCATTTCTTGTATTATTCTGCTATGCTATTTTTGCCTTTGCTATAAAATAGCATCACAAATGAGTGGCAGTTTCATAGTTTAAAAAAGTTGGGGTACTCTTTGCATTTATTTAATGCAGTCTTATAAATCTCAAAACTTGAGGAAGTGACAACATAATTTTATCCTGCTTTACCCATAATGTAAAGGTAATTTTTTCAGTACCTCTATTTTATGTTTATAAATCCTTCAGTAATCACTGGTGGATCATCAAAAAGCAGATATAAAATAATTTATAATTATGATAAAGAAATTAAGAAAATCATTTTAGAAATAAAAAGGGTTTTATTAAAAAGGACTAAAACACTTTTTAAAGTGAATCACATTATGTTTTTTCAAGGCAAAGAGAGTTTCAAAGACAGTTTAATTGAGCTTAAGACATTTTTTTGCCTTCTAACCAAGAGTTTCTCTTTCAAAGATTTCTATGATTGCTTATCCCATTCTCTGTAACTTCCTAATCTATCACAAATGGTTAGTATAACTCCTTAATATATCAGAGAAGACATTTTAATGATTTTTACCCATTAACTCTTTGTCTTGACTTAGTTATTGCTCAAGAAGTGCTATCTGTTTATTGCTATTAATGATTTCTAAGCATCAATGATCAAATATGTCTCATTGATGCAATATCTAGATTTCTAAATGATAAATTCAATTCTCTTAATCTCAACTGAACATTGGCTGTACCCTGGAAGTACAGGTAATATTTCCAAGTCAGTGCAATGTTTGATCTTCATATACACATATTTGCTAAGTATACAGATGCTTTCTACAAACCTGATCCATCTGGCTACTGGAAAAAGCAGTTTTAAGCATCCTCTTCATTAAAGGACAGAATGACTAGCAGGTCGTAGAGATACAATCTGTTTAATTTATTTAAACTCTAATGATTACATTTTTTTAACATAATTGAACTGAATTTAATCCACATAATTTAAAATCTGGCATTTCTAGTTTTTGTGTTATTAAATTTAAACAGCCCCTACATAAAAGCTCATTAATTCACCAAACACTTATTGAGAACCTATTATTTGTTAGATAATGCTTGATGTATACATTATTTACAAAGAAATATTTGTGAATTTCTTGTCTCATTTCTTTTTTCCTGCAACAACACTAATGCTGGATTAAAAACAACAAAACTAAGATCTCAGGATTACTTCAAAAAAATTTATTTCATATTCATCTATGTGTTATATAATCTATAGTGTTATAGATTTGTTGGAGTTTTGCTGATATTGGGTAGATTCAGATTGGCTTAGCTGGACGGAGTGAGACTCTAGACCTTGAATCAGGATCAAACTTCATATAGCTTCATTCCTGGATACAGGTTGAAAGATTAATGGCTACCTTCTCTCTTAATGGGGCAAGAGGTAAGCTCCCTGAGTCTTGTTGGGCAAATGCCACACTCGTTAATGCTTTAGATCAAAACTGGCACAATTGTCATTTCTACATTTCTTTAGTCAATAGAAGTCATATAGGCGAACCTGTGGAAAAGTGTACTCCACTAACAGGAAAGAATGGCAAGGGGAGGGAGGGATGAAAGAATTGTAGTAAAATAGTATAATCTACCACACCTAGAAACAATTTTATCAGTTCTTAGGAAAACAGAAACTTGAGTGTTATCTGTCTGTCCCAATGAAGATGCTAAAATGTAGACAATGATGCTCTTCAAGTCAGTGTTTCTAAACCCTGGCTACACATTGGAATCACCTGGGGAGATTTTGTTTGTTTGTTCATTTGTTTTAATACCAAGGGCCAGGCCTATTCCCACAGATTTGCATTTAATTATTATAACATGGGACTTAGGCACCAGTATTTTTTGAAAAGCTCTCCAGATGATTTTAAAGTGTAGCCAGGGTTTGAAAGCCACAAGGATACATTTTCAAAAATGTACTTTTATTAATAATGTCTTCTTGTTTCAGATGTTTTGAAAACTCGTATTTTATTTAGAAAGTCAATTCAATCAGATAAAGATGGTTTGGGTGAAATCAGCTGTTACTTCTCTTACAGCCAATTATATCCTTTAAAGTCTGGCTACTGGCTTGAATGAAATCTGAATTGTTTTGGATCAACAGTATTCTCTGGTGACTAGGTAGACACAGAATATGCAAATATACTCTTCTTCCTTGTGGTATTTGGAAAAAAACAAAGTTGTTTTGCAGTCAGTGACTGGGCAAAGAAAGGAAAGACTGTGCTAATGATTTTTTTTTTCTGTATTTTCTCCTCCTTTTCATGTTCTAGTATAGCAAACATCCCCACTTTACCACTGACCCACATGTCAATCACTTCTCATGGCATCTAGGCACACTTAACCATGAACTTATTTATGACTAAGACCAACTTGTTGGTTTTTATTCTCAGTAAAAATTACGGAATCTTTTTGGGTACAATTGTATAACAAAAGATACAGACCTAAAATAAGTCAACAAAACAATTATATCATTTGTTATTTCTCTGAATTTCTCAGACTTGATTTCTGTACCTTTGGCTTGTTATCTGTTCAACAATGGACTTAAAAAATAAAAATAAAAAACAAACCTGTTCCTGCTTTCTTACTTAAACAAATTTAACTTGTTTCTTTTTGCAAAGAATCTACCGTATTGGAATTCTGCTGTCTTCTTCTCTATATAACATTAATTTAACAAACTCATGTTTAACCAACAATTTAGATAACACTTGCATTTCAACATGACTTAACAAAATATATTAAAGACTATGGGGATTACTGATAGCGTGACATACATTTTGAAGTCTGAGATATTCCTTGGGAGGGAAAATTTGGAGTACCATTCAGATTGCATCCTATATCGATTTCATAAGCCTATAGAGTATATAGGACTATATCTATTTTAATATTCCAATTAATTGCTTGGACACCATATGCTCAGGTGAGCAGAACGTTCAAAGTCCCTCTTGGAGATTTCCCTATTCCGGTAAACGCACGTACATTCTTACGTATAAGGAGGCGATTCTACTTGCTCATGTATCATTGAACTGAAGCCGGATTTGAAGGACAAGTCCTCTGAACATAATATCTTCAGCACTCAAGAAGTGTTTGTGCCTCTGCTGTCCTTGCCATTATCTGCAGCTTAGTAATCAATGTTTTAGCAGCTGAGATTCTTTAAAGGAGGATAACGCTCTCCTCCCAAGTTACTCTTGGCTAAGGGTGTAATGTAAAGTTTATAGCTCAGTACATTACACATTTGGGCTTCGTCTTTATTCCCGAGGGACACTACCCCCATTCCAAGTTTTCCAGGCTCACAGAGGCTAAAGTCTCAGTCAGCTTTCCTTTTGGAGACTCTTACTGGCTTTTCTCGCCAAGAAACGTTAGTGGACTTTCAAAATAATAATGGTTACGTACTCTAGTCCTTTGTTCCCAGAATGCAGATGGTCCCAATACTTGTTTTGTAGATGTTTGAGTTTTTTGTTACTTTGTGTTTATTTGTTTGTTTTTTGTTTTTGACTTTCTCCCCAGTGATTAGCTCTGGGTATCAATGGGAAATAGGAGGCAGATTACTCCCTTTCCCTAAAGCAAAGATACAGATATCCAACCTCCTTTCTCCATTGAGACACCGGGATATATCAGTTACCTAGCTGGATGATTTTTACAAGTTGTCATAATATAATAGGTTTAATGCCTTGGTGGTACAATGTGTGCTATCTACCAAGCTGCCCTTGGGTGGCATCAGAGTTGCCCAGCAAAATGCAGTCATAAACTTTATCCCACTGCCGGAGAGAACTTTTCCTAGCTCCATCTCCAGCTCCTACTCTTCCCAATAGAATCTATTCTTTACTCACTATATGGCTTAACTAGACTTGGAATCCAAAAAGGATTGTACTTTATATATGAGCAGGAGGATAAGGGCTTTGAAAGTGCATTTACACTCGGTAGCACTCACTCCTCAGGCCATACACACACACACACACACACACACACACACACACACACACATCACCCCCACTAGGGGTCTCCAGGACTCCGCTTAGAGAATATTTTAATGAGCTGCTCTTCTTCAACATGACACTGGGGAACAAGGGATCAGCCCTCCCATGCAGGAGGGGAGCACACACTCTGCCCGATGAGCATAGGTTTTGGTGATTCTGACCAGCTCTTGACAAAAAAGCCTCAGGGCCCAAAGCAAGAATACAAATACAGACCCATATATTTAAGTTATAAATTAAGGTATTATACAAACCATTACATAATGACTATCCTTCTACCTTGACAAATGTATCTTTATAACAATCTGGAAGGCCAGATTTGATCTTAGAAGTTTCCAGACTCTTTGAATTGCCCTGGTTGTAATGGAGAGTCAGCACTGGGGCACAGCTTCTTGGACATGGCTCAGTGTCATTTAAACAGGGAATTCTAGTGTTCCCAGTACCCAGAATTGGTCTAGAAAGTGAAGGGGCATGGACCAAAGGTAGTTCCACCCCTTGATCCCTTGACAGCTTGACATCTGTTGAGAGGTGTGGCCAGAAGAAGACCAGAGCTGAGGTCTCTAAATTGTGGGGCCAAGGCAGTCAGTCATCTCTTGCCTGAGGCCTAAAGATAGAACTGAAGGGGATTTTTCTGCATAATAGCAAGAGAGGAGGGACCTCTACAGAAATTTGGGAAATAGAGAGCAAAGAGGATAAAAGAAGGGAAGTTAAAGAGAAGAATCAGAAGTTAAAGGTAAGAATTGGAGACTAGATAAGGACTGATGAAAACCCTCCTTCATGAAATATGAGTCAGGCTCCCCTGACTGTAATTTTTGACTAGATCTCACCTTTCAGCTCTATCTTTGGCCCACTTAATGTAGTTTTAATAAGAATCCTGCTGAGTCAGTTTACTGATAATGCCCCATCCTCAATAGCTGATTAAAGTTTTCCTGCCGATCCTGGATACCCTATCACCCTGGCCTGCCTTCAGCAAGAGTTCTGTTGAGTCGATCTAGCAAGAATTTCCCTAAACTTGGTATTTCTTCCTAGCAATTTTTCATCCGCTGACCCCCATCCTATTCCTTGGCAATAAATCTCCACTTGTTTTTGTTGTATTAGGGATTGAGTCCGACCCCTCTCCCCCTACTGAAAAACTTCTGTTGCATAAAGTCCCTTTTGAATAAAAACTTCCTTACCATCTTTAATAAGTATCTGGAAAATTCTTTTCTTTAACAGATCCCTGAAACTCAATGGCAAATGAATAAACAAAATCTTTTAAGAATGGTAATGCTTACTGAAGTGTGAAGTTTTTAAAAGAGCAATGAAAGTGGATTCAAAAACCTACAGAACAAGGCAAAGTACCATTTTATAAGGGAATGGTTAAAGAGGAACAAACTAAGCAGAGAGTAAAGTATAGGATTCCAAAGAGGAACAAGTAGAATGAAGCAGTTTTTGAGGCAGAACCAGGTTTCTGTTATGCAATAGTTTACACAGTAAGCTGAATTTTTTTAGAGCACCCATAGTTTCACCTGGGAGAGAGAGAAGAATATAAAGGTCAGAGACTCAGAAAATGCTACATTATCAACAACTACATATCAATGAAAAATGAGAAGAATTCTATATTGCTAACGTATATGTTGCTTTTGCATTTGTTTTGAATGAATAAAAATGTGACTTATACCAAATTTAATAATAATAAAACAGTATACAGAAAAAAAGAAAGTCTTCCTTCTATTGCTCTCTCCAGCCACTTATTTTCCCTCACTGCTCAAAGGTCAGGAAGTATTATCACCAGATTTCATAACTCTTTCCAGAGATAGTATTATATATATTTCAGGCATATTTATGTTTTCCTCCACAATTATAATATCTATATATACTTTGTACCTTGGTTTTACACTTAACAGTACGTCTTAGTGATCCTTTCACAAGTAGATATATAATGTCTCCTCATTATTTTTAATGGGCTGCATAGATTTAATGAATTAAGGTGACTTAATTTACTTTACAAATCATCTATTGACAGAATTTCATATTTATGCCATACACCTGTAGGATAAAATCCTGGAAGTAGTATTTCTGGGACTGTGATGATATGTATTGCTAAGTTAGATTTCATAGAATTTGTGGTACATTAGATTATAACTCAGCAAATATTCATTCCTCTTCCCAAGCCTTTGTGGTGCAGACCATCTGACTTGCTGCAACCAATGGGATGTGATTAGAAGATACGGTGTGTCATCTAAGTTGAAGCTTTATAAAGCATGGCATAATTCCTTTGCACTCTTCTAATCTGCTAAAGGAAAATTTTCTCTACTCACAACATTTCTGACACCAAATGTATGGGTGTTCCACATCAGGAAATTCTCTGCAGATACCAACTAGATGTCCCACGATTTAATTCAATTCTTACACTATGGACATAGCCCACAAATAAAAGGCTCAGTTCCAAAAGTCTGTCCCTGACTTCAGATACCAATCACAAGTAGTGGGTTCCCAGGCTACCCACACTTTTGTCTGACTTGGCTAAAATCAGACGTTCCCACACCCCTTCCTCAGGCTGGATAATTTGCTATAATGGCTAGTGTAACTCAGGGAATCATTTTACTAACATTTACTGTTTATTATCAGTGGTATTATAAAGGATATTAATAGACAGCCAAATGAAGAGATACATAGCTTGAAGACCAAAGGGTCTGAGCTAAGGAGCTAATCCTATGAAGTTAGAATGTGACACCCTCCTGGCATGGAAATGCATATGTCAACCCAGAGGCTCTCCAAACCCCATTGTTTCATGGACTGTGTAGAAGCCTGACCACTATGTTGAACACCTGAAGCTGACTAATTTTGAATGTGAACTATAATCAAATACACACACACACACACACACACACACACTCGTATGTCATGGGATGTGGAGTACAGCATAGGGAATAGAGTCAATGAGGGGTAGTAAATTGGGGGAGGGAGGTTATCACTTTGTGAGGGGTACACCTGAAACAAATAAAAAAAGAAGAATTTTTATGGAGTTCCATTATGTATACATGATGGATTAGGTCATTGACCATTGGTGATTAACTCAATCTCCAGTCCCTCTCCTATGTTCAAAGGTTGAAATTTCTGATCCTCTAATAGTCCTTTGGTCTTTCTAGCAACAGCCTCCTATCCTGAAGCTATCTAGCCACCCCCAGCCACCAGTCATCTCATTAACACGTAAAAAGTCACCCTTAGCACTCTGGGGGGTTCCAAGGGTCTTAGCAGCTCTTGCATAAAAGAACCAGGGACTAAGACCAAATATAATAATAAAAGATGCTTTTTTATCAATCAATAAATTACAAGGGTTCTAGGAACTAGGAACTAGGAACAAAGCCAAATATATTTCTTAATATACCACAACAGCAAGTCTGCCATAAGGAGAACATGCCTTAGGGAGTTGCTGCTTCTTCAGCCTGGAACTTAGAATGAAGACAACGAGTACCCTTCCCCTGTGCCATGCTAACATTGTAACATAAACTCTACACAATATAGTAGCACAATGTTGAGAAAATAAAAACATTAAATATCAATTTTTCTAGTGCATTCAATGTGCCAACATTTTTTTATCTATCCATGGTTCATCATAGGACCCTGAATGACGCCAAATATCTTTCTGTTCTGTTACTTAGATCTGAATAGTAATCCTGGTCTCCAAAGGTGCAATTTGAATTTTTTTTTTTTTTGGTTAAACTTCATCATGTTTCTATGAAGTCATTTCTCCAGTTTCTCAAGGTCCTGTTGAGTATCAGTTCTATATTTCCTATAACTCTGCCCTAAGTATAGACTGTCTGCCTTTTTGTGACCATCAGGATGAATTTTACATGATTGCTGCTGATCACTGAAACTACTGAAATCACCAGTTTGATCATGTTTTTCTATAACTCTTGTTTATTGTGTTCCCTATACATTTTACATTTCATTATGATAAACGTAAGCAAATGACTTGAGGTTCTTCTTCCTGTCAGAATAGGTGTACAGCTCTCACATGAGAAAAAAGATGCTCTTTTTCTTCTCCTGCCAATTCACCTTAAAATTATATACAGACTAGGGACTTGTTCTCTACCAAGTAAGAGGGAAAGGATTAAGATTCATACAGAGTTTAAAACGACAACAAACACACATGCCATCAATTTACTCTATCATTTTTGAGTCATTAGAACGTCCTCCTTGGGAAACTTTAATTACAACTTTTGCATTTTGGAAAGGCATAAGGCATTGCTTGTACTTGCAGTAGTGGCAAATATAAAGTTGTTTCAAATGAGCAAAATTTAGGCTTCTGTCTCTATATCTCATTAGCATTAGCAAGTCCCAGTCTCATAGCAACCCAGATCTGATGATGAACACCTGCCAGCCCAGATGGTTTAGGAAGAAAATTTTTAGCTAAATGGAATAAAGTTCTGTTGTTGAGCTGTCCAAGCCATTATTTAACAGGAATGCTGCAAGAACTCTAAAATGCTATTATTGTGGAATCTCAACAACTAAGTATCTGGAAGTTGTCATTTTCAATTGCCATTACTTTTAATGTCTAATGCCCCTACTTTTTAAATTTGTGCAAATAATATATAGTTAGTATGTTTCTATATCAACTACAAATGATATTGGATATCAATTGGTATGGACAAGCAATGTAGCAAAATCAATAGCATCTGCACAATTATGAAACAAATGCTTGTATTTTTACATTTGCTTTGAAATAAATCCAATCCAGTTTCTTCTGCTGAACGGGCAAATATCCAAAAAAACCCAACAACCTGTCTTTTAAATAAGCTCTTAAATAGATAGTAAGTCAACTGGTTCAGCCTACAGTACTTTCTTCCTTATTTGAACTTGAACTTACTGTTTGTGCCATTCAGCTGGCAGAGGGAAGTGTGTGGCAGGGAAGAAATGGCTGGATGGAAAGTCAAAAGTTCTGGGCTGTCGGTCATCCTTATTTTGTTGCTACTGTTTTTGTGACTTTATTAAACCATTTAATCTGGGTGTTCTTGTTTGTAAAATAATTTTGTGACTACCTAGATTTTTTTTTTCTGATGTAGACATAAAACTTGCTTAATTATTTTTATATGTGCATAGTTTCTTTACACAAAAGTGAACACTTCTGGATAAGAACTACACTTTATATCCCCAACCAGTGGCACAAAGCTGTGTACACAGCTGATGTTCAACAACTATTAGTTTCCTTATTGATTCCCCCTTCAGTTAGCAGAAATTACAAAGATCATGGACTTGGGTAGAGGATGTACTATTTATAAGCTCTGTGATCTTGGATAAATTACCTAAGTTCATTAAGCCTCTATTTCCTCATTTGTACTTACCTTATGAGGTCCATAGGAGTGCTTAGCAAACTGACATACATATACAATGTGTACTCAGTGAACGTGATTTCCTGTGCTTTGCTGTGCATGGTTGCCACATGGCATTTTGCATAGAGTTGATATTTGGGGTGATACCAAATATCAATGTAATAATTAAGAAAACCAGAAAGTTTGGCTTCAAACCTGGCTTTGCCACTCCCCACTAGCCTTGTGACCTGTGCAAGTTATTTAATCTTTCTATTTGTTTCCTGACCTTTAATAGAGACAATGTCAGTATACACGTCATAAAACTTTTATGAAGAGTAAATGAATTTAACACATGTAAATTACTTAGAGTACCAGACAAATATCACTTAAGTTTTTGTTTCAACTATGAAAGTGTCTCTTATTTAGTGTTGCAAAGGAAAATACTCTTGATATTATGTTCAAGATGAGCATGATAATTATCTTGAATTTAGTGGATTGTATAAAATATACATTCTATAAAATAGCATTGCATGCTTTTCAAACAAATCTTTATAACTTACCTTTGTCAATTATATGCTAATCAATATTTTAAAGGAAATATATATCTGGTTTATTCTCTACACATTGGGTTCATTACTATCTTTTTAATTCACGCATGTTGCATACTTCTTCAAGATATGCTCATGACTGTCTAATTTTTTAATACCATCAAAGTCTGCCAGATTTTTCACTTCAGTGATACATGAAATTTATAAATATACTCTATGTGCACTTCGTCATCTGTTTAGCTCTCAGCCTCCCGTTTGCTTTCCCTAGGGTAGTGCCAAATGCTCAGATTCGTCTGCTTTCTCCTAAGCCTGCAGTCGGTCTAGGTTTCTGTGTGTGCTCACTAGTTTCTGCAAAGGCTGCTACTTCCTGCTTTCCAGGGTGGCCACAGGGGTCCAGCCACAGGGTGTGTGTGTGTGTGTGTGGTGGGGGCACAGAGCATGGGGGGCACGGGTTGACCAATTGGAAGGACGCACAGACAAGGTGTCTCCAATGGCTTATGGATAGGCATCCTGATTGTATCAGAATAAAGCGGGAGCTTCACGCCTTTGATACCCTCCAAGATCTCTTGCTGCTGTTCTCTTAGCCACTCCTACCCCCCTAGTGATACAGCACACTTCATTATTCTAGATGGAGCTAGGAAGAAGTGGGTCTCTTTGGAGACACATTCACTTGTTCTCACTTGCCTGCTTGGGAGAAATCACAGGCTGAGAAAGTCCCTCTTGCTAGTGAGCTTGGTAGCTTTGGAGAAGGGGTGACATGACACTGGTAAAGTGAGACTCTTCCTCTTGCCCTTGTTCATTGTATCTAATCTTTCTTTTTTTTTTTCTTCAGTAATATACTAGAAGTTCTTTGCTAGACTCCCAGGCTTCCACAAAGGCACTCTTTGTAGGTGATTGTCAAAATTGGTGTTATTTGAAGGCCAGACAGTGGAAAACTCCTGTTTTGCCATTTAGCTCCATAAAATTTGGCTTTTGATAGTAAGTTAAAAATGTGGGAATGAGGCCAACAGAGAGGAGGATCATTCGAAAACAACAGTTGTGGCAATTCTTTAGTTGTACCTAACTTCCAAGAATAAGTGGAGTGAATGTTTTCAAGCTTTAAATTTGCTTTATCTTTCAAATGCTGGTAAGTTTTAAGGATCCATAAATTGTACTGTCAGTGTCTGCTACAAAATTAATATTTCCTTCATATTAATCAGAGTCCTCTAGAGAAACAGAACCTATAGGGTATAATCAATAGTGTGTGGGGGCCAGCTGAGTGGCTCAGTTGGTTAAGAGCTGGCTCAAGAGCATGAGCTGAGCTCTGAGCAACAGCAGTTCGATGCCCAGCCGGAGCTGAGCTGCTGCTGAGCTGCCAACAGGTGGCAGGATGGCTCAGCTAAAAACAAAACAAAACAAACATTTTCTGCTTTGGGCTGGCCGAGTGGCACTTTGGTTAAGTGCTGGCTTGGGACGCCAGCGGTCCCGGTTCAGATACTACATATGTGGGCCAGTGACACTGCCCTCTACAGCTAAGATGGTGAACAACAGCTCCACCTGGAGCTGGGCTGCAGTGAGTCCCGGGGACGGCATAGCTGCAGCCCCTGCTGCAGTGGGCTGCCACAGGCTACAGTGAGTAGCCGGCAGCCAGCGTGAATGGCTGGCAGCCAGTGTGAGCTGCCAAGGGCCACCATGAGCAGCCATCTAGAGGCCAGCGACCGATCTGCCTCACCCGAGAAGACTGCAATGATGATACCAACATGGGCCAGTGAAGCAATGTCCTCCACAACTAGACTGAAGAACAAAAGGACAGCAAGTTGTCTATTCCCCTTTCCCAGTTCCCCAATGCTGTTCCCCTCCCCCAATTCCCCAATAAAATCTTAAAAAACAAAAATAGTGTATGTGTGTGTGTGTGGGGGGGGGGTGCAGGGGGATGTCTTATAAGGTCTTCAACTGATTGGATTAGGCCCTAGTATTATAGATGGTAATCTCCTTTATTCAAAGTTTACTGGTTTAAATGTTGACCAAATGTAAAAAAAAAATCCTCACAGCAACTTCTAGACTGGTGTTTGACCAAAACCTGTGTACCATAGCCTAGCCAAGTTGACAGATGAGTACAGAAAAAGCCACCACACTCCCAACTCCCTTTTATACTCAGTATCTTTCAGGAATTTTAATCCATTCTACTCTCTGATTTCACTCTTGCTTTTATTTCTCCACTATTTTCACAGAATTAATTTGCATATAATTATTTTTTTCTTATTCTCCATATTCAATTATCTTTCTCTTTCCATCTTCTTTTGTCATTTCATAATATATATTTTGGTTCTGAAACCTACTGTCTTATCCTTTAAAAAACATCTTCCTTTTAAATCTTGTCCTCTGTTTTTCTACTGAAACCTGGTTCTCATCATCCCCTTAATATTTTTCCTTCCAGTTTTGAATGTCTCTCTCATCCATTGCTATTTGTATGAAGCTTTCACTGCTTCATTTACACCTTTCCCATTCCCATTCAAGATGATTAAGGTTAGCCAGTTTCTTCAACTTTCTTCCCTCTTCATCACTCTAAGTTTCTCATTTAGTATAAATTCAAACTAGTAAACTTCCCTTCAAACCTTTGTACCAAACACGTCTTATCAGCCAAAGCACATCACACCTTATATGTTATTACTTGTGTCTGCAGCTGTCTACTAGTCCTAGTCCTTTTCATCTGTGTTAATAGTTAACATTGAAAATCCCTTTCTCCCAATGTCCTCAGTGGAAGCTTTCCTGTGTTTCTGGTAAAATCCTTCTTTTTCTTTGAAAGTCAATCTTACTAACTTGATGATATCATCAATCTAACTGAATTTCAGTGTTTGGATTCACTTCTTTTTCTTGTTTCTCACTTTTCCATTTCCTCTGTATGAAAACACAGTACATTTCCCCTGACCTGTTTATGCTATCTGAAACCAGATTTAAGTTTTTTCCCTTCCCTATTTCCTCTAAAATTTAGTGCCCTTCATCCCATCTTTCAAAAATATTTGCCATTTATGATCTTGTGAGCCACAGCATTCATATTCATATTCACTTTGCAATTGTCTCATGCTCGTCCATTTACTGTCCTGCTGCCAAATATGATATTTTTTCAATGATGCAGTCATTCTTCTTATTTTTCTTTACTTGTTCTCAAAGTTCTTTTGAAAACAGTTTTTCAAAAATTTAATTTTCTCTAGGCATAATACCTGTACATATCTCATCTCTAAGTATTCTGATCAATAATAAGATTAATAATTATACATTATTTTTATTATTCCTATCTATATTTTTAGTTATTTTTCTAATTTTTCCTCACTAGTGTTACTTCTTTGTCATTTTAATTATTTCATTCACACCATCTTTATCTGATCTTGAAATTTTTAAGAACTCTTACATTTCTTTTGTCATTTTTCCCCCCTGTTGTGGTTTTGAAGTTGGTCTGTCCCTATATGGCCTAATGAGTTATGTGAAAGAAAAATACAAAATGTAAAAATTAAGAATCTGAAAGTAAATAAGATATCTAGTTTGGAATTTTACAAAAATGTAGAGAAACACACAGATGTAACAGCATATTATCTGTGTGTTTCTACAATGTGTTCTCCAAATATAATACACATATCATGAATATGCTCTCAAAAGCCACCATCATGTGTTATAAAGAGCACTGAAAATATTCTCATTAAAGTTCAGACAACAGTGTCACCCATATTATTTTACATTGTTCCAGAGATGTCAGGTCAAATAATCATAATCAAGGTAGGAAAGGAAATAAAGTATAAAAAAGATGATAAAACATTATCATTCTTTTCATGTGATATACTTGTATAATTGAAAAACTCAAGATAACTGTTACAAATTAAAAGATAATGTGTCTAGAAACAAAATTAATATATGTAAATCTAAGAAAATAGTAACCAAAACCCCTAAAACTGATTTCTTAACAGAAACTTTGCAGGCCAAAAGGAATTGGCATAAAATATTCAAAGTGATGAAAAGTAAGGACCTACAACCAAGATTACTCTATCCAGCAAAGCTTTAATTTAGAATCAAAGGACAGATAAAAAACTTTCCAGACAAGAAAAGGCTAAAGAACTTCTTCGCCACCAAACCAGCATTACAAGGAAACTGAGAGGGACATCTTCAAGACAAAGAAGAAGGAGAAGAAGAAGGAGAAAGAGAAGGAGAAGAAGAAGAGGAAGAAGGAGGAGGAGAAAATAACAATTACTACATATCTATCAATAATTGCTTTTGATGTAAATGGATTAAATGCTCCCATCAAAAGACACAGGAGGGAGGTCCGGCCGAGTGGCTCAGTTAGTTAAGAGCTCACTCAAGAGTGCGAGCTGAGCTCTGAGCAATGGGGATTTGATGCCAGCCCGAGCTGAGTTGCTGTTGAGCTGCCAACAAGGGGCAGGATGGCTCAGCTTAAAAAAAAAAAAAGACACAGGAGGGCTGAATGGGAAATAAAACAAAACCCTTACATATGCTGCTTATAAGAGACTCATTTAAGATCAAAAGATACACACAGAGTAAAAGTAAAGGGATGGAAAATGATATTTCATGAAAATGGAAACAAACAAGTGAAAAGCTGAGGTAGCAATACTTATACCCGAGAAAATAGACTATAAAACAAAGTCTATAACAAGAGACAAAGAAGGACCCAGTGATCTAACTTCTGGGTATTTATCCCAGAAACCCAAAAACATTACTTTGAACGGACATGTGTATCCATCTGTTCATTGCAGCATTATTTACAATGGCAGAGATATGGAGGCAACCTGGGTATCCATCAATGGGTGAATGGGTAAAGAGGAAGTGGTACATATATACAATGGAATATTACTCAGCCATAAAAAAAGAATGAAATCTTGCCATCTGCAACAACATAGATGGGCCTGGAGGGTATTGTGCTGAGTGGAGTAAGTCGGATGGCGAAAGACAATGTCATATGATTTTACTTATATGTAAAATCTAAAGAACAAAATGAACAAACAAAACAGACACAAACTAATAGATACAGGGAGCATCTTGATGGTTTCCAGATGGGAGACGGTTTGGGGGGATGGATGAAGAGGGGGAAGGAATCAAGTGGTACAAATTGGTAGTTACAAAATAGTCATGGGGATGTAAAGTATAGCATTGGAAATATAGTCAATAATCTTGCAGTAACTATGTATGGTGTCAGATGGATACTAGATTTATTAAGATGGTCATTTCATATATATATATATATATATATATATATATATATATATATATGACTAACCACTATTTTGTACACCTGAAACTAATATAATATTGTATGTCAATTATAATTGAAAATTTTTTTAACATTTTAAAAATTTAAAAGAAATGCACTGGTAAAGGGGGCCACAAGATTATTGAGAAACTGGTGGTGGGTGTCCTTTATAAGCTGGAGTTAATGATAGGGTTTGTTGCTGTGGAACTGGACTACCTAGTATCAATGGAATGATGATATTACAAAAAAATAGAGACCAAAGTGAATCAATTAAGCATGAGAGGCAAAGTAGATATAATTACCTTAATGGAAAGTAAGGCCAGCGAGGACAATCAGGAAGTCTTCACCTTTAGGATCTATGGTATTAAGATATGATGTTCCTTGGGTTAAGAAACATGGGCCATTGGCACAGCTGTTATTGGGTAATAAAAACTCAGTAACTGTTGAACAGAAGACTATGAAAGCTGCTGCAATGGATAATTGTGGTTCCTTTCCAAGTCATTTCAAATTAAATTCAGATACCCAGAGCCCATTGATCCAAGGAGAAGACTGGAAGCCTTGAGGAAAGACCCTGCAACTGTTCTGAAAATATATATCATATATATATATATATATATATATATATATATATATATATATATATATCATAAAAATCCTCCTCCCTAAGACCTGTGGCCATCTACAGGTCTGTCTGCTTTAACATTGATATCTGAGAAACCAAACACCAATTAAAATAAGAGATTAGGGAGGTCAGGTAGAAATAAAATGTTGGGTAAATCTATCTTGTAACGTTCCACAGACCCATGTTGTGATTATCATCCAAGTCCTCGAATGTGTATTTGGAACTGATATACTTAGCATCTGGCAGAATAATCACATTGGTTTTCTGACTAGAAAAATAAAAGACATTATTTTATCAAATGCCAGTGGAAGGCCCAGAAACTACTGAAAACTATCCTGCCCTTGCCAAGATAGTAAATCAGCAGCAATAATGCCTTTGAGGAAGAAATGCCAGGAGTCTTCATATTGTTTTTTAATTAACCTTTATAGCCCTCCCCAAAATGAGATAGATAATGGTTGATAAAGATTGACACCCATATTATTTAATCAGTTGCTAGCCCCAGCTTCAGCTGCCATGTTGGATGTTTATATTTTTATTTGAGGAGATCATTAAAAGCTTTGGCACTTGGTATGTGGCCATTGATTTGGCGAATGCTTTCCTCTTGATCTCCATCAATAGGACAAATCACAAGCATTTTGCTTTGTACAAAGATACAGCAGCACTCACTCTCTGCCCTGCCCCAAAGATAGGCTAACCTTTTCCTCTCTATCATGATACTTCCCTGGAATGTTGATTATTTGAGTCATGTTCCACACACATTGTACTAGTTCATTATATTGATGATGGCATACTAACTAAACCTAATGAAAAGGAAGCAACAAATATTCCAGATGCCCTAATAAACTATATAACCAGAAGATGGGATTTAAGCTCATAAAGATTCAAGAATCTGTTACATCAAGGAAGCTTTAGGGTACAATAGTCTAGTTCTGAGACAGCCACTCTGAGATAAAGAACAAGTTGTTTGTTCCTTACTTTTTTCCCACTATAAAAATTTGTAGCTCTTAAAGTAAACAGAAGCTGTCTCATAGATATAGAGGAAAAAGAGGGTTGCTAGTTGGGAGGGGGGGGGGGATGAGAGAGAAGGGGAAGGGATTAGACAGCAAAAATAGGCAACTACAATATTGCCACAGGGATATGAAAGACAGTTCGGAGAATATAATTAATAATGTTGTAAATATTTTGTGGGGTGTCAGATGGTCACATGTCTTGTTAGGGAGACCATTTCATGGATGGAGTAGAGGCTTGATCACTGCACTGTACACCTGAAGCTGAGGTTGTATAATATTGTATACCAACTGTAATTGAATATATGGATAGTCACGGGATGTGGATTATAATGTGGAAGGGAGTCAGAGGAAGTGTAATAGATACATATGATATGGGGGAGGAGTGGGGTGGCTAAATGGGGGAGGGGAGTTGTCACTTTGAGGGGTAAAAAGTATAACTATTGCACTGTGTTGTACACCTGAAACTAATTAAAAATAAATAAATAAATTTAAAAAATGTGTAGCTCTTATTGGGCCTCTTTATATTTTTGAGGCAGTATAAAGTAAATTTGAGTTAAGCACTTCAAATTATTTGTTAGGTGACATAAAAGGCTCACAGTTTTGACGTGCACAGAGAAAGTGTAGTGGGCTAGGCTATAGTACCACTATGACTGGCAGATCCAATGGCGTTAGGCTTAGTGGATAATGATGCTGTTTGGTCCTTGGCAAGATCCAAAAGACAGTCCTAACATAGATCATGCTTTCGGCAGCTCCTTGAGTGCTATGAACCCTGGTGGAGACTGAGCACCTGACCATGAGATACAAAATGACTAAGTGGCTTGATATGTCACATCATGAGCTGGGTTATCAAATCCAGAAAGTTATAAAGTTAGGCCAGCTCAGCAGTAGTCTATCATTTGATGGAAATGGAATATTCAAGCTTGGGCCTGAGTAAATCTAGAAGGCATGGGTAATCTTATGGAACCAGAAAGTAGAATGGTAGTTAACAGGTGCTGGGGAGTGGAGAAAATGGGGAGAGTTGGTCAAAGGGTCCAAGTTTTCAGTTATAAGGTGACTATGTTTTGTAGCTATAATGTACAGCATGGTGTCTATAGGTAATAATACTGTATTATACCCTGGAAATTTGCTAAGAGAGTAAATGTTGTGTTCTCACTGCCCCACACCAAGTAACTATGCAAGGTGATGGATGTGTTAATTAATTATGGTGATAATTTCACAATGTATATGTATATTAGATCATCAAGTTGTACACCATGTGTGTGCATGCATGTGTGTGTGTGTGTGTGTGTGTGTGTGTGTGTGTGTGTGTTTATCAATTATACCTCAGTAAAGCAATAAAGCTGGGTAAAAATTATCTAGCCCAATTTATAAAAGCAAATATGAGAAGATACTCAACTTCACTTCTTTTAATGTAATGTAAAGATTAAAATGAGAAAATTTTCATATTGATGAGATCAAGCATTTTGATAATACATTGTATGACAGAGAGTATAGATAAGGAACCTCACATTCTTACACTTAAAAGTATTGGTACAACTTCTATATTATTAGGCTATTGCTACTATACTGCTACATAATAAATATTGTCCTTCCCTCCATCCTTAGTGGATTACAACAACAAACACTTATTTCACGCTCATAGGTATGCAAGTCAGCTGTGGTTTGGAGAAAATTGGCTGAATTTTTCAGAGGCTTAGACGGGCCAACATGGACAGCAGTTTTTACGTCAGTTTTCAAAATGTCTTTTGTTGTGCCTAGTTTTTCCAGAGTGACTTGGGGATTGGTTGGGTGGTGAGTTGGGGGTGCAGGCAGAAAGGAGGGGAAGTGAAAAAGAATCCACAAATCCACTATTTCAGCTTCAATAAAAGCTTGACTTGCATCAGTTTTATACATTGAAGTTCTGAGTGATGTTGTGTTGAAAGGAGGAGGGCTCAATTGCTAAAAAGAAAAGAGGAACTTTGAAAACCACCAAATGAAAACATTGTAAAATAAGAAAGAAACAAAGATTTGCTTGAAATAAAATACATTAAAAGCTGATAGTAGAGGGCATAAAGACATACATTCTGCTATGTACAGGAATAAAATATCATGTTGTGCTTTGTGAAATATATCTGACATTAAAGAAAAAGATATTAGGGGCATGTATGTTTGGTGTTTGTATGTTTTTTGCAGAACTAAGATGAGCATACAAGAAATTTCCACTGGGCTAACAATTATAGAAAGACTCAACAGTGCTAAAAAAATAGAAGCAAATATTTGAAAAATTATTTAGTATGTCACCCCAATAAACTTTAGTTAAAAAAAGTACTTAGTCAATCATTGTATATATATTTACATGTGATAATGATCATAACATTATAATTGTAAGGTTATATTATAAAATTATTTGCTGCAGGGGCTTTGAATTAATTATCTGTTATTTTTCATAATAGTCCTATAATGTAAGTGCTTAATTCCCATTTCAGAGATATGGAAATCAAGACCTGTAGCATCTTCAGGCTGAAAAAGCAGTAACTGACAGATACAAGTCTATAAAACTTCAAAGCTTGCAATTTCCCATAGCACAACGTGCCAGAAAGTAAGTTGAAAAGTTGAAAAATATCCTGTAAGATGTTTCAAGAAATCCAAATAATGTTCCATAAAAGAAAGAGTGGTGTTTCTTTTGGGTGTTTTCTTTCTAAACACAAATAATCCAATCACTGGTTTAACAGGTATGGTGTGACCAAAGTAAACACTATTTGTAGTTTTCAATAGTTAATTCAATATACATCTAAACAGTCAAGAATTGTTTTTATTCATTTTAAAGTTTCATCTGAGGAGCTGAATTTCTGAAGCAGCAGAAGTATTACTAGAATAATTCCAAACTGAGTAGTGAAATTACTTGAAATTCTGGTATAATTCTACCCTTCTACTGATGTTTGAATATACAATATGTCCCAAAACAAGTGGTTTCTGTGAGTTCTTTAATAATAATGAAGTGGATTGAGCTCTGTGAGGTCAGTCTAGTAAGATGCATGTAAGTAATTTATTTGTTTCTCTAAAAATAAAGCTTGTTCTAAAAGAAGAATCAAGGTAGCCTGATGCATTCAATTGGAAAAGCGCTGGATACCTGGTTTGTGCTAAGAATATCTTGTTCTCCTAAGCAACTTGAGAACCATCTGCTGATTATTTGAAAGTTCTTTGACTTGCTAGAGTCCTTTTATCGATTATCAGATATATGAGGATGCTACATTTGTTATAAATACAGGAAACCATTTAAATATTTTTTTCTCTGTAAAGTAAGGTTAATAGAACCTGTGAACAACTAGGCAGGATGATAACACACTCCCATGAGCTGCAAGCCTTGGTCAATCCTAAGGTCAATTTTCAAGAGCATTCATTTGAAAGGGCTGCGAAATCAGATATGTAATATATCTCACTTTTCTGAGTTAGCAGCTTAAAGGCCCATATGTTTCTCAATTCATTCACAAAGATCAAATGGTGTTTAACTGTTATTGGTTCCTTCTATCATCTACCATATATGCCTGGAACTTACAGCCACTCTGTGTTGAAAAGCGGCCCTCAGACCCTTTCTCCAATCAGTCACCCATGCTGCTGATATACCCAGCTGACCTAGGTGTGTGACTGGGTGTTACGAGCAATTCCCCAAAGTGTATCCCTGACATGCCATATTATTATGTCACCTATTCCAAGATGTACTAGTCTGGAAGATTCCAGCCTATTCATACTGTTGGTTCTTCATTTCAGCCTTCTTCTTCTTTTTCTTCTGCATACTTTTATATTTTCAGACCACAGCAGGATGCCTAGATGCCTCTGAAAGCAGAAGACACAACTCCCACACTATAAACCTCCTTAAGGCAGATCTTTGGGTATTAAGTAAACTAAATGTCTGGGTCCTAATGTTTAAAATCAGCAATATAATTGTGGCTTTCATGGTTTGGGTTATCCTCTAATTAAAACTGAATATGGCAAAGACAGGAAAGCCAACAAGTAATCATAAAAATCTTAGCGATAACTTGGTTTACAGAGATTCCATATTTTTTTCCCTCAAAACAATAAATAAATAATTAAACAAACAAACAAACAAACCCAAAGTAATCAGTTTGGGGAAAAAAATAAACAACTAATAATAAATAAACCCCTCCTTTCTTAAAAAAAATAGAGTATTTGTTGTGTTTGTTGAGAAATGTGGTCAGATAATTATTGGATTTGCTTGTTTTTTTAGATAATGACACAGACTTTTTATATGTTTAATATAGTTTAAATTTCCAGATATCACTTGTATGTTCTTATTTGCAGAAGAAACCTGCACATACTAGCCTACCTCTGTCATTAAACTCACCCATATTTTAAAATGGATTTTTAACAAGAAGCTATCTGCTGTCCCAGGTTTACAACTAGGAGTCATTTTACTTTAATAAATTAGAAAGAGTGTATTGCAGAGCTAATTAGGCAACTGGCCACCATGAGTGTTAGACAAGTCTCTTGCCAGTTTGAATTTTATAAATGAAATTAGTGTGATGATTCCAGCTCACCCTCTAACAGACATTTTACATTATTAATTTGTATTTGGCCCACCCCAGCAATTAACTTACTCTCCAAATATACTGTTTTTATCCAGTTTCTCCAAAAGAAGATGAAATAAAGATTGGAAAGCCAACCAAATTCAAATCATGACATAGATACCTAACTAAGCGGTGTTGGGAGTCATATATCTCATGTTTTAATCAGAAACATATCACATCATAGCCTACTCCTTGATGAATGTTAAATATATTCTATGGCATCACCCTATTTAGTCATTAGTAGCAACTACTATCTTTATCAGGAAGTCCCACAAAATCCAGGGTACTCTGGTTGAAGACAAAACAGAAACAGAATATATTGTAGAAGGTAAAATTTTCTTTTTAGAGTTGGTGCAACAAAACAAAAATATACACATCTATACACACACACATATGCAAGAAAGCCTAATGAGGTCTCTTCAGGGAAAGACTAGCAAGGAAAACTGAGTTGGCTAGAGAAAGATGTTTCCATATCATGATTCTGAACATGGTGCTTTCCAGCTTAAAGCCTTCACTTATACCTTATTTTGTAGGACAACATTTTTTTTTTCTTTAAATGGTCAGATGATAATGCCTTGTGGGCCGTTTGTTCTCTGTTGCAACAACTCAATTCTTCTGACATAGAGGAAAAGTAGCCATATAATGCCTAAACAAATGGTTATAACTCTGTTCCTATAAAAGTTAACTTACAAAAAAAATTGCATGTGGCCTGAATTTGGCACCCAAGCCATAGTTTTCTGATCCCTGACCTGGGATAATAGGCACATTTTCACATCTCCACACACTTATTTCCACCCCCTTGTTTGCTCACACAGTGTTCAATGCCTGGGAATTTCTTGCCTTGTGAGTTACTGTCAAATAGATATTGGTATCAGCAGTCTAAATATATGGGACATTAATTTCAGCCAGTTTTTCTTAATCTCCTTCTACCCTCCTTCCCCTCTGATAGGATGAACCTCTTACTTTTTATTCTTTCCTTCACAAATATTTTATCAAGTGCCTACTAAACATTCTCCATGTTTGGGATACTGCAGTGAACAAAACAGAGATCTGTGCTCTTTGCAGCTTCCATAGTCAGGGAGGAATACAAACAATAAAACATTACCACCAATCAAAATAAGTAAATGAATTATGTTGCATGTTAGATGGTGAACATTATTATGGGGAAAAAAATAACAGAGCATTATAAGGGAATTAGGGCATTTGTGTAGAAAAAGGGCAGTTTGCCATATTAAATTGGGTTCTAGTATAAGCCTCATTATGAAAGTGAGACTTGAGAAAATATTTGAAAAGAGAAAGAGAAAGCTAGGCAGATATTCTTTCTAAGAGAGGGAGTGGTTAGAGCAAAGGCCATAAGACAAGGCTGACCAGTGTGGATGGATGCAGTAAGAAAGGAGGGGAGTAGGAGGAGATGAATAGGGGCAGGATCCTGGGGGAGGGGGGCGCACAACCATTACCAGGACCTTGGCTCTTACTTTGAGTGAAAGCAGGAGCCATCAATGAGCACAGTAGTGAAACGACCTGGCCCATGTCTCAGGATTATTCTGACTGCTCTCCTGAAAATGGATTGTAGCAGGGCGAAAGTAAATATATTACTATATTAGTGAGGAGGCTCCTGCAACAATCCAGGAAAGGGCAATGTGGATCTGACCATGAGGTAGCAGTGAAGGTATTGAGAAGTGTCCAGATTCCGACTTTAATATTCTCCCTTTGCATCTTGCTTACATTTGTACAAAATACCTCTAAAGGTATTTCTAATTCTTTATCTAAATGTGTGTGTCTCCCCCACCTCAGTCAGGCCATTAGGAAAGTGACTTATGCCTGTCTGTATTTCTAAGACTTAATTCCTGGCACATGAAAATAATCCAATAAATATTTAATAAATATCTGGATGAATGAATAAAGAATGAATATGTCAGCCAATCAAGCAATGAATTTCAAGAGAATGATGAATTGTCACCAGAAATAAATTAATCATAAAGTGGCTAATTAGCACACAACAATGCAAAAGTATAGTTTTTGCTTGTTGCTGTTACTTCCTCTCCATTTTTATAACTACCTATGTTCCTAAGCCTTTCCCTTTCCTCTTAATTCATTGCTTTACTTTATCCCGACTCTTTGTTATGCTCATTTCTATGTTCTAGTATTTTCTCATTCTCTCATCAGTTTGGGAATTATTGGGTAATGGAAATTACACCTAGTCATGTTTCAGACTATAGTGTATAAACTCTACTGATTATTGTCATCCATGTCCTAAACCTATCTTGATGTCTACTGGGGAAAAACAACAACATTTTTTCCTCTTCAACACTTCTTTCATTTTTTTAAAAAAGAAGCTGTTCTCCAAAGAAAACGTGGAATTTCCCCTATCACCTCCCAATGTCTATTGTATTATGAGCCTCATGGCTTGCATTTGGTAAATTATGTTGCAAAAATAACTTCTATCAGATACTTTTGGACATGCTAAATATTTCCCCTAACTCAGCCCCCAAAAGGAATCAACCTATAGGAAAACCAAGTAGGATCCAAGAATACTTTGTTTCAGAAGATTATCTGAAATCATATATTTCTCAATAAATATAGCCTGCCAAGTACAAATCACTGTAGGAGCCTATTCATTTCAGGATTTTTTCTGCCTGTGATTCTACCCTCAACTTATCGATGCATTTATGAGGTAAAATATGAAACATTTATAGTTGCAGGGTAATTTTCATAGAACTATTGCATTAGTTTCAAAAGTATTTCATACCTTTTACTCCATTATAAAAGGACAATCCCAAAATAAAGGGAATTACCAGGATAAGAGAAAAACAATTAAACTTTCTCATTATTTTTGTTTGTTTGTTTGTTTGTTTTTTAGCTGAGCCTTCCTGCCACCGGTTGGCAGCTCAATGGCAACTCAGCTCGGGCTGGCCTCGAACTGCTGTTCAGAGGCTCAGACTGAGCTCAGCTTGCATTCTTGAGCGAGCTCTTAACCAACTGAGCCATTCGGCCAGCCCTTTCTCATTATTTTTAAAGGTCATTTGAAGAAACAATATATATTTGATTCTTCTGTATAGAGATGAACAGTCCTCTATAAAGGCTGATTAGCCCATCCAAGGACTTATATCATTGGATTTAGATGCAAACTATTCATTTTGTTGCATTTTAGCAAAGCAGCTATAAAACTAAATGGACTTTCTCTTTGCAAACCATAATTCCCAGAAGGGAATGTGACACTGCAACAGGGTCTGAATTGAAAGAAATAGGAAAACTAGAGCTATAATGTCTCTGCTACAACATACTCTAGCTCCTTTTAGAAACGATTTAGTTTTAGATTTCTAACCACAGTAAACACATTTACTGCAGCCAGGATCTGGGTGGTGGTTGTAGCAAGGTAGTTCTCTGGGGTAATTGTAAAAAATTCCCTTCTATGAGGAATGTGGTGATAACCTAGGTGAAAATCCATTCTTTAGAGCATTGCTGGCCCCTAGTTTCAAGCAAAAGAGAAAACCAGCATAATTTGTAATTCAGTTTCTTTGATACAAAATCTTTTTGTTGTTGTTCTAACTTGCAATATGACCCATTGGAGGTTCTTAGACAAAGAATCAGAGTTCTTAGTTCAGGCCTCAGCTTAGCTATTATGGGTTTTGTTGCTTTAGATAAAGTCCATTTACCTCTCTGTTCCAGTTTCCTTATTTATAAAGCACTAATCAGAACACTAAGCCTGTCGGGCCAGCTGACTGGCTCAGATGGTTAAGAGCTCGCTCAAGAGTGCGAGCTGAGCTCTGAGCAACGGCGGTTCGATGCCAGCCCGAGCTGAGTTGCCGTTGAGATACCAACAGGTGGCAGGAAGGCTCAGTTAAAAAAAAAAAGCACTAAGCCTGTTTACTTCTAAGAATAAATATGTTAACCAAATAAATATTTGAGTGGAAGGGTTTTGAGAAGGTACAAGAAACTAAAAATCCCACTTCCCAAACTTGGACTAACTTCATGTTCACACGTATTTTGTCTCTCACTTAATGCCTTGAGCACCAACATACTTTATTTATTAGTAAGAAATGCTTTTCACTACAAGGATTAATATTCAAATAGCAGCTATTTAAACCAGAAGGGCATTTGCTGTTCAGTAAAAATGAAGCCTGGAGGCAGGAAACTACTCAGTGGGTTCAGTAAAGGTCATGGCTTTCTTTCTTTTATGAATTATTATTAGGATGTGGGTTTTGTAACCCACATGCATGTTACCACCTCCCCTTCCTCAGTAGCAAAATGGTTGTCTAAGCTGCAGACATCATCTACACATAATAAGGCTGGGGAGGGGAGCATCGGCTAGAGGGAGACAGCCAGCTCTTGTATCCCTCACCAGTTCAACTAGAAATTATCTTTTCCAGAAACATCCCCGATTAAATTTCCCCTCACACATCAGTGTCAAGGATTATATTATATAACCACTTCTGCAGTGGCTTTACAGCTTGCAAGATAGGACAGCTGCAAGGGATAAAGGGGTGAGGAATGGCTTTGGGGTGAGCAACCAATAATACCTGCCACACCTTAACCATGGAAAATTCAACATATCTTCTTGAGAACATAACCCCACATCTTAGAGTTGCTGTTCATTCACATTCTTATGTTATTCTATTTTTTTGTTTAAACAGGCATAGTAAGGTGACAGTGGTCGAGGCCTCTGCCCAAGTTCCATTTGGGGCTCAAAGGTTTTATGTTGGGTTTTAGCTGTGTCCCCAGACTTAATTATTGTTCCTAAAAAAGTAAAACCATTCAGTGGGGGGCAAAGCATCAGCCTCACCCTGTTAAGTAAGTGATACTTACCAACAAAACCTTTAATCCAAATCTTAAGACCAGGTCACTAGCCTGATCTCTATCTTTCTTTGGAATTATTTTAGTGTTAGAGCCTCATTGACCTACATTTGCTAAACTAATCAGAGAGCAAAAGATTACATTATAATATCATACCCTGTATCCCTTCATTTGTCAATATTAATTTAAGGTGACTTCCTACTCATTCTTCTCTGAAGAAGTATAATCTGAATCAAGGGGAATTTCTCTCTGCTCTCAAGGCAAAGCAGGTGGTCATATTTCTCCCCCTAGCCCTCACCCAAATCATTCTTACTTCATCTGGGCATCCTGTTTCACATAACATGCTTATTAAACCATTGTATTTTATCATTATTGACAAAACTTAGAATGAAAAAAAAAACAAAAAACTCAGATGTGACCAGTCACTGAAACCAAAGGGCCTCCTTCCTCTCTTCATCTTGCCCTTCAGAACCCAACCAGAGGAAGAGTAACTCTATCCGTATGTGCATGGCTGTGGAACTTGTTCACGGTTTCAGAAGGAATTCTAAAAGTGGGGTTGAGGAAGCTGGTATGGTAACCACAAGGAATAATAATTAGATTCTCCAACCCCCATAGAAATTTCTGGTGTGCTTGATTAACCTTGAGAGGCTCTAGGAAATGTTTCTAGAATAATAAAACAAAAACATATTGTCCAGGCTCAACCTTGCATACAGAATCCAAAAAGCTCATTTTCTCCTAAGCCAGGTAGAAAACATCTGGGGGAAAAAATATTAGAAAAGCAGTTTCCATTTTCTTACAAAAACGATGTGTTCCATCCTCATTGAGGAGTTAGACTCAAATTCTCAGGCATAGTGGGAAGAAGGATTTCTACATATGTCATGGGGAAACCATCACCCGTTCTGGTTTTGTTTTTTTTTAAGGCATTACCGGACCTTGGTTCTGTTCTGTTTATGCAGAAACCCCTTCACCTTCTTCCTGGCATTGTTTTACCCAACTTCACTCAGTGGCAGCAAGGGCAAGTCTATTTCTCTGATTCCTTTACCTCTACGTGTTTCTTTCTCATAGTGAGAGCTCAATAAATAATTGTTTAATGAAGTACAATGTGTACTATTTAAAATGTTATGTTTATATTACATAACATAGAAATATTTTGTTGAATAAATATATGAACGAGAGTAGCAGTTTGCCCATGCAAGGGGAAATGGCGGGTAGAGTCAATTGGGACAAGCAAAAAGGTCTCAAATTCTAAATGCAGGCTTGTGTGGAAGAAGGAATTGAGCTTCCAAACCAATAAGGAAGCAGAATGCCAATGAAAAGTGACCTACCTTAAGGCACAGATAGCCTGACAGTAAAAGGTGAAGGGAGATGACAGGTGCTTCCAATGACATTAGAGCTGAGTTTCCTGAGGCATAGGGAGTCTGTGTCTGAAATAAATGTGATGCTTGATGGGTCTGATATTCACTGGAAACCTCTGGGAAAACATTTCAAGTAGTTTGCTTTCCAAACCTTTTTCTTGGTAAAGTACAGAGTGGGAATGTGTCACCTAACACCCGAGCAACTGGCTTCCCTTGCCAGCAAAGTCAATCTCTATTCATAGAATGGGCTTGTTCCTGAGCCTTAGCAATTTGTTTCCTATATTCTCAGAACACATATCGGCCCAGCGAGTCTCAGTTCATGGGCTTGACATATTTCAATGTTATATTGCAAAATAAAACATTCTTTCTCTCATGCGCACCGAGCTTTCAGAGGGGATTCTCGCATTGCAAACCCATCGGTCAAATCTAGCCTCTGTGCCCACAGATGCTAGTCTCCATTTATGCATTACACAGTTAATAACAATGAAACACCTAGTCCCCTCATAGTAGTAACAAGCCCCTTGCTAAAGAATTCACAGAGCAGAAATAACTAAGAGCTAGTCTATAGTTTTGAATATTTTCTGTCATTATGTACATTTTCTAGGGTAACCTATGGGAAATTCCAACTGGGTTATCACTAGCTTCCTTTTTTACTTATAAAACTTCAGCTTAATAAAAATAATACTACTCATATCATCTGTACCTGACAAAAATGAAAAATAGTGCAAACGAAAATATTCTTACTAAGCATATAGGAAAATAGGTCATTGCAAACTTTTGTCACAATTTTTTGAATGAAATAACAGAAAAAGAAATACAATAAGAAACCAACACATTTTTACCTAGTTTTAGATGTTATCACTTCTTTTACTTGTAAATGTAAAATTTAAAAACCATTGCCTACCTTATATACATTTTGGAAGATATCTCTCAATGGTATCAAATTAATTTTTATACATTGTTTCAGATGAGACACTTTTCCTACATTTCTTTGTTTTTTGGGTTTTTGTTTAGATTAATTGCTAAAATATTGTGACATTCTGATTGTCTAAAAATATTAAGATATAATTACTGATTTTTATTTTTGTAAGCACAAAGACTTTTACATGAGCTTTAGGTTCTTTAAGTGTGCATGAGATATTTTGAATAGAGGATATTTAAGGTCTTTTCTGGTTCCTAAGAATCAATGACTAATTTACATTACAAGGGAAGAAAGAGATGAGATTTTTCTGTGCAACTTCCTTGTTCTTACCCCTGAGCATCACTGTGATAACTAGTGCCCAAAGATGGCTCCTTCCACGAACTGCAACATCCTGTGAGCTCCTTTTATCAAGAGACTGTGGTAGGAGTGATGATGTGTGACTCCCAATGCTAGATCATAAGAAACCAAGGTTTCTACCTAGGTATACTGGAACACTTGCTCTGGAGAAGCCAGCAGCCATGTAAATAGTTCAACTGCAGTGAGCTGCCATGCTGTGAGGAGATCCAAGCTGGCAATTTTGAGAGGTCACACAGAAAGCAAAAGACATCCAGTCAGTTCCCACATCAGCTAAAGACCAGCCTTATAAGTGAAAGATCCATCTTGGGTATCCCTCCTAATTGGGCCTTCTAGATGACTCGTGCTGCAACTGCAGTGTTTCTGTAACTATAAAAGAAATTTGAACCCAATCAACCTACTGTGAAAGAAGATATTCAATTGTAAGCTACCAAGATTTGAAGGTGGTTTGTTGCACAGAAATAGATAAATACTAACACTTTTTAATCTGTGTTCTCCATTAAAGTCCTCATCTGTCACGTTGATACAGTTTTCCATTCATATATTGATCTTCTTCCTTTTATTTATTTTTCCACTAATGATGTGCCTCACATTTTGAAAGACACATAAAAAGGTGGCCTGTTGGGTAGTAAATATCTTGTATAAAGATATCAAAAAGCCTGTTTCTAATCCCCATTTTACATACTAGTTGACTCTAAGCATATGTTTTCTGAATCTCACTGTATACTCGTATATGTTTATGTAATTATAACAGGATTTATTACATTCAAGTACTTAATAATGCCAAGAAACAATAAAACTGGGAATTGGAAAACTATAGATTCCACTATGAAGGATAGTTTTCTGTAACAGAAAATGTAAAGTTCTCTGCTCCATCCTAGATTTTTTTTCTAAAAATCTATTGATACCTATAATGCTCATATATATATATATATATATCAGCCATCTCTTCCTTTAAAAAAATAGTAAGAAAAAAATGACCTTATGTTTATCTCAAATGTTAATATCACATTTAATTACATAGATAAGAAATTGTATCTGATTCTAAGCTTAAAATTAAAAATTCTTATCTAAGTAATGGTGATAAGAAAAAATTGCATATTTTTCCAGTTATATTGTGCCCATTTAATTAAGACCAACTTTTTTAAGTCCTGTCCTATAGTCCTTTAGCCACACCCCTCAGGTATAGTGAGAAGGTCTGAAGTCTGTGAGGAATGGTCTGTTTGATATTTAGAGGGAATAGACAATGGCAGTATTTGCAAATAAGTGAACAGAAATAGTCCCCAGAAGGGCGACCGAGCTGGTTGCTGAAGCTAAAGAAAATGCCTGGGGTTTCTACTGGGGTCTAGCTGCCTAGATTTTTAAGACTTCTCTTACTTGGCTATCAATTTCTTAAGGAAAGAATAAAAGCATCTAGACCCCAACATATAAACTATTTTGTTATGAGATGAAAGCGTGAGTCTGA
Organism: Aselliscus stoliczkanus; assembly: GCA_033961575.1. Lineage (NCBI taxonomy): Eukaryota > Metazoa > Chordata > Mammalia > Chiroptera > Hipposideridae > Aselliscus > Aselliscus stoliczkanus. Next base: position 146,939,621 of record CM066727.1, read on the forward strand.
ATTTTGAGTAGCATTATTGATGAATAGGATGAAGTACTAGTGAAGTGGACTAGCTGATCACATCTGTGGCTTTTCAAATCCAGAAATATGGCCTACTGGTCTCATGGAAATAGAAGAGCTGAGGTTCCTTTAAGGTATAGCTCATCTTAGCAGCACAGGATCTCCAATAATGCTGAGCACTGCTGACCACTCCTAAAAAAAAAAAATTGTCTCAACTGAGAGTAGAGTAGCACATTACTACTGGCTGCTGACACAAATCTATTCTTTTTCTTCTCCATTACAATGCCCAGCCTGCTATAGGGAAGGTTGCAGTAGTGCCCTTCTTGCCTCCTACTCTGGGCCAAGGAGTGGATGGAGGTGGCAATACCTATGCATGTGTGTCCAACCTGAAAGAGTATAGCCCTTGTCACCAATCACCCCCTAAACTAAAATAACCTAAAACATGTCCCACTAGTACTAGGTATCTGGATAACTTCCCTACCATCCTCGGAATATAAGAACTCAAGAAACTAGCCTCTCCAGGTAGGATCCATCCCAGTACTGGGCTCCCACATGATGCTCATTAGCTCAGTATATGAGAAGAAACCCACTTCTCCACACATCATCACATCTTAGTGGGGAATTGCTCACTGCCATTGTACCTTTAGAACAAGTTGCAGAATGTGGGTTAGACAGCTAAATTATAATCGAAAGGAGAAATATACATGGAAGAAGAGATTTATTACCAAATTCATATACATATTTAATTGGTTTTTGACATGTTGGAAAAAAATTAAGTAAATGGTTCTTAACTATCAAAATTAGAACATGAGGGCCAGCCGAGTTGCGCAGTGATTAAGTGCTGGCTTGGGAAAACAGGGGCCCCGGTTCGGGTCCCACATATGAGGGCCAGTAACACTACCCTCAAAAAAACAAACAAAAGAAAAACCTAGAACATGAAATGACATGCCACTGTTTTCCCCATAATTTTTTTAGAAGGAAAGAGGGAAGGGTTTGCCTGAAATATGTGTCGGTTGATACATATATTTAAATCTATTTGCTGGTGTTTCCATTTTTAACCTCTCAATGTAGGTTAAAGCTGTGTATTTTCTCACACTTTAATGGCTGTTAAATGATTCTGTTCTCAAACACCCGGGATAATAATTTTAGAGTACAGAACAAAAGTGTTCCTGTCAGTTGCTTTCTGAATATTAATGTTCTAAGCCTATCACTAGATTATATGATTAAAACAACATATTTTAATAACTACCAAAAGTGTAAAAGTTATGTTCATATGTCTGCTGGTATGAATTTATGTTTATTCAACACAGAGAGAATGTTCCCATATTTACAGCTAGACAGAGGAAAAAATAAAAACTTCCTTCCAAACTAGCATCAATTGTTTACAAAAGTAATTGAAGTCAAAAATAGAAGAGGTGGATCTTTATAATATTCTACAATGAAGATACTTCATAATATCTGAGTAGAATGTTGAGTAGTTGCAGTTTTATTTGACAAAAACAAAAAATAATAACCAAACAGTTGCTTGAAAGATTTGAGAAACATCAGTTTTTTATAGGCTCTCAGAGACTTTAATATACTAATGTGAATTAGACATCTCCAAAGGGGCCATGTAATATGCAGAGTGTGCTAAATATGATTGTAAAACCTTTGTGCACACATGCATATGTGTATGTGTGTGTGTAGTCAACATTTGTAAACCCACAAAAGAAGTATTTTTCTGACTTCACAGCTTGGAGGAAAGTGTTGGTACAGAATATGATTTATGAAACCACATATTTCACACACACACACATACCTCCCTTAATATCAAAATGACTACCTACAGAAAAGCAGGTCTTGAATTGTAGAATTCATAAGTATCATTGGAATATTTGTTTTTAAATTTGTGGTTTTTAGAAGCCCTTATAAATAGGACTTCTGAGTTAGTAAGTCTTGTGAGGAGCTCAGAAATCTATATTTTTAGTAAGCACTCTAAGTAAGTCTAATACAGAATCCTAAGTATCTTACTTAGAGAACAACTGATCTAACATATTTCTAATAAATTTATTTTTTGCATATATGTTTGTATGTGTACCACAGCCCAGTATTATAAAGTGAATGAAGATTAAAATGCACTATCAAATTAGGATAAAGAAGTATTCTCCTCCTCATTTATTTTCCCACTTCCCTCCACGACCACTGAGAAACAATAGAGATCTTATTGGCCAGTACGTTTTATTGACCATCATGCTTAATTACATACTGAATGCATCTAGTTTTGGACTTTAACACATCCTAGACACCTCTACTAAAAATGAGCAGCCCTAGGTGATCATCATGACGTCTCAACTTGGCCCATTGATCACAAGTTCTCATCTCTGGAATTGGGTGGTGAGGAAGAGAAGAAGGAGAGGGAAGTAAATGATCACCCTTTCTTGATCTTTGATAAGTTCTGAATTTGTTCCCCCTCTTTTTCCCTCCCTCACTAAGTATCAGATAGTCAATAAGCATTAGAGAAATTTTCAACATGATTGTCGAATTCAAATACCCAGGGAGTGTGTGTCTATACTAAAGGAGTACATTTTATCAATGAGCAGTAACAGAGGGAAGTTGGCTGTCATCATGTGGGAAATGGTTCATCTTTCTGGGTTAAAGATGAAGAAAATCTAAACGAATTATCCATACCCATAGGCTACAAATATCATCAATGACATATGCACGTTGGATGGGAGAATCAGGTTGGCCTAGAAATTGTGGAGGAACATTGGGAGGCTGAGCTATTATGAAATGTTTAGAACAATGAACTAGTGTTCAGAGTTGAGTTAGTGCCATAGAAGTTTCAAAAGGCAATCTAGAGGGAATTCTAGATTCTTAAGAGAAGGGTTGAGATCTTAAACAGAAGATTAGGGATATATAGAAAATAAAGGAGTAATATCTAAATAAATGCCTTTTGAAAAATGAATCTAGGAAAAAGAGGGCTTTGTTAATCTTATTTTGCTTTTGTTTTGCTTTGCTTTTGCTACTAAGGCAAGGACAAAAATCAAAGAGTAATAATGAGAAAAAAGTCAAAGAGGTATTTTCAAAATACCAAGAGAGAAAATGCTAATCCTTCTTTCCCAAATGGGGTCAGGATCCAAGAAATTAGTAAAAGGAAACCTCTGAATACTGCTAAGTCAAGAGGAGACACTTACCACAGATAGTTGAAATGTCACTATGTGTGCATGATTTGAATAACAGTACACAGAGTTGCTGTTAGAGAGAGAGAGAGAGAGAGAGAGAGAGAGAGAGAGAGAGAGAGAGAGAGAAACAGAGAGAGAGAGGAGAGAGGAGAGAGATTGTTGATAGAAGAAGTCAGTGAATGAGTAATTTATGCATTTATTCAGTGAATTTTAAGGAGATAGGAGTTTTTTTTAATTTTATTTTTTAACCTTTTTTTTTTTTTTTTTTTTTTTTGTAATGAAACTAATTGGCCCATGCTGTGGAGAAGGTTTCAAACATGCTATTTCAGATCCAGGAAATGATAGTGAAGGATTCTCCTAGAATAAAGCCTTTCTGGCTGTGTTTGAAGTGATGAAGAAGAAATGAGAGATTTGATGACTTCAACTCTTGTAGGAAAAGAAAGTAGGAGGGATTATATTTTTGATTCATTTTGTTTAGGCTTCATTGTTAGCATTTCTATGATTACTTGTAGAAGAAAAAAATAAATATTGTTTATTTATTTTGGGGGTGCTCTATTCCATGGAGCTTTACATTATTTGTAGCAACATGAAATTAATTTAATAATGGGAGGGGAATTCATATTATTCACTATTATAGTGTGCACATAGAATTAATTGGGACATGAATATATATAACTCTCTGGCAAATTATATTGAGTAATAGAACTAACAATAATTTGAAATGGGAAAGTGAATGGCAAGATTATGGAGCTAGTGGTAACATTTTTTTGGCTTATCAAAAGTGTGGCCTTAGGGTAAACTTATTTAATATCCTGCCTTTACCTGTTCTAGTAGCCTTAGGGGACTTTAAGGCGCTGAAATTTCCATCTTGCTGGACCCAGGGGCATGCACAGAAGTACTGTTAAGGATCAAATAGATGAAGTGCAAGCTGGACTTACATGTATAAATATGTATCATACATATAAAAACTCTCTCTCTCTCTTTCTCTCTCTCTCTCTCTCTCTCTCTCTCTCTCTCTCTATATATATATATATATATATATATATATATAAAACATACATATATATTAACTACTATCTGCTTATTCCTCTACTTTGTGGATTCATATCTGTTTGCACATCAGTTTATTTCCAGTTTCTAGAGCATAGCCTGCCACATAAGAAGCCTTCAAAAAATATGTGTTGACAGACTTGCTAGAAACTCAATGTCTTGCAAGTTTATATAATAATGAATATATCCCCATAGCCTAGCAATGTGTGAAAGGCTGGTGTGAAGGACCCTTTGTCATGAATTGTACATTTCAACTCTGAAATTTTTCTTAAAGTAATTCCATGCAAGCAACAAGAGAAATTATTTGAGAATTTTAAACATTTGGAGCCCTGCAGTGAGTTTGTTTCACAATACTATCTTCTCTTTAAAACAATTTTGGCTTTCCCTTCCCAAATGTTTCAACACCATGTGCTTAAAACAAAAAAACTTGCATTATTCAAAGACACACTGTGGAATTATAGACCAAATTTGCTATTGTATATTATTTTTCACTGACTTTAGCATCATGTATTGTATCTCAACCTTACTGTTATCTTTGCATAATTTTCATACTGGGTTAAAATAAAGTCATGTTCCCAAAGAATCTAATTGGTGACTAATATATAATTGGCTAAACTCACTGTCATCAATAACCCAGGAATGCTTGCCCCATCTGTGGGGAATAAATCCTGAGAATGGATGAATTCCTCAGTGGCCAACTTTCTTTGAAAAGCACTAACATCATGGTTCTTTTCATTTGCGTCATTAAAAAAAGAAAGAACATAACTATCGATATATGTTAACATGTTTTAATATCTGAGCTCAGCAAGTTGAAAAGTATTCTGATATTCTGAGATGCTTTCTGTGGTAGAAAGATAATGCAGACCATTTGCGTGTGTGTGTGTGTGTGTGTGTGTGTGTGTGTGTATATATATATATATATATATATATATATATAGAGAGAGAGAGAGAGAGAGAGAGAGAGAGAGAGTATACAGATGCTTTTTGACCTATGATGAGGTCTTAATAAACCCATAGTAAATGCTTTTAGGATAGCTAACCTACTAAACATCATAGCTTAGCCTAGCCTACCTTCAGTGTGCTCAGAGCACTTACATTAGCCTACAGTTGGCCAACTATCTTGAGTTTTACCTCAAGAGCAATTGCTTTCCTCTTCTCGCCAGAAGCAGAAGATGCAGATGGGTGTTTTATAGACATGGTGGGATATGGAAACACAACATCCAAAAAATTCTGGTAACACAGTGCACTGTAGAATACCCATGGTTTACCCTAGAGATTGCACAGCCGGCTGGGAACTGTGGCTCACTGACAATGCACAATGTCATGAGTGTATCATACCAAATATTGCTAGCCCACGAGAAGATAAAAATTCAAAATTTGAAGTACATTTTCTACTGAATACATATCATTTTCACACCCTTGTAAAGTCTAAAATTTGTTAACCATCGTAAGTCAGAGACTGTATGTATATGGTGTGAGTATTGGTTGCTATAACAAAATACTATAAACTGGCTGATTTGAACAACATTTATGTTTCACAGTTCTGGAGGCTGGGAGTTTGCGATCAGGCTGCCAGCCTTGTCAGGTTCTTGGTGAGTTCCCTCCTCATGGTTCACAGATGTCTGCTTTCTCACTGTTCCTTCACAAAGCAAAGGGAAGGAGAGCATCTCCCCGTGCCCATTCATGAGAGCTCCACCCTCATGACCTAATTACCTCCCCAAAGCCCCACCTACAAATATCCTCACATTGGGAATTAGAACTTTAACATGAATGTGCAGGAGATACAAATATTCAGTCCATAGCGTGTGTGTTTGTGTGTAAATCAATGTATGTAATCCCATCAACTAGGAACTGTTATTATATGAGGAAACCAAGTAAAGAGATTAAGTCCCTTGCCCAAGTTTACAAATTACTTCAGGCAGGAAAAATTGTATTTCAAATTAAATTAGCATGATGAATATTATTCTTATTACTATGGGCTCTCAAACTATGCATCATTTGCATAACAATAATTTAAAACCAGGTAGCCTAATGCCAGAGTCCATGTGCTTAAGCACCAATCTTTGTCTTGCCTCTGGCTAAGCTAGGGAAGAGCATTGTTATCAATTATCAAAACCTTCTCTAAACATGGGAGGGCACCTGTTGGTACTTACATCAAATATAGTTGATTCTGGGCTAGTCTTTTAAAATTGTGCTTGTATCTTTAAATGATCTTTAGGCCACAAGAGCAATAATCCCCACTTTAAGACCTTAGGGGTCTAGAGAAAGTTGCTAAGTTGGGCTGAGGATGAAAGAGTTATTCTTTCAAATTTTTGCTTCATGTTTATTATATAGCAAACATTAGACTAGTTGTCTTCACAAATGTCACTCCATTCATACTTAATAAGTGTTATTATTAATATTTTTAAGTAAAAATCAAACTGATATTCCTAGAGCATTGGTGACCTCCAAGTTCATACATCTAGCAAGTGGTACAGAAGACGTAAGGGCATAGATCCTCATACTTTAAAATAATTGCTCATTTCATTACATAGCAGCTGTCTATGGTAGTTAAACTTATGTCTGAATACATAGGGAAATTTGAAATTTTTAGTCAGGAGAATATACTTACCGAAGAACGTATAAATTCAATACAATAGCCCCATAAAAGCTTTGCTAAGAAGTGTAACATCTTAATCCTTAAATATCTTTAAGGCTGAATCTAAAATAGAGAGCCCTTTCATTCATAGTCAGTCATTAAACACACTCTAATCATGAACCTTGTATGTGACAAGTAGCCTTCAGGATTCCAGGGATTAAGTTATTTCAAAGGTGTAAGACACTTCCTGCTGTCAATATAGTTCATAGTTCATTAATTAATGAAGTCACTCACTCAAATAGAGTTTTGTACTCCTACTATGTACCAGGCACTATGGCGATAAATGTGATTCTTGTCCTCTGGATTATATTCTAGTAGAGAAGCCAAATTCAAATTTAGTTAACAAACTGTAATTACAATGAATAATCTCTCATGGAAAGTTTTTTAAAGGATATGTGCAGGTTGTTGAGGAAGTGAATAATTAACCTTTTAAAAGTGTGATCAGGAATGATTTCTGTGAAGACACAACATTTATATTAATCCCACATAGAAAGATAGAAAGAGCTAGCCATGGTAAGATCATTCCAGGAAGAGAGAGCACTATTGAGTGCCTACTATATACCAGATTGTATACATAGAATTTGGCCTTGCCCAAAGAGAGATCTGGCTTTGTCCTAGATTCCTGGAAGGTAACCTCTAAACCCTGGGAATCTCCTGAGTGACAAGTGTATTTCTTACCAATGATGGGCTTGTCAGACCACATGTGATAATTTATAGTAACTAGGTTACTCATGGTGGGTCCCATGGACCATATCATACCAGCCAGAACTCTGAAAGGAGGGGTTAGAGGTTGAGTTCAATCATGAGGGAAATCAATCAACTATTTATGCTTCCATAATGAAGTTTCAATAAAAAACTCTGGACACTGAAGCATGGGTGAACTTCTGTAGTGGGCAATCCTTCATGTACTTCATCACACATTGATGCCCAGTGGGTAACACACCCTGACAAGAGTGGAAGCTTCATTTGGAATCCTCTTGAACTCGACCTCTTCTCTCGGCTGCTTTTAATTTGTATCCTTTCCCTAAAATACACCATAACTGTGAGTATAATAGCTTTCAGTGAGTTCTGTGAGTCTTTCTACCAAATTATCAAAATTGAGGGTAATTTGCGGAATTCTCTGAAATTACATCTGGTGTCAGAAGTGAGGGGGGTCTTGTGTGGACTCATCCTTCTAATTTTGTAGTTGCAATCCAACTCCTACTTGGTATCAGAAGTCTTGGGCAGACACGGGAATCTTGGGGATTGTGTCCTCAATACTTTCAGCTTTGCAAACTCTGGATATAGACACCAACAGCAAAGAGAAGGAGGGGGGCAGTTCAGCTGTGGTTTACAAATATCAATCAGTAGCAAAATATTCACCAAGAAAAAGGAAAAGAAAAACAAGGGAGGTTACTTAAAGAGTGTTTTCAGAACACTCACTCCAACATAAAGAACTGGAGCAAGGAGGCAATTACATTCACAATAATTAATATAACTTTTAAAATTTGGCCCCTGACTACTTTCCCAATTCAGGTAGTATCACTCTTCTGTGGTCCAAACTCATCAACCTTCCTTTGATTCCTATAATAGAATATATTACAGTGATTACCATCTGAGACTTCTGAATTTGCTCTCACTTTACCTGGAATACACATGCCATTGACATTCAAATCTTTTTTTTTTTTTATTATGACCAATGTTTCAGCTTAAATGCTACCTCCTCATAATATCCCATTTTAAAAAGTCAACTAGACACCCTCTATCAACTCATTTGAAGTTTTCTTATTATTTACTTATTTTCATTCTTTAATCCCATTAATTTATTTTCTCTCTCTTTTCACCCCAACTGTAATTAAAGCTACTTGAGAAAAGAGAATAATACAACAGTGTCTGACACAGTAAATTGTCAGTATACATTTGCCAATTGAATAAATTAAATAAATGATTGAAATCATTGAAAAAATAAACTAAGTGAATCAGTGCATGATCCCAGAATTGATGGTCACTATGTTTAATCTGGTCCCCTCTGGCTTTTGTGCTGGTGCTAACGCCTAGATTTGGTCTTTATCTGTGGTTGCCTTTAATTCCCAAATCCAGATCTCTGTGCAACCTTATCATATCAACCCTTGAATTCCTGCAGCTTGAATTATACCTGAATGCCCATACACATATATATAAAAATATATATATATGTATGTCAGAAAAGTCATGATGTATTTTGTTTATGTTTTTCAAAGGTCATTTATTTATATAAAGAACAAAGATCAATCAATAATATATTGCCTGTTTTGTTCGATAACCTTTTGCCATCTTTCAGTGAGCTTCATAATTCCTTGTTCATAGATGGGCCTGTCTTTATTTGTGAAGAACTGAACAAGGTGCTGATTTACAGCCTCATCTGAATTGAACGTTATACCACACAAGAAGTTTTGAAGAGAATGAAACCAGTGGAAGTCTGACTGCACAAGGTCAGGCAAGTATGGTGGATGTGACAACACATCCCATCCAAGCTCCAGTAATTTTTGATGGATGATCAAACGTGTGTGGTCTCACGTTGGGGCAATGGAACAAAACTCCTTTACAATTAACAAGCTCTGGATGTTTCTGGATGATGGATTTGTTCAAACTGTCGAATTGCTAACAGTACACATTTAAATTGATTGTTTGGTTCCTTGGTAGGAGCTCGAAAAACACGACACCTTTAAAATTCCAGCACACTAGGAGCATAACCCTCCTCTGATGAATGTCTACTTTCGATGTCGTTTGAGGCGAATCATCACGTCAAGACCAAGACCATTTGCACACCACATTGTTGTAAACAATCCATTTCTCATCACCAATTATCAGTCACTTCAAAACAGGATCATTTTCCTCACGTTAATGAGCATATTGCTGATGTTTATATGCACCATCAAATGAACTTCTTTGAGCTCATGCAGAACCCACATATCAATCTTGCTTACGTATCCCAGCTTCTTCAGGTGGTCGTGAACGCTTGAATGATGGATGTTCTATGTTTCTACAATCTCTCGTGTGGTGTAACGTGGGTTTGACTCGATCAATGCCTTTATTTTGTTTTCATCCACCTCGGTGGGCCTCCCTGACTGGGGAGCATCGTTGAGATCAAAATCACCAGCATGGAATTTTGTGAACAATCATTGGCACTGATGTTCTTGTAGAGCATTGTCACCATAAACTTTATGCAACTTTTCACAAGCCTGACACGAGTTCTTCCCTTTATGGAAGTAAAATAGTACAATATGGCAAAAAAGCACTGCCTGCATTCTAGATATGCCTATTTGTATGCTGGTGATAGAATTTCATGTGTTCCTCTGTCTCCACATAGTTGTTTTAGCTGGCAGTTATATCTACAGGCTTGATTTGATTCTGTTTGTACTGTTTTTATTTTATGTTCTTTTTTTTTTTTTTTTTTTTTGAGGGCAGTGTCACTGGCCCTCACATGTGGGACTGAACCGGGGCCGCTGGCTTCCCAAGCCAGCACTTAACCACCGCGCCACTCCGCCGGCCCTTATTTTATGTACTTTTTTTTCATCTGTTTTCCCCAACATATTAGAAGGCACATAATGTGAGGTATATCCTCTTTTTAGTAATGGTAACATAGATGTGACATTTAGGCTAAAAATGGCTAAATCATTAGCCTAAACCTTCCATTAACAAACTCCATATCAGTCTCCTAATGTTTTAGTATCCACCGATGATCATAAATGAGATCCATTATTTCATTAGGTAAAAGTGTTATTTATTATATGCCAAAGATCAGTCTATATTAACTTATTTCAAGGAAATTTTTAGATGGGTTTTTAAAGACTATGTATGCAGTCAAGGGCTGCAGTGTTTAATTAACAGCCAACCTCCTAGCCCTAGCCTGATGGAATTTTATTCATTTGTTAATATAATGGAGTTTGAGTTACTTTTTAATGACCTTACACAATTGACTCTTCCCATTAGAGAGTAACATTCTTTACTGTATGTTATTTTAATGCATCTGTAATGCAATTTGTGTTTTGAAACACTTCATATTTTTCCTTTCATTACCTAGCTATTCTTTTGTAATTCTGCTTTCATACAGGGAAAACATACAACCAGATAAACTAACAAACCAGAAAATAGCCTATGCTTCAGTTGAGGGACACACAAAAATTCTAGTGAAAGCAAATTGACAGAATAATTTCAACTCTTGATAATATACAAAGAAAATGAAATATGCTGATATGATGAAGAGTAAGTGGGGGGGTAGATAAGGTAGCCGCAGAAGCACTCTCTGAGAGGGTCATGATTGAGCTGAGACCTGAATTCAGAAGGAGTTGGCCATACAAAGAGCAGCAGAAAAACATGTTGGGCAGAGAGAGGAGCCATTGCAAAGAGCATGAAGAAAGAATGAGTTTGGCTTCCTTGAAACCTGAGGAAGGATCAGTGTGGCTACAGCATTCTTAGCGAGGGGTAGAATTGCATGAAATGAGATCACATAAGTAGGTAAGGGTCACATCATATAGGGTTTTCAGTGGAGCCTATGATAAGGATTTGAACTCTATTTGAACCATTATGTAAAGTAATTGTGAGTTTTGAGCATGGCGGTCACATGATCGATCTTATTTAGGTTGTTAAAAGACTTAGAATGGTGATACAGAGAGGATCTAGGAGAGCTGAAGGGTGAGAATGGAATTAGAGTGACCAAAGGAGATGACAATTGCAGTTTTTTAAGGAAGAGATAGTGGCCTAGCTTAGGTGGCAGCAGTAAGTATAGAAGAAACAAAGACAAGTTCAACAGGGATTTTGGAAGTAAAAGTGAGAGGGATTTCTGAGAGACTGAATGGGGCCAGTGCTGAGGAAAAGGGAAAAATCAGGGGAAAACTCTCTGTATAAGCAAATAATGGATGCTTATGTCATTAACTGTGATGGAAAAAACTGGGGGAAAAAGAGTTGTGGAGATTCCAAATTTGATCTTGATAACTTTGAGATTTTTATTATACTTAAAACTGGAGCTCTCAGTAGGTAGTTAGACATATGGCTTTGCAATCCTGGAAGAAAGACAACAGGTCATAGCCCAAGAGACAAAGTTGGAATCCATAAGCAAAAAAAAGATGAAGACCTCCTAAAATCTAAACTCAGAGTATAAATAGAAAATAGCAATTGACAGAGTCCCAATCCCCGGACTGCTCTAACATTTAGAAATCAGTAGAAAGAAGAAAGAGCATAGGCCCTGAGGAGCTATCAACAAGAGAGGAAATTAGGAAATTATAATATCAATGAAGTAAAAGAGAAAGCTAAAGAGTATGATAGGAGATAAAGAAGTAGCTATTGGATACAGTAATGTGGAAGTTATTGATGACTTTGACAAGGGGTATTTCACTGAGAAAAGGCACATATGTAAAACTGGCATGGTTTAAAGTGAATGGGTGATTTTAAAAAGTGAAGTAGAGTATATAAGTCACTGTTTGGGAAAATTCTGATGTGAAAAAGAGCAGGGCTGGCTGAGTGGCACATTGGTTAAGAGCTGCTTTTGGGATGCCAGTGGCCCCGGTTCGGATCCCACATATGAGGGCCAGTGACACTGCCCTCTACAGATAACAACAGCTCCACCTGGAGCTGGCCCGGCGAGCCCCGGCGACGGTGTAGGCTGCAGCCCCTGCTGCAGTGAGCTGCCATAGGCTACAGTGAGCGGCCGGCAGCCAGCGTGAGCCGCCAATAGCCGCAGTGAGCGACCATCCAGAGGCCGGCAACTGATCTGCCTCATCCAGGAAGAGCGCAATGATGATACCAACATGGGCCAGTGAAGCAACATCCTCTGCAACTAGACTGAAGAACAAAAATACAGCAACTTGTCTGTTCCCCTTCCCTGATTCCCCAATGCTGTTCCCCTCCCCCAATTCCCCAATAAAATCTTTAAAGAAAAAAGAAAAAGGAGCAGAGCACTGGATCGTGAAAGGGGGAGAAGTGGACAAAGGAGACATCTTGTTTTTACAGGACTTGATCATGCATTTTGTACACTGAAAGAAATAATCTGTGTGGTAGAAATAGATGTTGTAGTAGAAAAAGGGAGGGAAAACAACCTCATTAGAATTCTTGAGTGAGAGACAAATGGTATGCTGTATTAGTCAGGGTTCTGTGGAGAAACAGAACCAATTATATATATATATATATATATATATATATATATATATATATATATATATAGAGAGAGAGAGAGAGAGAGAGAGAGAGAAAGAGAGAGAGAGAGAGAGAGAGATTTGTTATGAGGAGTTGGCTTCCTTGCAGACAATCTTGAAATGTCCCCAGATGCAGGGGGCCATGTTGTCAAGCCCTTATCTAGACCAGAACCATGCCAGACCCCTGCCACACTAGCCCTGAAGAACCAGGTGACCCAGAACAGGACCCCACACAGCCTTTACCACCAGAATCCACAAAACCTGGACCTTGGCACCTGCAAACTCCTGACATTAATCAGCTAACCAACACATAACAGGAAACTGTGATTTCTAGAGGAACAGCCAGGTCACAAAGAAAAGGAAATTGGGTCCACCTTAACAGAGGTCACATCATTGGATTCTGTCACAGAGGGAGTTAAGAGAACTACTTTTTGGTCATGAAATTGTTCATCACTCCTAGGGAGTGAGCTTAATGTCCAAGGATTTGCCTTCATTGTGGAAGCTGAGAAGTCCCACCTGAAAGCTGGAGACCCAGGAGGGCTGGTGGTGTAATTCCAGTCTGAGTGTGAAGACCTGCAACCAGAGAAGACAGTGGTGAGGTCATTCGCAAAGGAGTGGTTCTGATGATGGAAGCTATGGATGTGAGGGAGTACTAAACAGTGAAAAAGTTACGTGGGGAGGGAATGGAAGGTCTCAGTGAGGATAATAAATTTTGGAGTGATGCTTAGAGTAAGTAATGTTGGTGGATAGGAGTTGTTAGTTTAAGAATGTGCACTTGAAATTGAAGTGTTGAAAGAGGAACAGCAAAAACAGAATGAGAACTTCAGAGATCCCAGACAATGTAAAGGCTTGGGGGAGAACTTATAAAATACAAAATAAGATTAAAAAAAAAATTCTAATCTATTAAATAAGTGGAAGGAATTTTAAAATCGTTATTTTTTTATGGTGATTATTTTAATACTGCTTATATAGTAATATTATCAAATTCTTCTGAAAATGGTGTTTTGCTATATTTGTGGTTATGTGTTGCAAGTTCCCTCAGCAATGGCTTGGCCAGCCTTTCAAGTACTTGAGCTCTGTACTGTTCTTCCCCTTACCGATTAGTTGGACTGGCTCCTGTGAGAAACCACAGATTAACTAATGAAACTCTATTCTGTTGTATAGTCATCTGTAAAGTGGGGATAATGATACCTAACTGGAGGGGTTGTTTGGCAATCAAATGCAAGAATGTGTATACACACACACACACACACACACACACACACACGTTACCACGTGGGCTATACTGGAGGCATTCTTACTTTTACTTCCATTTACTCTCCAGTCTTGTTTTCAAACATAAATTCTATCAATGTTTTCCAAAGTAATATTTGTTATATTGAATAATATTTGTCTGAAGGGATATCTTTAATATCATGATAAAAAATGGAAGTTTATGTCTAAATAAATTTAAAGAACCTCAGGTTAAACAACCTTACATATATGGCTTTGATTTTAAAACATTATTATATTTTCCCTCCACAGGACCTCCTGGGACTTTATTTGCTTATGTGTATTATGACTGAGCAGGGGCAGTTGGTTGTATTTTTTTCTGAATTTTCCAAAATTCTTTGATGATAGAAACTATTTCTAAGACACTAAATTTTCAAGGATCACATTTTGGGAAATATGAAGATAAATTCTCTCTCAGCATTTCCTTTCCTCTCAAGGTTTTGCTAATATCATTTGTTTAATAAGTGGATTAAGTGTGGGTGTTGAAGGCAAAATGTAGTCACAATTTGTGGATATGGCCTTTAAGAAGGAAGAAGCTATTCTATGGGCTCTTGTTCTCAAGGAACTTGAAATCTAGTTACTGTGGGCACTTCAAAGTTATCCCCTTAAAATTCTTCTAGGGATACTTTTTATCCTTCCCCATGTTGTGGCAGTAGCATTCTCTGAATAACATGTAGCCAGTAACTAATTATTTTAACAAAATGACAAGTGCCTAGAGTACAACTCAAAATTGTTAAATACCAGCATTCCCAGACAAATCACATCTGCTGCAAAAATCCTCATCAACAGCTTCAAAGTAAAGGAAGTGACCTTATTAGACCTTTTCAAGACTAGACAGGAAGATAAAAAAGCATATTAAGAAAATCAATACATCGTTTTTACAAACTGGCCTACAGTCAGACAACAGAGGCTTCGAGCTCCAAGCCAAACTTGAAATCAGAGCCTCTAATGTCACCTAACCTTCTGAATGAGCAGAACTGAGATAATAGACACACAGCTCAAACACTTTTATTAGTCCCATTTACTCAAACACTTTGATTAGTCCTGTGTGCCCAGCTCAGCCTTCAAACACACCACTGATGAGTTCTGATGGCCTAGTCCATCTTCAAAGGACATAACTGTTTTCCTCTGAGAGAAAAGTCATACACAGTATATAGGGCCTGAAAAAAAAAATGAATCTGAATGAAACATCCCCAAACTGTCAGGAAAATGGGAGGATAAGGATAGATTATGAATTTATAAAGTCAATCTGAAGCATGCCCTCTAGTTTTAAAACATGCTCAGAAGGTCTGATGAGTAAGGGCAAGAACCTGGGTGTTAATGATTGCTGCAACCAGTTACAAGGGACCAGAGCGTGACTTATACTTGTGTGGGCTGTATTCCAGACATTCTCAGAGTGTGGTCCTGGACCAGCAGCCTCAGCCTCAACTGGAAATGTATTAGAAGGCCAAATTCTTCTCCCCACCCCATTGCAGACCAATTAAATCAGAAACTCTGTGGGTGGAGCCCAGCAATCTGCATTTTAACAAGCCCTCCAGGTGATTCTCAGGCACTTTCAAATCTGGGAACTACTAATCTATCCAAATCATTGCAACAATTTGCATCATAATGTAGTCTCTTCTCAGAAAATCCTCCATGAAAAGATTCCTGTACCTTTCTATATGCCTTGTCTGCATATGGCAATAGCCTAATCCTCAGGAGAACATGAAAGACCATTACTGAAAGGCAGCCAGAAAAGAGGCGCTGGCCTCAGTTGTCAAGCTAACTTATGTGTGCAAACAGTGATGTGATCAGCAGGGTCATTGATTAGCAGATTTGGCCACAAATGCACACAGCTGCAGGATTAGAAACATCATCTTTGCTGGCAAAGAGCTACACAAATAATTCCTTAATTAAAATGCCTGTTGTGTAAACAAAATGCACCACTAGTATTTACTTATTCCTATGAAAAGTCCTATTGACTATGAAATGTTGAAAATATATCAAATCAAATATGGAGCCTTTAAAAACAACAACAACAACAACAACAAAGGACAGCAATAGAACACCCCGGGAGGCTTGCTGCTAATAGAGGGGGTATTTCACGAGGACCTGTTGAGGAAGATTTATGTTTTCAAAATTCAGGTACAGGAGATAGTGCTTGTTTAGCTGCCATTCTAAATCCATTAGGAATATGTTGAATAGCAGCCAGAGAAAGAAACCTGTAACAAAATGACCAACTCAAGCAAAACACATTTGGGTTTAGACACTCTGAAATGTTTATCCCACCCCCAAACATGTCCGACCATCCGCTTTGGCTGTGGCTTTTGCTCCCTCATCAGATGCCTCTGTCCTCCTGCTGTTCGCTGTCGTCCAGGAGAGGATTGGCCAGGCATGTCCTGTGGAGTTCACAGCTGGCTCCTTATCTGACCAGAACAGCTTTGTGGGGCAAAGTTCCTCTCCCTGAGATAAGCAGATCCTTCCATTCTGGGAAACAAATTGGCCCTGAAAAAGTAGCATGTGCAGAGCAAGATTACAAGGAAAATAGAAAGAGAAGCCAGAGTGGAACTAGGGATAAAGATGGAAGGAGAAAAGGAAAGGGTGAGAGAGAATAATTAGGAAAGTAAAGCAGAGGGACAATTGGGAAAACCAAACTATTGTTATCACACAAACTTAGAAAGATCATACAGTATTTACATATTTGTAAACCAAGTATATTTCTTATAAAAAACAAACAACAAGGGAACTTTGATACTCTGTAACTATATAATAGATCCACTTGTATGGGAAAACAGTTTCTCCATCCAATTCAATACAAATTGTCCCTTTGTACTACTGGTTTCTATCAGTCTTTTAAAATTTCTTATAATAAAAGCATACTAAATCAGGCCTGATTTATTATAATAAAAGCATAATAAATCAGGCCTGATTAGGATAGTTAAGCAAGATTGCCCAATTTTGGCAGTTAATTTTCATCCATTAAAAGAAAAATGCAGCTATAACTGAGACCTGATTTTATTATCTGAAATAACCAGAGTTGAATGACTTTATCCTCCAACATCTGTTTTTCAGTGAAGAATAAGATGACCAATATAGTTGAATCTGACTCATAGCCCTTTAGGGCCTTTCTCATTCAACTTTGTGATCCATTATATGGATCCTAGTTCATCACTTACGTCCACTGACTGCAGAGATGGCACGGCTCTCAAACAAGTTCATTGGGATTGAGTTGTGGGGAAAAAAAATCACATTTCTGTTCGAAGATTATTTCCAAATTTCCACTTATTTTTTTAAAAGAGGTCACTAAACACACATCTAAATGATTTAAAAGAGTACAACTATGTAAAATATTTTAAATATCAATTAATATTATTGAAAATGGATATCCTCCAGGGTCAGGAAAATCTATCAAATAGTTCATCTCTAAAAGAAGAATCTACCTATTATATATATATATATATATATATATATATATATATATATATATATATATACACTTTTTCTGTTTTACTTTACTACCAATATTAGGATTTGGCATGGATCTTATCACATCCTTGATTTTTTCATAAATAGTTAAATTACATGCAGCCAAAACTCATAATTGTGATTAATTCGAATTTAGAGGTAAAATTGTTTAAAGCTTTCTATTTAGTTAACATATATTAATTGCATCATCTTTGTGATTCACAAATGTTCCCTATGTGAAAATGTATTGTCCTCATGATTTATGCTAATAGTAACATTACAAAAGAAGCCAATCTTAAATAAAAATAAATATATAGTGTTCTTGAGTACACTATATATTAAATCAGAATCACCAGATAGGGAGACACATGTGCAAACAGTGACTTTTACCCTTTTATCGCACCCATTTTATTTCTTTTTTTTTTTTTTTTTAATTATTGGATCATATTTATTATCTGGTAAACACCAATACACGTTATTTTTCATGAAACAAGTGTAAAACTATTTTAAACAATTTAAACAGTATCAACCATTCTCAACAATCATATGGTACAATGGGATCTATGTGTACATAAGAAAAACAAATGTAAATATGTATATTATTAGTATGAGGAACATTGTGGTCTTCCCTAACCAAGAAATCAGGAGTTTCAGTAGTAAACATTCAGTTTTATATTCAAGAGTCAGAATCCATTTTTGATGTCTAACTACTGACACTTTGTTTTTTTTATCCTCATATTTTTATTTTTATTTCATTTTTTTTTTATTGTGAAATAAACATTTTTTTCTTTTACATTAGATTCAGGTGTACAACACAGTGCAAAGTTATACTTTTTACCCCTCAAAGTGACAACCCCCTCCCCCAATTTCCACTGCACTTCTCCCCCGCATATCATACATATCTATTACAATTCCTTTGACTCCCTTCCACTGTATAATTCACATCCCGTAACTATCTATATATTCAATTACAGTTGGCATACAATATTATACATCAGTTTCAGGTATACAGTGCAGTGACCAAGTCTCTACTCCATCCATAAAGTGGTCTCCCTAACAAGACATGTAACCATCTGACACCCCACAAAATATTTACAACATTATTATATTCCTCTAACTGTCTTTCATATCCCTGTGGCAATATTGTAGTTACCTATTTATGCTGTCTAATCCCTTCCCCTTCTCCCTCATCCCCACCCCGCTCCCAACTAGCAATCCTGTTTTTCCTCTGTATCTATGAGACTATTTCTGTTTCTTATGCTCATTCATTCAGATTCCACATATAAGTGAGATCATATGGTATTTGTTTTTCTCTGACTGACTTATTTCACTTAACATAATAATCTCTAGGTCCATCCATATCGTTGCAAATGGTACGATTTCATTCTTCTTTATAGCAGAGTAATACTCCATTGTATAAATGTACCACAGTTTCTTAATCCAGTCATCTACCGATGGGCATTTCAGTTGTTTCCAAGTCTTGGCTATTGTAAATAGCGTTGCACTAAACATAGGGGTGCATATATTTTTTTGAATTAGCGTCTTGGACTCTTCTGGGTAGATGCCGAAGAGTGGAATTGCTGGGTCATGCAGTAGTGCCATTTCCAGTTTTTTGATATACCTCCGTACTGATTTCCATAATGGCTGCACCAATTTGCAGTCCCACCAACAGTGCACCAGGGTTCCCTTTTCTCCATACCCTCGCCAGCGCTTGTTGTTGGTTGATTTATTGATGATAGCCATTCTGACCGGAGTGAGGTGGTATCTCATTGTGGTTTCTATTTGCATTTCTCTGATGATTACTGAGGTTGAACATTTTTTCATATGCCTGTTGGACATCTGTATGTCCTCTTTAGAGAAATGCCTCTTCATATCCTCTGCCCATTTTTTAATTGGGTTGTTTGTTTTTTTGGTGTTGAGTTTCATGAATGTTTCATAAATTTTGGATATTAACCCCATATCAGATATATTGTTAGCAAATACCTTCTCCCATTCAGTCGGCTGCCTTTTTGTCTTATTGATGATTTTCTTTGCTGTGAAAAAACTTTTAAGTTTGATTCAATCCCATATGTCCATTTTTTCTTTTATTTCCCTTGCCCGAGGGTATGATATATCAGTAAAAATATTACTCAGGGTAATGTCTGCAAATTTACTCCTTATGTTTTCTTCTAGGAATTTTATGGTTTCAGGTCTTACATTTAAGTCTTTAATACATTTTGAGTTTGTTCTCGTATATGGTATAAGTAGGTGCTCCATTTTCATTTTTTTGCACGTGTCAGTCCAATGTTCCCAGCACCATTTATTAAATAGACTATCTTTACTTCAGTGTAAATTCTTGCTTCCATTGTCATAGATTCAATGACCATATATGATGGGTTTATTCCCGGGCTCTCTATTCTATTCCATTGGTCTATGTGTCTGTTTTTATGCCAGTATCATACTGTTTTGATTACTGTAGCCTTGTAGTATGTTTTGATGTCAGGTAGTATGATGTCTCCCACTTTGTTCTTATTTCTCAAGATTGCTGTGGCTATTTGGGGTCTTTTGTGGTTTCATATAAATTTTAGGATTCTATGTTCTATTTCTGAGAAAAATGTCCTTGGTAGTTTGATTGGAATTGCATTGAATCTATATATTGCCTTAGGTAGTATTGACATTTTAACTATGTTAATTCTTCCTATTCATGAGCATGGTATGTATTTCCATTTATTTGTGTCTTCTTTGATTTCTCTCTTCAGTGTCTCATAATTTTCTGAGTATAGGTCTTTTACTTCTTTAGTTAAATTAATTCCTAGATATTTTATTGTTTTTGAAGCAATTGTAAAAGGGATTGATTTCCTGATTTCTTCTTCTGATAGTTTATTTTTGGTGTATACAAATGCAACTGATTTCTGAATATTAATTTTGTATCCTGCTACCTTACCAAATTCGTTTATCAGTTCTAGCAGTTTTTTGGTGGAGTCTTTGGGAATCTCTCTATATAGTATCATGTCATCTGCATATAATGACAATTTTACTTCCTCTTTTCCAATTTGGATGCCTTTTATTTCATTTTCTTGTCTGATGCTGTGGCTAGAACTTCCAGAATTATGTTAAATAGAAGTGGTGAAAGTGGGCAGCCTTGTCTTGTTCCTGATCTTAAGGGGAAAGCTTTTATCCTTTCCCCATTGAGTATGATGTTTGCTGTGGGCTTATCATATATGGCCTTTATTATGTTGAGATATGATCCCACTATTCCCACTTTGCTAAGAGTTTTTATCATACGTGGCTGCTGGATTTTGTTAAATGCCTTTTCTGCATCTATTGATATGATCATATGATTTTTATTTTTCATTTTGTTAATGTGATGTAATATGTTAATTGATTTGCATATATTAAACCAACCTTGCATACCAGGAATGAATCCCACTTGATCATGGTGCATGATCTTTTTAATGAGGTGCTGAATTCGGTTTGCTAGTATTTTGTTGAGAATTTTGGCATCTATGTTCATTAGGGATTGGCCTGTAGTTTTCCTTTTTTGTAATATTTTTGTCTGTCTTAGGAATCAGGGTGATAGTGGCCTCACAGAAAGAGTTTGGGAGCCTTCCCTCCTTCTTTATTTTTTGGAGTAGTTTGAGGAGAATAAGTACTAATTCTTTTTTGAATGTTTTGTAAAATTCACCTGTGTAGCATCTGGTCCAGGGCTTTTATTTGTTGGAAGACTGTTGATTACTGATTTAATTTCTTTGGCAGTAATCAGTCTGTTCAGAATTTCTGTTTCTTTTTGGTTCAGACTTGGTAGATTGTATGCTTTTAGAAATTTATCCATTTCTTCCAGATTGTTGAATTTGTTAACATAGTTGCTCATAGTATTTTCTTAATATTTTCTGTATTTCTGTGGTATCTGTTGTCACTTCTCCTCTTTCATTTCTGATTTTATTAATTTGCGTCCTCTGTCTCTTTTTCTTGGTTAGTCGTGCTAAGGGTTTGTCAATTTTGTTTACCTTTTCAAAAAACCAACTCTTGGTTTCATTGCTCTTTTGAATTGCTTTTTTCTTCTCTATTTCATTTATTTCTGCTCTGGTCTTCATTATTTCCTTCCTTATACTCCCTTTAGGCTTGTTTTGCTGGTTTTTTTTTTCAAGTTCCCTTAGGTGTAAAGAAGTCTCTTTCTTGATTTGAGATTTTTCTTCCTTCTTTAGGTAGGCCTGCACTGCTATGAACTTCCCCCTTTCACTGCATCCCAGCATTTTTGGGTCGTAGTGTTTCCATTTTCGTTTGCCTCAAGGTATCTTTTGATTTCCTCCTTGATCTCATTTTTGACCCACTCACTATTTAGTAGCATGTTATTTAGCCTCCATGTATTTGTAAGCTTTCCAGATTTCTTCTTATAATTGATTTCTAGTTTCATAGCATTGTGGTCAGAGAAGACACTTGATATGATTTCAGTCTTCTTAAATTTATTGAGACATGTTTTGTGAACTAACATGTGGTCTATCTTGGAAAATGCACTCTTCAGAAGAGTGCATATTCTATAGCTTTGGGGTGAAGTGCTCTAAAAATATCAATTAAATCCAGCTGGTCTAAAGTGTCATTTAAGGCCACTATGTTCATGTTGATTTTCTGTCTGGAGGATCTGTCCATTGGTGACAACACGGTGTTGAAATCCCCTACTATGATAGTGTTACTGTTGATCTCTGTCTTTATGTCTGTCAGAATCTGTTTTATATATTTTGGAGCTCCTATATTGGGTGCATAGATGTTTACTAGGGTTATGTCCTCTTGTTGAACTGATGCCTTTATTATTATGTAGTGCCCTTCTTTGTCTGTTATTGTAATCTTCATTTTAAAATCTACTTCAGCTTTTTTCTCATTTCCATTTGCATGAAATATCTTATTTCATCCCTTTACTTTCACTCTGTGTGTGTCTTTTGATCTGAGATGAGTCTCTTGTGGACAGCATATGCATGGGTCCTGTTTTCTTATCCACTCAGCCACTCTGTGTCTTTTGATTGGAGCATTTAGCCCATTCACATTTAAAGTTCTTACTGATAGGTTCATATTTATTTTCATTTTGTTATTTATATTTCTTGTCTTCCTGGGTTAGCTTGTTTTCCCCTTTCTTCTGTTAAAAAAAAGCCCTTTTACATTTCCTGCAATGCTGGCTTGGTGGTAATGAACTCCTTAAGCTTATTCTTTTCTGAGAAGTTATTTATCTCTCCTTCAATTTTAAGTGATAGCCATGCTGGGTAGAGCAATCTTGGTTGTAGCCATTTTTGGAACAAACTGAGAAGACTACCCTGCACTCCCCAGAAAGCCTTGTTGTATAATAAACAGTCTCATAACACTTTAGTGTATGGAATCATCAATTCTGACATCCAAACTAAAAAAAAGCCCTTTTACATTTCCTGCAATGCTGGCTTGGTGGTAATGAACTCCTTAAGCTTATTCTTTTCTGAGAAGTTATTTATCTCTCCTTCAATTTTAAGTGATAGCCATGCTGGGTAGAGCAATCTTGGTTGTAGCCATTTTTGGAACAAACTGAGAAGACTACCCTGCACTCCCCAGAAAGCCTTGTTGTATAATAAACAGTCTCATAACACTTTAGTGTATGGAATCATCAATTCTGACATCCAAACTAAACTTTGAGTGGGGCCATCCTGTTCTGGTGGTTATCTCATCCATTTTAGCATGCAGATTCACACACAGAAGTTCAACGATTGGAATGGATATGTCATCATACAAATAATCATTGTAATCTATAAATTCAAAGCAATTATGCAATCTTCTACCCATTTCAATTTATATCTCAACCTTTATTAAAAACTAATTTGTCATATTTTTAAAAGACTTTCCAGAGAAAGAAATCCATTATCATCCCTTCAGTTGCAATTGAAAGATTGAGTAACCAGTTTTAAGTCAGCAAAGTTTTCATACTGCCAGTCACCTAAATAAATAAATAAATACTCTCTTAAATGTCATATAGCTCTTGCCAACTTAGAAAGTGTTTTCAATTCAATAAACTTGAAACACCTATTATTTGTCAGTGATATTAAGATGAAATAGACATCTCGTTGACATCTTTGAGAGGAATATAAAAGACTTTAAGTATTTACATGTTCTGTTTCACTATCTTTTGGACCATAGCCAATTCAATCATTCATTTATTTATTCATTCGTATTTATGCACAGGTCCTACACATTGCCTGAGCTCTGACAGTATATGAAACACTGCATGAGGCCTTGGGAAGGCATAGGATGACAACTTAGGAACTCCCCTCAAGGGATTGAATGAGAGAGGTAGTAAACAAAATAAGGATTTCAACAGAGCGTGATCATGCACAGTGATACAAAGTATGTATCCAGTACATTTAAATTAAATTTCAGCACTACACTTCTTAGAGGGAAGTTATATTTTGCTAAATAATAAGAAGCCACCAAAGGGTTTGAAGATATGTGATAGTGTGTGCAATGCATAGAGGGCTAAGAAGAAGCCACTCATTGACAGAGGGCTTGAATGTAGTGGGCTTTTCCTGAAGAGGAGTGCTGATGCCCAGAAGCAGCAGAAGTTTAAACTAGGGAGAAGCAGCAGTTAGATAACAAGGGATGGGTGATTAATTAAAGAGAATGAACATTATCTTGAACAGGATGGAGAGACATTGAAAGAATGATATAAATTGCTCTTAAGAACTTTTATGAATCCTGAAACACACAGGGAACCACAAAAGACTTCAACTAGACAAAGAAATCTTGAGAAAGAAGAGCAAAGCTGGAGGCATCATGCTTTCTGATTTCAAACTCTATTACAAGGTTATAGTAATCAAAATTTTATGGTACTGGCATAAAAACAGACTTATGGACCAATGGAACAGAACAGAGAGTGCACAAATAAACCCATGCATATACAATCAAGCAATCTTCAACACAAATGTTCATAAAGGAGATCTGTCCATGAATTTTTCTGAACCAGTGGTTTGTAAAGGCAAGGAGGGTCTAGGGCTTTCTATTCTGCCATCTTCCTGATGTCTCTCATGCAAATAGCATTTTTAATGAGAATAAATCTGTTAATCTCCATCCTTGAGTCATCTTGCTTCAGTGAGTTATTTTACCTGCCGTAGTATCATATTTTTACCAGATACCAAACTTAACACACTACTATCTGCCCTCTCAAGGACCCCAAAATAGCAGAAAAATAACCATGTACAATAGTGGGAAGATTCTGGCCTTAATTTTCAAGGGACATATGCAAAAGTTAAGAGAAATATGAGAGGTGGTAAAATTGTAAAGAGAGTAAAGGTGAATAAATTCATTGTAGTCACATATGGCAGGGTAGATTTAGCTAAAGTCCTTTCCAATTGAGTTTTATAAATGAAGATATCACATTTAAAAAGAACTTAATGTTTTTGTTAAATTTATGCCAGTTTTCTATTGCACTTTTTCAGGTTTATATTTAGATGCATATATGCATTTGTATTTAGATTTCAACTATGCAATTTTTTAATTTGGGAGGTTTCGGTCTATCAACCACAAAACATAATTCAAGCTCTATAACTAGCCATATAGTGTGATGGCATCTGGCTTCTACCAATCTCTCTGTAATCATATTTTGCAACCATTCCCTGCCTTTTATGTCATAATCCAACAATATCAAACACTTTGTGATTGTCTCTCTTGCTTTTATTCATTCCTGAATTGTCTATCGTCCTTTAAATGACCTGATTTACCTTAAGACTCAGTTTTGTCATCATTTGCTCCAGGAAGCCACATTTGACCTCCCTAATCAGAGTTGTACACTCATCCTTAGTATTCCTATAACAATGAATCAAATCTCCATGAATACAGTTTTCACATTATTTGTAAGTATATGCTTGTGTTATTCTCCTTCTCTGCAAGACTCTAAATGTCTTGAAAAAAAAAACATGTCTTATTTGTCTTTGCTTGCCAAATCAAAGGTCTTTGCAAAATTAGATGCTTAGTCAACCTTTGTGAAACAATTAATCAATTTACTGAAAGTGAACATCATTTGAAAGTCTTCTACTATGCTTTGAAAGTCTGGGGAGCATTCCATACCATCAAGAAATTTTAAAAATACCTACAGAATTGTATTTTTTTTTCATTAACCCTTTATTACAAGTCATGCTCCTATAGAAGACTTAGGTGAAAGAATTAGATATTTATATGTCATGTAACTGATAAGAGACCTGTACCGAGAATATATAAAGAATGTTTGCAACTCAAGAATAAAAAGATAAATAACCCAATTAAAAATTGGCAAAGGATCTGGATAGACATTTCTCTAAAAAAGATATACAAATGGCCAATTAGCACAAGCCACATAAGGTACCACCTCACAACTATTAGGGTGGCTATGATAGAAAAGATAGGCACTCATGATAAAAAAAAAAAAAAAGAAAAAAGAAAAAACCCCCACACACACATTTTAGAAAGTGTTAGCAAGACTGTGGAAAAATTGGAACCCTCATACACCCTCCTACATTGCTGGTGAAAAGGTAAAATGGTCAAATCACTTTGGAAAATAGTTTGGCATTTCCTCAAAATGTTAAACATAGAGTTACCATATGTCCCAGAAACTCCACTTCTAGGTATATACCCCAAAGAATTGAAAACATATATTCACACCAAAACTTTTATATGAATATTCATAGAACCATTACTCATAATAGCCCAAAAGTGGAAACAACCCTAATGTGTACCAACAAATGAATGGACAAAAAGTGGGGAAATAGGGAGATGCTGATCAAGGCGTACAAACCTTCACTTATAAGGTGAGTAAGTTCTGGGGATCTAGGATACAGTAGGGTGATTATAGTTAACAATACTTTATTGTATAGTTGAAAATTGCTATGAAAGTGGATCTTAAATGTTCTTATTATAACAACAAGAAAAACATGGTAGTTATGTGAGGTGAAGGTGTTACCCAACTTTTTTTGTGGTAAACACTTTGCAATATATATATATGTGTTTCAAATCATTACATCGTATACATAAAACATACAATGTTATATATCAATTATAGCTTTATAAAACTGGATAAGGAAATCCTTAAAAAAAATAATCTGAGTGACTGCTAAGAGCTATGTTTCTTTTGGAGGTGATAAAAGTTGTAGAAAATCCAAATTTGATTCTGATCATGGTTTAACAACTCTGAATATACAAAATAACAATCACAACAATAACATTGAATGGTACATTTTAAATGGTTGAATTGCATGGTATGGAATTATGTCTCAATAAAGCTATGTAAAAAAAACTCACGTGTTGGGTCAGGAAAACTAAAAGTATATTTCTGAAAATGCTCAAAAGCGATATGACAATTAAGTTTGAGAACTCATCCTAGAAAAAGTGCTACATACCTCATTGTTGAATGTCACTACGGTCACCTTTGAAGTACTCCCCTTGGGAAGCTATGCACTGATGCCAGCCTACAAAGCAATTTTGGAACTCTTTTTCTGGAATGGCCATCAGAGCTGTCATCATATTACCCTTGATGTCCTGAATGTCATTAAAATGTCTTCCTTCCAATATTTCCTTTATCTTCTGGTAAAGAGGGAAGTCATTGGGGGCCAGATCAGATGAGTAGGGAGGATGTTCCAATACAGTTAGTTGTTTACTGACTAAAAACTCCCTCACAGACAGTGTCATGGGAGCTGGTGCATGGTCATGATGCAAGAGCCATGAATAGTTGGTGAAAAGTTCAGGTCGTCAAACTTTTCCACACATCCTTTTCAGCACTTCCAAATAGTGAACTTGGTTAACTGTTTGCCCAGTTGGCACAAATTCATACAAATTCATAATGAATAATCCCTCTGATATCAAAAGAGTTCACCATTTTAGAGGTTACCACCTCTAGCAACAGTACACAAGCATTCCCTTTTCTCTACATCTTAACTTTATATATATGTATATATATATATATATATGAATATATATATACATATTAGAATATATATATGAATATATATATGAGAATATATATATGAGAATATATATATATATATATGAGAATATATATATTGTCTGCTTTCTGGGAAGTACATGGCAAATTAAATTGTAATCAAAAGGCTGCTTGGTAAATACAGGTTTAGAACAAAGAATTTTGGTAATCTAAGCAAACATCTAGCACTCATCTTTGATTAAGGAAAAACACCTGACTGCCAAGGGCTTTAGTTAGTATCTCAGCCCCTTTACCTAGTCAGATTTTTACAGAAGCCCAGAATGAAGCATCATTCTCCTTTCTCACTTTTCTGTCTTTTGTACTGTCTACAAATACTTCTACAGGAGCAGTTTTAGTTAATGCAGCTTGCTAATAATACCATAGAATAGACCGGAGTTTCAAATATCCCCCCAAAACTAGACTCAACCTGAGGCTATTCACTAATTTCTTGATTAGATGCAGCTTGTTAGTCACCCAGGTGTCAGGGTGCTATAATGGTGTTGGATTGTGAAGAAGAATCAACTTTTTTCATGTTGACTAGAGTCCAATGCCCTAGTTGATATGGAACATTGCCTCTCAAAAGATAATTCTCAAGATCATTTAGATGTGCTGCTAAGAAATGGTACATATTTTGTTCCTCTGAGATGGCCTGGATGTTTTCCAACTTCCCCAAGCACCTTCCAGGCAAAGTTATATTGGAGGGGTTCATGGAGAGGACCTGACCTCTGGTGGACCCACAAGCTGGACCCAGGCATTTAGAGACTCCTCACCCCCATCCTTGTCCTTGGAATGTATGTTCCACCCACCATTCCCACACTAGGAGCTGTTTCAGGGACAAAGCCTTGAGAGAGTAAGACCATCTGGACAATATATGTGAGCAAACGCTGTTCAAGCCTCAAGTAGAAACTTGTAAAATTCTTAAGTCTTGCAGCTGCCTAAGACAAGCCTCATATGAAAGTTCCCTTGCTGATTATATCTCCCACCTACCAACCTGGAGTGGTCTGCCTCTTTCTTCAGTCCCTCCTTGCCCTCTGTGTATAGGGGTCAGGTTCAGATTCCACCCAGGGAAATCCCAAGGCTGCAAGCCAACCTGTTGGCTCCGCCTTCACCTCCTCTGCATGCCTGCCTCATCCAGCTCATTCAGACATGGATTGTGCCATTCACTCTTGTTAACAGGAATGGACATGACAGGCATATTCTGTACATGTGAGAGGCTACAGTAGAAACAAAATGTTTGCTCCTCTTGAGCTTTTTCTTAGATTTCAACCTCAAAGGCGTATTCTTAAACCGCTCCAGTGTTTCCAGAAATTGACCCGGTTCATGCAAAGTGCTAGGATTTTCTGGCACCTGCACAGTGTGCCAGCGACACGAAAATGGAGGGATTAGGAATGACCTGGCTGGAAAAACCTACAGTGAATTATTTGCATTTGCTTTCTTGGACTTCGTAAATGCATTGCCATGTTTTAAATATATTATCTGCAGTACAGCTAATAATCCACGGAAAGCTGAAATGACACAAGAAGACACATTCTCCTCTGTGGAAGCCACAAATTTTGGGGTTTCCCCTCAAGGTACTTGCTTGCAGGAGATGATGGCAACTGTTCTCCATTACTCTCTTTAATAATGGCTTTATAACTCTGCAGACTATACTTAGAAAAGTAAAACACAGTTCCTGAAAATGTGCTTGGTAGTTGCTTGCCTCTGTTATCTTTATGCTTTAATAAAAAAAAAATTATTGTAAAGACCAGTTACTTGCAATTTTTTTAATAGAAATGTTCCTTTCAAAAGTTTCAGAATGATCTGAAAGCTGGATGGACTTAAAATTCAAGGTTGACCAGAATTGGGAGTCTTCACCAACGTACCATATAAGGCACAGACTGGCGTGGCAACACCAGAATAAGACCAGAGACTTGAGTTTCTGAAATCCCTTAAATTATATATATATATATATATATATATATATATATATATATATATATATATATTAATTGAAAGACCTAGCAGCAGGTAAGCAGATGATGTGTACTGTTACCCCTAGGTCCAAACTAAGTCCAAGATTAGTGGAGACTCTTAAAGTAGTAAGAGAATTTCAAATGACAAGGTTCTAATAGGTGGGGAAACCCTAAGGGCTTACAGGAGCGAGTGGTATAATAGGAACTCAAAGTCTCAGAGACCAACATAAAGAATACTGAAATTAAGGGACAGAAATAAAACCAGAGAGTACCTACTTGACACTCACCTTTGATTCTTTATTTTCCATTTCTTCATACCATAGCTAATTAGTCACCAAGTTCTATCAAATAGAACTTCTTAGAAACTCCTGTGTGTGGTCACTAAGCCCCCCAACTGGTTTCCCCAACTGCTGCTTTATCTTCTTCTAATTTGTTCTTCACACTGCTGTGAAAGTGATCTCTCTGCTTTAGGACGTCCTTTTTTTTAATATCCATCATTGGCTTCTGATTGAATTATTCTTTAGAATAATATCACACACTTTGTATGGCTTTCAGGAGCTAGCTATGCCATTCACATAGGGAACGGGCATGGAGACTATTTTTACAAAAGAAGAAACTAAGAGGTTGGATTTCAAACCTGCTGCCTCTGTGCTCCAAGATGCAGAACTCAGGCAAACGTTAATCAATGACACAGAACAAACTTTTCGAAAGACTACAGATTCCATTAGGACCATCCCTGTGGTAAGCAAATTAAACACGGGTTGTTCCTTACAAGAGAAAGAAACACACACACACAAAACAAAAAAACCCCTGCCCCTAGTCTTCTTGCATCTTACTGAAGTTAAACTTCACCATTGTTCTTCTGTCCTCCTTTCCCCCATACCAGTGAATTTTCCACAGAAGCAGAAAACACTTATAAACCCTAGCCCAGGGAATGGAGGGGGTCTCTCTTCCACTAGGAATTAGAGATCACCACTCTGTCTATGGCGTGGCCTTTGTTTTCTTACTTTCTAAATAAACTTACTTTTGCTTTTAACTCTATGTCGGCTCATGTTTGAATTCTTTCCTATGTGAAGCCAAAGACCCTCTTTTCTTTTCCTGTAACACCTTGACTCTGATAAATCCCTCACAACTCCTTGTCCCCAGCTACGTTTACATGTGCTGGTGTTTTCTAGAGGAGCCATGGTCTCTCAGACCTAATTAGCTTCACATGTTTTACTGCCTCCGCCTCAGTGGAAGGCGATTCACCTGCCTCCATTTTACCCCAGTCAATTCCTACCTGTTCTAAACTAAATTCAGGCTTTACCGCATCTGGGAAAAGACTTTTTTACTTTTTCATCTTCCTCCCCAGGTCTGACTTTTCTTAGGTTTTGCCTTTTATGCTCAGATCTATAATAACATATTAGGTACTATATTATATCCAATGGTTTATTGCTCTGCCTGTCTCAGTATTCTGTGTGGTCAGTCTGAGTGTTTTTCATTGATCACTTGTCATATTTAGCACAGGATCTTAAGTAGGTTTCAACTTGCAATGCAATTCTCAGGCAGTAGCTATCTAGGACAGTGTGTGGAGATTATCATACTGGCAAACGTGGCAGGATGGACTAATGAATTATATCTGTCTTGGGCACTAGTTGTACAAATAACAACATGCATATCATATATTTGCTCTCTCTAGTCTAGCACATAATATAGTCTCACAGTTTTTGGTGAATGATTTAATGAAAAATGTAGGTATTAAGAAAGAGAAACAGGCTCGCCGAGTGGCGCGGTGGTTAAGAGCTGGCTTGGGAGACGCCAGCGGCCCTGGTTCGGGTCCCACATATGAGGGCCAGTGACACTGCCCTCAAAAAAAGTAAAATAAAATAAAATGCATGAAGAAAGAGAAACAGTAAAATTATATGGGACTAAAAACAAAATTGTGGGGGTATTGACCCAGGAGCATTAAGTGTCTTCAAGCCTATGGACAGGATTTGTATTGGAATCCGAAGAGGCTGAATCAATATATTTTGATTATGAAGCTGCAGAACTTAAGAACAGAGCTCAAAGGGTCTGTTCCTAGTGCGCTGACTCCAGATAAAAACAAGGAATTATCATAGCTGGCGAGTAGCATACCCCAAAACTGAAGACTTTTGGATGGAATGATAAAGCTTTTTGAGAATCTATTGAAGAGGCAGACTTTTAGAATAATCACAATAATTTTTTTGTTGTCTCTATAAAGCTAAACTATTGGAATTATTACTTAGTGAGGATTAGGCATGATTACAATAACCTTAATAGATACAATGCAATATTAAGACAAGCTTTACCAAAAATCTTAGTTTATTAAGTTTACAGAGCTAGTAATATCAAGGATCCATGGTTTCAAATTCAAATTCAAAGGCACTTTGTTATTCCTTTGTTCTAAGGAAAATGTCACATTTTAAGTAGGAGTGCTTCAGAACAAGGCAATTTGGGTTCTTCAATGACTAAATCCACCTGGATGAGTTGCCAGTTTACCTCAACTTTTTCCCCACAGGTATGGGTTTTTTTGTGTGTTTTTTTTTTCTTTGTAGATGTTTGTTCCTTCCCAAGGAGGTTTAATGCTTATAATAACTGTTGTTAGTCAAATATTCAAGGGAAATACACACACACACACACACACACACACACACACACACACACAGGCACACATAGTTGTTTGTTTAGTAAGATGCTGTAGATAGGCAGCCCCCCTCCTATTTTAAGTTTCTACTTTCATGGTAAAAGTATTCAGCTAGATAATCTAAGAATATAATATGTTATGTAATAGAAACAATAATTGTCCTCCATATATGTACGTTTACTAGCTTGATAATATATGTGAGTGGTTTAACTGATCATGAACTCTGAAAATGGACTTTAGTTTAATTATACTGCTAGATGATAACATAAAAAAGTTGCAAAAATAACCCAAAGGACTATAGCACCTATAACTGAAAGGTTGGAGAGATATGAAAACTTGCCTCCAGTCAATTTAATACAAGAAGCACCTGCTGTCATAGGTATAAGGTTAGATACAAAGATAAATAAGCTTCTAGCTAGGATTTAGAAAATTTTACTTTACATTTCTGGACTTTTTCTGCTTATTTGAAAAACAATGCATAAGGGTGCTGGGATAGGATGACCAGTTTTTAATGTTTTATTTTTGTGTGTGTGTTTTTTTTGTTGTTGTTCTTATATTAGAATTTCATGAGTCACTTAGCTGACTACTACATAGCATAACTGCCTTATGAATATTACTCATTAATATTTTTGTATTAGTGATTATTGAGTCACAAAATTTCCCAAAATTCTCAGGTTATGTTAAAAAATAACAAGAAACAAAGCACAATGTACACCAGGTCAATTAAAAATGCATGTTACAGAATAATTTCATACATTCATTATTAACTCAGTGTTGGGAAAAAACAAAACAAAAAAACTTGAGGCATAGGCAGATATATTACAAAAAGTCTGGATGTGCACAAATTTAAAATCAAAAGCTGAATTGCCTGATCAGTTTTGCTTTTGCAGTGGAGTAGATATTTGTCTTTTTGTTGGGGGCAGAGCTGTTTCTCAGAATCTTAATCCGTTTCCTTTGTTTGAGGATGGAGGGAGGCAGAGACCCCTTCTAACAATAGAATTGGAAATTGCCTGATACTTGCTTTGCAAGTCTCCCCCTAAAGCTGGCCAGAAGCTCACGGAGAATCAATCTGGAGGTCGGCAGTGGCAATCAGGGGCGGCGCACATTCTGGGGCATTCAGGGAAAGGGTGCTGCAATGACAGCCTGTGTACAGGGCACGCGTGGCCACTGCCCTGCCTGTAACAGCCGGGCTGTGTGCTCGCAGCAGCCGGGTCTCCGCTGAGCTGATCTTGTGGTGTTATGGATGTTGCTCTGCCTGCTATATTATCAACGATTTTCCATGTCTTTAGCCTTCTCAGTGAGACTGTAAATTACTCAATATTTTTTCCATAAATTTCTTTTGCTGCTTTAATGGGTTGAAACCGGTTTATGATGCATGCAAGTAATATTCTGTGCTGAATATATATATATATATATATATATATATATAGTCACAGACACTTGTGCAGCAATTTTCAACCTTAATTTTATAATTCTTTAGAGTATTTACTTGTCTTAAACATGAATTGACAAAATGGATTGATCACAGAAGATATCTATTTCAAAGCATGTATCTACAGAGGGTGCCAAAAAAAATGGACACACATTTTAAGAAAGCAAAAAACTGTATTAAAATTGTAATACTCAATATATACCAATAACAAAAGAATACAAGCCATATTAGTATACATCTTTTTGTATACTAATGTATACATAGTATATATTTTTTGGCACCCTTGGTATTTAACAATGTGTTTAAAGTTCTGGTTTACCCACTATTTTCTTTATGTGTGACCTTGGGCAAGTTCATCGACTTCTCTAAAAATCAGTTCTCTCATCTGAAAAACAAGGGACAAAAATCCTACTGACCTCAAAAGGTTGTTTTTAAAGTGAAATTAAAAATATATACATAAAATATTAAGCAAAGTGCTTGGTTCAAGTAAACAATAAATATGATCTATTTTTAATCAATATATTCTAATTCATGTTAGAGTAGAAAAAAGGATATTTTTTGGAATTGATTTGAAATTTAATTTTGTTTCTGCTTTATTCTAATAATATAGTGTTGACGTTTTCTTTATTTTTTCAGCCTGTTATCTCAATGTTTAAATTTAAAAAATATATATCTCTTGCATTGTTTTGTAGGCTAGAGTGTGAGAAATAACCCAGGTAAATGGTTAAAGAAATAATATTAGGAGCTACCTATTTTTTGCAGTATTTTTGGAACACTGCATTTAGTTTTTACAAAACTGGATTTTATGAAAAGGAGGCTGCAGCTCAGTTTAAATGATTGCCTGTAGGGACCTGGAGTCAAAACCAAGTCTGAGTGATTTCATATCTTTGCTATTTCCACTTCCACTTCCTAATTCCTGTATGAGGAGTATGGTGAGGAACATTTTAGTTCCTGTCTTGTTTTCGCCTTACTTAAACAGTGTATTTACTACCAAAAACAAAAAAAGACAAAAAACTAAAACCAAAAATAACAAAAACAAACAAAAACTAAAACAAAAAACCTGAGTGATAAATTATAACAAAATAGACTGATAAGATAATTGATCTCTTTTGTTCTATCTACCCCATGATTAGCACATATACGGTTATTAAAGGCAGCGTCAGAAGGACATTTATACTCATTTGGGAAGGATGTCATTTCAAGCCTTTACTTCTTGCTCTATGACTCTCTTGGCTTCCGTTTACTTATCTGTGTAATGTGCTACTACTGGAGTTTTTATAAAGAATGAAGGAAATAAATATCTACTGCACCCAGATTAAAAATAGAGGCTACTAATTTCCTTCCATCAGAGGAAGAGAATGCACAGTTGGAATACTCACCCCAACTAAAATAGTATCTAA
The DNA here is from genome assembly GCA_033961575.1 of Aselliscus stoliczkanus. Lineage (NCBI taxonomy): Eukaryota > Metazoa > Chordata > Mammalia > Chiroptera > Hipposideridae > Aselliscus > Aselliscus stoliczkanus. Next base: position 146,974,700 of record CM066727.1, read on the forward strand.
TTCAGCCAGACTTGGGGCATCAGCAGAAACTGTGGACACCAACAATAGTAAACAAACCCTCAGGCTAGGTTTCTGCAACCATCATGAAATTGGATCAAAACTCTGTATGTTGTTTAGTTTTCTATGATTTGTCAATACAGCGGAAATGTATAACCAAGACTAGACAGTCTGGTTTCATTGCCAACAGGGCACTAAGGCAACGCCTGGCAGGACAGATCCACCTACCTCATGTCTTAGTTTCAATTATCCAAGGATACATTTCCATAGATTTGTACAAAATGACTGTTTTACTTATTTTAGAGCCATGAAGAAAACACCACACAAAACATTTCTGTTATTGTGGTCTGCTTATTATTATGTATACATTTTGTTGTTTTCTTTAGACGAGGTTTAGAAATATGCTCTGTATAAGTAACTTAAAAGAAATTAATTTAAAATATTTGATTCTTTTTCAGTATACATTTAACCATTTATATGACAAATGTTGTATTCACCCTTGACTTATCATGCCCCAGATCCAAACAAGCATTGAGTTCTGCTGATTTCAGGTACTAGATGCCTTTCGAATTGTCCCCTTTCTAGCTTTACTGCTAAGGGAAAGCTGAGGTTTGCCACCCCAAAACTCTGCCTTGGGGGGATATTGATTATTTTCACTTGGTTATTTTTATGAAACAAAAGACGCAGGAAGAGATTCTTACTTCCCCTTTACCTGCCTAAAGACAGAAAATTCAGATAGAAAAACTTGCTTAAAGGATGGGAACTGTCAACTTAGCATCATAATATAATCTAAGCGTGGCAGTCAAGGAGAAATTTAGCAAGCTCTGTTAAATTCTCTTCTGTGTCCCATTGTTTCTGAGTGGCTCAACAAGAATTTTATTTACCAATTGTTGGCTCTTTCTCATCTACTTGTAAGCTGTCTATTTTCCCTTTAAAGTCCCAGAGCCCTGCTTCTCTCTCCACAGTCCAGAATGGCATATTATCCTCAACTGACCCATTTGTTCTCAGTCCCATTAGTCTTAGGGAACCCTCCTCCCTTTGCATACATATGCAATAACTTTGGTTATTTTCTCTTATTAATTTGACTCGTGTCAATTTTATTTTTATACCAGCTAGAAGAACTTAGAAGGGTAGAAATATATTATTTTTCCCTCCCCTACACTACACAGCCTGATTACAAGCTCTTATCATCTCTTACGACTACAGTTTCCTATAGGACCCCGTACATTCAATCGTGGGTTTTTCAAATCCAGACTCCACACAATTTATGGAATGGTCTATCTAAATGCATTATCTGCTCACATCATCTCCAACCTATAACTAGCTTCACATAGCTCTGAGGCTAAAGCTAAATCTCCTTAACAGGACAAAAACCAAAAAGAAGCCACCATAATTTAACCCCTTCCTGAGTATCCAACCTCACCTCATGCCACTCCTTATATTTTATGCTCAAGCAACATGGGACCACTTGCAATTCTGTAGACATGCTATACTAGTTCCCATCCCCATATCTTTGTGCATACTATATCCTATCTAGCTAGATCTTTGTTATCTTATAAGATTTAGCTTTCGTGTTACCTCCTCCAAGAAGTCTTCCTAATCTATCTCTTATCACCAGACTGATTAGGTGTTTCCATGGTATCTTGTGCATATCTCTGTCACTATCATTTCTTCAATGAAAAGAGAAACAACTCACAGGTCTGCTTCCCCAGACTGTTCTGAGAGCTCGTAAAGGATATATGTTCATCATCATTGATCTCAGCACCTCGCACAATGCCTGGCATGATGCCTAGGAGATGTTCAATAAATGTTGAATTAAGCGAATATACTCATGGCATAATCTGCCAGAAAATTTGTTTTCTGGTCGATTATAAATGCTTTCCTAACATTTCTCACATTTATCAACTGATTCACATTTTGCTTCAAGTCCAATGTAAAACCATCACCATCACAGGAGACTTAATAACATTAAACATAAATGCCAATGGACCCCTTGAGAGCTTGCCTTGCAATGAACATTACTAGAGGAGATTTGGGTAGAATTTTTACAGTGAGTTCTTTCAACTTGGGGGAATTTGTACAATTAATTAGTTTAAGTCAAGTTTAAGTATGTCCCCACCAAATTCTCTGGCAAGGGCAATGTGATCTTGCTAACAGCAAAAACAGGAGTCTGAAGCTGTGTTGTCTCTGACATTAGAAAAAAAATGATCCTTTCTCAAACAGAATGAGTAATGACTAAGAGACTGATAATGGTTTGTTTAAAAGAAAGAAAAGGAATAAAATTCGAGAAACTATTCAAAAAGCCCAGACTTCATGATGAAGACATAATGATCCGTCCTCATATAAATAGGTTCATTACAATGGAAAAAAGAATAACCTTTTTCCTTTTTGAGTTCCAGTCTCTCCAGCAATGGCTGAACCCTTTATTCATTAGTTGGCTAATGATGAAAGCTTACTTTTTACTAATAGTGGATAGAGGCCAAAGGCAGACCTTTGCATACATAAGGATTGTGTTTAGCATTTTATGTACTAAAGGAAATTAAAAAAAATCAAAGTAAATCAGTCAAGCAGAAAGAGCTTTCAAAGAACAACATTATCTTTGGCAGGCTGGGGAGTAGTTCCTCTTTTTGTGGCCACCTATTCAACAAATAATAACTGAAGGAAGCATATATGAAAAGCACTTGGAGCAAGGGAACAGGAAGGGTGAGCAATGGAGCACTTAATAGATGCCAGTCATGTTTCTAAGTGCTTTACATGAATTAATTCATTAATGATCCCCACAACCGTAAGAGATAGGCCCTATAACCCCCAAATTAGTTATGTGGAAACTGAAAAACAGAACTTAATAAGTTGCCCAGTTTTCCCACAGCTTGTACTCTAAGTGCAGAGACTGGGCTGTGGGTAACATGTAGGAAAGAGATAGATTCATCCCACCAGTGCCATTCATGAGAATAAAAATATTACAAGCATGATCTAATGAGTGCTATTCACATGTTTGTCTTAGTCACCACATTATCCCTAGCATGGAGGAAAGTGCTTTATAGAAGGCCCTCGATAAATATTTCTGTTTGAATTAGTTGAAGGAAGATATCATTTTTAGACGTTCAGAAAGAGGAAAGCAAATGGGAAGAGAACAATATGTATTGACTAGTCTTCTATCAGATTGGTACCATCACTACTTAACTGCGAATTCCACAGGTGTGGTGCTTTACAAGCGAGAATTCTGATGCTAGACTAGTTGGTTTCAAATCCTATCTCTGACATTCTATGGATGTGTGGACTTGGGGACAGTTTTTCTGTGCTTCATTGTCTTCATCTGTAAAATGGGGGAAATAACAGCAACTACTCGATAGATTAGTATGAGGATTAAATGAGTGAATAAGGCAAAATGCTTATCAGAGTAGTATTTTTGCAGTGCTAGCTATTATTTGCTATTAGTTAAATTTAAGCATTAGTATATGCAATACCTGACTTTAGCAACTAGAAGAGCATCCAAATCAGTTCCCTCTTGGATTTTTATGTCCTGTAATAAATACTAAAGCAATCCAGAAACAAGAAAGGAGGAGGGTTCAGGGAAATCAGTAGGAAAAAGGAAGAAAGAGGTAGGAATATAGAGATAACTCAGGCGGATGAAAAAATATGGGAGAAAAAAAACATGGATGCCAAAGGACAAAGATTATTTTGACAAATACTAGGTAGTAAGGTTTATTTGAGAAAATTTTAGCCCAGTTTTTAATTATTTTAATTTCATTTCAATCTATTGATCTCCTCAGGGAAAATCAAACCAAGGAAAACATATAAGCAAATTCAAAATGTGATACCTTTACTTATTTACTCTCGTTTCTCATACAAGGTCAGACAATTAAGTTCAAGAACTTGCCACCCTGCACTCACATGGTGGAAAAAGTTTGCGAGCTTAATTGTCTGACTGTGTGTGTTAAAGAGCCTTTGCATTTCTGTTGACCATTAGAGTATCTGTTTTTATCAAAACTGAGTAATATAAATTTCCCTTGACAAATGACACAGGTCCTGCACTCCCAAAGTGCTCGTGTTTGGCTTAAATCTGTCTGAGAGCAGTAGTGGCTAAAGCCATATTAGCAGATATCTGTCTAATGGCTTGTTGAAGTAACCAAACAGGCCTTAAGGCAGAACCCAGTGAACTGGAGTGTGCATTCTAGCTGACACTGTAATTGAAAGTCCTCAACAGAACAGCTAAGTAATCAACAGTCACTGAAAATGGACAGACCTTTAATTCTCAGCAATGGTCCCTCTGGGTTAGGACTCAAGAATAGTGGCACAATAGTGCAGAACAGCCTGCTTTACTGACTTCAGTGCTATGTGCCTATATTCTTTTCTAAAGACAGGCAGGCCGAATGATGGTCCATTTGGCATTTATTCCCAGCCCTTAATTTTTTTATTTTAAAATACTGGTTTTTATAGAAAGTATCAATTTGTGCATTACTGTTTTTGTCTGAGGAGCACTCTGCCCATCTATAATTGATTCTGAGATTACAAGCATGCAGGCCCCAAGCTCTTACCAAACATATTTGTTCCATATGGTAAAACAAAAAAATTTCTGTATCCTATCTCCAAACTAGGATCATTTCATACATGAATAAGAGGAAAAGAAACACCTTAAATAATAATCACGTGCTCTATTTCGAGATGTGTAGGCTCTCACTGATGACCTTTATGTGGTAGCTTGTTTATGAAAACAAAGTGTTCAGAATGAAGTCAGCAAATTAGGTCATTAAGAAAGGAGGAGAAAGGCTTCAGATTTAAGCAAGAGACTGTGTTAGAAACAGCTTGCTGCATAAGCATATTTAGCCAGTAAGGCAGTGAACTGGAAAACAAAATTAGGATCTTTAATATAAAAATCTGGGGTTTCGTGGGAAATGCTTAAAAAGAAAACTCATTGAGCCAATAGAGTGATTTGTTACAGAGGGCAATCCAATTGAACATGGTGAAGATTGTTCCCCTAGCTTAAAAAATATATAGAAGAGAGTTACAAGACCAAATAAAGCTTTCACAACTATTGACTAAGGATACTTAGGAGATAAACAGTCTATAAGAATACATTTAATTGGAAGAATGTCAATTCCCTACTTTTTTATCCAAAGCAAGGGAGAGAAGGATATGTCAAGAAAATGTATGGATTTAAATATAAAATGTTAAAATGTTATAATTTGCAAACCCAAGGCTGAGATAAAATAGTGTATATATTTCCAGACACTTGCCTAACAAGCTCTTAAAATGGATTTTTTTGCCAGCATGAGAAAAGAGAGATTATTAAATTGGAAGTTGGAAATGAGTGAAAGATTATAGAATGTTGAGGAAAGAAAGTGTGCACAATATTAATCACAAATCAAGTTTAAGCAATTTTCATTAGAGAAATAATCCCAGGTGTGTGTGTTCATTATCTTGAGAAAAAAGATCCTTAAGAAGGAAAAGAAGCATTCTCACTGGAGGAGAGAAGAGGATTTGGTGAATTATCTTCAAGTCAAAATAAGTACAATATTATTTTTATTCCAAATGAATGACACAGGTTGTAGAATTTGAAAGATCTTTCTAAGAGTGCTACAAGTATGCAAGCTGAGAGCCGTCTTATTTCAGTGGATGGATCTATTGACCATTCTGTATGCATGTAGTGCTGTGTTTAAAGACATGTATAAATTTCTCTTCAGTGTAAGCTTCTAATTTACATGGAGTCTTCCCATCTTAAAAAATGACCCCCTTATCTTGGTTGGATAATAAAATAAAGATAGTAAAAGTTGGGGCATACAATTGTGTGTTCCCAATTTGAATTGCTGTCTTTGTATCCTGCTGAACTTCAACCAAAAATCTGCATGAAGCAGAGTTCTTGGTTTGAACAATAGATTATTCTGTACAATTCTTTTATAATGAAAAATACTTTTCTCAGGGAGTCCACAAGTATAGGATTAAGGAACCTAATTGGAAAAAGCTAAAGAATAGAGATAGATGATATGTAGATGTAGACATAGATATATAGATGATATAGATATAGATATAGATGATGATATAGATATAGATGATATAGATAGATATAGATATAGATATATAGATAGATATGTCACCTTTTTGTTAGTTCTTGAAATGAGAAAAAATGTATATAAGAATTTTATAAAACATTTGTGGAATCGAGAATTCTGAATTGGCCTAAAAGATTTACGTCAGAAATCTTTTCCTTTTCCATTTTTGTATGTAACTTACTGTGGAGAAGAGGAAAGGCAAGCTAGGAAGGAAACTAAGAAGAAATATTTAATATCTTTAATGTCAATTCCAATAAAAATTATGAAGTTGTGTTTCTTTGAAGCAGGTTTGCACTAGGAATTTGTGTCAGAAAGTGTTTAATGAAATAACTTCCCTCAAATAAGATAGATTCTGTCTCTCTCAGATTAAAGAACTGAGACAACCTAGGAGATGAGGAAGGAAAAGCTTTCGTTATGAGTTATGATGAAAAATTAGACAGAAGTAGTGGTATGTGATTTTAATAATCCATGAAAGTAAGTTGAAAGATGTCCTTACTCCAGCGCTGGGGTCAAGGACGGACAATCCAGGTACATCATTAGCCCAGGAGGAGTCTTTGTGAAATTGCAACAAGGGCTCCCCCATCCAGGTTGGCATGGCCTTGAGCAGAGCACATGTCATGGTTAGTGGAGTGTGGGGAGGATTTACGCATGCCCATCTGCTCTGGTAGGCACCCATGAACACAGACCTGGACATGACAGAACCCAGAAATGGGTGAGGAGAGAAATGCTCCTCCATCTTTACTAATAGTAGTGATTAGATGGAAGTCCTATTAGCCTCCACAGTAGCACCAGTCCTGAGCACAGGCCATCAAAGTTTAAGAAATAAATGCCCAAGAACCCCCACACCCTGAGGAAAAAGACTTTTATCTATAAAGTGTAGATACTAATGAGGGTGCACAAGAGGAAAGGGGATTTTGGCTACCAATTAACTTTAGTAATTTGTTGCCGTTTAGACTGACATTGAAGCTTCTAGCTGTCAGAGGTAGTGTGGACTGCTGCTGCTAAGTATATCTGGCAGAACTGTAACCAAGTGTTGCACTTATATCCATGATTCACCATCAAGGAAACAAGTATTAAAGCTTTATAGGTGGGAGAAATGTGATTTCTTCTTGTCCTTACTGGCATCGAGTTGTGAGATTATTGTTTCTTATGCTTAGCTCTTCAAGAAAGTGAACCCAGAAGCTGCTAGGGAACAACTGCTGAGCTACACTCTCTGGAATGTCCCCTATTAGAAAAATAAGGATTTGCCTCTTTCTAATATGCCTCCTTGTGTTTCCATTGGAAGAGAAAAAGGTGAAGAAAGCATAGTAGCAGCAAGTGCTTTTCTTTTTAGAGTGTATCTTGTCAATGGAAACAGGAAATAGAAAAAGCGTGTTGAAAAACATCATGGGGGCATATCCACGATGTGCCAGACATAGCATTATACAAGGAGAACACAACAGCTTTTGGGGTACTAACCCTACTCTACAGAGCTCAGCTATCTGCAGCAGCAGATAAACAGGGCTACCAAAGGTTGCACACTCTACATGCAAGGGAATGTACTCACTGCTTTAGATACATACGTGATTTAACCCACAAACCACCCAATGAAAGGCACTTAATCCCACTGTTTTACGAAGAGGAAATTGAGGATGAGAGAGCTATAAGTAACTTGTCCAGCATGCAAGGGATGGAACTGGGATCAAACCCACTATATCTGACAACGGAGTTTTTCTTCGTTGCTTGAGACTTCTCCTTTATCAACATTCTGATACTTGAATTTATGGGTATATTATGACAATTACTGGTGCTAATTTTGACTTTGAATGGAGGTTCCATTCACCAATTAACAAATTAATATAAAAACACACAGGGTATTATTGTCGCTTGACCTCTGTATAGCCACTATAAATGAACTTGTCAGAATATCACCCAAGTTCAACTACTAAATTCTTCATTTTCAAAAGTAAAATACCATTTTAAAGCTAGAAAGGGATATATGAGGTGACATTCCAAATTTTATTCATGTCAATGAATATAAATAATTCAGTGTTTTTAAAGGGCAAATCTGAGTTGAATTGGTGGTCAAAAAGTAAGTTTAGAACATGAAGTTTAACTTTGAAGCTGCTGCTTTTTTGGTTAATACGCCTAGGAGATTCAGGTGTGATCTGTAGTTCTTTGTTTTTACCATAGCATAACCTTTAGAAAAATCTCTTCAAGAGCCATATGAGTTTCTTTTTTAATTACTTTTCATACATCGCATTCCTTATAATGGCATTATTTAACATCTGAGTGCCAAAAGTATAGCTTCTGTTATGTGAAGAGAAGAAGGCGTGATTGTTTTGGCTTCCAGTCAACAATAAAGTGTGGGGAGTATAATAGATGGCGAGCATTTATTTGTGGATTCTGAGGTACTGCAGGAGGGCTGAGCCACAATATAACTGCCCTAGATAAACAGGCTGAGTATTTATGTGCAAGGCACATTCCATATGCTCTTTTCCCCACATCCTTTCCAGGGTGTGAAAATGCAGAATCTGAAACCTGAGGCACAGCTGTAGTAGGAAGAAGTGATGCCAGATATTTTATCATCATATTCTGCTTAATTTTCTGTGACACTTCACTTATAACTGTTCCTCTCTATGCTACTTCAAAGCATTCATTTCTTCAGATTGCATGCCACAGTTTAAAAGAACATGTCTTCTTATTTACAAAGAGCAAGCAGGTGGAATTCTCTAATGTAGCATCAGGTGGGATGTTTTACAAAATCGAGTTTATGATAAAAGGAGAAATTTACTCCCTTTAATATATTTACACATCCTGTTGAGACAAAGGAGCAAAGGATTTGTACATTCCAAATCCATCTTGTTGAAAGCAATGGAGACTAAGAAATATTTGCTAGTATAATAAATTTCCATCGACCTCTAGAGCAGTATCCCCTTAAAGAATGTATGGAATACTTGGGGCTTCTTTATGAAATGCCTGCCTTCCTTCATTACTCATGTTTATCAATGTAGCAAGGCCTACAGACCACCGATATATTTGATTTTAGCCAAGGTGCATGCAGCTAAGAGAGGCTTTGTGGGAATAGAACTTTTTATTGTAAAGAAAGAATTCTTTTTTTAAAAAAAGGTTTTACTGGGGAATTGTTGTAAGGGGAACAGTGTTGGGGAATTGGGGAAGGGGAACAGCCAGGTTGTTGTCCTTCAATCTTAGTCATGGAGGGCTCAGCTCAAGGTGCCCTGATCAGTCTTAGTGGCGACTGGGGGTAGTCCACCATCCATGAGGGGATTGAACCAGCAACCTTGTTGTTAGGAGCGCGTGCTCTCGCCAGTTGAGCCACCCAAGTGCATGATTCAGCTGTTCTCCCTCCCCATCCTTCCTCTCTTTATGTTGACTCAAATATTATAAAATGTAAATGGTGTAAGTTAAATAAATTACATTTTGAAGATTTGGTGGGGCTTTTTTGCAATTTTTTTGATTGTTATTATGCCCTTTTGTTTTACATTGAATTTGCTATATATTTCATATTACACACTTATTACAAACATATCTGAGGTCCAATGAGGCAAGTTTTGAAGACAGGGTGTGAGATAGAAGAGGCGGATTCTAGGCTTATGCCTCTGGGAAACTTCTGATAAGGTTAATGATGAAGAATTAAAATCTATATGTCATTTCACTGTATTAATAGAATGGGGGACACAAAAATCACCTGTTTTTACTTAGGAATGCATTTTACTGGGTTGATAATTCAAGTGTTCCCATTTTATTGTTCATGGTCTATGGAATACAACTTTCAAATACACCAGTGGCTCCACCAAACTTACAGCCATTTGACAAATAATGATGCTGAGTATTTTAAACAAGTATTGGAATTCCAAAACAACCAGAATAAAAGCCTGGCTTTGAAAGGCCTAGGAAGCAGTTTACTTAGTAGCAGTGAAACTTATTGCCTGGAAAAATAAAACATACTGCCAGCATGTAAAATTTCTGTGAGTAAAATGCTAAGATGCAGTATGATAAAATGAAAAGGTTCCACTTTCAAACAGTAAATAAATTGATGTATTGATGGTGTGTCACATCATACTGAAAAGGTTGGATATAATAAACTGAAAAACAATGCTTCTCTCTCCAGGTTGATGAGTCAACAGATTTCACCAATAAATGTCATGCTATAGCATTTGTAGGATTTGTAAATGATGTTGAAATTCAAGAAAACTTTTCTGCTGCAAAGAACTGCATGAAGCAAGCAAGGACAAGATATATTTAAAGTTTTTAAACAAAAGATTTGTCTTGGAGGAACTAGGCTGGCATCTGTAGTGATAGGGTCCTTTTCATGATTGGCTTTATGGAAAAGTTCACCTCTTGTAAAATAATGTCATAACACATTGCTCCCTTCACAGACAGGTGCTATTGCTAAAAATTCTTAGAAATGAAATTTCTAAAAAATTCTGAATGATGCTATGAAAAATGACTAATTTGATTAAACAATGACAATTCACTTGTGAATGCTTTAAAAACCCTAGAAAAATCTGGAAAAGAGCTGATAATTCTCCTGCTGCATACAAAAATCTGGTGCTTTAGTAGAGGAATTCTTAACAGGGTATTTAAGTTGAAAGGTATATTGTAGATGTTGCTGAGTGTTTTGAAGATGAAAAATGGCTACAGAAACTCCATCTGCTTAGCATGCGAAAATATATATATATATATATATATATATATATATATATATATATATATATATATAATCACATGAACCAGTTGAAGAAGTCCCCATAAGCCTTTCAGATAATGATCTGACTTCAAATGATAAGAGTCTTGGATTTAAAATAAAACAGAATCTTTGAAAAAAGATGTTTTGAAAGGAAATCTTGAAATGTTTCCACTGCCACTTGCTCCTGAGAGTAAAGGGAGATGTTGGTAGGTCTCAAGTCTTATTGAAAACCAGAGGAACCACAGTTAAAACTGAACAACGTCTTCCCCACAATTCCATTTCATCATAAGTGCATACTAGGGTGACGACCCTTCCTCAGAATATCCTCAGCCTGAGAACTTGGAGAAAAGAGGAAAAACTTTGTGAACTGCAATCTGTTCATGCATTTAAGATGAAATGTACCAATCCATCCCAAGACAAGTTTTCAATTTCTGTGAAAGGAGAATTACTTGCCACTCACAAGAAAGCACTGAACGATTTGCTGCAGTGTACAGCCCTTAGATGTGGGATCAAATTTATTCTTAACAACAATCAAGAGTTAGGGTAGAAATGATCTCATTTCAGTTGAATATCAGATCTTTGTGTATATGTCTGTGCAGCAAGAAACAAGCACAGGTTTCTTAGTAGAGAGGTAAATTATTTTTGGGGATTTCAAAAATAAAGCTTTATATATTTATATGTGTGTTTCTGTAGAAGATATTTACACACATATATGTACACACACACACACACACACACACACACACACACACACACACACACAAAGGATGCCAAAAAATGTATACACATTTTAAGAAAAGAAACTGTATTAAAATTGTAATACTCAATATATACCAATAACAAAAGATGAATACAAGTCACATTTGACTTCTGCAATTACAAGAGGTGCTCAAAGTGGTTACCATCAACATTCAGACACTTCTGATTATGGCAAACTACTGCTTGAGCAACGTTGACCAAACTTTCCACTTGTATATAAATTGTATAATTGCTAGAACTATATTTGAAAGTGATTTAAAAAAATGTTTTTTCAAAGTCTTGTAAAAAGTTTGGCCTAACATATTTTTATTCATATTGATTTGGAAAGGATTTTAGTAAATTTAGTATTAAAATTGCCCATTTTAATAAATTTTTGTTGTAAATAATATAAATTAAAACCAACTTACAATCTTTAATTTAAATCTACTTTTAGAAATAAATTCTGTTTTGACTTAAGCCAGTTATTTAATAGAAATTTATGTTATTTTGTTTTCTTTATGAAAAGAAAAAAAGATGGTATCATAAATAGCAAGCTATATCTAAGACTCTGATTTTTTTCCTCAGGAAAACTAAACTACAAAACTCATTTTTATTTTTTAATAGGGGTAAAATAAACTTCTCTTGCATATCCCACATACCATATCTCATTAGCATTTCATATCTTGACATCTGTGATAAAACTTTTAAGGCTATTCAGATAAAATTTTAAAAAATCAAATAGGAAATCTAAAAAAAAAAAAAAAAAAAAAGAACAGAAACTAAAACTTCCTCTATGTATACTAACAACTTGCATTAAAATTGATATCTTCTGTGTGGAGAAAGTACACAAAAAGAGTAGCCAAAATAAAAAGATTCAGAAAAAAATGAGTATCTCTACACAAAATAGCACTGATTCATATACGCTTTAAATTTGCATTGTCCTAATTCTTCAAAGGCCATCACAATGGGTTCAAAGTAGTGGAATATACAACATATAATGTTGAAAACTATAAAGTCACAGAATAGAAAGGGGTAGAAGTGAATGGTCCAGCTAGACGACTCTAGAGCAAGTGTTCGCTGCAGAGATGAAAAGGAACTTATTTATTTATTTTTAAATTAAATTCATCAGGAAGACAATGGTTAGTAAAATTACATAGGTTTCAAGTGTACAATTCTGTAATACATCATGTATATATCACACTGTGTGCTTACCACCCAGAGTCAGTTCTTCCATCACCGTGTATTTGACCCTCTTTCCCCTCATCTACCAGCTCCCTCTCCCCTTACCCTCTGATAACCACTAATCTGTTGTCTGTGTCTATGAGTTTTTGTTTCTTTATTTGTTTGTCTTGTTCCTTTGTTGTTTTCAGTTTTATATCCCACATATCAGTGAAGTCGTATGGTTCTCAACGTTTTCCTTCTAGTTATTTCGCTTAGCATAATAATTTCAGGACCCATCCATGTTGTCACAAAAGGAATCTAAAATGCTCCATTATCTCTATATTCTAGGTGAGTGCTGCAGTGCTAGCACTTTACCATTATTCAAATTTTTTCATAGCCATTAATTAATGAGTATAACTATGCCTTTGGTGACAGTAAGTTTAAAGGAATTAAATATATCAAACACATTATTTCTTCTGAATCTATTTTATATCTTTCCCTCCCCAAGTTTTCCAGTTTATAGAATCTTTGGGAGTTAAAAGGAGATCTTTGTAAATCATAACACATCTAAAAGATGTAATTTTCACTTTTGCAAGCTAACGATACAAATTACCAAACTTGGTGTGGCTATAATTCTAAATATACTCCACAGTTTGTTTGTTTTTTCTCTTTATGATATTGATAGAGTATACAGCCATTACTTCTTTGAAAATTGGCAACAATGAGATTTTTGTGTGGAGTCAAACAGAAGTGAAATAAAAGCAGTAGTATAATGAGGGCATATTCCAAACCAGTTTGGTTTGTGGCAGAGAATATTAAAAAAAAAAGTGAGACATCTGAAGAATATAAAACTTAATGTGATTAATTAGAAAAAATAATCCTGGAAGTATTGGTAATTCTTATATCCTGAATAATTAACACATATATGAACACAATTTCCGCTTGATGAGTTTAGAATTTAATGCTTTCTTTCAAAGGAAAAAAAAGGAAAAGGAAAGCAAATAGATTTAACCATTATAAGATAGGGTCAATGAGGCTTTAGCTGTGCCAAGTATTTTAGTTCTCCATTGGTCTTGATAATACTGATTACATTTCCTCAATTAAGATCTTTTTTCTCTGCAAAAAAAAAAAATTTAAAGATTGTTTAAATTAAAATTTTTCATCTAACTGTTAATGACCCTATAAAATATGATTGAATTTGGACAAATCACTCGTTTATATTCTGAGGCAATAAGTGTGATAAGGATAATTGCAGATTGTAAAACCACTTTCTTCAGTTCCACCATGTGGTTTCAATTTAAAAGATAGCCTTTGATTATCTTCTCCCAGGAAATGCCTCTTGCTCATCTTTCTCCACAAACTGTGCAGTTATGAGGGTATATAATCAGAGTAATATAAATATAATTTCTTTAACAACCTCGAACTTAAATTTGAAGTCAATTTATTTAGTTAGTTTCAAAAACTGATTTCAGTATGGGGTTCCATCTTTAATTTCTCCCCAGAACCCCAGGTTAACTCACTACCTGACCTGTTGACAAGGCTCTTTCTACTGGCCTAACAAACCGAACTCAGCTAAAACAAATTTTCTTTTAATTGAAAAAAAAAAAAGACATATAACACATTGTAAACTTAAAGTGTACAATGTATTACTTTGATACATTTATATAGTGTAATATGGTTGCCACTGCAGCGATATTTATCGCATTACATAATTATAGTACTGTATATTATTTATATTCATTATACTGTGCATTAGATCTCTATGGCTAATTTAGTATTCCCTAAACATCATCAGTCTTATCCCACCAATCCTCACCCCTGGTGACTACAATTTTACTCTATGTAAAACAGAATTCTTAATTTCTATACCAAATTCCTCCACTCACTTCTCTCAGTCTTTCCCATTGGATGCTAAATGACATCATTCTTTGGCTTAAGTCACGAAAGAGTCTTAATTGATTTCTCATTCTTTGCTACTCACCGTGATAGCCAGTGCTGTGGGTTCTGTCTCCAAAACATAGTACCAATCTGACTCCTTCTCCCTCTAACTGCTACTTTTTTCTTTCCTCATAATTATAGTGGCTTCCTATATTCCCAATGTTCTATTCTTTCATAGCAGTCAAAGTAATATTTTAAAAGATAAATACAATTATATGCTATATTAATTATATACCCCTGCTTACCAGTTTCTGGCATCTGACCCTGCTTAACTCTCTGACTTGATCCGATACTATGCCTCACTCCTCCCCACTCCCTGGAAGGGGCTACCTCTAACCATCTGAAATTAAGTAACCATCTAATTATTCTCTATCTTATTATACACATAACAATATTTTTCATGGTACAATATTATTATTCCTGGTAGGTTTTTTATTGCTTGTTTATTTACTTAAGTCTTTATTTTGTTTCTCTGATTATTGATTGAGAAGAGCAGACAACTTGTCTTCTTACCATCACTCCACCCTAAACGCTTACAACAGTACCAAATACAAAGTAAGCATTCAATGAATATTTCATAAACAAGGCATAAATGAATAAGACAATTTGTTTTCTCTTGCCGGCTGATTTCTGTTCTCAGGACTACATAACATAAAGTAACATAATATAACATAATGTAACATAACATGACATAACATAATTATACTATTTTTTACTTTGTATTGGGTTAGTACATGAGATCATGAATTAAGACTTAAAATTAAAAATTTCGTAAGCTATACATCCCCCAAATTCTTAACCTTATTTCTACTGCATTTAAATAAATACTTAACATATTTTAATACTGATTTACTTATTTATTATGTTTTACCTTTTTGTAATATATACTATAATATATACTCCATATGGTCAGAAATCTTGTGTATTTGTTTCTATCTGGAATACTTTGCCATTTGAAATACTACTTGGTACACAGTAGATGCTCAATAAATATTTGTTGCTAAATGAATTTTTGACAACCTTAATTTTCTAAGTTCTTTATAAACAAGGAGAATATTTCAAAGTTCATGAAAGAAATGGTTGCCTACATTTTCACCTTGATATTTCATTAAGAAATAACAGTTAACGTATTACACAATTTTTGAATAATGATTTAAATGATGTAGGCAAAAGAGGCAGAGCCCTTACACATTTAACCTTATTATTAGTATATAAATTAGAATAGATTTATCCCAAAATGGTTTGAAAGAGATATAGACTTTCTAAATACTTTCTGAAAAAGTTCTGAACCTGTCCGTTATAGTAAACTAGAGAAGGAAAACACGATTTCCTTTAACTGAAATTATATAATTTTCTTAAGTGTAACCTTCTCTGCTTGTAACCAACCACTGAGTTACAAAGCTCATATGATGCTTTAATTTCATAGTACCTTATTCATTTAATGCCATATCTTGGTCTGAGCTATTTTAAGCATATACTTAAACTCTTATTTTAAAATTATTCACATGCCAGAATTAGATCTGTTATTAGAAAATTAAGTCATGCACCTTGGCAGTGACAGTAAGAAAGTACATTATTTAATATTTAGTGAAATGTTTCTTAGTAAGCAGCTCACTGGTATTATTATGAGTCATTTAGTATTCATTAGCATTACCTGGAAAATACATTTGGACTTGCAATTAGTAAATATTCATTTGTCACCTACTCTTTGCAAGGAACTCTGTTAAGTACAATAAGGAATGCAAGCAATTCATAAGCCGCATTTCCTGCACTCCTGTAACTTGTAATCTGCAGTAATCACATGTAAATATAACTAACTGCAATAAAAGACATGTAAATTGTTGCCCATCAGTGATACAGAAAACAAGTTATGTAAGCATTCAGAAGAGACGTAGATAACAGCAAGAAGAGGAAATAAAGGGGCTTAATAAGAGAGGTAGACTTTGAGGGGGGTTTTGGATGATAAGTAAAATAGAGGTGTGTAAACTGAGACCATAAATATATATAAAAGGGTTAAACTGATCAAAATTAACATAACTGGACTGTGCGCAGACTCATCTTGGCAAAAGTGCAGGGTTTCTGCAGAAGATGCGAGAAAGGTAAGTTAAGGATGGATGGCTTGAATGACACACCAAGAACGTTGGACCTTAAATACTTATTTGTCACATAATAGTAGAGACATTGGGTGGGTGGATATTATTGTGATACCATATGAAGAGTGGTTTGGAGAAGCAAGAGATTAAAAGCAGAAACTTGATATGAACTCATTAACTTCAGTGAAGGTGTGAAAGGCTGCAGTCTTACTTTTCCCAGCCAAGTGGGTTGTCTATAATAAAACACCTATCACTTCAGGGATTTTAAATTAGCAAGCCATCTGGCAGAAAACAAATTAATGAGGACAGCATTACTCATGAGGGAGGGCTTGGGTTTGACTCAGTAGGCTAAACAGCATTGAGGAAGATCTGTTGCTGTTTTTTAAGTTCAAGTTTCAGTTCTTATTAAAATATAAAACCTCTAAGGGTCACATTTTAAAATAGATTTCTGTGCTGTAAAACCAAAAACATACATGCAAAGATGGGTAAGTAATTATGAATTAGACGTAGACTGCATTGATTAGTTCAGGTCTAGGCAGTACCATGTGATGGTCTCATCAGGGGTTCAGATTCATTCTTACCATAGGGCACCTCTTAAGGCCCAGGAGTGCACTGTTAAAATTACTTGACTGTCATATCTTCTTCAGGGTCTCTCCTGATGATCCAGGCTCATCATTGTTTCAGAAACACAAAACAAAACCTAGTGTTGATGAGGGTGGAAGGATTCACTCACTGCTGGTGGGCGGAAAGGTGATTGATTTAGCCTTTCAGGAAAGCAATTTGGAAATAATGTTAAAAATAAGAAGTGTTTCTAACTTGCCGCCTATTAGTCTCATTGTGGATTTGCACATATAATAACAATTAATTAATAAACAACAAAAAAACAACAACCCTGATTGTCTAAGAATAAGTCAATAAACCATGGCAAATTTGTAGGCTGATATTATTATCAGTCTTATGACAGTTGGACAGCCTGGAAGAGACATGAGACAAGAAGGAAAGGAGCAGAGGACTTGTTTACTTGAGCCTCATCGTCACAAAGAGTCTGAAATATGGGCTTTTCACTTTATCCACATTACATAAATGCACTCATAGATTTATATTTACAGAATTTATATATGTACACATAATTATAATATATATAAATATTATATAATATATAACATAAATATAATATAGATAATATGTACCAAGGGTACCAAAAAAAATGTATACACATTTTAAGAAAGGAAAAGAAACTATATTAAAATTACACTGACAGTCGGGCCGGCCGAGTGGCGCATTGGTTAAGAGCTGGTTTTGGGATGCCAGCGGCCCTGGTTCAGATCCCACATATGAGGGCCTGTGACACTGCCCTCTACAGCTAACAACATCTCCACCTGGAGCTGAGCTGTGAGCCCCCGCGACGGTGTAGGCTGCAGCCCCTGCTGCAGTGGGCTGCCATAGGCTACAGTGAGGGGCTGGCAGCCAGCGTGAGCGGCTGGCAGCCAGTGTGAGCTGCCAATAGCCGCGGTGAGCAACCATCCAGAGGCCGGCGACCGATCTACCTCATCCGGGAAGAGAGCAACGATGATACCAACATGGGCCAGTGAAGCAACATCCTCCACAATTAGACTGAAGAACAAAAAGACAGCAACTTGTCTGTTCCCCTTCTCCGATTCTCCAACACCGTTCCCCTCCCCCAATTCCCTAATTAAAATAAATCTTAAAAAAAAAAATTACACTGATGGTAACCACTTTGAGCACCTCTTGTAATTGCAGAAGTCAAACGTGACTTGTATTCATCTTTTGTTATCGGTATGTACTGAGTATTATAATACAATTTTAATACAGTTTTTTCCTTTCTTAAAATGTGCATACATTTTTGGGGATATATATATATATATATATATATACAACTTCAAACTTGTTTTACACTACCTGATGGAAATTCTTGGATGGTAGGCTTACAAGTAACATTTCTACATTTTTGTAATATCCAAATTTTCTATGATGAATATATATCACTTTATATATAGGAAAACAAGCAATAAATGCTGTATTAAAAAAATACTGGAGATAAGCAACACATACAGTTCTGCTCAATCCATTTTAATTTGGTATATGAAGCACAGCAATGTAGGACATCTAATAATAAGCATCTTAACTCAAATGACAGATGGACCTTTTTCCCAACACTAAAATTCTTCCTGGCTATGCAACTTACGTAATGTAAAACTCTTTTTCCTGAAGCTGAATAATTGCACTTTGCGATTCTTTGTACTATTTGGCTCCCTAGACACTTGAGTTAGTTGTTATATGCAATCTGTGATAGATACAGATGATACTTGCTTTCCACAGTTACATCATAATTGTCTTAGTTTGAGCCTCCCATAAACAGAACCTGAGATGCAAATTTTGGCATAGGTATTTTATCTGGAAGTCCATTCCAGAAAGCTGGAGATAATGGGGAAAATGTGACATGAAGTAGGAAAAGCCAATAAAGGGCATATTCTTGAGGTCACAGCTGTAGGCAATAGGGGCTCAAAGGCTCAACTCAGCCAGGTCATCTGATAAATACATAGAATGCCTCCAGTGTCCATAGAGAGGATGGCTAGGGTATGTATGCATCAGGCCCCAACCCCTCTAAGCATTGATACTCCTGCACGGCCAGGCAATGACTGCATGTGAACTGAGTGAGCTTCTGCATCTTCAATGACAATTATGAGACAGAAATACAGCATGATGGATAGCTCATGCTGGAGAAGGGGTGCCGTCAGCATGCATGGAAGGTTCTACCATGACCGCAGCTGAAATTAGGGGTGAGGTAAGAGGAGACCTTTCAGGCCAGCAAAAACTTCTGCTGTAATCCACACTAACACCACTGGGATCTTCTTGTAACTCAGTTATTCTTCAGGGTGGTAACCAACCACATTATCTCAATAAGACTCGGTAATTCCTGGTTACTGCTGCAGCTTTCCCTGAGGCCATAAATAAACTTCATTATCTATGTACTTTACCACCCATTCTAGATCTCCTTACCCTTATCCAGCAGAGCAGGTCTAGGTTATCGTCCAGTCAGATGACTGAGTTCTTCCTCTCTGAGGAGTCTAAGGCTTTGGTTGCCTTTTTCTTATCAAGCCTGGCTGCTGAGAAATGCTTTATTAAGTCTTCATATTCTGGTGGGCTGATTAAGACCTTTCTTCCTGAGGGGTCCAAAAATTTGGCTGTTTTGCTTTTGTCAAGCTGTGGAAGATGTGATTTCCCTTTTACTCTTATCAGGGATGGAAGCTCCCAGAGATGTTTTAATAACTCTACAAGTTCCTAGTCTGATTATGTAGCAGTCTGCCTAGCTGTTCTTGATAATCAGAATTAATGTTTCCCTTGCCAGCAGGGTAACTGTTTGCTTTGTCTGCTAGCCTACTGACATACAATGTGCCAAATGACAGTGGGACTGTCATAACTTCAATTTCAGTAAAAATGTACACTGATGAAAGTGTTCCTCTCTTGGGAAATAAAGACTTCTAATTCAGTAGAAACTAAAGTTATGGGGATGGAAAAGACATGTGAGATCTGACTATTAAGTTCATGAACTTATCCTAGAAAAAGTTCTACATACCTCATTGCTGAATATCACTATGGTCACCTTCGAAGTACTCCCCTTGGGAAGCTATGCACTGACACCAGTGCCTAGTCCACCCTTCAAAGCAATTTTGGAACTCTTTTTCTGGAATGGCCATCAGAGCTGTCATCATATTACCCTTGATGTTCTGAATGCCATCAAAATTTATTCCTTTCAATATTTCATTTATCTTCAGGTAAAGAAAGAAGTCATGGGGGGCCAGATCAGGTGAGTAGGGAGGGTGTTCCAATAGTTATTTGTTTGCTGGCTAAAAACTCTCTCACAGACAGTGACATGTGAGCTGGTGCATGGTTATGATGCAAGAGCTATGAATTGTTGGTGAAAAGTTCAGGTCATCTAAATTTTTCATGCAGCCTTTTCAGTACTTCCAAATAATAAACATAGGGGATGGCTGAGTGGCTCAGTTGGTTGAGAGCTCACGCAAGAGTGCAAGCTCTGAGCAACAGGATTCGATTCCTGGCCCGAGCTGAGCTACCACTGAGCTGGCAGAATGGCTTAGCTAAAAACAAAAGTGCCGGCCAAGTGGCTCAGTTAGTTAAGAGCTCATTCAAGAGTGTGAGCTGAGCTCTGAGCAACAACAGTTCGATGCCCAGCCCGAGCTGAGTTGCCACTGAGCTGCCAACAGGTAGCAGGATGGCTCAGTTAAAACAAAACAAAACAAAACAAAAATAGTAAACATGGTTAACTGTGTGTCCAGCTGGTACAAATTCATAATTAATAATACCTCTGATATCAAAAAAGGTTAGCAACATTGTTGCAACAAGTTCGCAAACTTAATCGTCCGACCTTGTATTTCCAAGTGGGTATCTGGGAGTAATGGCAAAAGGCCTAATTCTATTCCTATGCCTTGATTCTAAACCAAAGTATTATAACAATTTGGGACACAACAGTATTGTGTCAGTGCTTTACCACGCGCACCTTTCAAGGACTGGTAAAATGCTATCTTACCTGCCAAGCTTTCACTATTCTCTTTCCCAAGTCATTTTTGTGTATTCTAACACCAACTTCCCCTTACCTCAAAGTTACAATATTTCTCTTCTTCTCTGAAAGTCTATAACTCCTTACCTATACCTGTGCAATACCACTGCCTGTTACTGTTATTTGTGTATCGCAATGGAAACTGTGCGCCCGTGGCTCAGTCTTTGATCCTTGCTGCTTTTAAGGAAGCACTCCTCTTATGCCTCCTATTTTGCATCGATTTTGTATTATAAACACCCAAAGAAGAGCAGATACCTCTTCTCAGGGGAGCTTGTGGAGGAATAAAGGCTAACTGCTTAAATACTGTCCTCTCATGATGACCTGTGCTGTACCTCCCCTACTAGAACATTAACTCTTTGAGGACAGGAACCATGTCTGGTTGACATCAGTGTTGTCCTCAGAACAGTGTTTGACACATATTAGGAACTAAGTAAATAAATCAGTGGGTGAATTATGCACATGCTATTTATCTCACAGTGGCATTGAGAGAATAAAGGATAAAGAATTTAACAGTACATGTTACAGAAGTATTATTATTATTATTATGTTACTATGATCAATTCATTTGTTTTATTGACGAAGAGGTATATATAGAGTAACTAATGGGAGCAGGATTGTTGGGACCTGAAATTAAGAAGAACCCTCTCCTTTCTGCATGTTTGTCTTCTGAAAAAAAAATGATGGCTATAGGTTATAAGAGGAGGAAGACATCAACGCAAGAACACAGCAGTAAAGAGACCACATATGTGCTGGGATGGCCATGAGCCATGGCTACACAAAAAATGCAGACACCCGTCTCTCTTCCACACAGATACTGGTAAATATAGAGACATATATTATTATATATTTTACTCTTTCTATACTTTCTGTCCCACTCTGCTTGCTTCTATCATCCAAAGATGAAGGCAACTAGATGGTGTCTGAATATGTCATCTTTAAATTTCAACCAGACCCATGCAAGCTGATTTCTGGATCTTTTGAGCTATTAAAGAATGCATATATTTTCTGTGAACCTGAGGTCCTTTTACATATATTGCAGGTTGAGTTGCATTATTGGGTTATTAATAATCATGTTTACCCTCATGATTCATTACTTCACAACTTCGGCGTTATTGGGTAATGGAACTGAATGTAATGCTAGTAACTGCCTGTTCCTTCCTTATAACTAGAGTCCATTCTAGAAGCTTCTGAGTAGATCTTTATAGCATTAGCTGATCATCTCTCCAAGCATAATTGTGGAGGATCAGCATTACTGACATACTTCTTTTTTTTAACTTTTTTTTTTTGTAGATACCGTTGATGCTGTATCATTTATTAATACTCTTTTGTATCCCATGGTATTCTAAGAAAATATATTTCCTTTCTATTAGTGCTAATTGCATAGAATTTATTATAGCATTAATTAAATGATCAGATATTTCTATAATAATTAATGTGGTATATTCTAGACACAGTTCTTAGGGCTTAGATAGAATGATTAAGCAAGGTAGAGATGGTCTTCTCAAATATGGAAACTTCCTAGGGGGAGAGAAAACAATCAAATGCATGAAATAATTATAAATTGTGATTGATGCTATAAAAGAAATAAATAGTGGTTAAAATGAAAAATAACAGAGAAGGGGGCAACTGTGAAGGGGTTCAACTTTAGATAGAGCAATTGAGGAATACTTTTTGGATCAGGTGACATTTAAACTGACAGCTCAATAAAGGAAAGGAATGAACCATTTGAAGAGTCAGGAGGGGAAATATTGATGCATATTGAGAGTCTAGAGAAAAAAAGCACAGGAGGAGAATATAGAGAAGGGAGCAGGAAAGAGATCGTACAGGGCATTGTTCATTATGGGCAAGAATTTTAGTCTTGTTATGAGTGAAAGAAAAATGAATATAGAGTTTTAAACACTAGCATGATTATATCATATTTCAAGGAGGTGACCCTTGAGTATAGAGAGTATATTGGAGATGGGGTCAAGAAATGAAGAGGGGAAACCAGCTAGGAAGCTGCTCTCATGGTTGAAGAAAACAATGAAAGTATGCTAAACAAGGATGGCGACAGTGCCAAACAAAAGGATCCTAGAACATATTTGTAGGGAGAAATGATAGACTTTACTAACTATATGAAAATTAGAAGGAAATAAAGTTTGACTTGCTGTAAGTAATCATTTTGTCTTTATGTGACAGATTGCATTATTGTTCCAAATTATGTCCTTAAGAAGATTTTACTTTCCTATTTCATTAGCTTCAGTATGATCGTATCACTTGCTTTGAGAAGTGAAATGTGAAGGGAAGTGACAGATGCTGCTTCTGAGCAGAAACCTAAAGAGCCAGCAGTTTATGGCTCCATCAGCCTCTTTCTCTCTGTCAGAACAGTGTATCCTCTACAGGAGCTCTCCTCTTGACTAAACCCTGAAATGCAAAATAACCGTGTGTCAGAGTCACAGCTGATCCAAAAATATATGTCATGTGAGTGGGAAATAAGCTACAGAGAGTTGAGGGTTGCTTATTACTATAGCATAATTAGTGACTGATAAAGTGTGCAACTATGTAAATCTCACATTTTAAGTGTTTTGTCACACTTAATTATATCTATAACTTGTTTTCTTTTTTTCCCTTTTCCTATTAGGTATTGCATATCTCCAAGAAAAGTTTGGAAGATCAATACATCTGTTTTCTTCTAAAATTTTTCCAGTATCCAATTTATCAGTATCTGGATATCTAATTCATCATAATCCCCATCATTCTTTTCTGGCTTTGTAATATGGCACCAAAACAGAACATATAGACTATTATGATTTAGAGCATAAGAATAAATTGAATTCTTCTGGCAACATACAATCACTTAGAAGAATTCACTGACACCATGTTACAGTAAGTCCCTGACTTACAAACGTTCGAGTTGTGAAATTTCACAGATATTAATGGACCTTGCATTAAGAACATTCATAGATGTGAACAAATCTCGGAAGTAGCTCACGTGTCTGCCGGACATTGTCACAGCTGTGCTGCTGTGTGCTTACTGTGCAGTGCGATAGTGGACAGTAGTACAGTGCTCAGTCAGAGCCCAGGGTGCCCGGAAGCAAGAGGAAAAGCAGTGGGGATGTGGAGGGCACTGCTAGGAAACACAAAGCAATAACCATGAAAACAAAAGTGAAAATAATTGAGAATTGGGACCGAGGCGAAAAGATAATAGACTTCGCTTGTTCTTATAACATGAATTGTTCAACCATTGGCTTTACATTGTGTATTTGTGTCAAAGGTGTATAAGACTCACTTTGTCAGACTTAGGAATGAATCCGAATTATGAACGTTCTCCCGGAGCGGAACTCATTCGTAAGTCAGGGACTCACTGTACTTTTAATGTCACATAATTTAACATCATGTCCTTTACCTCTCTCCATTCACTCCTCTTAAAAAGTATGGGAGGGCCGGCCGAGTGGGACATTGGTTAAGAGCTGGCTTGGGATGCCAGTGGTCCCGGTTCGGATCCCACATATGAGGGCCAAGTGACACTGCCCTCTACAGAAAGCAATAGCTCCACCTGGAGCTGGGCTGTGTGAGCCCCGGCGATGGTGTAGGCTGCAGCCCCTGCTGCAGTGGGCTGCCATAGGCTATAGTGAGTGGCCGGCAGCCAGTGTGAGCTGCCAATAGTAGCGGTGAGCGACCATCCGGAGGCCGGCGACCGATCTGCCTCATCCGGGAAGAGTGCAATGACGATACCAACATGGGCCAGTGAAGCAACATCCTCCGCAACTAGACTGAAGAACAAAAAGATAGCAATTTTTCTGTTCCCCTTCCCTGATTCCCCAACGCTGTTCCCCTCCCCCAATTCCCCAATAAAATCTTAAAAAAAAAAAAAGTATGGGAAATTTGGTTTGAAGGGGATCAGAATACACTATACTACCCTAAAATGGCATAAGAATTATTTTGAGCTGAAGGCAAGTAAGAAGCAGCAAAATGTAGAAAAACCTCGTCTACCTTTTCCTATAACATAAATTTCCCTTTGTGAAGGTGTTCTTTCTCCCTTCGCCCATTCCAGGAGGAGGAAAACAACCCTTATCCCTGGAGTCAGAAAGTTGGCATCAAGATAAGTCTGCACAAACTAAAATACTAAAATAATGCTTCTCTTCTATTTGTTTCACCCAAATATTTATTTTCCCACAATTTATAGCTCTTAGAAGCCAAAACTCCTTTCCTTTGTTTTGTCACTCCCCCACAAATTTATCACCCTTTGTTAAGATGGTTAAGATGATGCATAAGCCTCAAATTTTAACCACCCCTTGGAGTTATTCATCACTGAGATCTCCTTTGTGTATGTGTTGCATTTGTAAGTAAACTCTGTTTTTTTCTTTTTTACTCCTCTTGTTAATCTTTTGTCAGTCTAATTTGCAAAATGCAGCGATAGATGGTAAAGGAAAAAGGTTTTTCCCTTCTCTATACATTTAAATGTAATATAAAATGTTATTATTAATGGGTTAGCCTCGTATCAGACACAATTCTTGTGTACTCATGAGTTAGAGATATGTTTTTTTTTCATCCTTGAGCATTTTACTTGTATCTGATTGATGAAATCAATTAGTAGAAATCTGAAGTATATGGGGAGAAATCTGAAAGCTGAAACAAATTCTAAATCACCAGTTTTACATTACAGAATGAAGCTTTAAGAGTTGAATGAGAAAATTCTTTTTAATGATGTTTTATTATCTAATGAAATAGATGATAATTCAAAATATTATTACCTGGAAAGCACCACAGGAAATCAATTTTTAATATTAACTTATTAATGCTTGACTCCTCAGTAAGGGATTAAGAAGTAAGACTTACAGATACATTTCTACTGTTCTGGCTACGCAAATAGCTCTTGTTAGAGCTACATACACATAGACCTAAAAAAAAAAAAAAAAAAGGTTAATTGATGTAGAAATTTTCCTTTAATGTATTCCTTTCTAAAGGTTCTCAGTATTCAGTATTCTCTCTTCATGATCATCCTAGCTTCTTACTACTATTTTCTTTCATCACTGAAGAACATAAACATTTTCCTTCAGAAAGCAAAGCATGTATTTCTATCAATTATGGTTATTAATTAGGATCAGTTTTTTAATAGCCTCTCTCAGTTATCCTTTTCTAATATGCAACTAATGGAAAATGGAGGTAACTATATGCAAATAATGAAGAAACTGAGGCAATTTTTTTTCTAGGAGGAAGCTGGATATTTAAATGCTTTTTCTTCCATGATTTGCAAATATGGCATGTCATGTAATTTCCCTCTGCTCCATTTATTTAATCTATAAGTGAAATATTTTTATCATATCTAAAAATAGTATGAAGGAAATATGTGAGATTACATCTTTTTAGCATCTACCATTGGCACAGTGATAAAAGCCGTGATTTTATTAAATAGGCTGTTGACCATTTCTAACTGACCAAAACAGTTCACCGATGTGGACTTGCTGCATACTTCATACATGTGCAATTCCATAAGGTATTCAACTGTCCCTTCCCAAATCCAGTTATACTGAAAGGTAAATAAGCATTTAAAATACCAATATTAAATAAAAATACCACCTTAAAGGATTATCTTTATGGGTACTGTTCTCTCCAATTTCATTTTAAATCAGGAGATGATCTTTCTCTTCCAATTAAAATAAGACTCAACCATTTGCCTCTTCATTTCCCAGGTCCAGATAAGTATTAAGACAGGATATTAAGGAGAGTTAGGAGATGTTTAATAAAATGTATTCTTAATTTTGTGGATCGTAAGTCTCTCATTTTAAGACTGACAATACTTTGCTATCTATGCCTAAAGGTTATGTCTCTCCAATATCCTATCTTATCTTGACAGAGTGCATTTAAAAAAAATATTTTCCTCAGTCAAGCTTAAAAGCAGACACCTAGAAAGCTGATACAGCAACCCCCTCTCATTTTATTCCTCTCTAGCTCTTGCCCCTTGACAACTAACAACTATTTAACAAGTAAAATGTAATTCTCACACCAGTTCCATGGATTTTTTTTTTTTTCCCTACTTGTGTTTCTTGTGTCTTGGGCTAGGGGAACCCCTGGACCTATGACAAATTCAGATCTCATCTCCACTCCCATCTTTGACTGCAGGAGAGTTTGGTGATTCAAGTTGGGATGAGATATTTCCAGGCGACTTCTATAAACTTTTATAAACTTATAACAAGCCAGAGTGATGATTTTCATAAGACATGCTTTAGAGCCCTACCACATTATTGCAAGGCATAAGAGTTTTGGGAAACTTTCTTCAGGCTTCTAAATGTGACTTCATCTGCCCCCCCACCCCGCGCGCCCCCAGGACATATAGAAAATGATCTCCCATTTTATTTCAGTTGCTTTCCAGCAATGACTCTAATAGTTTAATTAATTTCTCACATAGCTTTAAAATGTGAAAGAATCTAATCAGCTCCAATTGTCTGGGTTCCTCAGGGGTACAGGAGGGATTAAAAGAAAATAGTCACTGGTGATATCCTTACCCACAGCCTTCTGTCTCACCTCAGTAACTCCAGGGTATATATCCTGCTGGTTTAGAGTAATAAACATTTTCTCTAACAGTGTGTTCCTTTCTCCTCCTTCTTCTCTCTTCCCCCTTCTCCATCTCCTCATTTTTCTTCAATTTTTTTAAATTATTTTTTTTAATTAATTTTTTTTTTTTTTTTTTTTTTGGTGCTCAGCAAGAAGAAATGAAATCTGTTGGTTTTCTGGCTAATTCTACTAGGTGAAGAAATTTGATCATTCCCTCCTCCAATGACAAATGAGGTGTTATCTAAATAAATCCTTATTAATTTAATCATTAGTAGTTATAAGATGAAAAAAGATAATAATCATAAATTCTCCCTTTGCATTTTTATTTGATTTGGATTCATCTACAAGTCCAATTATTTTGCTTTCAAAAAGGAAGGAATATGATTATCATGGATGTAGCAGTCAGCATCTCAAATTCTTAATTGGTTAGCATTAAATTGAATTGAATTTAACATTTGCAATATGTCATAGAGAAATTTGTGAAATACCATAATTGTATCCAAAAATCTATGGCAAGTATGTAAATGAAGAAGATGTAGTTTTACAGAATCCTATATAAAAATGAGTTAGATTTCCTTGATTATAATTAATAATGTGCCATGTGTAACTTAGAGGCTAATATGACCTTATGCAACATTAAGAGAAGTAGAGTGCCCAGAAGAAAGAATGTGACAGTTTAACTGTTCTCTGCACTTCTAAGCAATTCTGCCTCACTCTGGGGACATATTTTGTCTAAATTATCATAATTATGAGATGAATTTAAATAAAATTAGGATCAAGTATTTTTTAAATGATTAGAAAAAAGAATATTTATGTGATGAAGATGAAGTAGAAGGAATATTATAGTTTATTTATTTGAAAGACAGTTTAATGACAGGTGAATATGTTCTATTCTTATCCTAGCACACATTTCTCATGTCAAAATTTTAATTGAACTCAATTCATGTTTTTTGAGTGTCTACCCTATTCCTAGCAAGATAATGGAGTGGAAAACCAGAAATAGATTCCAATTCTGTTTCTTTCGTTACTATTATATGACCTTGGGCAAATATTTCATTTTTCTGAGTTACAATATTCTCCATTACAATGTGGGGATGATCACACTTATTTCACAGGGTGATGGCAAGTATCAAATTATATAATGTATGAAATGTAAGGGCCAGCTCACAGCAAGCACTTGACCTATCTTTGTGATTATTGCTCATATTAATATTCAGTGTATTTAGTAAGTCCCCAGTGGAATGAACTAGGATTAAACTGTTAAAATTGCTAATATGTTTCTATTCAAATAAGCAATAACTTTCTGTTTCTCATATTCTTTACTGGCCCTTCTTAAATCTTTTTGGTGCACAAATACCTTGGAAATTCTGATAAAAGCTGTGAGTCCCCTCTCCATATATGTGCACACAAGCAAGCACAAACAGAGGCACACAATTTTGTTAAATATTTCAGGAGATAGATTGACTCATTAAAATCCTTCCCATAGTATATATCTTCAATAAATAAACATTAAATTAAATTGGTAAATTAGAAATTTCGCAGAGAAGGGCAAAGAATGCTCTTTCACTAGAAAAAACTATTTGAGAATCCTACCTGTTGGAAATGTTACTAATATTGAGCTTTTCATCTTTCTTAGTAGTGATGAAATTAGGACAAAGGACAAGAGATTGAAGATGTGATATCAAATCCAATTAGAAATTAGAGTTCATTGAGCAATATCCAAAGGACTTACTAAACATTCCCTAGATGTAAGATGGAAAATGAGTTGAAAATTAATCCTTATTCATTTGCTGACTTGTAGCCAATTTGTTTCCAAGTGTTGCATTGGAATCAATTTCAGAGTTTATGTTTTGTCAACAGAACAAGTCCCATTACACTAATTTTCTAAATCTTTGCAAGCCCATGGTCTCTTCTGATAAACATAAAAATATTAATCTCTCATTTAATGTGACTTGGAATTGCAAAATAACTAAATATTGGAATAAACATTAAGGTACTGACAATTTTGAAAACATTTTTTGAGATTAAATTAGCTCTTAAAGATACCAACATGCCTTACTCCTTGTTCACTCCCCACATGCCTTGCCCTCATTAACCCCAAATCTTGTTATGCACTTAAATAATTATTTTTTATACTTCTGGCTCCAAGGGAAGCAAAAATAATAAAGAATTAAAGAGTTACTCAACTTATTATAAGGAACCTTTTTTCTTTTTTTTTTTTTTTTAATTTTATTATTATTTTTTTAAATTAGTTTCAGGTGTACGACACAGTGCAATAGTTATACATTTTACCCCTCAAAGTGACAACCCCCACCCCAATTCGCCACCCCACTCCCCCCCATATCATATATATCTATTACTCTTCCTCTGCCTCTCTTCCACAGTATAATCCGCATCCCGTGATATCTATATATATTCAATTACATTAGGTATACCACCTCCGCTTTAGTTATACAGTGCAGTGATCAAACCTCTACTCCATCCATGAAATGGTCTCCCTAACAAGACCTATGACCATCTGACATTCCACAGAATATTTACAACATTATTAATTATATTCCCCAAACTGTTTTTCATATCCCAGTGGCAATATTATAGTTGCCTATTTTTGCAGTCTAATCCCTTCCCCTTCTCCCTCATCCCCATCCCCCTCCCAGTTAGCAACCCTGATTTTTCCTCTATATCTATGAGACAGTTTCTGTTTACTTTGCTCATTCACACAGTTTTTCAGATTCCACATATGAGTGAGATCTTATGGTATTTGTCTTTCTCTGACTGACTTATTTCACTTAATATAATAGTCTCTAGGTCCATCCATATCATTGCAAATGGTACGATTTCATTCTTCTTTATAGCGGAGTAATACTCCATTGTATAAATATACCACAGTTTCTTAATCCAGTCATCTACTGATGGGCATTTTGGTTGTTTCCAAGTCTTAGCTATTGTAAATTGTGCTGCTATGAACATAGGGGTGCATAACTTTTTTTGAATAAGTGTCTTGGTTTTTTCAGGATAAATACCTAGGAGTGGAATTGCTGGGACAAACGGTAGCTCTATTTCCAGTTCTTTGAGATACCTCCATACTGACTTCCATAGTGACTGCACTAATCTGCAATCCCACCAACAGTGCAGCAGGGTCCCCTTTTCCCCACAGTCCCGCCACCACTTGTTGTTTGTTGATTTATTGATGATAGCCATTCTGACTGGAGTGAGGTGGTATCTCATGGTGGTTTTTATTTGCATTTCCCTAATGACCAGTAAGGTTGAACTTTTTTTCATATGCCTGTTGGCCATCTGTATGTCCTCTTTAGAGAAATGTCTCTTCATATCTTCTGCCCATTTTTTAATTGGGTTGTTTGTTTTTTAGGTGTTGAGTTTCATGAGTGTTTTATAAATTTTGGATATTAACCCCTTCTCAGATATATCATTGGCAAATATATTCTCCCATTCAGAAGCCTTCCTTTTTGTTTTATTAATGGTTTCCTTTGTTGTGAAAAAACTTTTAAGTCTGATATAATCCCATATGTTCATTTTTTCTTTTACTTCCCTTGCCCGTAGGGATGTATCAGTAAAAATATTGCTCCGGGTAATGTCTGCAAATGTACTCCCTATATTTTCTTTTAGGATTTTTATGGTTTCAGGTCTTCCATTTAAGTCTTTAATCCATTTTGAATTTGTTCTTGTATAAGGCGTAAGGAGGTGGTCCAGTTTCATTTTTTTGCATGTGTCAGTCCAATTTTCCCAGCACCATTTATTGAATAGACTATCTTTACTCCAGTGTAAATTCTTGCTTCCCTTGTCATAGATTAACTGTCCGTAAATGCCTGGATTTATTTCTGGGCTCTCTGTTCTGTTCCACTGATCGATGTGCCTGTTTTTATGCCAATACCAAACTGTCTTGATTACTGTAGCCTTGTAGTAGGTTTTGATGTCTGGTAGCGTGATCCCCCCAACTTTGTTCTTATTTCTCAGAATTGCCAAGGCTATTCTGGGTCTTTTATGATTCCATATAAATTTTAGGATTATATTTTCTATTTCTGTGAAAAATGCCCTTGGTAGTTTGATAGGAATTGCATTGAATCTATATATTGCTTTAGGCAGTATGAATATTTTAACTATATTAATTCTTCCTATCCATGAGCATGGTAGGTGTTTCCATTTATTTGTATCTTCTATGATTTCTTTCTTCAGTGTCTTATAATTTTCAGAGTACAGATCTTTCATTTCTTTGGTTAAATTTATTCCTAGGTATTTCATAGTTCTTGACGCAATTGTAAATGGGACAGTTTTCTTAATTTCTCTTTCCATTAGTTTATTATTGGTATATGCAAATGCCACTGATTTCTGAACATTGATTTTATATCCTGCTACTTTACTGAATTCGTCTATCAGTTCCAATAGTTTTTTGATGGAGTCTTTGGGGTTCTCTATATACAGTATCATATCATCTGCATATAATGACAATTTTACTTCTTCCTTGCCAATTTGGATGCCTTTTATTTCTTTTTGTTGTCTGATTGCTGTGACTAGAACTTCCAGCACTATGTTGAATAAAAGAGGAGAAAGTGGACATCCTTGTATTGTTCCTGATCTTAAGGGGAATGGTTTTAGCTTTTCCCCATTGAGTATGATGTTAGCTGTAGGTTTATCATATATAGCTTTTATTATGTTGAGATATGATCCCTGTATTCCCACTTTGCTAAGGGTTTTTAACATAAATGGCTGTTGGATTTTGTCAAATGCTTTTTCTGCATCTATTGAAATGACCATGTGATCTTTATCCTTCATTTTGTTGATGTGGTGTATCACATTAATTGATTTACGGATGTTGAACCAGCCTTGCGCACTAGGGATGAATCCCACTTGATCATGATGTATGATCTTCTTAATATATTGCTGAATTCTGTTTGCTAATATTTTATTGAGAATTTTTGCATCTATATTCATCAGGGAGATTGGCCTGTAGTTTTCCTTTTTTGTGCTGTCTTTATCTGGTTTTGGAATCAGGGTGATAGTGGCTTCATAAAAAGAGTTTGGGAGCCTTCCCTCCTTCTGGATTTTTTGGAATAGTTTGAGAAGAATAGGTGATAGTTCTTTTTTGAATGTTTGATAAAATTCACTTGTGAAGCCGTCTGGTCCAGGGCTTTTGTTTTTTGGGAGCTTGTCAATTACTGATTCAATTTCCTTGGTAGTAATCAGGGTATTTAGATTTTCTGTTTCTTCTTGCGTTAGCTTTGGAAGGTTGTATGCTTCTAGAAAATTATCCATTTCTTCCAGATTGTCAAATTTATTGGCATATAGTTGTTCATAGTAATTTCTTAGAATTTTTTGTATTTCTGTGAAGTCTGTAGTCATTTCCCCTCTTTCATTCCTGATTTTGCTAATTTGAGTCCTCTCTCTTTTTTTTTTGATGAGCCTGGCTAGAGGTTTGTCAATTTTGTTTATCTTCTCAAGAAACCAGCTCTTGGTTTCATTGATCTTTTGAATTGTTTTTCTGTTCTCTATATTGTTTATTTCTGCTCTGGTCTTTATTATCTCCTTTCTTGTACTCCCCTTGGGCTTCTTTTGCTGTTCTTTTTCCAGTTCCCTTAGGTGTAAGGATAACCTGTTGATTTGAGATTTTTCTTCCTTCTTTAGGTAGGCCTGCACTGATATAAACTTCCCTCTTAGGACTGCTTTCGCAGCATCCCAGAGATTTTGGGTTGTGGTGTTTTCATTTTCGTTTGTCTCGAGGTATCTTTTGATTTCCTCCTTGATCTCATTTGTGACCCACTCACTATTTAATAGCATATTGTTTAGCCTCCATTTATTTGTCAGCTTCCCGGATTTCTTCTTATAATTGATTTCTAGTTTCATAGCATTGTGGTCAGAGAATACAGTTGAAATGATTTCAGTCTTCTTAAATTTACTGAGACTTGTTTTGTGGCCTAACATGTGGTCTATCTTAGAAAATGTTCCATGTGCACTTGAAAAGAACGTATAT
Organism: Aselliscus stoliczkanus; assembly: GCA_033961575.1. Taxonomy (NCBI): domain Eukaryota; kingdom Metazoa; phylum Chordata; class Mammalia; order Chiroptera; family Hipposideridae; genus Aselliscus; species Aselliscus stoliczkanus. Next base: position 147,008,487 of record CM066727.1, read on the forward strand.
TCTGTAGCTTTGGGATGAAATGCTCTGAAAATGTCTGTTAAATCCAGCTGGTCTAATGTGTCATTTAAGGTCGCTGTTTCCACATTGATTTTCTGTCTGGAGGATCTGTCCATTAGTGACAGCGGGGTGTTGAAGTCCCCTACAATGATAGTGTTACTGTTGATCTCTGTCTTTATGTCTGACAATATCTGTTTTATATATTTAGGGGCTCCTGTGTTAGGTGCATAGATGTTTACTAGAGTTATGTCCTCTTGTTGGATCGATCCCTTCATTAATATGAAGTGTCCTTCTTTGTCCTTTGTTATATTCTTCAATTTAAAGTCCATTTTATCTGATATAAGTATCGCTACTCCAGCTTTTTTCTCAGCACCATTTGCATGAACTATTTTACTCCATCCCTTTACTTTCAGCCTGTATGAGTCTTTGGATCTGAGGTGAGTCTCTTGTATACAGCATATGCTGGGGTCTTGCTTTCTTACCCATTCAGCCACCCTATGTCTTTTTATTGGAGCATTTAATCCATTTACATTTAATGTGATTATTGATAGGTGTGTATTTATTGCCATTTTGTTATTTGTGTTCGTAGTCTTTCTTAGGTTGTTTTTCTCTTCTACTTAAAGAAGCCCTTTTAGCATTTCCTGCAAAGCTGGCTTGGTGGTAATGAATTCCCTTAACTTACTCTTTTCTGCAAAACTCCTTATCTCGCCTACGATTTTAAATGATTACCTTGCTGGATACAGAAATCTGGGTTGTAGGCCTTTATTTTTCATCACTTTGAAAACCTCCTGCCACTCCCTTCTGGCCTGCAAAGTTTCTGTAGAAAAGTCAGCTGATAATCTTATGGGATTACCCTTGTAAGTAACTTGCTGCCTTTCCCTTGCTGCTTTAAGGATTCTGTCTTTGTCCTTAACCCTTGCCATTTTCACTATAATGTGTCTTGGAGTGGGCCTGTTTGGAATCATCCTGGTTGGAACTCTCTGCACTTCCTGAGCTTATATTTCAATGTCCTTTGCCAGGTTAGGGAAGTTTTCAGACATTATTACTTCAAATATATTCTCAATCCCTTGCTCCCTCTCTTCTCCTTCTGGTACTCCAATGACCCGTAGATTATTGCGTTTGATGTTGTCCCCCAGCTCTCTTAAACTATTTTCCATGTTTTTCATTCTCTTTTCTTTTTGTTGTTCTGCATGAGTGATCTCTGTTATTTTGTCTTCTAAGTCACTGATTCGATTTTTTGCTTCATCCTTTCTGCTAGTGATTCCATCTAGTTTGTTATTTAATTCAGTAATTGTGTTCTTAAGTTCTAGCTGGTTGCTTTTCATGATTTCTCTATCCTTCTTTATATTTTCATTAATTTCCTTGAACATTCTAATAATCAGTGTTCTGAACTCTGTCTCCGATAGGTTGGTTACCTCTATTTCCTCTATTTCCACTGATTCAGGAAGTTTCTTCTGTTCTTTTATTTGTGTTGTGTTTCTTTGTCTCCCCATTCTGGCTTACTCTTTGTGTTTGCTTCAATATAACAGATAGATCCCCCAGGTTTCTCAGTCTTTTCTGGGTAAACTTATGTGGTGTGTGTCCTTTATATTTGAATTACTCGGTCTCCCTATTCTCCTGTGCTTGTATCTGAGGTGTTCCTTGTGTCGTGCGTCCTCACTTGTTGAAGTTTTAGTTTTGATTACTTTTGGCTTGTCAGTAGGTGGGATTGACTCCCAGATTGATTAGCTGTGAGGATCGGCAGCGTCTGCAGTTTATGAGCTGCTGTGAGAGGATTGACCCCTCTGATGAAACTTGGACCCTATGGGCCCTAGTACCTGTAGCAACTTCCTTTTGGGTGTGACTCTTGTATGTCAAACCCAGAAATTCTCTGGTTTTATCTAAAGTTGGCCTCTGGGTATGATGATTCTTGTAACAGATCAACAAGAACAACCTCCGCAGCCACCAAAGGAAACCAAATGCTCACACGAGTAAAAAAAAACCAACCATCAAACTACAGTCAACTTGTACAGAAATATCAATCATACTAATGAAGAAAACAAACAGAAACAAAACAAAAACCACACACACAATAATAACAGAAGAGGAAACAAAATAAAATACAATATCCTAAAATAAAAAATAGAATAAACATGAGAAACTGGTTAGCTATACCTAAAAAATAAAATATAAAAATGAACTAAAATAATAATAATAAAAAAGTAAGAATAAAAATTAAAAAAGTAAAATTTGCAGAAAAAAGGAAAAGTATAGCAGTGAGAAGAATGAATAAAATAAGAGTGAAAGTGAGGGTGGGGAAAAAAGAAAAAGAAAAGAAAGAAAAAGAAAAAGAAAAAAATATATATATTTGTCTACACACCCATATATATGGACATATATTCACCTATATACACCTATATATATGACTATATTATAAACTACAAAATGATAAGAATGAAATAGAAATAAAAACCAAAAACAACCAAGATAAGCAGCCAATAAAGGGAAAACAAAACAGAATAAAACCAAACAAACCAAAAATACCCATGCCGGTCTTGGCTAAAGTCCACCAAGCTCTCTTCAGTTTGTCTGCTGTACAAAAATTCCTGTGCGTCTTGTGGGAACAGTAGGCCACCTGATGCCTAGCGTGATCCTGGCACTGCAGGTTTGCTGTACTTGAGTGTGGTTGTGATGTATGATTGGTGGTTTTTACAAAGTCACTGCCTTTTTGCTTTTGCCTGTCCCAAGGCAGGCTGCACCCCCAAAGGCTCAATGAGTGTCTCTGGGCACCCTTTGGGTTGACAGCCGTGGAGAATTAAAGAATTCCTCACTACCAAAAGCCTGCTGCTAAGAATCTGTTAATTAGTGCCTCAGCAGGTGAACCTGCCCTGCCTCCCAAGCCTTGCCTAAAGGTGGGGTCCGGTAGGTAGTCTCACTCTGCAGCCTCTCCTGGGGTGGAAATTCTCAACCCCCTGCAGGTAGGAATATCTTCCTAGTCTTCCCCTATTGCTCCATTCAGGAGTCAGTTTAAGACTCTGTCTTGGCGGGGGCCAAAGTTTGTGGGAGTGGGTGGGTTATTGTTTTTTTTTGCTTTCTGTTCAAGAGTAGAAAAAGGAAAAAAAAATAAAAAACATAAAAATAAACAAAGCCACAGTTCCAACACTGTTTTAAGCTAAGGCCTTTGCCTCTTATGCTCCAGCGGAGTTCCTGCTGCTCTCCCAAAGGGTCTGCCGGGATTTAGGGAATTGCGCGCACGCTACCGTGTGGCTAAGATCCCCGCTCCGCGTCTCTCAGGGACCTGCGTCTCCGCCCGGCGCGCTGCGTGTCCGAGTGAGTCTTCTTTTTCCCCTGCTCCGGGGTTTCAGGCTTCTGCCTCGGAGCCGGCGCGCGCCCAAGCCGTTCTCCTGCTGCGCTTCTGGAGGGACTGCCGCCGGGGTTTAGGGGACTGCGTGCACCTTGCCGCGTGGCTCAGATCCCCGCTCCGTCTCTCGGGGACCTGCGTCTCCGCCCAGCGCGCGCTGCTTCTCTGCGCGCGAGTCCTCTGTTTTCCCCTGCTCCCGGCGTTCAGGCTTCTGCGCTCCAAGGGACCCGGTGGGCACAGAGACTGATCCCTGAACCGGGAGGGTGCAGGGACTGATCTTGCCCTGTCGCTGCGGGGCTCTGCACCCTGCTTCCTGGGGACCCGGCGAGCCGCAGGTGCAGCTCGTACCTCTGCACAGTTGTCTCCTCTCTCTCCTTCCGCACTTGCCCGGCCTGAGGCTTCTGCCTCAGACTGCAAACCAACCGCGCTCTTGCTGAACTCTAGGTGGGCCGCGGGCCGCAGGGAGCGAGCCGGGGAACACTCACCGTGCCTCTGCAGCCGGGGTGCGGGCTGCACCTCACCAGGAACCTTTTTTCTTTGGTGATTATGGTACTTAATGTCTTTGCCCAGTAGTCCTGTTCCCTCCTTCTGCTCGCAGAACCTGGCCCCTGATCCCAGGGGTAGCCATGTGACCCAAGTTGAGAGATTTCTAACATATAGTTGAATTCAAGAGATTAATGCAGAGGTGTGCAGAGAGGACAATTGGAACCACTCTCCTGGATTTTAAACCGGAACTAAACAAGTCCTTGTGTTGGAGCTGGGGATACTGCACATGCATGTGTAGAGGGGTGGGGGATAGCTCTGTTTTCTGTGGTCATAAATTGTGTGGATATAACACCAGAGGATATTCCCGCATCACACAGAGAGAATGAAGATGTACATAGAGAAAAGCAGACATGAGGGACAGCAGAGACAACCTGAGAGTGTCAAGTTTCAATGCGCCAGAGATTCCCTGAAGCTTACAGTTAGGCCTGCCTTCAATTCCAAGAAGTATGCTATATCCTGTCAATAAATTTTATTTTTACTCAAGCTAGATCGAGTTGGGTTTCAACCATTTGCAATTGAAATGGTTAATACAATGACTAAGAGTTTAATGTTCTTATTTCTTTGATCTTCAAACTTTTATTTAAAACAGTGGAATCTTTTCCAAATGAAATAGGAGGAGGATCCTCCCCCCCGTCCAAAATAAAAAAAATGTTGCTTCAATTAAAGCCGCCAATGAGAGCCCTGGTCTTATACACAGTCCTTTCTGGACTTCCTTTTGTCCCAGAGGTGACTCCACTATCTGCAAAAAAGCCTTGGTCCCTCCAAAACACTGTGAAAATTGCTGAGAAAGTTTTTCTGAGGACAAAGCATATATTAGACTTCATGTTTGTTTGTTTTTTAATTTAAGGATTTTGAGGTATAATTGTCATATAAAAGTGTAAGATATTTGGAGTGTACATTGTGGTGATTTGATATATGTATACATTGTAAAACAGATTGACTCAATTTAGTTAATTAATGAGCATCACCTCATATTTATCTTTAAATCTTTTTGGTGGGAACACTTAAGTTCTAGTCATGTAGTAAATTAATTATACAACACAGTGTTATTAACTATAGTTACCATGTTTTACATTAAATCCTCAGAACTTATTCATCTGTCTTATTGCCTAGAGTTTATATCATTTTACCAAGCTCTCCCTATTTCCCTGACCTCCCAACTCCAAAAAATCTTCTCTACTCTGTTTCTGAGTTTGAATTTTTTTTTTTTTAGATTTCACAGGTAATTTTTTACACATGTAAACATGAAGATAGCTGCATCTTTCTATAACACTTTGCTCTGTTAATATCTCTAGATAATAATTTCATTCTTCTCATACTAATTTTGTTAAAAGTATCCTTTACCTAATATAGTATATTAAAAAAATCTGTGATAGAATAATTAGCACTTTACAATAATATGTATGATCACCATTTTCCTAATGTAAATATAAAATTGTGGTTGTATGTTTCCAAAAATAATATTCAAATATTTTGTATTATGTCCTCATGTTTTCAATTAAGTTTTCATTTGATAGAATTCAGGTTTTAATATTATATAGAACAAATAACCCCAAGCTTTAAATTCACTTTTTAATTTTAAAATAAAAGTTATATAAACAATATTTATAAAGGAAATTCTATGAAAAAGAAAATGTAAAAAATTGCTCCAAAAAGGTTTACTTGTCGATAATTAAGCTTGAAGAGTAAAATACAATATGAAATTTCACTTTGTGATAGTGAATATAGTTATGTTTTATAGTCAATTATTCCTTAAAATAAATGGTTATGTGAGTTTCAACTTCGGGTAATGAGCAAACTTCATTTTACTAGAGTGCCTTTCATACAGAAGTCAAGAAGGTTGATATGATAATGATAATGATGATGATGTTTTTAATTTGAACCTCATGAAGCCTCAGTTATCACATTTAAAGCAAATTTGAAATGGAAAAATATAATTAATGGAAACATAGCAACTCGCAGTCACCAGTTTTTTGTTTTTTGGTTTTTTTTTCAATATATAGTAGCTATTTTTATTTTTGCCTACCCAGCACCCTGTCTTCTCTGATACAGCATCTCAACTTTTCTTTGGAGAAATATCCTCCATTTATACTCAGTCAACAATGTTGCAAAGGGGCCCTACCCAAGACTGCATGCAAGATTTAGCCTGGCCAAACAAAGCCCTGAAATGCCATAGACACAGGAATTGGTTGAAAGATGAACATATGATCCAAATTCATACAATCAGAACGAATCCCAGGGCTTCTAAAGGAGTTACTAAGAGATGTTTTATTCTTTAAAGGAATGGAGAGCCCAGAAACAAATCCACATATCTACAGCCAACTGATCCTTGATAAGGGTAAAGGTAACATACAATGGGGTAAGAATAGTCTCTTCAATAAATAGTCTTGGGAAAACTGAATATCAACACATAAAAGAATCATATTGGGCCCTTATTAGTATGTCATCAGGGAAATGCAAATTAAAATAATGAAATACCAGTATACACCTATTAGAATGGCCAAAATCTGGAACACTGAAAAAGAAAAAAATGCTGAGGAGGATGTGGAGCAGCAGAAATCCTCACTTATTGCTGGTTGGAATACAAATGGCACAACCACTTTGGAAGACAGTTTGACAGTTTCTTACAAAACCAAACGTACTCTTAACACATGATCCAATAATTACGCTCCTTGGTATTTTAACCAAAGACGTTGAAAACTTATTTCACACTAAAACCTGTAAGTGTGTTTATAAGAGCTTTTTCATAATTGCCAACACTTGGAAGCAACAAAGATGACCTCCAGTATGTGAGTAGATAAACTGTGGTATATCAAAGTCAATGATATATCATTCACTGTTAAAACAAACAAACAAACCGAAACCAAATAAACAAAAAACTATCAAGTTTTGAAAAGATATGGAGGAAACTTACATGCATATTACTAAGTGAAAGACCCCATATGAAAAGGCTTGTGTATGATTCCAAATATATGACAATATGACATTCTGGAAAAGGCAAAACTATAGAAACAGTAAAATATCAGTGCTTGCCAGGAATTAGGAGAGAGGAATATAGAACAGAGAGGATTTTTAAGGACATGAAACTACTCTGTATGATATTATAAAGGTGGATACATGGCATTTGAATTTGTCAAAACCTATAGAATATACAACACCAAGAGTGAACCCTACTGTGAACTAAGGGCTTTGAGTGATAACAATGTGTCAATTGCACGTGTGGGACAGGGCATATATGAGAAACCTCTGTATTTTCTACTCAATTTTCCTGTGAATATAAAACTGCTTTAAAAAATAAAGTCTATTAAAATATTCATGGAGCTGGTGGACGAGTGGCTCAGTAGGTTAAGTATTGGTTTGGGAGTGTGAGCTCTGAGCAACAGGGCCCTGGTTTGGATCCCAAATTAGGGCCAGTGATGCTGTGCCCTCTACAGCTAAGAATGTGAACAACAGCTCGACCTGGAGCTGGGCTGCCATGAGCTACCATGAGTGGCCGGCAGACAGGGTGAACTGCCAAGAGCCACTGTGAGCAGCCGTCCAGAGGCCAGTGAGCAACTGCCTCACCCGGGAAGAGCACAATGATGATACCAACATGGGCCAGTGATGCAGCGTCCTCCACAACTAGACTGAAGAACAAAAGGACAGCAACTTGTCTGTTCCCCTTCCCCAATTCCCCAACACTGTTCTCCTCCTCCAATTACCCAACAAAATCTTTAAAAAAAAAAAAAAAAATTAATGGAGGGAAAATACACTGAGAAGTGGTTTGAGGGGAACTTCTGTGGTGAAAGTAATGTTCTTTTTGAACTGAGTGTGTTCCTTCTGTGTAAACCCATTAAACTGTACACTCATGAAAAAGCAAACTGTAAACATTCATTTCAGCTCATAGGAATGGCTCATATTTTGACTGTTTCTCACTTCCATTGACATTAGTCGATTATGTGTATTCAGCAAAAAGAAGTAGCTCCCTGACATTTAAGCTGATGTTGAAATTATCTTTTGATTAACATTGTATAGCATAGCATTTAATGGCCTTAAAAAAACAACAACAGTGTATATTTCATTTGATAAAATTAACATGATCATTTATTTGTCATTTTAATTTTAATTCAATAAGCAATACAGCTTTTTTCTTACATATGATATAAATATATATGCATATACTTTCTAAGAAACAGCATAGGCCTGCAACCAAAATTAGTGTGCAGTAAGAAATAATAATGAAAATACAATAATAATAGAGTACAAAGAAAGATATACAGTGATAAATTGCATAATTCAGGCAAAAATTTTATTCTAATATTTTTTGCACTTCTCCCCTTACCCCCTGAAAAAAAAAAAGAAAAAATAAAGCTCAGCAGACATAATCAAGGTAAATACTGAAAAATAAGTAGCACCTTTGGTCAATAAAATGATTGTCAACATTTATCTTCAGGAAGCCTAAACAGAGCATTTCTGATTTTCTAAAGAAAATAAAACTAGTTAATATGTACCATGAAGTTTAGCTGCTGAATAATTTCAGTATTTGCATAGAATGTTTACTGACAAAATAATGAAATCTTCAAAAGAGGCTATCAAATTTTAAGATAAAATGCTACAATGTTTGTTTTCTATATCTTACTTTGAAAATTAGCCAGAGAATTTTTCTAATACACATTCAGCCTGCATCCTAGAATACTGCAGTATTTATTTATTAATCTAGATCCATCAATTTATTTCAATAAAGGAGTTATTCTGTGCCAGGCACTTTGCTAGGCATTCAAGTTGTTATTGTAACTAAGATAGCATTCGTGTCCACAAGGAGCTCACAGTCTAGTAAGAAAGAGGTCACTTTGAAAATGTATTCAAAACTGCTGGCAAATACGTACTCTCACAGAGAAATTCAACATTTGGTTTTAAATTAGCTATGTAAGTGAAAGTTAGAAACTATGACAGAGGTTTTTCTAAAACATTAAGTCCATTTAATACTGTAGTCTAAATGAAAGTTAAGTGGTAAATGATTCAGTTATTCAAACAAGTTTGCTTAAAAATTAAGAAGTGGGAACATATTAAACTGAACAGAAGCTTTAAATGATCAACAATATAATATATTCCTGATTTAAATAAATCTACATTATGTTTAATTAAAGACATAACATGTACTGTATGAAAATGCCAGTTCTTTCATTTTTGGTTAATTTTTGTTTTCCCTCATGTTTTATATGTCATGTTTAGAATTACTATATCTATTATACAAAAATAACAGAAATATATGTTCCAAGATCAAATCACAGTCATTGTAAGTACAATCATGCATAAGAAGGGAAAAGTAGAGGGTTCTATCATACATTCTTAAACTTTAACAAGCATTTAAATTAATTATATTTTTTCAATTTTTGTTGATTTTTTTGAAAATGAAATATGTATACAGCCATGATTTTAAGTCATGTAATAACAACTGATAGACAGCATAAATAGGTAACTACAATATTGCCACAGGGATATGAAAGACAGTTCGAGGAATATAATAACATTGTAAATATTTTGTGGGGTGTCAGATGGTCACATGTCTTGTTAGGGAGACCACTTCATGGATGGAGTAGAGGCTTGATAACGGCACTGTATACCTGAAACTGATGTTGTATAATATTGTATACCAACTGTAATTGAATATAGATAGTCATGGGATGTGGATTATACTGTGGAAGGGAGTTAAAGGAATTGTAATAGATATGTATGATATGTGGGGAGGAGTGGGGTGGCGAATTGGGGGAGGGGTTGTCATTTTAAGGGGTAAAAACTAGAACTATTGCACTGTGTTGTACACCTGAAGCTAATTTTTTTTAAAAAAAATGTTTATTTCACAATAAAAGAATAAAAGAATAAAAAAAATCTGACTGGATTATCTCAGGTGTCAGACAAAGCTATTTTTCTCTTTATTTCATTGTCGTAGTAACCATAGTTGATACACCATGTGAGATAGTATGGTCATTTGTTCAGTGGTCTTTAAGATGCTTATAGAACAAACAACTAGATTTAGATTCTTTTTCACCTAAAAATCATAAAAAAAGCAGCCTAAGATATAATTTATACTTTTAGAAATTTCTAAGATTGACCCGTAAACCCAACCCCTAAAGAATTCTTGCAAAAGTTAGCTAGGTGTGGCTATTGCCAAGTAATGTCTTATATCTAAATTAGCAACAAGTCATGATGTATAAGTTTTATCCCAATAATCTTACTTTTAATACTTGCCCAAATATAATCGTGTGATGAGAAAAAAACATATTTGTTGGAGAAATGAAAGAAGTAAAAAAATGTTTTTTTTAAAAATCCTCAAAAATGGGAAATTATTCATTCTATAAAATGTCAACATACTAGTTTAAAATATTTGGAGGGATGTGCTTGTAAATAAAAATCTTCAAATCAAATGTAAATTTTAGCCAATAAATGGAAAGATCCTGCTCTTCCATCTTTAATACAGCATATGAATTTCAATACCTAACTCATATCTAGGTAATGTGTGATCTCATTTTTATCATTACAAAGAAGGAACCTTATATTTAGCTGATAGACTCACTGCAGCTACCAAGGCTTGTTCTGTCACAAGGACAATGCAGACTTAGTGTATGAATGTCAGTTTGGCATTCACAGTGTGCCACAGTGTGAATTCCTAATAGCAACTATTCTTCCCATTCACCAGGGATCTTTTATTTAGGAGTAACTTTTTTTTTCCTCTTTCTGGTATGGAATCAAAAGGGAAAAATCTAAAAATAATATCTATCTAGATAAAATGGGGCTGGAGGTAGATGGTTTCTCTAAGATAAAAGAAACTTTTACTGTTGCCAGATAGCTCTTATAGATTTTAGTATTGTTTAACTGGGTGAAATGATTATTTGAAAAGCAAGAATTTTTGAAATGGTCCTATGCTAATAATTTTATTAACCCATCCTCAGCTTCTTAGATCAAGATATACTTTTAGGGTGTTCTCCCCAAAGGCAAAAATGTCTTGCATACAACTTAGTTATTTAACAAACTTGTATTATGTGTTCTGTGCTCTGGCATTATACTTTTAGGAACAAAGTGAATAATGTTTCTAAAATTAAATATGATCATAAGCCAAAAAAAAGGAATTAATGGACTGCTGACATATGGATTCTATAAACAAATTATTGATGAGTATTTTTAGTGGTTTATATGTTGCTATAAAAATATATATTGTGCAAAATCATTCATTCCCCCTAGTTACTATGTCCAATTTACTTATAGTTATTTGCTGTGTGAATCAGCAAATATTCTTCCAATTAAATTTACAAACATGATTTTGTAAACTATGATTCATTTAGGAGAAATACATTCATTTTAGAAATAATGGATTTATCGAGTGAGGTTAGAATGTGTTTCCAGCAAAGTATGCATGCACCCTACAAAATTCACCATTACAAAGAGGATGGTTTAGGCAGTCATTTACTCAGAGGACAGGTATATATTAGACAAAGCCCATAACATGTTCTAGCATTATTCTATAAAACTGTGAATATCTAACAGATCTAATTTAGAGGACTGAGATGATGAAACAAATTAATTAAATATATTTTTGATACATAAATGTTAAAAACAAAATGCAATAAAAATCGAAATTACATATAATGCTTAGAAAATAAACACTGCAGTTTACATGTCCTTTCTCACTAAATCCAGAAATATTCGTACTTAGAATAGCATGTGGTAGGAAAATAAAGTTGATTAAAGAGTCTATCAGAAATGTATACTCTAGTGAGCAAGCTAAATAAATTGGGTCTAACTTAAAAACCTTTTTAAGAAGCATATGAAAGTAAAACAACCACACACCTAAAATTATAGCCTTAGAAGAATGTTTTAAAATTTTGCTCTGACATTCATATGAGATAATAATTCCATCCTTTTGTTCACCTGACCAGAACTTTTAACCTTATAGAAATTTGCGTACTGGTGTTTTCATACAAACTTTTCTAGCTTATTTTGCTACATTAGAATTTAAAACAAAGAAACAAAAAGCTTGTTTTACCATGTGAGGAAAGAATTTATAACCACTGAATAACCACCTGTTCAAATACTGAATATTACACACCTTACTAACAAGTACATATGAAGACTGAAAAACATGGAGTTCATGAAAATAGGAGAAGTAAACTAAAACCACCAGAGAAACAAAAATTCTGTACTAAAGAAGGCCATAATTATATGAAAAATGCTAAAGTTGGCATAGACATTGTGAAAAACAATTAAAATAATTAGAAAAAATAATTCTAGAAAAAAAAAAGATGGGAAGACAGAGCAGCATGGAATTGGGATGGAAGAAATAATGTAGTCTAAAAAATCTTCCATAAACTCAAAAACTCTTTTTGCAATATTAGTTTTCCTCTTAAGGTAGAGACCTGAAATTATGATCCTCAATACTACTATAATAATTTTTCCCTGGGTTGCACATAAGTCAAATAAGGTGAAAGAAAAGCAATGGAGGACAGACAATTAAATAAAGTAAACCAGATCATAGGGTCATGTAAAGAATTAAAACCTACAGTGTACAAACAAGTGATAGCAAAGAAGAGCAAATCAGAATTACAAAAATTACATGAGCTCACAAATTATTCATTTGTCAATTATCAACAGAGATAGTTTATGATTTTGACTATACAAGTATTATAATTACTGATAAATAGGCCTCTCAGTGTATTTCTCAAACATGAGGTCATACACGTGGATATGTAGAAATCAAAACCTAAAAACAATTGACATGAGGAAAGATTATAATTTCAATTTTTATCTCGATAATTTTAGTGCTCTTCAGTACTGTGAACTGTTGTGGAAAGGAATCGATTGGGTTGTCGGCCAAGTCATGACATATTTTTTCTATGTTTTTCGTTACAAAAATGCATCACGACTTTGCCGACAACCCAGTCTGTATCAGTGATATCACTGCATTGAAAGAGCCTAGATGGATGTTATGGTGCTATGCTTAATGGTAAGCTTTATTTCTCCCAAGTTGTCAGGCATTTTAATTGGAAACATCCAGGATAGTAAGGGCCAAGGACAGAAAGATCAATTTTAGTAGATTTTTAAAAATTGTAGTCAATTATATGTTTATCATGCATAAGGAAGACTCATATTAACAAAAAAAAAGTCTTCCAGAATATGAGCAGCTTCCTTATCCAAGAAACCTCAAACCTAAAGTCACACCAATTCTCTTATTTGTGAAGATGGGTGGATATTGCTAAAAGTACATACTGTCGGCTCCAGGAATATGGCCATTGCTGCAAATAAAAAAATAAGACCAGATGCAGCATGGGTGATGTCATGAGGAATGAAAGACATTAGAAGTGCACCATCTAAATCAGAGCTAAGAGGAACAATATTCTAAGGATGTCAAAAGTCTAGGGGGAGAAGGCAGAAGCAATGGTACTTGTTCTTTATATAGGACAAATGGACAGAAAGAGTGACAATACAGATGTTCAGGAAAACTTGAAAAATGAGTTAGGGTGTAGGGGCCATTGCATTAAATGATGAAAATAAAAATGTACTGCATAGATGAGCCAAATCACTTGTATCTCATAATATTTTTAAAGTTTTTTTTTTTTTTTTTAATTTAGGATACTACTGTAAATGGGAATCACTATAATTCTGAAAATAATGTTTTATAGTTAAGTACTTTCTACTTTTGAGTCATAGTAAGTAGCAAGCAATATGGGAATTGCTTATTCATAAAGAAAATAAGATTTTTCTTCTAAATCCAACTTCAGGGAAAATATATTATGTTTGAATCATATACATATGTCATTAGATGAAAAAAAGTCACATTAAAACAATTATGGCTATTATATAATCATTACCATTTAGGATAATTTGCATTGGCTAGAAAAGCAGGCAACTTGAAATTATACATTCAGGTTATAGCAAATGCAGTTTCTAATAACACTATCTAAATCAAAACACAAATTGCAGTTAAATTAATTGGTTTACCATATAAGGTTTAAATTTTTTGTATCTATATTTTATCTAGCTTTGCTTCTGCAGCTTCTATTGGAAGGCAACATGACAGTGAACATGCCAGGGACTCTTTCTGCTTTTAGATAAACTTGGATTTTAGTTTTGATCCTGTCACATATTATCTTTTAACTTTGGGTAATTTGCTCAACTTCTTTGCATGTCTGTTTTGGTTTTGTTTTGCTCATCTATTATATCAGACCACTAGCCTCTACTTATGATTTGGCTTAAATATTAAGGTAAGCAAAATGCATGAAACATAAATATTAGTTCCCTTCCTTGTTTGTATCTTTTCTCCCTATTAAATTGAGCTTAACAATCATTATTTTGGTTTTATTTAAAGTCTGCAACGTTATACAAATGACATTGTTTTTTTGAAAAAGATACTTTTGGATGGAAAATAAGTTTCCACTAACTTATTAAGGATATCTATACATTTTATAACATCAATATAAAAACTTGCATTTACATCATACATCTTGTGGTCTTTTTTCTATATCAGCTGTCATGTATAGCCAGAGAAGGAAGAGTAAAAAAATCCCTAGATTTTTAAGGTGCATATTCATATATATCAAACCTATTGATTTTACTTATTTCCTAGTGTCTGGGGTGGGGAGGGTTGTGAGACATGGTGGTTGGAAGAAAGTGAAACTTCTGAGTCGTGAATTTACTTTGAGAAAAATATGTCTTCCAACATGAAGAACATCAGAGCCTGACTCACTGCTTCTCAAATGTGTGCTGATTGGACCCAAAAAGAATCTGGAAAGGTGTGGAGAGGTCAGCGCAAGACTATACCCAATATTTTCTTCATAAACTAGTGAAGGCATACAAGTATTTAAGGCTAACTGGTGAAAAATACAGGGTGATCAGTTATCACAAATGGAAAAATAGACGAGTCAGTGATCGTGCATTATTTTAGTACCCTGGTTTATGATAACCTTCCTTCTGTACAATTTCATGATAGGGGAATGGGACTTAAAAGGGACTTTTTTGGTGTTCTGTGATTTTTACTTCACGATATCTTGAATATCTAAAATATATTGTGCCTAGGGAAAGAAATTGTTACAAGCACAGAAGTCAACTATATTTCTTCCTCCGTTTATGTGACTATATAATAATGAATGTTCTAGATTGACATCCTCTTGTCAATCTTTGAAAGATTCTGTTAAAGCGACAAATAGTCTAGCAAGCTCAAGGGAGTGGGGAGAGTGAACAAGTAGAAAAATTTATGCTACCCTGGAAGAAGTCTGAATCCTGTATATGAGTTTATGTCATTGTTTTCAATCTGTGCTGATTTAATTTTGCACATGTATGGGTGGGAATTTATGTGTGCGCATATCTGCAACGTTGTGCGGTGCTGCTCCCAGGCATGACTGTATATACATCATGTCATGTGCTTTGAATGCGCAACTTCCCTTCCCTTTCTTTTTCAACAATTTAATATAATCAGCATTAGAAATGAAAATGGCCAAAGAGCAATGGAATGAATATGAACTGGTTTTGATGTGACGAGAAATTCATCAGGATGTAAAAAACCTTTCATGGAGAGAGGCTTTCATCCACCAGCAAGTCTCGACCAGCAGGTGAGAGAACGGACTACAGTCTTAGACCTAAAACCCCACCATCATTATTTTACTCTTTATTACCCCCCTGGAGTCTGATATCTATATTAATTTAAATGTCTTCAGAGAATTCAAGGTATTTTTTGAAAATGTTTAATATTGGAAAGCTCCTACACAATTTATAATGTTGCATTTCTTATGATGAGTCAGAGTTGAATACAAAAGCACTAATAATATGAAAGTAGCTCATTCCAGAATCAAAATTGGGTGAAATTAAATAAAAAACAGCCATACACTACCACATTTCCCTGATTAATTGACCTATAGTATTGGCACATATTGATTTACTTAATATTTGAGAAATACAAATACCTATTCACATGCAAAAAGTGAACATTAAAAGAAATATGGAACTGTATATAGCTTTCTAAATATGACCCACATGCTTAAACAGTACATACATTTTACAAATAAAATCCTTAGCGTTAACTATCACAAAAGCTTGGTATCCAGGTACAATCTTCTAGGAAACAAGAGTAGCACCTGTCTCTACTGCAATAACAATAAAAAAAATATGAACGGCAAATTCCTTTTGACATCACTTCAATAATCAAGCACTAAATGCTTTTTTTGAACCATGATCTTAAATTTCAGATTTGCAGATGTAAATATTTATAACTTTAGCCATGATGCACAATGTCTTTCTTGTTTATAAAAGCACTTTATCACTCAAATGGTATTTATAGTTCTGAATGCACACAACTATCATATGCCTCTGGATCCAAGTGATTCAGATTCCCAGATGTTTTCACATAATTAGGAAAATGAGAAACGGCTAAATTAACCTGGGTTACAGCAGAAAGCTTCTTGCTATCTTGTTATCCACCATACCTACACTTCACAAGTGTCTGCCAAGTCACATACAGCCTCCAGTTCTAGAAGCCTTTTCTAACAGTCTCCTGGTTTAGTTAGGTTCACAGGCAGCAGGAAGTCCAGTCAGTAGAGGGCAGAATTTTCAAGTGCTGCCATTCCTATAATCTGAGGCAATTTTTCAGTGTTTGAGTAAAAAGCCTATTTGTGGTTTCTGTTTTTTTTTTTTTTTATTACTTTTGCATTTTGGTGAAGGGAGGGAAATGAGAGAGTTTAGAGGGCCCATTAAAAGCACCTCCCACCCCTTAGCTTTACTCAGCTGGATTAGTCATGACAGTAACCTCCTGGTCACCACTGTGTGTTGGAAGAAATTAGAATTCAGCCTGTCTGTAAGTCTGTCCACCAGGATTCTGGCTCATGCCACTTTAATATCTCAGTGTGGGTCTGAGGAGTTAAGAGAAATCTCTGGTTATTACTTTCTGGATTACTAACAAAAACCCTTTTTAAGGGACATAGCTCATTGCTTGGAGTTATTTAGGTTTTTAATTTAATTTACTTATAAGGTAAATATTCTGAAAATTATTGGAGGGTTCTATTTTCTAGCACAAGGTACTAATGGCCCCCTCAAAGAAATCATGTGCTGGGATTAATCAAATCTAATAGTGCTCAGAAACAATGGTTTAAAATAGAGTATCCTCTTTTCTTCAATTTTATTATAAGCATGCAAATGCTTTTTTTTACAATAGTAGTTGCATTTTCAAATTAAGATCATCTCATTTTCATCCATGTCCTTATCTTTAAAATCCATATTGTAAAGTAGTATGCAGATATAATACATTTCTTTTTTCTCCATGGATTTTTTTTTTTAAGTTAAAAAATAAAAGTAGTACGGTGATAATATTTTTTTTGAACTTATATGTCTTTTGTTCTCCAGATCCTCTGTGTACATATGGGCGTGTGTAAAATTCATTTCCCTTTAATTCCGTTTCACATTTTAATATCAAATAAAAAATGAAACGTGGAGAGGGCATTCTTAGAGGATCAAACATAGACCTTCTAACTACTTAAACCAGGAATTTGGAATTCAGATCTCTATAACCAAGACTGGAAGACTTTAAAATTATTTTAACCACCACAACCAGAGTCATGTACAGAAATAAACCTGTTGCATTGATTCTTTATGTGCATTATCTCAAAATTTCACTGCCTAAATTAATTTTTAAAATGAAACATTTAAAACTCGCCATTGAGGAAAATCTCATCTCCATCCTTAACTATGATGCCTTCTTTCAACTAAAAACCTTTCTAATATTTTGGGGAAAAAAATGCTCCTAAGAAAATCATAAACACTGAAATCAGAGGCGTGGTTCTTTTTATATATTAGTTTCTCTTTCTGAGGGATGACTCCCTGTTCTTTGCACTGTAGCATCATACTGGTTAGACTTGCTCAAGGGTTCAGATTCTCCAGATTCAAGTTTATGTGTTTTCTTCTTTTCTTCTTCCAACTTCTTTTCCTTTGCAAGCAATCTATAGTTTATAGCATTGCCAATGAGCAGCCATATACTTGCTAGGACCACAATAGCTCCACAGGCCATATACATGTATTTATATTCTCCAGTTTCATCCACCAGTTTACCTAAGAGACAGAAAGCATCTTTTAAGATAGCATACTAAAAGAGCCATAAATGATAAAAAAGTCAAACAAATTCTTCCACAAAGTATGTACTGATTTAAGTTAATATAAATGAGACTGTAACAAAGAAAACAAATATTCTAGATGATGACTTCTATATATGCAAATAAAGGCATGTATGCAGCATTATATTACCAGCACATTAAAATTCTAGAAAACTATTTCCCTGAATAAAAATCTATAACCAAAAGAAAGTAAGTATTAATATCTATGTTTTGGGGTACATATTCATAAATCTATACATGCATGAGATGCATTTTTTATCTCTGTATATGTAGAAATAGATATATTTCTCTATGTATTTACAGCAAACACATTGATGTTACTTCATCCTTTCATGCATGCTTCCAATCTTTTCAATCAAGAGGTAAACATTACATGCTTTAGGAAAGACCCAAAGGCTTGGATAAAGTTCCTGACAGGGCAGAATGTTTACTAAATGCCTTTTCTATGGCCAGCACTAGGCTAACCACTTCATTGTTACAGAGCTAGTGAGTGGCGGAATCTGGACTCTAACAAAGGTTTGTCTGAATCTCGTATTTTTAACTATTCCGTCAAATGGTCCACCAAACCTCTTAACTGTTATGTCACTTTTTGGGCTAATCACAATTTTTTGTTTTTGTTTTTGTTTTTTTTTACTTGATCTGAATCTAAATTATTAAGACCAAACTAATCAGGAAGAAAATATTTATTCCATTTGATTTTGAAAACGTTGTAAAACTATCTTGGTGCCATATCATCTGAAGGTTTATTGACTTAAAAATGTTTCAGTTTACAGTTTTGCCTCTTGCTTATGCAGGTACCTAATTGTTCACAATAATTATTATCAGCAAAATTTAGTGTACACAAATCAATACTGTTTGTAATGTGTGTATTCCAGGAGATTCTGACATAGACCTATTTGTTTAGTCATAATCTATCATTTTAACTAATCTCTAGTCAGTGGCTCAGTATTAAATTTTGTATGTGTGAAATTATCTATTTGAACAAAGTTCCCTGTATTAGGTAAATGGTAGATTAGGCTTATTTGAATAAGTATGACCTATATATAAGGCTAACAGACTAAACAACTTAATTTTCCATTCCAAGTAAAATATTTCTATTCATACAATGATTGTTATACTTCTAAATACATAACCATTAGTTCTATGACCCCTTCAGAGTTAATATCACTTTGGGCTGCCATATCAACATACTTTCTGAATGTTTGGGGCATTTTTTTCATCATCATCAAGGAACCACAGATGGTTTCCACAACTAACGTTTCAGTTCTTTGTGAGTGCATCAGCAAAAGTTGGAGCTGAGAAAATTAAAATAAAAGTCACACTCTCCCTATCTTTTTCTGTTCTCCTAACAAGAGTAGTAGGAGCAGCAGCAACTGTAAACAGTAACTACAGTGATACCCACTCATTCAAAAGTATTTCCTGAGTGCCTATGATGCGCCAGACACTACTCTAGCAGATGCCAAATGCTATAGAGAAGATGCCAGTCTGAAAGTCATGGAGTGTCAGGATTTGCAGGAGGCAGAAACAGGGTGAAAAAAGGAATAGATATATTATGACTATAGTCTGAGAACTTCAACAGAAAGTCACAAAACAATTACTGCTATTGCCAAAACTGGTGTAATGGTTTGGCAATATTAATACAGTAAGCATTCAAGGACACTGAAGTTGATGTAAATATTATTAATACAGGCTCTCAGGACAAATAGAAGTAGCCAAATCACATTCCTTTATTTTTATCCTTAAAGCCTACTCACTACATCTGTTGATCTGACTTGAGTTTTTGTTTTCGGTTGACACAGAATTTTATTGCTCATGAATAGGCTTTTAAAACCCATTTGGTAAAATTACTTCTGTATGAAAAGATAGGTCAATTGTACTTGTCTTATATAACCAAGAGGCTGACAAATAAGACCAATTAGTTTGCACTCTTTTTGAAAACAGTGCCATGGTATATCCACACTGAAAGACATACCATGACAACATCTGTGCTAGATACCAAAGGGCAGCCATGGTGGACTGAAAGCCAACTATACAACTCATTCCTGACCAAGGAAAACAGAAAAAGGTGAAAGGTCGATGATGCCTTAAAATTAACAAATTAAACATGAATTTTCACACTTTCAAACTGATTCCTTAATGTCTTGTAGGAAGCAGTTTATAAACTGACTTAAATACATGGAAAAAATGTACATTTAGGCCAACAGTTACTGTGACCACTAGGGGGCAGGCCAGGAGTCTAACTGAGTGCCTAAGTTTAGTATTAACCAAAACAACAGACTGTGGTTACTGGAAAAGACTAGCCCACAGAAAGTATTAATATTTATAACATTAAAGCTTAAGACTAAATATAGTCTTAGCTTCAAAAATGAACTTGTATACATCTGTCTTTACTTAGTCTCCTTACTAGTTATTTAGCACAGATACTTTTGTAGGCATCACTGAAAATATTTCAGATCTTAAAATTTAAAGGTAGTCTTTATAATTTATGAATAGGAAATGTAAGCATCTGATCAAAAAAATGATCTTGAATGGATTTCCCTTCATTCCTGCATTCTCTAGGCATATTCCTGCATTCCATATAGATAGATATAGATGCAGATATAGATATAGACAGTATAGATATTTCTATTAGTGATGTAATAAAAGTATTTTTTCCGTTGGCATGTAAAAAGTTTCATAGTAATATAAACAATGTACTCCAAGAAGAAAATAGATCCTGACCTTTTGAGAGCATTATTTTATAATTCTGACTCATTTTAATATAAGCAGAAGAGAAATCTATTTACTGACAATAAAATAAAGAGAAAGTGATATTTTACCATTATGATACTTTTTTTTGTTGTTTTGTTTTTGTTTTTGTTTTGTTGTTTTTTTTTTTGTTTTTGAGGGCAGTGTCACTGGCCCTTGTATGTGGGACCGAACCGGGGCCACTGGCTTCCCAACCCAGCGCTTAACCACCGCACCACTCGGCCGGGCCTATTATTATGATACTTTTTTAAAAGCCCAAAATAACCGATAGGGGTAAAACCCAGAAAATTACACTACTAATTATCAGTCTAACTTAAATTCTTAATTCACAGGTTTGAGCTCTGAAACAAATTTAGGACTAAAATCAATTAATTATGAAGTTTAAAAATACATAATAAAACCTAAAATTAGCACACCCACAGTCTTTCAGGCTATTATTTATTATTGCAAACCACATTATATACTATAAAGAAAGTCTAGGCTAATGGCTATTGACTTGATGCTTTTTGCTTTCCTTGTTAAGAAATATTCTTACCAGCAAGAGGAGGGCCAAGGAGCACCGGGCAACACTCCACGACTGTGGTGAGTCCCACAGCACTGGAAAACCTTTGAGGACCAACAAGGTCCATGAGCGTTTCAAAGAGGACACTGCTAACACTCCCAAATCCAAGGCCGAAAAACACAGCATAAAGCACCAGGCTTGTGTAGTCCTGCGCCAATGGGCACAAAAGATGACACAGCCCATTGAACATAATTGCAAGACTGAAGAAGTACTGGATTCGGGGTCGAACGAATTTGGAGTTTGCAAGTAACCCTACAGAAGGCCTAGCAAACATATCAACGAAAGCCATAACAGACAGCAAGAAGGCTGCAGAATATTCATCAATTCCCTTGTCTTTAGCATAGGGAGCCAAGAATATAACGGGAGCAAAAAATCCTAGAAACATGATGACATTTCCAGATAAGTATATCAGGAATCCTCTATGCGTAAAAAGGGAAAAATCTAAATACTTATTAATTCTTTCCCATATTGAATCCTTCTTATGGCTCTTCTCCACGCTTGAATCATCCGCTCTCATGCCAATCTTATTTTTAGATGTATTAGTTTGTTTGGGTTCAACAGGTCTCATGAGGGACCCAGCCACGCAGGCATTCAAAAATATACCTCCCAAAATCAAGAAGCTTCCTTTCCAGCCGTAACTATTAAGAAGGAACTGATTGAAAGGAGCTAAAGTACTTAAGAAAACAGGACTTCCTGCCATGGCAAGTCCATTCGCCACGGGTCGTTTCTTATAGAAATATTTGCCAACGATTGTTAAGGCAGGTTGCAGGTTGAAGGCTAGACCTAAACCTGAAAAGAACAAAACAAAAAGGAGAAAAACACAAACATTATGTCACTCGTAAAAGAAATGCCTATTTAAAAATATACATTTAAATGTGTAAGGAAAACCTGAAAATACAACAGCAGGTAGTGATTTTTTCTTACTTATAAATACCAATAGAATGGCACATAACAAAAAGGTTCTTATAACTGGACACTTGATATATACAACAGTTTCATATTCCTTTTATTTTAAAGCACAAAAAATAAAACCAAGAACTTCTACTGATTTTCCAATAATCATAGAATAGGTTGAAACTAGGATAAACTTAGTAGTTCTTAATTATAATCACCTAATTCCACAGGTAAATTAATCTCTCTCTCTTTAATTACACACATATATATATAGGATAGATTTTTTTTTTTCCTTGTGGGAAAGCCTGAATTTAAAATGTGAATACTTCCTTTTCATAGTTGAACAGCCTAAAAACTTTGTCACTTATAAACAGTCTTAGGTCTCCCCAAAGATCCTCTTTCAAAACCATGCAAATAATAAAAAAAGAATAATAAATTCATGCCATTAATTTCATGCTCTACATTCCTCAAATACCACATTTCATGAATATAGATACACATGTGTGTTAAACAAAAAAATAATTTTTTGGCTTCAACTATATTCTTATTTCAGAGATTAAAGGTTATTGTTTATAAAAATCAAAAGTTCCTGCTGTCTAGGGAACTCCTTGGCAGCACTAAGTATAGCCTTTGAAAAATGAATTGCTTCTTATAGCTCCGCCAAGGTACTATTTAACAATGTAATGAATATGTTTGTTGAAAAAGTACATAAAAATGATTTACATAAACCACCTCTCTTTCCCCTTTAGCCTAGGTGTTACTCTATATTATTTTAGGGGCTATAGAAGTAGGAATGCTTTTGCATTTACCAATTTATGTAAATTGAGACCGTATTACAAAGTGGTTAAGCATTTAGATTCTGGGACACTCAGTTCTGAATACAAATACTTACTGCAAACATTTAATATGATAATTCAAATATTTTCTATGAGTGGGAGGGTCCCTAAAAGGTAACTGGAAGGAACCAATAACATGCCTTGGAGAGTAACAGGGCAGTATGATCTCTGATTTTACCTCAGAAAAAGTGGAATTAGATCCAACTTAAAAATAATGAAACTGGGCCGGCTGAGTGGCTCAGTTGGTTAAGAGCTCGCTCAAAAGCAAGAGCTGAGCTCTGAGCAACAGCAGTTCGATGCCCAGCCCAAGGTGAGCTGCCGCTGAGCTGCAGACAGGTGGGCAGGATGGCTCAGCTAAAAAAAAAAAAAAAAAAATGAAACTGACCAGCAGCTTGTATGCAGAATAACTGAAATTAAAACCCAGAAATTGTGTTTAGAATTCTGTTTCCAAAATGGGTTTTAAGTTTCTTTATCTTATGCTACCTCCTCTCACCCCCATTCTGTCACCTGAAATTTTGCCTTCAGATGTTAATCCAAATTCTCCTTAGGGGATATCAGTCATCTAATTCCTATTCTGGCATGGCAAAACAAACATGAGATTTGAAATCAGAAGACCTAAATCTGCCTCAGCTACTTAACTATGTGTACTACTGGGCAAAACACTTAGACTTCTTAAGCTCTAATTCCCTCAACAACTAAAATAAGAGTTTGCCAAAATGAACTAAATTCTAGAACTGTAAGATGTTTTATAATGACATTGTGATTATTATTATTTGATCACATTTATTGAAAAGTAACAAAATGCTGGGTACTCCGTAAAATACTATATATTAATTTGTTACATTAATCATTCCAACAACTCCCCAAAGAGCTATCATTCCCCCCATTTTAAAAACAGAGAGATTGAGGCATAAAGAGGTTAATTTATCCATGATCACACAGCTAATATGTGCTGAGTCAGGTTTAAAAACAAGACCTGTCTGATACTAGATACCAAAAAGTATTGGCTGATCATGGCTTAAGATAAATCCCTTGTAAGTGTAGTTAGTGGTTGACTCTAGAAGCACCAAAGCCTTCAGGATCAAAAGGAATGCAACTCTAGTTAGAATAATATATAATGCTGTTTTGTGGTACAGTGATATCATAATCAATTTTTCACTAATATGTCTACTTGTAGGCCCTGACTTCTATGGTTAAATGCAATATACAGTATTTCTTCACAAAGGAAAGAGTATTCTCTCTGCTATGACAATTCTTAAATATTATAAGATTCTCACTTACAAAAGGTGTTTCATCATATCAAAAAGGAAGACAGTTGTCAATACATAAAGAGAAAGATTTTAACATCACTAGGCCTATAGGCTTTAATACATCTAATTTTTTTTATCATCAAATGATACATGTCCAAGGTTAGACTGATCTAAAATTATGATAAAAAGACAAATGTATTTGTCTTTTTATCTGTGGGCACAGGAAAAATATTTAATTCCTTTACATATTAAAGTCTAATTTTTCTTAAAGCTGAGTATAGATCTGTTTGATTCAATTTATTATTGAGGCTAATAAAAGTAGCATTTTCCAAATGTACATATTCAGGCCAGTGTGAGTTCAGAGACATACATGAGAGACAACCACAATCAAATGACAGTATGTCATTTGAAAATATTTGTGTTTAGTGGCAAATGTACTTTAAGAGCTTTTAAACAGAATCCTTTAGTAAGGAAGGAAAGGGGCACCAATATCAAATTCTACCACTAATCAGAACACAGACACCAATAATTCTGTTAAAGCTGAACAGTGCATCCAGAAAATTATCTTTTTGACACCATTTTAACCTATTATAAGTGATATGTCAGATGCTCTACACAGTAATAAGTAACAAAAAATGAACTTTTAAAAATAAAACTATTTATATACCAGAAAGTCTCTATCCACAATGCCATTTTAACTGGCTAAAGAGTAAAGGGTGAAACAGTAAAAGCAGACTGAAGCTGTTTTGTTTTTGATATTTATATCATAGCACATCACATGTCTGATAACTGGTTTCTTCCATCACTTGAAATTAATCTAATTGGACATTCCATAGCTAGTATCTTAATGTACTGGATTTAAGATCACATCTGCTTTAAAAAGGAAATGCAAAAAAACAATACTGTTCCGTTCATGCTTCCTCCAGAGCTTTGCAAACAACGTAAGTGATAAGAAGACAAGCTGAAGACAAAACTTACCTCCAACGAATCCCACAGTGAGGTAAAGCTCTACTACCGAAGTGCTAAAAGAGGCTGTGACCATTCCCAAGCAGCATAACAAGCCTCCTGCTATCACCACTGGCCGGCTACCATATTTATTCACCAAAACACTGCTGATGGGGCCTGAGGGAGAGAGGAGATTAAGAAATACTCAATTACTGGGTCCTTTATTTTTAATATGTGTTCATTTTGAAAGCTGAGAAAGCATATCGTAATGACCAAAGAAAAATAATAGTTCACATGGAATATAATGAAGACTTTTCAATACTTTCCAACCAGTTTGACTGGTTACCTTTAACCATATATGTTAAAGCACATAAAATAATAAATTAGAAGTGTTTAACATACAGTTTGTCATGACCACAATCATTCAACTTTTGATGGAAAAGTTTTTCAACAGGACAGCTAAACTGTCTAAATATCTTAAGTGCAGGTAAATTTATATAACAAAAATCTAGGGATTATATAAATGACTTGTGTTAGAATTTTATTTTTTGGAACAATATGTGTGAGCACGCACACATACAATACATACCCTTAGAGTTCAATTTTTTTTATTATAACCCACTATGATTTTTCTTTTAAAAAAAAATATTTTTATTGAAAAATATAGCTAACATACAACATTATATCAGTTTCAGATATATATCATAGTTATTCACCATTTATATACCTAAAAAAGTGATCACCATGATAATCCAGCAACCATCCGGCACCATACCATGCTATCACAATATTATTGACTATATTCCTCATGCTGTACATTACATCCCTATGACATTTGTTTTATACATGGAAATTTGTAGTTCTTATTGCCTGCCACATCCCCCAACCTTTTTAAAAAATTTCAATTACTGTTGACATTCAACATTATTTTATATTAATTTCAGGTGTACAGGATAGTGGTTAGACATTTGTATAACTTAAGAAGTGATCCCCCTGACTAGTCTAGTACCCACCTGGCACTATACATAGTTATTACCATATCATTGACTATATTCCCTATGCTTTACTTCACATTCCCATGACTATTTTGTAACTACCAATTTGCACTTCTTAATCCTTTCACCTTTTTCACCCTGTCACCCAAATCCCATCCCATCTATCACCCTGATAAATCTAGTACCCATCTGACACCATACGTAGTTATTACAATATTACTGACTATATTCCTTATGCTATACCCTATATCCCCATGACTAGTTTGTAACAACCAACTTGTACTTCTTAATCTCCTCACTTTTTCATCCACCCCCAACCATGGTTGGTCGCTGCTTGTGATGGATCTTGAGTTGCATGGGAGAGGCTATGCTGTGAAGCAAGGATGGGTGGCATAAGTATCAAGCCTGGGGTAGCTCCACAAAAAGCCAGGACACTCCAAGGCTTGCTGCCACATGCTGTCTCCCATAAAGTTTAGCCACTGATAGAGTCTCCTGCAGTATGTGATTTGGGTGTGGCAGGGTCTCAATGAGTCACCAGAGTGGAGCAAACAGAGCTCACTAGACTAATTCAGATTCAGATTTGGCCATGGGAGTCAGGGGAGGGTTCACCAAAAAAAAGATGATGCCCACCTGCTGGCTTAATGGGAGGGGGACCCCACGCAGGGAAAATGGCAACTGTCCTTCCAGTCCTCACCCTGAAATTACACAAATCAGTCTTTCCCCATATGTCTCCGATACTCCTTGAATCACTATCTCTCCACCAAAGCCCAGGGTGAGTACCTATGAGCGAGTGAGTGTGTGTGCAGGCCCTTTAGGAGGATGTCTGGGTTTTCCAGAGCCTTCCATCCCACCCAGTCGCTTGGAAACCCCACTGTTTTTTTACAGCCAGATGTTGTGGAGACTCTTCTTCCCAGCACCAGTACTCTAGGCTGGGGAGCCCAGTTGTGGGTTTGGGATCCCTCGTTCTTCCAGGGGGAACCTCTTTAGCTAAAATATCCTTCCAAAAAAAAACAAAAAAAATCCTTCCAAGGATGGCCGAGTGGCTTGTTGATTAAGAGTTGGCTTGGGACCGCCAGCTCTGAGCAGCAGGGCTCTGGTTCAGATCCCACATTAGGGCCAGTGATGCTGTGCCCTCTACAGCTAAGATGATGAACAACAGTTCAACCTGGAGCTGGGCTGCCATGAGTCACTGGTGATGGTGTAGGCTGCAGTGGGGCTGCAATGGGCTGCCATAAGCTACGGTGAATGGCAGGCAGCCAGCATGAGTGGCCGGCAGCCGCTGTTGCTGTGAGCCACAGTGAGCGGCCATCCAATGGCTGGCGACCAATCTGCCTTAGCCAGGAAGAGCACTTCACCAATACCAACATGGTGAAGCAACATCCTCCACAACTAGACTGAAGAACAAACGGGCAGCAACTTGTCTGTTCCCCTTCCTCGATTCCCCAATGCTGTTCCCCCCCCCGCCCAAACCCCCAATTAAATCTTTAAAAAAAAGATATTTCTCCTGATTCTCAACCACCACACAGAGGTTTGGGGTCAGACCGTTTCACATCTCCAACCCTCCTACAAGCCATAACATGACTTCTTCTTTATATCCTTAGTTATAAAACTTCTGTTCAGCTAGACTTCAGATGGTTCTCCAGGTTGATTGATCTATACCTTGGTTGTAAGTGTGATGTGTTCATGGGATGATGCAAACACAGCATTTATCTACTTAGCCATCTTGGATCAAATTCCTAATTTTCCCTTAATACCACATTTCTTTGATTCTGAGAAACTCATTGTTTCCATAGCTTAATATATTGGAAATAAAGAAGTCTTACACTTGATGGTCTCAACAATCCCTGTTCATCAGTTGGCAATCAAGGTAGTAATGTAGCTATCATGGCCTATGGATGTTTAAATTTGGTTGTTATTTCTGTTATTTAGGTTTGACAATGGCAATACCTCACATTTCAATAAAACCATTTAAGGACAGTTTGAAAAAGCAAAATGGGATCCTCATTATCGTCTGAAAAATCATCTGTTGACATATTCCAGTACAGTCAAGAAAGTATCAGCATCAAGTTTACCAAATGGTTGCAGTAGTTTAGATGAAATTACCAGAGAAAATGGTGGATCTCTCAATTAAAATGTGCTTCTTCACCAGGAAAGAGAACAATCTTCTGTGTGAAACATGAATATCAAGGACTCAGACTCAAAAACTAATTTAGAAAAGCCAGATGCTGAATGCGAAAAAGATTTTGGAATGCCTGACTCAATTTATTTAATGTACATTTTCCCAGTGTGTGTGTTTGTGTGTGTGTGTGTGTGTGTATAAAATATTCAGGAGTGATTAAAATAATCTGTGTAACTATGTAAAAAAACTCATTTACTAATTATAAAGTTAAAGTTCTCAATATTAATAAAGTACTGCACCTTATTTTAATGCCCAGTATTTTTTTTAATAGTGTTTTATAAAATAATGCAACTTAACATTGAGGTCACCTTAGAGTCAGTGAATGTCCATACTATTTTATGAGACCTGTCAATGTGTAAATGATTTGATATTTGAAATTTCCTTCTTAACTTAAAATTGTATTTTATCTGAAACTAGGGACACTGCTCTTCTTTAACATACTTAAAAAATTAAATTGAACTCAAACAGTTGAATGCAATATTTCTTGAGATCCTAGTAAAAAGCCAGTTGGTACATACCAAGGGTAAAATAACAAAAAGCACAACTATAATCCTCAATGCATTATAGTCTCTAGAGGAAGAAATAATCAGCAAGTTATTTTAAGAATGGTGATGGGTGCTTTGATAAATACTAGACTATCAGAATAAATTAAAAAGCATTTACCAGTTAGAATAACAACAATCTCTTCTTAGTATCATTGATATTATGTATATCATTTTCTACGTTTATGTGATGCCTGGATAACTAACAAATGGATTACTACATTTTATAAATGTGTTTGCCCAAAATGTGTAAATTTAAAATGGAACATAGGCTATGAATCACAGCTAAATTTGCAATTTATAGGAAATAATTATGTCTATAGATTGGAATAACAACATCAAGGCTTTTTTCCATTACTGTGACTGATTCAGGGTAGCCACTAAAGAAAAAATTTAGAGGTGCTGACATTTGTTATTTTTCTTTTTTGAGGAAGCTTTGATAATTTCTACATTGGCAGCAGTCAAGGTGCAGTAAGAGTTCTAATTTTAACAAATAATTTTAGTTTAAGTTATATACTTTAGTTAAATGATATCCTGTAAGGGATATATTTATACAATTCATCTATAATATTTTTTCTGGTAAATAAAAAGATATATTTTATAAGTGATTATTCAGAAATAATCAAAGCGCCTTATTCCTTTATTGTATTTAAAAAGACAGATGAAATTTCAAAAAAATAAATAAATTCTTATCACATGTGATTTTTACTAAATATGAGCTAGCTTCACAGGTGTCCCTTTTTGATGAATCATAGCCCTAATTGTATTCTGAACTCATGCATTGATTCATTTATTTATTAATTCAATCATTCTGGAAGTTTTTATTCAGTATGTGTTTTCCAAGTAATCATAATGTTTAATCATTAGTTATGTTAAAAAAGGAAATTCTCTACCTGATGAGACATTATATCTGAGCCCATATCTAAGCAGAGCAGTTATTGTTCATCAAGGTTCTTTGTTTTATTTACTTGTCAGTGATAAAAAATGGTGCAAGAATAATAATGTCTTCTTTCCAAAAAATTCACAGAAGCATCAGAATGCATCTAAATCGGGATCTCTACCCACTAATTTCTTCTGATCCTGTTTTCCAATCTAAGAATTTTTAGTGTCAAGTATAATGGCCACATTCATGCTAGCTATGAAGTTGTCAAAAAGAGCTTCATCAGAGAGGGGTGTGAGATCCCAAAACTGTCACCCGTATTGCAGCTACTGTTTTGTCTTCTGAAAGCTACTTCTGTCAGCTACTGCTGTCTTTTGTGGTTGTGGCTCCGTAACACTTAGCAAAAGAATATGTATTCTGGCAAGGAAGCTTTTGTGGGTTCTTACAAATTACAGGGTTTGCCCACTCTTGGAACTCCTGTTGCACTTACAGTTGATAACACACACACACACACACACACACACACACACACACACATTCTCCATTTCATTTGTTTGAATCTTGTTCATATATTCTATTCTAAGCTCTGTGAAAGTAGCTGTCACATATACTGTTACTATTCATCAACATTTACTGAGTTATTACTCTTTGCAGGCAGTGTGCTAAGAATTGTATGTGCATTATTGCATATGATTCTAAATCCGACGATATAATTGCCTAATTGTAACAGTTGATAAAACCGAGGTGTGCAAAATGTTTAGATAACTTGTTCAAGACCACATAAGCATAAAGTGGTAGAATGTAAATATTTGCCCAAGGTCATGTGATTATAAAACTTGTATTTTTAACTACTGTGCAGAAAAGAGTTGACATGGCAGGGCTAAGACTGCCATCCTAACAAAGGTCTGCTTGCAAGGCTGGCTCTTGACTGGCATCTGAGAACTTGGATTTCAGATGTGTTCCCACCATTCCCTAGCTGAGAAGAGTGGCTCACTGTGCCTAAATTGTTTTTACAAACGATGTGGTTTATGCTTAATATCTGCTTTCCTTCTGGAAGTCTGGAATTTTGGTACATGTCAGATAGAGAATGCCTGTGTGACCAGCAACCCAACACAAACCTTAAGCACCCAGTCTCTAATGAGCTAGTTTCTTGGTTAAACAACTCTTCACACATGTTGTCACAACTAGTTGCTGAAGGAATTAAGCCTATCCTTCGTGATTCTGTTGTGAAAGACTCTTGGGAGTTTGTAACTGGCTTCCTCTATACTTTGCCCCATGTGCTTTTCCCCTTCCTGATTTTGTTTTGCACCCTTTCATTGTAATAAACCATGGCCATGAAAAAGACATTGTTTAGTCTTATGAATCTTCCTAGTGAATTATAAACAGATGGGTTTTTTGGTTAATATTTTAAAGATGTATAATATACACACACAGGTCTACTGTTTGGTATATTATTATCCTGTTCTGAAAATATAAACTCACAGTGTTTGTTTTTATTTCTTTTGTATATTACATGAGTACATAATAAATGCTGTGAGAAAATTTGGAGAGTATGTTATGTAATGAACATTTCATAAAATTTATTAGATCTATCTAAAACCATAAATTGAAATTGACTATCAATTTGAGCTATATAAAATTTTTTATGCATAGTATAAACACTAACAGAAGAAATGATAAACTGCTATAATTTATTTTTCATTTGCTTTATTTCCAATTTGTATATGTAGTATCCTGTCAAATCAAATGATAGAAAGCACTAGGGCAGGACCAGGAGAAAGTTGTTTGCAATTTCAGAAATTTATCTGTGTTTACTACCATAGTATTTTTCCTACTAACAGAGACATTCTAAATTTGAAATATTTTTCCAAGAGATTTTTTTATTTAGAAAACTGTTGCTATTTAAAGCTGGGCAGAGGATGGGGTCCTCTTCATTAATTACTTATTTGCCTGAGGTTTCTCTCTGCACTGAAGTTGAGGTTGATGGAATACTATTCTGCCATGAGAAAAGATGAAATAATGCCATTTGTGACAAAATGGATGGATCTTGAGATTATTATGCTAAGTGAAATAAGATGGAAAAAGTTGAGAACATATGATTTCACTGATATGCGGCATGTAAAAGTGAAAACAACAAGGAACAAGATAAACAAATGAAGAAACAAAAACTCATAGACACAGACAATAGTTTAGTTGTACCAGAGGGTAAGGGGGGAAGGAGATGGTAGCTGAGGGTAAAAAGGATCAAGTATATGGTGATGGAAGGAGAACTGACTCTGGGTGGTGAACACACAACGTGATACATAGATGATTTATTACAAAATTGTACACCTGAAACCTATGTAACTTTACTAACCATTAACTAATTAATACAAATTAGTTAAATAAACTAATTAAAACTAATTAATTTTTAGTTAAACTAATAAACTAATTAAAACAAAACAAAACAAAAAAGGTGAAATGTAAGCAAAAAAAAAAAAGAAGAAAAAAAATCCACCTGGTTTCTCTCTCCATGTGATGTCTTTCATTTAAATTCTGTGAAAAAACATAAGGGGGGTCTCTGATACTTTGGAAGCACCTATATTGCATTTGTTTGCAGAAAGCACAAAGACATAAATGTTACCCAGGTAAATCATCAGTTAGCACACTGTTCACTAAGGGCCCCGGTTTCACTTACTAGAACTGATCCAGCTCCACAAAAGGATTTTTGTCAGCTGAAGAGACTCATTGTACACTCACTCTGCATTCAACTGGTATTTTAAGTACTCATATATAAAGGTTTTGAGTCAGTGGCTTGAGTAATTGTAGAAATCAAGAAAGGGATTAATTAACATGCTAGGTATACTTGGTGCCTAACAGGACAGTGGGTACTGGGGGTGACATGGTCTACAGGCTCATTTTACATTTGCTGTTCCCTCTCTTTGGAATGTTCTCCCCTTTATGTGTAAATGGCTTATTTTTCTCAGATGCCGGTATCTGAGGACATAACTCTTCAGAGAGACTGCTCATCATCCCAATAGATGAAGCTATCAAACTTTAATGAGGAACTAAATGCTGTTTTAAAAAAATGCATCTATAAATCTATAGCTCAGTTTCCATACCTTCTATATTAAATTGACAATTTATCAAAATCTTTTAATACGAATCAATGGGTTTGAAAGTGACCGATTTCTATTCTCAAGGATGGAAATGCCAAGCACTTCCTTCATGTTTATAGGTCACATTATTCTCAACCATGAAAGACATTCTCACTTTAAGACTGGCACAATGGCTTCATAATAAAAATAACATTTCTTAGGGACTTGGGCAGATTTCTAAGTTCTTCACATTATAAAATCACACTTAATCCTTATAACTACTGTAAAAGTTGGTACTATTTCTTCATTCCCATTTTATATATCTGGAAACTGAGGTGCGAAGTAATAACTTTTTTTTTTTTAAAGATTTTATTGGGGGGTTGGGGGAGGGGAACAGCATTGTGGAACCAGGGAAGGGGAACAGACAAGTTACTATCCTTTAGTTCTTCAGTCTAGTTGTGGAGGACGTTGCTTCACTGGCCCATGTTGGTATCATCATTGCGCTCTTCCCAATGAGGCAGATCGGTCGACGGCCACTCACAGCGGCTCTTGGCAGCTCACACTGGCTGCTGGCCGCTCACGCTGGTTGCCAGCCACTCACTGTAGCCTATGGCAACCCACTGCAGCAGGGGCTGCAGCTATGCCGACCCGGGGACTCACAGCAGCCCAGCTCCAGGTGGAGCTGTTGCTCACCATCTTAGCTGTAGAGGGCAGTGTCACTGGCCCTCATACGTGGGAACCAAACCGGGGCTGCTGGCATCCCAAGCCAGCTCTTAACCAACGAGCCACTTGGCCAGCCCAATAATAACTTTCAAGTATCGCTGCAACACTCTGCCATTAACCGCCTTTGCTAGCAGTATACACTCCTGCAAAGAGCCATTTTTCCTGGGAGGAATGATGAAATCTCTTTTACATGACTGATGCTCATTCCTAGAAACAAAAATTTACACTCAATACTACATTACACAAAATTTATACTTGACATTCCCTGCTCTTTGGAAAAATGTTTAAGAAGCTAAAAAATTAGACTATATTTGAAGAAACTGTTGTTTGCCTACTCCAGAGCCATGCCTTCTTCCTTCTATCTGACTAAATCTTGATGTTGTGTTATACCTAACTTCCTCTGTGAGACACAGGCCCAATACTTGGTGAGTGAATCATAAGTATTATGAGCCAATCCTGATTCGACCATTCCCATTACCAAATACTGCTTTGAACATAAGCATTTTGGGGCAATTTATATAGTGTAAGTTTTCTGGGGACTTCTGAAGTTTTCTGGGAACTTCTGAGAAAGTATTTCTTTAGTCTTATAAAGCAATAAAAGGCCTCTGAAATGTTTTCACAACAATGTGATGCCAAGAGGTACCACAGTCATCTTTGGACCATGGAGTGTGTTTGAAGATCAGGCTGGTACCTAAGCCCTTGATTAGATCAAAAGGCCAATACATTAGCCAGACCAGGAGCTGCATTACTGTAAACTTCTTGTGATATGATATCGTAAAATTTCCTTATTAGTTTACCAGTGGACACTGGAGTTTTACCTACTTACAGTCTAAGATATCACAACTAATATTATAAGAGAAAAAATTCAATTTCTATTAAAAATTTCATAAAATCTGTTAATACTATTTCATAGTAAAAAAGTAGCTAACATCTACTAACTACCTTCTTTTCTTCTATAGGTTGAAAGTTTCCTTACTTTCACATAATTATCTCAGTGTGTCCTG
Source organism: Aselliscus stoliczkanus (assembly GCA_033961575.1). Taxonomy (NCBI): domain Eukaryota; kingdom Metazoa; phylum Chordata; class Mammalia; order Chiroptera; family Hipposideridae; genus Aselliscus; species Aselliscus stoliczkanus. The sequence continues at coordinate 147,043,131 of CM066727.1, forward strand.
ACTACAGAAAGTTTAATGTGATTCTAACATTTCATAATTATCTCAGTGTGTCCTGACTACAGAAAGTTTAATGTGATTCTGACATTTTTCCAATTTGTTATATTCAATTAAATGTTGAAATAGTTCAATCTCAATGGGATTTTTGAAATGTGGATATGTAATTCAGAATGTATCCTAAAATATATAGGTTTTTCCATTAAACAATAAGGAAAATTCAATTTGTAAACTGAAAATTCATATTTATCTTAGGCAACTAATAAACAATATGACTATTTCCAAAGGATGTTAAGATACGTTTCTGTTCATAGATATTTTTTCCTCATAACACTTATTGTACATAGAACATTGCAAGAAGTCCTATGAAATTTTAGATTCTTTCCTTCCATCTATTCTTCAAAATTAGTTATAAATAACACTGTTGTAATGCATTTCCTTAACCCGTCTGTCTAACATAATCCCCTAAGCTTTTAACTGCTACATTACTTTGTTCCAATCTCTCTTAAGATAGTAATAATAATCTATCTTGTGGTATATTTATTTGCATATTTGCATTAATCAGTAGAGTTTAAACTCTTGAAGGGGAGAGGTGTAATTTTATGCATATTTATAATTTACTTAGACATAGGAGGTATAATTTATTTCATATAGTAGATAGTAATTATTTTAAATTTAATTAAATTGTTTTCTAAATTGATTTAGAATTGTCATATGATGTAATCATTGCTTAATTGGCATGATATCAGCATTCATCATAGAAGACAAGATTTTAAGAGGATATTTACTTTACTAAGTTCCTTTCTTATTGAAACCATAAATAAAACAAAAAATACAATACATATGCCAGGTTAAAGGTCATTTTAGAGATGTGAATATGATCTCCATTCATCTTAACTCCTGTTTTTAAAAAATACCTTGGTTTATGAGTAAAGATGCTTTAAGCAAACAAAAAATTCCTCACTAAAGTTATGAGGTATACTTACTCAATACCCTTCCCACTATCTACAGTATATACAGTGTGTGTGTAGATAGATAGATAGATAGATAGATAGATGTACCTATGTATGGGTGTGTGTGTTTTGAATCCAAGGGACATAGTACCAAGAGAATGTGCTCCTACTATTCTTTGTGTAACTTGACATAAGTTCTAGTATATTATAAAGTATAAAATACTACAGAGTAACAATAATTAGTATTCTCTACTTATTCCAGGGAATAAATAATAGGAAATATTTAAATGAGTCTTACCTTAGCTAATACTCTTGTTTATCAACTGTGCTTCCATTTTCTCCTGCTTTCTGTTTTGGAAGAACACGGATTCCCTGAAGGAGTTTGCTTTTCACTGTGTAGCCATATGCTCAGAGAATTAAACTTTATATTGAGGTGAGAATCAATCCTGTTTTACTAAAAGAGCCAATCATGGAAATCTCATTCCCCTCTCCACTGAATGATTTAGGGCTGGGCTTATGTTACAATTCTGGCCACTAACATGAGTGGAAATCTACTAGCGATTTCTGGGAAAAGTTCTCCTTTTCTTCAAAAGAGATACAAAGAAATCGGTAAATGTTGTCTATTATACGCTTGGTTGCCTTGAACCACAAGAGCCATCTTATGAACATAAAGGGAGCTGGCCTTAAGAAAAAGCTGAAACACAGAAGCTAGCAGTTCCAAAAGCATCGTAGTGAAGTGGACTCGGAGCCTTAATAATGCCATCCTGTTATCCTATATTTAAAATTCTTGCTAAATGAGGCAATATGTTTACTCAGTGCATAAGCCTATTGAGAATTTAAACTGAAAGCATCCCAGCAGATAAACCCACAGTAAAATAAGTTATTTTTTCTTAAATATTGTGGTATAACTAAAGATATATTTGGAAATACCAAGAGTAATTATAACAAAAAAGTTTGGTTCAATCACATATCTATCTGAGAAGCTGTTATTCAATTTTACTTTGAAGAATTGGGTATTTTGTTTAACAGCTTACTTTACAGGTTCCCCAAAATAAGTGGCAGACATAAATTTATTGCACTACATGCATACATAAATTAAATGAGAACTTTAAGTTTGCGATAATTTATCGGTATTTCTGAACTTCATGCGGGTTTAGATAAAATATATGACATTGTCTAGATCTGTCTTTGTGTTCGGCTTTTATATTTAACCTCTTAATAACATACTATCTTCACACACACACACATACACACACACACACACTTCACAATAAAATTTTAAGAAAGGTTAAGAATGATCTGTGAAGACTCATTATTTATCTTAATTGTGGGACATATATGTTCTAATCTATGTAACATTGTTATTAATCCAGGAGACAATATTGTAAGAAAAGTCACAAGAAGTCATTTTATATCCTTTGGCATTATCTAGAAGCTCTATGAGCAGATCCAGCTATATTAGTGAATGAATGAATGAAGAATGAATGGTGTACGCCCACCAATGGGATTGCCAGATCATATGGTAGTTCCATTTCTAATTTTTTGAGGAACTTCTATATTGCTGTCCATAATGGCTGCAACTATTAAAATTCCCTCCAACAGTGCACAAGAGTTCCTTTTCCTCCACATCCTCACCAGCATTTGTTATTTCATATTTTTAATAATAACCCTTATTACAGGTATCAGATAATATCTCATCGTGGTTTTGATTTGCATTTCCCTGATGATTAGTAATGTTGTTCACCTTTTCATGTACCTGTTGGCTATTTGTATGTCTTTCTTTGGAAAATGTCTATTCAAGTCCTTTGCCCATCAAAGCTTCTTAACTGAGGTAAAATCTATTCTGATAGGGGACATTTGGAAATGTTAGAGAACACATCTCTTTTCATGGAAATTTGAAGCACTGTTAATATTTGGTAAATGGGATCAGAGATGCTATGGCTCCAGCAATGTGCGAGACCTACAACACAAAGATTTGTCTAATCCTAAATTCCATTAAGCACCCATTGAAATACCCTGGACTAGATAAATGGAAGTGGATTATCTGAAGAGGGAAGCTATTTTACACATGAACACTTGATACAATGGTATATGAGGAATGGTTGGGAAAAAATGTATATCTTTATCTTGGAAAAATATGATGTAGGAAAAACATAAGAGCTTTCTTTCATTATTTGAATAACTTCTGAGAGAGTTATTAGATAGGACAGAAGTTACAGAAGGTTAATTTTGTATAAGAAAGATATTCTTAATTCTTTAAAAGATAGTTACTCTAAAACTGTTCAAATAAAAGTTATGTGACCACATATTAAGAATATTATAGAGTGCCTTAAGGACTGAAGGTTGGTCAGAGATTTATGGGTTTTTTTATTCTAAAATTTTCAAATATTGGGTTGTCAGAAAAATCATGACGCATTTTTGCAACCAAAAACAGAAAAAATACATCATGACTTTTCTGACAACCCAATAGAATATTTCATATATCTTACAAATAAAAGCAACAATTTAAAATATGTTAGGTTACAAATTTCTTACATGACTAATTCTGGTCTAGTTTTGACATTATTTTTAAGTTTAATTACTATGGTGCCTACTGGAGCGGTTTACATTCTTTAAAAACAATGCAGGACTGGCCGAGTGGCGCGGTGGTTAAGCGCTGGCTTAGAAAGCCAGCGACCCTGGTTCGGGTCCCACATATGATGGCCAGTGACACTGCCCTCAAAAAAAAACAAACAAAAAACAAACAAAACCAATGCATATTACTTATCAAACATTGTTTCCTACTATAAACATGCAATCTGTAGATTCATTATTAGGTAAAGTGCCTAAATCAACTTTTCTGCCTTGTTGATTTTGATAAGATGTTTTCATATTAACAGTCATCATTCATGACATTTATTATAATTTATTTATAGCATTCTTTATATGACATGATTTTGAAAGAATGCTAGAAAAGCACAGAACTTTAAAAAGTTGGAAGTGAATCTCAACATTCTGAAACATACAGAGTTCATCCTGTTAAAGTTAATAAGGATCGATTTTAATTGCTCATCAAAAATTAGATGTTTAACAATGAAATACTACTCAGCCATACAAAAGGTGAACTATTGCGATTTGGGACAACATGGATGGACCTTGAGAGTGTAATGCTAAGTGAAATAAGTCAGACAGAAAAGGACAAAAAACACATGAGTTCATTCATATGGGATATAAAACAAAAAGAAACAAAGGATCAAACAAAACAAAGTCACAGATATGCCTGAGGGAAAAGATGAAGAGGGTAAAGGGGATCAAACATAAGGTGATGGGAGGAGTCTAGACTTCTAGTGGTGAGCTCACAATAGAGAATACAGACTTGAAATTTATATAGATAATGTTATTAACCAATGTTACCCAATACCTTTACTTTAAAAAATTAGATGTTTAGCACTGTATTGGTAAGGTATTAAGGAAGATACTTCCAGAAATTAGGTAGTAGAGAACTAGTTTCTCATTGCAAATGGAGAAATGAATGAACAAATGACAATGTGGTTTAGTAAGGTGGCAAAAAAAATAAAAATGGATATGGTTCTACAGCTTTGACATATCTCTGAATATCTCCAGCTACCAACCAATTAAACACCTTTGCACAAGCAGTCATGGAGACGCTACTTTCAAAGAGAGGCAGATTCTGGGCCGGCTGAGTGGCACAGTGGCTAAGCGCTGGCTTGGGAAGCCAGCAGCCCCGGTTCGGGTCCCACATATGAGGGCCAGTGACACTGCCCTCAAAAATAAATAAATAAATAAATAAATAAATAAATAAATAAATAAATAAATAAATAAAGAGAGGCAGATTCTCACATCTAAACAAGTTCTCAGGAAAAGCGAGTGTTTTTCTGTCAAGAGAAATTTGGTTCACTTGATTGAATGATTGTTTAATACCATGAGGCTAGGTGATTTTTAAGCTTTCTTTATAAATGTTGACAATCCTATGACTTAGTAACTTGTTTTGGAATTCATTTATTCAATCAACAAATACTATATAGACAGTACTTTTTATATGCCAGATATTTTAACAGCTTCCTTAGCTGCTGGGGATTAAAAAGACCCTACTTTACCCTAAATAGGGTTGGGGATTATACTCTAAAGGAACTCAGAGTTCAGTAAATGAGGTTGGTTTAGACATATAAGGAAATAATTAGAGAAAACTGCAATCTGATGTTGTTATTATGGAAGTCTCAAGGCAGTTATAGGAAAAGAGCACTTAAGGTTGCCTCCAGGAATCAGAGAAACTCAACAGTGGGTCAGACAGAAGGCACTCTAGGCAGAGGAAAGAGTGGTTTGACTCAACAAACTGAAATCTCTAGATAAGTAGTAATCAAACAGAGGTGTACTTCCTCTTGGAGGTAAAGGAAACTTTCCCAAAAATATATGGGTGTTGGTATTTTAGGGATTTAACTGTTTCAATTTCCATATATACTAAATCCAAGTATCTTTTCTCCCTCTGTTTTCCCGAGTCTACTGCTCAGCAGTGTTAAAACTCCCAAGGCACCAGAGAAAATTAAAGAATTTTCCTAGATGCTTTTGAAATATTAACAAAACTTCGCCCCCCCGCAAAAAAAAAAAACTCCAAAAAAACGCACTATGAAGCTTCCTGTGTTACGCATATTACTGTTGGAGATATGCAGACTTTCTGGGGGACAGACACATGGGGGACTTGTGGTCTTATCTAAGGATTCGGAAATCATATACATTGTGGTGTGGGTAACAGACTGATGGTAATTTTTGTTCAATGGCTTCAGTTCTTCTAACTACAGTCAAAGAATGCACTGCTCTTGAGAGAGAATCTGAGGAGAACAATGTAAAGGAAGCATTGATACTAGACTAGTCAGGGGGATCACTTCATAAGTTATGTAAATGTTTAACCACTATATTGTACACCTGAAGCTAATGTAAAATAATATTGAATGTCAACAATAATTAAAAAAAAATAGTCAGAAGAATACATAATACAGTATACAGAATATACTCAGTAATATTCTAATAACTATGTACAGTGTCAGATGGGTAATATACTTATTGGGGTTATCACTTTTGAGGTATATAAATTTTTAATCACTCTGTTGTTCTGTACACATGAAACTAATAAAAAACTCAAAAAAAAGAAAGCATTGATAGAAATTAATGATCGTTTCAAAATTTAAATTAATTATTTTCAGCTACTCTCTTTACTCACTCTTAGAACATGTCATTAGTTGGGAAGAAAAACACCTTTGAACAGCTGGAGCAGTTCAAATCATTGAAGCTTATTCTTTTAATTATAACTGAAAGATTTACTAGGGTACCAAAGTTTTATGTTAAACTTATGAATACATACTACAGTAACCATTGGACTAATTACATTTTAGCAGTATATAGTTTCTCTTTCATTAAATTCACAGAGTTCATAATAATGTATATAAAAATAAAGTGACATATTTGTGAATATTTACACCTGATTCTTAAAACACTTTCAGATACTTATTTACTAATATAATATTGTGCCTTTTGACATATTCTTACCTCACAAACAAATAATAACCTTAGGAGCATATTACACTGAATTATTTCAAATTAAGTATTAAAAACAACCTAAGATTTGTTCTTGTTTTTAAGCTTTGCAAAAATACATAAATATTAGATCGACATCATTTCTATTTTGACTTAACTTTTACAATATGCATCCTATAATTGACTCAGTACTTTTAGAATAATCCCCAAATGTATATTAAAATATTTAGTTGAACTTAAAAATCAATTCAGACATTTTCTGACTAAAATTTAATCTGATTTAGCTGATTAGTTTGAGAGTGGGGACTGGTTTTGCTAAATTTGAGGGCATCGTTTCCCCACAGGATGAATGAACTAGGTCTGCATCTCTGTTTTCACAAATATATACTTAAAACATGTCACGGGCAAAACCTTTACAAGTACTGTATTGAAAAGGTTTATGTTTTAATTTCTCTACCTTTTATGAGCTTATTGGATTAAAAACTTGCCCCTAAATGATAAAAAAACAAATATAGTTATTTACCATTTGGTAAATGTTTTTGGTAAACTCAGACATTGAGAAATTTATTGACTGGAAAATATTCCTTTTGTCAATGAGATGGTTTCCAATTCTCTGCTTTTCATAAAACCAAGGGAAGACTTAATTGAGTTGCTAGCTAATAGATCATTACAGTTTTTGATAATATGCCATTGTGATTTGGGGCAAATTCAAATAACTAACTGATGTTTATAAAATCAAATACTTCCCATTGTTATTTGCTTTACTATGTGGACAATTTATTCAGTGCTTACACTTATAGAAATAAAAAAAAGAAAAAGGATAAAATTGAGACCAAAACCTGTATCTGCTTAGCTAGCAATAAAGAATATGCATCTGTAGGTACACAGAAGGCCCACTCACTTCATTGAAAGACGCCTTTCCACTAGATGTTTATTTTGTTTAATAATTATCTTATTTAATCAAATCTGCTGTAACAATATTATAATGAAGCCCAATCAGAATAATTTTGTTAACATGTAATGCCTCACGATGACAGAAAATTTAGAAACATAATAACTTATATTTTTATGTAATGCTTTTGTAAAGAAAGAAAAAAGGGATTAAAAGTACTTAAAAACATGAAAACAATTTACAGAAGTATAATGAAAATATAAGTCCAAATAAGAGTTGAATGCAAAATTTATCATTTTGTGATCCTATGCTCATTCATTCATTTATTTTTTAAATAAATGATAGTGGTCATCAGATCACTTTAATATTTAGATTCCATTGTTGCTTCAGAAAGAAGTAACTATTCCTATACTTGCCTTGTACAAAAATTTGTAGCAGAGAGAAAATTGAAATAAACGTTTAGACATGTTTGAGTTCTGGGAATGGTTGTTTGATTGTGACTGTCTCTCTGGTGAATTCTGCATGCTCACCAACTGATTTTAAACATACATAACCATAATACATAAGCAAAGATACAGCTTTCAAAACTTTATACAACCTTACATATAATTCAGTTAATGTCATACAAGGTCTGACAACTAAGTTCATGAACATTTTGCACCAATATTGCTAACCTTTTTTGATATCAGAGGGATTATTCATTATGAATTTGTACCAACTGGACAAACAGTTAACCAAGTTTACTATTTGGAGGTGGTGAAAAGGCTGCGTGTAAAAGTTAGACGACCACTTTTTGCCAACAATTCATGGCTTTTACATCATAACAATGCACCAGCTCACATGGCACTGTCTGTGAGAGACTTTTTAGCCAGTAAACAAATAATTGTATTGAAACTTCCTCCCTACTCACCTGATCTGGCCTCCAACGACTTCTTTCTTTAACCAAAGATAAAGGAAATATTGAAAAGAAGACATTTTGATGCCATTCAGGACATCAAGGGTAATATGACGACAGCTCTGATGGCCATTCCAGAAAAAGAGTTCCAAAATTGCTTTGAAGGGTGGACTAGGTGCTGGCATCAGTGCATAGCTTCCCAAGGGGAGTACTTCGAAGGTGACCATAATGATATTCAGCAATGAGATATGTAGCACGTTTACTGAGTTCATGAACTTAATTGCCAGATCTTATATGATATAATAAAAGAAATGTAATTATGAATTTGTCTTGAGATATTCCATTTGGATATTCAAGGTAGAATGAACCAACTCAATAAGAAAGCTTTTCATGATGAGGTCAAAGGGAGGATATAAAGAGAATAGATTCTTACTCATCCATGACATTCTTGTTTAAGATACATAATTTATGGAATTTCCCCAATAACAGACTAAGGCCAGGGCAACTTTGACAACTCACAAAAAGCAATACATTGGGAAAGATCTTCTTCATTTATTTAGCTTGAGTTAATTTATATTAGAAAACAGTTCAGCCAGAGCTTAAGAGTACCACCCATCCTATATGGTGGTAGTCTGGAGAGGGCCTGAAGGATTAAAGAAAGAAGCCCCTTAAAAGAACACAGTGAGCACAACTGGTAAGATCAAACAGCCCACTGCCTAAGCCTGGTCCTACTTGTTCTTCTTACAGAATGACTATTGTCAGGACTTCTCCTTGAGTACATATTGGAACTCTGCCCAGACACCATACAAATGCTCTGAATTTGTGTTTGGAGACTTGACACCAAGAGAACAAATAGAGAAACACGTGAAAATGTCTAGTCTTGCCAAGAGTTTCCTTGGGCACTCTGGCATTGCTTCCACAGAATTGTGGCTCAACATCAGGCATTTCCTTCTGTTTCTTGCCAAGAATGTGTGTTGTTCACTTGAAATAGTAACTGTTTAACTTGAAATGCCAAATTACTAGTGTTCATTGATACACACTGTATGCTTTTTGGAAGGCAATCTATGTTTCAAATAAAACTCTATACTAAGATTGGTTATTATTATGATTTGTTAAAAAGACACTAAATAATTTATGTTAGCCAAACAAAGGTAAAGGAAGTAAAATGATTGAATGAATAGACTCAGATACAACAGAGTTTAAGGTAAATCACTATTTTCTACATCTTTATAACATTGACTACTAGCAAATCACAAATGCATTGAGATTTCATATATTCCATTACAAATAACAAAGAATTACAATTGTATATCCCCCAAGTTGAACTTAAGTAGTAATTGTATCAACTCAAATATTCAAAGAGTTAGGAACCTATTATCAGACATTGAGAGAACACAAATGTTGGTAACACAGGAAAAGAATAAAACTAATTGATTGATAGGATTTAACAATGAGTCCCTAAGACTCACTCTAAGCTGTACTGAATAAAGGCTGTAGAGATCAAGAAAAGTTTCAAATGTTCTACCTGCAAACACAAGTACATTTTGCAGTAATCTCTGAAATTAAAGATCATATTGTCAAGATACATGTGAATTTTGCAAATGGTATTAAATATTGGAAGTACTGAAAACTAGCTGGTTAAAAATAGACTAAGTTTAATAGTAACCGGAGAGTCCATGTAAAATGTTTAACAATAATGAAGGCATTAACCAATCCACTTCTTGCTTCATATCCTTTCACTATATCTTAATGTAGGTTTACTGTGAAGCTACAGAAGCTTAAGCTCCAGAGTCTGGCACTTGGTTGGGTCCCTCGCCTGACCTTGGGCCCTGGCAAGGTCTAAAGATATATTTACAAGGTCATATGCTTATAAAATCTGAAAAGATTATGCTTGTTTTTTTTCTCAAAAAGTTTCCTCCAAATAGTATATTTCAGGGACTATAAAATCTATATCTACTTCTAGAAATGCCAATATTATTTGGCTGCAATATAAATGAAAGTATCAGTTTAGACTTAGTTTCACAAAGTTAAGTCTGATGTGTTTTGTTCTTGGAAACCGTAGTTACCTTGTTTGTGTACTTCTCAGAAACCATAATCTATAATTTTTAAATTAATGAGATCCATAGAATTGGAAAAATTCCAGATGCTAACAAAAACACAATTTTAGTTTCTCTATGACCGCTGAGAACGTAACCATCTATTTTTGATCCACAAATAACTCTCATTAGAAAACTCAATGCCAGCCGAGTGGCACGTTGGTTAAGAGCTGGCTTGCCAGCTCTGAGCAGCAGGGCCACGGTTCAGATCCCACATATGAGGGCCAGTGACACTGCACCTTGTACAGCGAAGATGGTGAATCACAGCTCAATCTGGAGCTGTGCTGCCATGAGTCGCCAGCGACTGCATAGTCTGTTGCTGCCATAAGCACAAAGAACAGCTGGCAGCTGTTGTGAGCTGCCAAGAGCCGCCATGAGTGGCCATCCAGTGGCCGGCGACCGATCCACCTCACCCGGGAAGAGCACAATGATAATACCACATGGGTCAGTGAAGTGACGTCCCCCACAACTAGACTGAAGAACAAAATGACAGCAACTTGTCTTTTCCCCTTTGCCAGTTCCCCAACGGTGTTCCCCTCCCCCAATTCCAAAATAAAATCTTTAAAAAAAAAAAGAAAAAGAAAACACAATGGCTGGGTTTAATGTTATGTTAATATTAGTAAAATACAATTGAAGAAATTAAGAGTTTATAAGAACTACCTTAAAATAATTGTGTTGAAAGTACAGTTTTCAATATTTGCATAATTTACCCCTAAATATACCACTGCATTGTTCTATCACTTAGAGACAGAATATCAAAGCATTCTGAATTAAAATATTTTCCTCAGAATTTATCCCAAATTTATCTGACAAAATATTTCCTTTTGTGTCTTCAATCCATAAGTCTCTAGAGAGATGTCTATTTCTATTTATTTAGAAAAATAAACTGTACCCCTTTTTTGAGAGTTTGGATATTTTGTTCTTAGTCTACTGTTTTGTAGACAATGGAACATAAGTGTAATTTATAATTTAATAACATGGTCAAGAAGTATTTAGAAAGGTGCCCATAAATATGAAATAAATTTTATTTTAATGACTCTTGAATGTTTCTAAGAACATAATCTCACATGAAAAATGGATCTTTACAGACGGATATGCAGCAAGGTAGATAGATAGATAGATAGATAGATAGATAGATAGATAGATAGATAGATTTTAATTTAGATACTCTACCAGATATTTTTTTTACATAAGTACTGTGATGGGATGTTTGCTTAGTTTTATGATTCTGAAGAATAAAAGTTCCATGTTATATGCTTGTCATTATATTCATAGGTAGAAATTATCACACAATGGATTAAAATATACCTAGTTTCAGAATATACAGAAATCATTTTTTAAGTAGAAAAAAAAATCCATCTAGAAGAGTTGTAAAATTTATGATTGACTCAAGAATGTAGTTTATATCACATTATATAATAAACCTGCCAGCCTTAAAAATGTCAAAAAGACTCAAAAATGATAAAAAAAATACTCATTAAAATATTACCCTAAAAAAACAAAAAAAAATGAAAATAAATAAAATAAACAAAATTTAAAAAAACAAAAAGAAAAAAAACAAAACAAAAAACCAACAAAATATTACCCTAAGACAGTCTTACAAATGTGTTTATTTTTCAGAAATCGCTGTCCAAGAAGTTAACTGTGAAGTACAGAGTTATGTTAAAGTAGAGAGAAACAAAAATGCATATAAGGAATTGCAACAATGATGGACAAATATCACTTGAAAAATGTGTTAAATTTGTATGATCTAAAACTACTACTAAAAACTCAAATTAGAGGACATTGGTTTACACATTATTTTCAAACATGCATTATGTACATATAAACTGGATAATCATTAGTGACTCTGTTGATATTCAACTGGGTGTGTCTATTTTTAATTTGCTAGTGTAAAGGGCTTAAAGAGAATTTGTATATAAAGAAAAGTAATAATAATTCTAATCTTAATCTCAGCCAATTCATCCACTAATTAGAAAAAAAATATGGGAACCAGGCACCTTGCCTCCTCTCACTTATGATGTCCTACTTGTATGTTTTTCTTTTCTCCTTGGATTTTGTTCATCCATTTAGCCAGCCAGAAGGGGATAAGATAAGATCACAAGATCTATACATGTGCTTGGGACCAGAAAATAGTGTACAATCTAGTGTTAATTCATTAGAATAAAGAGAAAACAATTAACATCTCCTACAATTTTTACAATTGGAAAACAATAATTAAAAATATATTGTGCTATGTTTCTGTACAGATATATTTTACATTCTTATATTTAATGATAAATTCATTGTTATATATCTATAGCATTTTTTAATAATTGATTTATTCAAATGTATAGCACAATAATAACTGTATTATAAGATAGTCTAGTAGTGGTAGTAATTTCTGCCTCAATAGTAACTTACTTTTTAGAGCTTTCCTTTCATATTACTATGTCACAATTTGTATGTGTGTATATTTCTTGGTAGTGAATGATCATTCATTTTAAACATAAAGAACGTTAGATGTTGCCTGCTTGACTTTGAGGAAAAAATCAGATGACAAAGTATATCTTCATCCCTAAAATCCCTAATTATCTTGCTGTCTACTTTGTCAATATTCTTTGAAGGAAAACAAAAATAATTTTCTGCTAGATTCAGATGCATGGGATGGAGCCTATCAGGAATGGCAGTATGACTAGAACTAAACTGGGGAAAGCTTAAGGATGCTTTTGATGAAGATAACAATAGTAATGATACATTAACTTAACCTGCTTTGGCTTGGCTCAACATTGAATGTGAAACCATCTTCTCATTCTATTCTCTAAGCTTTCTTTAGACTTTAACTACCAAACCCAAAATTCTAGACTAGACCTCTTAAATGATTATAAAACACAGTGAACAAGCCCTTTCTAATATTTTTCAGTTGTGTATGTCACTGACGCTTCAAATCAGTCAAGTCACAAATACTGTTTCATTAAGCCTCGGAAATAAAATTTGCTCTGCTCCTGTATTCCTGATTTCATTTATTGACACCACTATCCATGCAATTGCGCCAGAAAGTTACACATCATCCTAGATTACTCCTTGTGTTTTATATCTGACATCAAATTAATTACATAATACTGACAATTTTAGTTCCTAAATATATCATTTCCTTCTTTTCATACTTGTTCTGTTTCCTAACATGAAGTTCACACCATCTTTTCCTGGACACAAATAGATGACCAGAGAGATCTTTCAAACCGCATATTATAGATCATGGTTTTACTTCTAAAAACCCTTAATTGACTGCTATCAGCTTCAAAATAAAGACTAAATGCTTAAGAAAGGAGGTATGGCCCATTCATCATGTTACCTGTCTTCATCTTCACAATTTCCCGCTTTGTTTTTTATATTTTTTCATGATCTATTGTCTTTGTGACTGTTGTGCTTTTAACACATCTTATAAATATTGAGAGCCTACTGTTTTAGACATAATTCTACGCATTAAGGATACAGAATGAACAAAAGAAAATTAAATTTCCTGGTTCTCCTAGCACATTCATTCTAATTATGTCTGCCTGAAATGCCTTCCTTGACAACATAGAAAATGTCTATATAAATTCCAAAATTCATCTTAAAGGTAACCTCTATGTATACTTTATCTCCCAGGAAGACATATTTGTTTCTTTACTTGTGTGTGTATCATAATTGGTACAGTTCTTTCTTATGACCTCTATTACTTTGATTCTGATACATCTGCCTCCCTCACTAGAATGTAAATTATTTAGGGTCATTCATTGTGGATTTGATGACTTACCCATAGAATTTCTACAGTGTTGCTTATGTAGTGATTCTTTCATTATTGTAGTTGTTGATCTAAATCTTAACTTGAAATTTAATGACTTGTCTCAATTCGTAGGGCAACTGTCCTTCATCCCCACTGTCACTGCCATCACTGTAATGAACACTGCAATAAACTCTCTAACATGCATCCCAACCCCAGATGAATAGCATAGGACTCTAAGTTAGTGACAGCAATCTCATCCTTCTAGCTGGTATGGCACAGGGAGGATTAGTGTTAAACTATTGTAATTTGATCCAACGAAATGGGAGAAAAGACTTATTTAGGGCTTCCAGAGTAAAATGCAGTTAACAATGCAGGGCTTGTCATGCAAAATTATGATGTTGTCACGTTTTCTTTCCACATATTTCTCTGGTTCAGACATAGTAAATTGCCTGAATGAATTTTAAAGACAAATGAAATTAAATGAAAAATGACATGTTTTATCAATACAACTTTGGTAGTTTTGAAAATCAATGCAGTAAAACTGTATTTCAGTTCAGAGGTAAGTAATTTACCAAATTTGCCTTTTGTCCTGATTCCTTAGTAAATATACTTACTTCTTTTTCTCTAGTGCTAGCTCCTAAATTTCTCTTAGGAGCAAATGATGCTGATTACTAGTTAAACAGCATAGTGAGTCCAACTGGTATTCATATGTATTTTTGCTTTGGTATCAAGCACTGCTCCTTCTGCAGCCTCGTGTTCTACATATAGAGGGTGCCAAAAAAATGTATACACGTTTTAAGAAAGGAAAAAAAACTGCATTAAAATTGCAATACTCAATAAAGACGGATAACAAAAGAGTTTTAGCACCCTCAGTTTAAGCTCTGAAAATGTGGTTCTTTCTTTGTCAAAATAATTTCTGTGCATTGAATCATCTACTTATTCAACAATTCAAAGACATATCACATGAGGTTTCTTGTAGGTAGAAAGACTCTTTCTTTCTTTCTTTCTTTCTTTTTTTTTTGAGGGCAGTATCACTGGCCCTCCTATATGTGGGAATGAACCGAGGCCGCTGGCTTCCCAAGCCAGCGCTTAACCACTGTGCCACTCGGCCAGCCCTTGGAAAGACTCTTTCTTAAACATCCAATAAATGTGGCTTTAGCGGGCCAGCCAAGTGGCTCAGTTGGTTAAGAGTTGGCTTGAGAGCATGAGCTCTGAGCAGCAGGGCTGCCGGTTCGGATCCTACATGGGGCCAGTGACACTGTGCCCTCTACAGCTAAGATGGTGAACAACAGTTCAACCTGGAGCTGGGCTGCCATGAGTTGCCGGCAATGCATAGGCTGCAGCGGGGCTGCAGTGGGCTGCCATGAGCTACCATGAGTGACTGGCAGCCAGCGTGAGTGATTTAGCAAGAAAAACAAAACTAAAATAGGAAAATTATGGAAAAACATTAATTGGTGTTAACTGAAAAGATAACTGAAGATTTATATATATAGAAAAAAAACATGCTGAAGAAAAGGAACTCTCCAAAATATGCTTTTATCCATGGATGAAGATATTGATGAAGATACAGCCTAACAACATCATTCATTCTCCTTCCTTACTTTTCCTGTGGCCTAGACGATCTTTGCAGAAATTCATAATTGTAAATAATGTTGTTATTTTTCTATAAACTCTTCATATTGTGTTTGTCTCCTTACAGTTTACCTTTTAGATCTTGATAACCTCTGTAGATGTTTGATTGTTTTAAACCTCTCCATTTCCATCATCTTTCCTTAGGATATTTTTCCTTATCTTTAATTTTTCTTTCCATCATAAAACACTCTTTGGAGCTCCCCACCTCCACAGTCATCTATCTCTCACTTGCCCTCCTAGGTTACTAGCTGGGCATACTGTGGTGGACTGGCTGGCAGCCAAGTGAATGCTGAAGAGGCACCTCTTTCCCCTGTGCCCTAAAATTAACTGTGAACAAACTCATCAATAGCATACTTTTAGCTACTGGTTGGCCTCAAAAGTTCCTAGGGGTTTCCTTGCGGTTCAAGCCAACACTTGAAAGAGCTCTAAAACTGACTGGAAAGGATGGTGGTACTGAGAAGAGTGACTACATTAGGACAACTTTCCCTTCATTTTCTTCTGAAGCAAAAAGAACCCACCCTTCATTGTATCTCTGAAATTTTTTGCCCTATTTAAAAAAAATTGTATAAGAGTTTATGTGAGCCAAACTACAACACATGCTGTGGAACAAAATCTCTAATGCTCCTTTTTTTTTTTTTTTGCCTTATTTTTAATACGCATCTACGTGAAACCTAAGCGAGCCCATTGGTCCTAGGAGTAACCCAGAACCACGAGCAAAGAAGGAGCAGGTTCTGGCAGTGCTCAACATCATTAATCATCAGGGAAATGTAAATCAAAACCACAATGAGATATCACTTCACGCGGGTCAGGATGGTAATAATCAAAAAAAAAAAAAAAAAAAGGCAACAAGTGTTGGCAAGGAGGTGGAGAAACTGGAACCCTCTACATTGTTAGCCATAATGTAAAATGGTGCAACTGCTATAGGGAAACCGTATGGAGGTTCTTCAAAATACTAAAATAGAACTACAATATAACTCAGTAATCCCCTTTCCCAATATTTATCCAAAAGATTTCAAATCGGGATCCTGAAGAGATATTAGCACTCTCATATACATTTGAGCACTACTCGCAATAGCAATGATATATAGACACAACTTCAACATCCTATGTTGGATGAAGAGCTAAAAATAAATGTGGCATCTACATACAATGAAATATTATTCAGCCTTAAAGAAATACAGAAATTCTGTAAGATGGGACAATATGGATGAACCTTGGTGATATTAGGCCAGTTACAAAAGGACAAATATTACATGATTCCACTTGTATGAGATATCTAAAATAGTCCAGTTAATAGAATCAATGGAATCATGGTTGACAGGGGCTTGAGGGAGAGGGGAATGGTGAGTTACTCATCAACAGGCATAAAGTTTCCGTTAAACAAGATGAATAAGTTCTAGAGCTGTGCTGTACAACATTGTACCTGTAGCTAACAATACTGTATTATACACTCAGAGATGGTAGCCCTCATGCTGTTATCCTACCACAGTAAAATAAAATTTAAAAACATTTTAAACTTAAAAAAATTAAAAACTATGGGGGAAAATGAGAAGATAAGGAAGGAAAATCTGAATGAGAACATAGCCCAAGAGTAATTCTAGATATTTGTTTGAGCCATTGCATTTTTGTTAGGGTAAGATATCCATTTGGATTACTACTGCATTTCTACATTTGAAAAGGATGACTAAATAAGTCAAGTATCTCACAGCAGATTGAATAGCCAAAGTGGTGCTATTGTTTGAAAATAATTTAATCCTCCAATTTGATGCATCTGGGAAAGTTTTCAAAGCAAAAAGTCTTCCTATTGTTGACTCACCTCACTTTGCAAATGCAGCTTGAATGTATTCTTTGTCCTGCTGCCAATATCAAGCTGCTCTGCTCAGATTTCTGACAACGTCACTAGTTACTCACTAGAATTGAGGTAGTCTTCTGATGCTGACTAATATTTACTTCCTTCAAGTTTAATAAGACATTTTTATTAATTGAAATTCATGGTCACCTCTCTCATAGAAGAGTGCCTATCTCCAAGCTACTCAGCAACGCTATTCTACTTAAACTATATGCAATTGCTATTTTAATCTTTTTCTAAATCAATTAAAATTTAAAAACCTCTCCTTTTCCCACTCTACCATTACTCAGCATTTGACCTTCCCAAACTACTTAGTTGGAGAACACAGAAGACACCAAGCAAGAAATACTTCAATTTCCAGTGAACAAACTCACAAACTTTCTTGCAACCCACCAACTCAGGAAATATTAAGACTGAAGTTCAAGTATTCTGTGATATTTAACACCCTAATTTATTTTTTCAGTTTACCTATCTTCCTTACTCAGTTACAATTTATAGTTGCATTTCATAATTGTTCACACGTATGCTTTCAAGAATTATATTTTTGTTAGTAAAAAGTGAACTATCTTTGAAAATCTTATGTTTCATACTTGGTAGATAAATTTAAAATTTATTCCTTGGTGGAAAAATTTCATTCCTGTGACGGTGTGACCGAGACTGCTGAAGCGATTCTTCAGGTAAAACCTGAAACTCCCAAATCAAATGTGGTCAGAGTGTTAAGGGCAACAGCTTACGTCAGATATCTGTCATGGGATTGTTGTAAACCCATTTTTTTTCTAAGTGTAGTATCTGTGATAATATCTGCACCAGGAGAAGGCAAAGCATAGAGCTCATTAAGGGTATAATTTGATAAAAATCCCATAAATAAATAGTGCATTGAAATATGAAGATGGTGATCATTATCTTATACTGTAGAGGCAAAGCATTACTAGTTTTTACAATCCATAAGCTCTTTATATGTTTCCTAGTTTATAGCAATGACTTATGGAACACAAGCTGAGGTACTAAAATATCAAAGACACAAGGAACTGTTTCATTAATTGTGTTGGTCCATGAGTTGGCAAGACAGAAACAGAATCATAGCCAAAATATCAATTATATGGTTCTACCAGGGAGAGGAACTCTAGTGCAGAGATATGGGAAAGCTTGTGAAAGGGAAAAATCGTGAGTCAAGGTGAAAAGGCCAAGTCACCTCAAAGAAGTACACTCTCTTCATATCACAGCAATGGCATTAGAAAAACCAGGAAAAGTCCTATTTGATTTTCCCAGTTAGTCAAAAAGTCAGCTCACTTTTTTTTTTTTTTTTGAGGGCAGTGTCACTGGCCCTCATATGTGGAACCCGAACCGGGGCCGCTGGCCTCCCAAGCCAGCACCCAACCACCGTGCCACTCGGCCAGCCCAGTCAGCTCACTTTTATCCCAGCCAGAGCAACTAAGGAACATCAACACTTTAGTAATAAAATTATTTAACGATGTTACAAGAGGACAGGGTTTTTAGAGACTGCATTGATTGTTTTATAAAGGTCCATTACTACGCAATAGTCACTTTTGAGAACTCCAACAAACTAGTCTGAAATTCCTTTCTCCATTGTGCAATCAGCCAAAACATTGGCATTTTAATTTATTATAACACTTCTATTTTAATCTGTGAATGATTTTGTAGGGAAACAAGCAGCCTCATTATTATTCTCTAAGCTTTTAGGTAGGTACCAAAACTCTTTCAAAGAAGATAGCCTAGTGGATAGAGTTAGGAAGATGAGTTAAACTGAGTTATACATCCTATTTGATGCTGACCTGCAATGTCCTTGGGGCTTTGTTTGCTCCCTCTTATCACATCTGCAGTTGAGCCTCAGTGCACAAGCCCAAATACTGAGTTTCAGGGTGAGTGTGGAGGGTGTTGGTGGCTCACTGTTAAAATATTGTAGAACAATATGCAGTTTCCACTTGAGAGGAAGTGGAGTCAGAGAAGAAAGCAGGACTGGCTTAGAAAAAGGAGCCAGAGGGCTTGTTCACTGAAAGAGGTTGAGGTTGCAGAGACTAGAGGATCAGGTAAAAGAAGTAAGAGCAGTTCCAGAGAGCTCAGTGGGAAGGACTGGGAGGGGTGTCAATGTGAGACTGGAAATGACTAGAGAAACGTTGGTGAGTATGTGGAGAAAGCTATCCATGAGGAGAACAGGTGATCAGAAGGATCTGTTTAGCACTCAAGACCAGACAGAGATAAGGAACCAAATGGTTTTAACTGCCAGGCAGAACTAGGCACGGAGATTCTAATGAGGCTGGTCAAAAGTTCATTTGTTAGGGTCCTAAAATGATGTCTTCTCAGACTGCTGTTTGGACAGGATATTTAACTGCCATGGTTACAGTGTCTGCAACAGTTTATAGTGCAGTGAGACCAACTGTAAATGTAAGCTCTGGACCAACCCAGCCTTAAAGTGACGCCAGAGTGAAGATTGGGAAGAGCATTAACTAGTTAAATACAGGAGCTCCCCTTCAATGGACCTTAGTGGCTACTGTAGTTATAAATCTGCGTATTGTGTTTGAAATTACTTTTGAAAAGTTTTGTTTTTGTTTTTCATGTGCATTTAACAAGCACTTCGCCCAAGCCTGCTGTCTTCTATTCCATATTTATAAAAATCCCTGTTTGCAGATAAACCATTTGCTATAACATCAAGTCTCTAGCAAGCCTTCCTATTCATTTGCCTCCACCATGTTTTATGCACATGCTGTTCCTACTTATATTCTGCTTTTCCTCTAAGATCTATCTTAAACTCCTCCTGGTCCATGATGGTCTGTCCTTGGAGTCTTACTCTCACATTTCTAATGACTGACGCCATCTATTGTCGGATGTGGGAATAAATCTCTTACTGTTAATTAGGAATAAATCTCGTCACTTGTTGCCTTGAGTTCTCATTAAAACCATGCATTAAAATATTTATTTCTACCACAATATTGTTACCTCAAGTAGACAGTAATCTTCTTGAAGGCATGTATTCTGCTTCTCTATTTTTTCTACAGTACCAATCATAGAGTATTAAGAGTATTACTTATACTTGATAAGTGTTATTTCATAGTTTAATTTTATCCTAATGTTGATGTATATTTAAACATATGGCAATCTCCATTATATAAAAATTATGATATTTTACTTATTTTTAAATATTTAATGATAAATATATATTAATAAAGTATTTTTAAAAACAGTAGAAATTGCATGCCAAGCTTATGTTTGAATATAATGCAAAACCAACAGGGCCACAGTCTGTCATTTAAAAACACCCTCGTAATCCCTTATAATCAGGCACAGTGTATGGTATGTCATATAGCATGATGGATGAGAACTGTTACACAGAATTAGCAGACTTGTACCCTAATCACATCTTATTGCAGACGTTTTCCTTTTTTTTTCTTTTGAAATGGGTACATTTTCCTATCTAACATCAAGAAATAAAACCCACCACAAACAGAACTCTTATCCCCATGAACTGTTGTAAAGCGGCTTAGTTCTTTTTAATGGCTGCAATGCATCATAAATTCAAAACAAATTAGTGGCTATTAAGCCACAGGCTCCCCACCATTTATATTACAAATG
Source organism: Aselliscus stoliczkanus (assembly GCA_033961575.1). Taxonomy (NCBI): domain Eukaryota; kingdom Metazoa; phylum Chordata; class Mammalia; order Chiroptera; family Hipposideridae; genus Aselliscus; species Aselliscus stoliczkanus. The sequence continues at coordinate 147,064,307 of CM066727.1, forward strand.
ATGGTGAGACATCAGGCATTACTGGAGCCACCTTTCATCTGAAGTGTTATTGATATTCTTAAGCCAAAGCACATTAAAAGGATCCTATGAAATACACTGACTTCAGGAAGGATGTAGCATATTTTACTTGTGATGAGAATATTATTTAGGTTTCCTAGTAGCAAAAAACATTTCTTCCAGAATAAAAACTATGTTTTTAAGGTAGAAGTTACATATGTCTCAAATCAAAATGACTTTTCAAGAACCTCTTGGTGGTATGCTATTTATACCTCAGCTGTTTGCTCCCTGAATCACAAAGCACACAGGGAGCGTTCAAAATATATTCATGAGCTATAAAAGACAATTTTGCATTCATTTTTGTATCATATTTTAAAATCTTTTCAAGATGATTTAATTATACAGGAAATTCACTGGGCTTTATTGTTGGTGTCATAGAAAAGGAAACTTCAAGCTGAATTTTAAAAAACTATAGAGCATTGCATGAATGTGTAAGTTTATAGCACTATGTGAGGATTTAAAAAAATGATTATAAACCCAATGAAACAACTTTTCTTAATCTCTTCATTTCATAACTTTTCTTTAGAATATAACATTTGAAGAATATCTAATTCCATGAATAAAATTAAAAATTAGAATTATTAAAGTCATTGAAGTCTTTACATCCACATCAACTATTGACAATCTAAAGGGAATTTTAGGAATATTTGTGATTCTAACCTGACTTTCCCAGATGATCCTTTGGATTCCCTCTAGAGCCAGAAGGTCAGGTTTGGACTGAAACAATCCACAAAATTTTCACATTGAAGGTGTATAGTGAAATATGTTTGTTCACTTCCCAGAGCCCAGCTTTGGTGTCCCATGTGTTGGCAACTTCAGGGATTTTTTTTTTTTTTTCCCCAGATACCAGTGACAATGAAGTGCGTACTTTTTCAACAAAGAAATTTATAAAATGATCTCTTCGGTCAACTCTTACAGAAATCAACCCTTCACCTAATACCCTCTTTTGCAAAATTGGTGTTGGCAGAGAGGAGGTAAGAAGGCCGAGACTGACTAGGCTAGAAATCTGACTGGATCTAGCTCAAACATGTAGCTGCTTTCATGAAGTACATAGGGTGATGAATTATACCTGAAAGGAGGAGTGAGAATGGAGTGTCAGTTCAACTTTTGTGAAGTCTCTTATAAAGCAGCAAAAAAAAAAAAAAAAAGAATCTGGAGTATTTGAGAATATTAAGTAATAAAGGAAAAAGAGTTTAAAACTTCCTGAGAAAGGCAAAACGAATGTATGAAGATAAGCCAGTTTTAGTCACATATGGTCTTTTTGTGCCTAGGACCCTTTCATATATCTGCTTTGGCTTATATCCTTTAGAATCCATAAAGATTCAGGAACTGTTACATTTTCTGACATAGGACTAAAAGATATAACATTTTTAAGCACACTACAGGCCAACGAGGCTTTCTCTATATACTGGGGGTGCCAAAAAAAGTATACCAGTGGACACTTTGGTCAATGTTGCTCAAGCAGTAATTCGCCATTATCAGAAGTGTCTGGGACACTGATGGTAACCATTCTGAGCACCTCTTGTAATTGCAGAAGTCAAATGTCATGGTGACTTGTATCTTTTGTTATCAGTATATATTGAGTACTACAATTTTAATACAGTTTTCCTTCCTTAAAATGTGTACTCATTTTTTTGGCACCCTCTGTATATGTATATTTATGTAGTGCCTTTTCCGTGTATAAAGACCTTCACACTCTTGTTGAATCCATCTGACTTCTCATAGAAATGTATGAAATATAGACATCATTATAATAGTGATATAAATATCACTAAAAAAATCATGATTTTATAGTGGCCAAAACAGATTCTTACATTGGTTCCAGGACTTGCCTGGGATCACATAGCTCCCAATGGTGTTGACCCTCTGTCTTTACCTGTGGATGAAATCCTCCTTGCAAAATGCCATGACATTATGAAATAGCATTTGTTTATAGTTTGTAGCAGTACTCAGTCATTTTCCAAGCACTATCCCTTTTGGGTGTGAGTCATATGACCTGTGTGGATGGAGCCACGAGCTTCATTATAACCAGATTACAGATAAAGGAGTCAGGCTCAGAGGGCTTAGGTGACTTCCACTGAGGGTCATATAGCTAACAAATAGTGGAGCAAAGACTAAAATGTGGTCTTTTTATTTTAAATCAAAGTGCTTAAATAACCAATGAACTCAAGGATTTAAAAAAGTAGAGATAAAAGTTAATAGGACTTGTATCGCGGACTCTTATCCTGCTGTCAAACACTTCAAAGCACTGAGCTTGGGGTTACAGGGCTTGCTTTCCTACGGACCAGTCCTGTGATATTCTGCCGGTCATTTAACCTTCCTAAACTTCAGCTCTATAATCTAGAAAATGAGGATCATATCTTTCCCCAAACGTATAAGTTGTTTAAAATTCAAATGAGGTAAGACATTGTTAAGGAACACTTGAAACTACCACACAAATATAAAATGTTACTGTTGTCACTTTGGATTTTCTGAAAATGTCTTACGGGTAGTTTCTTATTTGATTCATAAGCTTGAACATACATATGATTGAAATGTAAAAATCTAAACATGTTTGTGCTTGCATGTCTTGTGTTTAACTTAATTTGCAGTATGCATTATTAACAATGTATTGCATAAAAAGAGTTAGGCCAGGTCAAAAAAAAAGGCACTTGGCATAAAGTTATTTTAGGACCTGTCTGGGCAGAAATTTAATACATGCATTGCCTTAGACTTTTGTTGATTATTTGTTTTGAGGAGTGATATATTTTCCTCTCCTTTTGTTTGTAATCTATTAAAAAGGTCTCTCTGGGCCTTGGGATATGCGTGGGAAGGCTGAATGAACAAAAGCATGGGTGATGAAGAGACTTCGGAGTTTAAAAGTTCCTTAGATCTATTAACAGAGTCATATTTTAGTAGAATAGAATAGTACTGAGCCATTTCATTCTGAAAAGCATGTATTTCAAGAGAGTTGCTGAGCACAAAAATGTCACATGGAATCTGAATACATCTCAAACTAAATTATGAAAATAAAAGTAAAATAGATGGACTTTGCCTAGATACTCAGGCACAATATTCTCTGTAATATGGCCACCAATCTAGTCCTCCTTGGCTAAGTCATTCCTTACTTCTTTCAGTGACTTCCTTTGTTTATTAGATAATATTGCTTTTATTGTACCAATATTTTACTCAGCTGCAACTACATAAGAGTAAATCTAATATATACTTATATGCTAACCTATCAATTACCACACTTTAAATATATTTATATACTAGCATGGGAAATAGGGGAAAATTTAGAAACTCCAGCAGTTTATAATTTTAGGAGCTGTGTTTCATGGTTATTTCTAATTGTAGAGAGCCCAATCTCTTAAAGCAGATATAAGACAATTGATGTGGATGGGAATAGAAGAGTAAGAGTTCTTTTTGGTAGATGGTGCAGACAGAGATGTGCCTAAGTAAGTGTCAGAGGAGTTTTTCCTTTTGTATTAGGTATCTAAAAGAACACTGACAGCAATAAGGAAAGGTGGTAGCAGTAAATGGTATGGACATGTGCAAGGGAAAGCTTCAATAATTCCTGGTAGATCTTGACCTAATGATGGAGCTCCTTTGTCCTGAAAATGCAATCTAGAGTCCCACAAAGTAGTTGGATCATAATTGAGCTCTGTGTAGACAATGAAGAGTCTCTTTGCAAATGTGAAAGCTTGCAGGCCACCTACTACTACAACAAAAGTAGGTCCTAAATAATTATCAACAATTGGAAAGAATGATTCTCTTCCTAGAACTTTTAACTTTTCCACAGAAGCAGACAGCTGGATAGCACTATTCCGATATACATAGTCAGCAAGCCTCACTGTGCTATTTGAAGGCTGTCGTTAGCTTTTCCTAAACTGTCATTCTGTGTTCAGTTGTAAATTTTTAACAGGCCATGTTTAAATGACAAATAACAACTAGGCAAAAAATTAATGAAACTAAACTGTTTCCAAGTGAGCATCCATCTCCTTTGTTATATAATCATTTTGAAGACCCCCCTAAATCATGTGATTAGTAAAACATTCTATCTATACAACTCTTCAACTGTACTACAATGTAAAAAAAAAGTTGGGCTTCTTGTAGAGAAAGGTGAGTTATAAAAGCTTTAGTGTCTCCAATTAATTAAAGAATTAAGGCTATAAAATTAAAATCAAATGAGAGGAATAAAAATGCTGAACGAATAATGATACGGAAATCAGAAAATGCCATTTAATAAAGAGAGAAACAAGTGCAACAGCGACACTGAGAGCAAAAGGACACCGTTTTTTTCCAGACAAATTTTCTGGAAACTTACATGAAGTAAGAAAACTTACATGAAGTAAGAAACTATAAAGAAAACTTACATGAAGTAAGAAACTATAAAGAGATGATGGAACAAAGAAAGGAAATACCCACCTGAACTGCATGGGAATGAACATGGTAAGTTATAATACCAATAGATGCCCTCACCTTCTATGGATTTTATGAAATTTTGTAGATTTTAGCAGTAAGCTCAATATTAAGAAAAAAAGACTTTAAGGAGAAGAGTGGGTAATTATGAACTTAATGATCCAAAACATGCATAGGCATGATTAATGAGACCATGTTGAGCATCCAGTGATGATACGTATGGGGCATGATACGTATCACCCAACTTAATAACACTACTAATAATCTGAAGTGGAAAAGTATTTTGCAATTTTTAATTGACCAAAAATGGACTAGAAGATTAAAGTGTAGACATATTGGGAAAATAGCCTGAGCCAAATATCTACATAGGACACCTACCTATTAGATCCTTCCCTATGTCAGAAGTTGGTGAACTTGCAGAATTTCTAGGTTTCTATTTTCCTGTATTATAGGAAAAGTAAGCACACTGTATAGAAGTGTGTATCCTTTCAAGAGAAACTATGACTGAATGTATTTCATAGGTCGCACAGTGTGGTATTCCTCATCTAGAACATTGTTGAATAAGAGATTCTTAGTCTTGAAAGCTCAAATACTGTTTTTGTCAGTAACCTGAGAGCATATCCATCTTTTGGGGGCAAACTCATATTCACCATTTGCCATCCCAGTTAAAGCCATTATCACTTATTGACAGATGGCTACATTCTCCCTAAAGAGCTGCTCACAGCCATCAGGGCCATATACTTGTCTGTAGCTAAGAGGGGAATATGCAGTGGATGCCACTATGTCACCATAGGAAATTTTTAGGAGCAGAGAATTAGAACTGAGTGCCCACACTCTTCTAGCTGGCCTAGCCCCACTATGCTTCAAATTTCTGTTCATCCTAATTATCCCAAAAGTGATCATTTATATCCATGTTGGTCTGTCAAATCCATCACCTAATACTTGCTACTTTCTACCTTTGTACTGTACACTATGGAGTTCCCATTCTCTTTTTGTTTGTTGTTGTTTTGGATTTTTTGAGTGTCATGGCTATTCCATTACAAAACTCCTTTCCTTGACACTTTTTCATTTGGGAACTATTTATCTCCCACCCAAATGCTCAGGGCCAGAAAGCGGCATAAGTGTTCTCCCTGTTCTTTGTCAACCTGTAAACTCCCTCTTTACCTTTGTCCTTACTTTTATGGAAAGTCTTTTATAGAAGTCTTCGGGCCGGCCGAGTGGCACGGTGGTTAAGCGCTGGCCTGGGAAGCCAGCGGCCCGGGTTCAGTCCCACATATGAGGGCCAGTGATACTGCCCTCAAAAAAAAAAAAAAAAAAAAAAGAAGTCTTCATATTTCTTTGAAGCTATTTCCATCATGTTATTGCACCCTCTCCAACTCCTTCTTGCTTTTATCTATTGGTGCCCAGGTCTCTCACCCACTCACACTTTCATGGCTGCTTGGGGCCAAGAGTCTAACTCTACTTCAATGCCAATTATCTTTCTTAGGGACATCAACATATCTGTGGCTTCTCAGGTTCCTGACCTTTTCATTTCCCATAATCTTTTGCCTTTCTCTTTTTTGTTGCATTCTATTTCAGTGATTGACTGAATGGTCATATGTTGGAATTTGTTACTACCTTCTCCCATCCCATTCAAATGTAAATATCCCCCTCACCAACTGGGACCTTTCATTTCACTTGTTTTCACTCTTACTATTAACAATTTGTCAGCCTCATCAAGGTTTCCAATTTATAGATCTTAAGTCCCCTACCGCCTCCAACATCTAACATATATTTAGTTCTCCTACATTTATTTCCCTTATATAATAGAACTTAAAGTGGATGGCTAATTCTTACAACAACTCCTTTGAAAGCATCCTTGATGCATTTACTCCTCCCTCCATAATGTTGATCTGGATAACACAACCAAACCAGGATGACCCCTTTCCCACACTTACACTAAAAACCTGAAAATTGCTGTAGAAAAATCATAGAACTATCCTGACTGGTGTTTTTAAATTCCATGATCTTAAGCTTCAGATGTAATCTCAACAGTGTCCTAATACTGCCATATGATTTTCAAGTAATCTAGCTTTGCCACCACCTGAGATTTCAAACACCACTCCCTCTGTCCTCAAAGCACCTATCTTTCCTTTGCCAGTACCCACCTCTTCACTGTCAGCCTGTGGTAACACAAGAGAAATCATCACCAAGGACTAGCTCATCTTTCCATGACCAAATCTTCACTCTACCTGAATATGCACTCTTATTCCTTCTCAATACAACATTTATATCCACTTCATATTTTTAATGATCATGCTAACAGAATTGTTACTCAATATTAGTTGGCTAAAGTTCTTACACCACAGGATAGTGTTAGGATAGGCATTGATAATTTTGCCTCATGACCACTCCTTTTGAACATCCTTCTTATTTGATCAAGTAAATGGATTTCATATAATTACCATTATAGCCTACAATCTCTTTCTTATTATGTAAGGTAATGTTGCGTATTTCATTTCAGATCCACTTATTTATGCACTGGCCATATAGTATAAATCTCTGAACAATCTTATTTTCAAAGTATTGTATAACAAAATTTCTAATTTTCTTTTTTTTTTTTTTTTTAAGATATAAGTAATGATGACTGAGTGGAGAGCCTTTGAAGGAGTTGAATTGAGGGTGCTAGATCTTAGGACAGGAAGGTGACACAGAGCACAGCTGACACCATCACAGTCAACAACTGACAGCCTAGAGATGGAGGATCCAAGACTCGAAGTCAGATATCCTGGTGCCCAGTTCTGTGTCCTTTTAATTTTCAATGTCATTTCTTAACTTGCTCACTAGTAACAGTCATTAAAATCTAGTAGATCAGAAATTGGCCAATAAGATTTTAGACCTTATATTTCAACATCCAAGGGTAGTGAGAATAGTGGTAAGACTGTCTATCAATCTATACCTAAAAACCTTAGATATTCTGTATTCAAAACAGTTATTAAAATGTTGATTAAAAACTACATACTTTGGCTAACTGAATGTAACCATTGTTTATATTCCAAAGGCCTTTCTCTAGAGAGTTTCAAGTTGCTTTGTTTCCTACACGAATGCTATTGGAGTTCAGGGAAGCAGTCTGAAATCCATAGGTCCGAGGCAACCCAAATTAGCCACATGGACTCATTCCTCTCTATAACTGAGATCACTTTAAACACATTCAGGGGAAAAATGAAATGGAAGTGAAAAAATGCTTCTGAACTCTACCTACTAACTAATGGTTTTGATCCCTTCCTCATAACCTGAACTTGATTGAAATGGTTTAGTCCACATTCTTTCTATGGTCTGCTGAGACCATATTCAACACAATGTGGCAATTTGAGTCACCTCTATAAAAAGAAAGATGTTATGTTTTGAACAGTGCCAAGTAAACTGTCAACACTCCAAAAATAAATTACAATAATAAGAACATGTAGGAGGCAGTTCAGGGAGAAACAAGTGAAATGTCTTAAAAGGCTAAGGAGCTGATTTATGAGAGATGATTAAGAGAACAAAAAATGAGTAGCTTGGTCAAACAATACTAAGGAGAGTGATGGAATAACAGCTTGTATTTTTTGAAAGGCTTAAACATGTTGAAAAGTTAAAGGATTATTATTCACCAGGTAGGATGGTAATCAAAATCACTATGTAGAGACGTCACTAAAGACATCTCTTTAGTACAATTTTCAAAATACATCTCACATATCTCAGAGTGTAATTAAGCAGCACAGAAATTATTTTAAATCCATAAAACATTGTGGTGAAAATAATTTGACTGAGGACAGTTATTTCTAATGGAACAATGCCATGTACTATTTTTAATAGGAAAGATGGAGACTGGGCGAACAGGAGAAATTATTCTGAAAGATGGAGCCACAAAAGCCATCTACCATTTCTACTCTCTGTGGCTTTTTGAAAACTCAGTTCTTAATTTGTTTTTTATCTGTAGAGTAAAGCAGCAGTCCAGTAGAGGGAACTTTCCTTCCCTTTGTAAACATATATGAGTTCATATAATTATGATTCAAAGTGTGAAATGTTTCTTTAAATTACATGGAGTTGGAAGTGGATTCTAGCTGTTGAATGATAAACTATTCCAATAACATTGTACTAAGTACACATCAGAAACATTCTATCTCTTCAGTTATGAGTGAAACTTTTTCTCTGTATCTCTGTGATTAAATATGGATGTGTTCCTCAGGGAAAGCATTTATTCAACAATATTGATATTCTTGGGCACTGGAATATTCAATCATTTTTTTGAGGAATTTATTACATAGCAGGAAGCATACTACACTTTGCTTAATTTATCTAATCTATCTGTATCTTCATAAATTAAAATTTTTCTATTTTCACCATCATTTCTACAGGTTAAAAAACATATATGGGACTTCCTGTTATTCTTATATTCTTAAATGCAGAAATTCCACTTATATCTAAATTTTAAAGAAATTATTCCTCAAATAAAAAAATACCTCCACCATCTTTTGAAATATACTTTTAATGAAAATATTCTCATGACACCATTAACTAGTTAATAATGCTCCATATAATTAAATTACAGGGTCACATGTATATCTTGAATTCTAGGCTTATTCTGTTTTGCAGCTTGGCAAACATCTCAGATATAAGTACCCAACTGGTTCCAGTAAGCCTGCTATAAATTCTATCATCTAAAGCACACCATGTCTATTTATTTGGTAAGTAATACATTAGATTAGCAAGTTCAATTATAACTTTTTCTCTATAATTGATACAAATACCTGAACACTAACCTCAAGAAAAATTTGACATGTTTTTAAGGCATATTGTTAATATTAATGTTATTATTCTTATTTAATAATCTTATTTTCTTCTTTCTTCATTGATATATGCACCTGAAACCAGATATTAAACTATGACAACAAGTTAAGCTTTCAGGGGAGACACCTGATATGCTCTTTGGCTGGTGTGAAAGGTGAAACAGCACCCTGCTTTACCACATTAACACTATCCTTTATTCCACTGTCACCTAATCCTCAGCACAGAATAAGAGATGGACACAAAAGCTGTATTCCATTGATGATCTCCGAAAAGCTGCTCTGTACTTCCAGGACCTTTCAGCTTTTCGGCACTCAACTTTTCTTGGAAAGTGTATCTAACTGCTTAGGACTGATAAGGTGTCTGTAATATTAAAGTCGTATATAGCATATATACATCATATTATATGTAATCATATTATGTGTGTGTGTGTGTGTATATATATATATATATATATATATATCCACAATTAATTTTTTTATTGTCAATTTTTATAACCTGCATGCCTGTTTAGGAATGAAAAGAGAAGGATTTGCAAAATATTCATTATAAGCAAAAGAATTCTTCTTATATACATGGACAGAAAAGGCAATAGGAATTTTAAAAGCAATGCAAGCAGAGAAACAATAGTTAAAAACAAATAACTATTATTTTCAAACTCTAATAGAAAGTAACTGAAGGATTTCAGGATTGATAAAATAATTTTCTGCATATTTACACTGCAACCTCATAATAGCACACAAAGTCATATAATGCAATGCCTTGCATTCAGATATCCCACATTTCCACATTTTATGCTACAGGAAGGAATTAATTTTAAATATGATCTCTGTCACCCTTGTATTAAAAGACACACTCTTTCTAAACATTACAAATCCTCACGATCCTGCAGGCAGTCTTGCCATTCCTCTTACCACCAGCTATTCCTTTGTTTACTAAGGCTGACTTTTATTTCTTTTCTCCAAAAGCTGTTCATATTTCTTTCTTTAAACTTATCACATAGATTTAATAATTTTCACTTGTCTTTGTTCCTCATTGGATGAAACTCCTGGTCAGGGATCATGTCTTTTTCATCTTTGTACATTAATATCTAGCATAATTATTGTCACATAGGAAGAGTTCAATACAAGTGTATGAAATGAAAGAAAAAATAGGACGTAATCTGGGTTCCGAGAAAGGAAGTGACTCCGGAAAAATTGTACCATGAGAGGGTAGCATAGCTGGGAATAGAACCCAGTCTTTCACAGCTTATTTTATGATTATTACAAAAATTTTGATAACGATCCATTTATTCATTCCTTCAAAAAATATTAAGCACCTACTATGCGCCAGGTCATATAGACCCACTATGGAAGAGCAAACAAATTGGGGGGGGGGGGTGTCCTTGAGCTCCTTAAATTTATATTCCAGTAGCAGACTGAGAGTTTACCTTCTAAATATGCACTGTCCAAAATGATAACCATTAGCCAACTGAGGGTTTTTAAATTTAAATTAGTAAAAATGAAATACAATAAAAAATCAGTTCCTTTCTTAAGCTAATTTGAACATGTCAAGTATTTAATAGCCATGTGTGGCTAGTAGATAACATATATTGGACAATCAGATTTAAAGAACATCTGTACTGTCACAGAAAGCTGCTCTATAGGATAATGCCATCCTAATAAAATCTAACTAGTAGTGATAAGTGCTATACAGGGAAAAATTAATGCAAGAAAGGAGTGTAGAACTGTAGATGTGATGTTGAAATTTTGGATAGGATAGCTCTGGAAGACCATTGTCAGAAGGTGGGTTTTGAGTAAAAATGTGAAAGAAGTGGGGCACAGGAGTAGCCATTTATAAATTCAAGGGAATGTCATTCCATGTAAAGGGAAGAATAGGTACAAATCTCTGAGATGAGAGCATGGCTGGCATCTTCTAGCACACTGAGGACGGGGCATTTAAATATATAGACGCAAATCTGCATCACCAGTCCACAAGGTGCTAGGAAGAGCAGGTGGACAGTGTAGCTATAGCAGAAGGAGCAAGACAGAAAGTGATAGGGTCAGGGAAGTAATAGGGAAAATAAATATTCAAAGTGAGATGGGAAGCCTTGGGTACTATGCACAGGGGACAAAACTAGACTTAGGTTGCAAAAGGATCTTACTGGCAGCTATATCCAGAAACAGAGAAATCAAATCATAAGCTACAAATAATATATAAGTAATAGTGCCTTGAACCAGGTAGTAACAGTAGAGGTAGTGAGAAATGATCAGATGTTGGATTTATTTGGAAGAAGAACCAAAAGATGTGAAAAAAAGAGAAAGAGAAATCAAAGATGGCTCCAACCTTTTTGGGCTGATCAACAGGTTTGGAAGAGAATATGATGAGATCTTTTAGATAGCCTATTAGGCATTTGAGTGGATATGTTGAAAGGAGATTTATATACAGGACTAGAGTTCAGGAACTATTGGGAGTAGAGGTACAAATATGGAGGCATCCACCCACAAATAATAACTCAAGTCATGAGAAAGCATCAGTCACCTATGGAGCAAGTACATATGGAAAAGAGAAGATCCAAGAGCTGGCCTTTCAATGTTGATAGTTTAAGGAAATAAAGAAACACTAGGAAAAAAATATTACAATGACATGTCTAATTGCATCAAAAGAGAAAACACGAGTGTGGTCTTTTACAAGTAAAATTAAGAAAGTATTTAATGACAGAGAGAGTGACCTACTACTATATCAAATGCTGCTGAAAGGTCCAGTATGATGAGGACTGAAAAATAACCACTAAACTGATAACAGAAGTCATGAGAGGTCTTCAAAAGAGCAATTTCCAATGAGTGTTGAGAGCAAAAATCTGATTCGAATGGGGGTAAAGAAATTGGGAAGAAAGAAATGAAAGATAATAAATATAGCAACACTTTTAAGAAGTTTTGCTTAAAAGGAAGAAAATAAATAGGGTTGTGGCTGACAGGAAATAAGGGGCTAAAGAATTTTTTTTTTTTGTCTTGCTTTGTTTCCTAAGTTGGAAGATATAATATCATGTTACATGCTATGGGAATGATCCTGTTGTAAGGGGAACTACTGCTATTGAGGAAGGGAGAAGAATTTCATCTGTAGTAATGACCTTCAACAGGTGAGCAATAAGATAAAACACATGAGTAAAGGGTTTTGCCTGACCTAGGATGCAGATGGTACAGTAGAGAAGGTAAAGTGTATAGGCCCAAACATAAACAGGTAAGAAAATGTGGTAGTAGAAACATGTGATAGTTTGGATCGCTTTGACTTTCTGAATGAAATAAAAATCAAAGTTATCACCTGGGGTGAAGAATGAAGAGATGATAGTGGATTTTATGCATGAAGTTTCAATAAAAATAATCATTTTACAGAATGGGAGAAAAACTGGGTTAGGGCAACAAAATATAGAGTATGGTTACCAGGCAGCCTAAGGGCCTACTTGAGATTATTGATCATGCATTGAAAAAAAAAAAAAAAAGCAGTCAACCCTGCAGGACATTTTCCCTCAGTTACATTCAACTGCACAGGTGTAGGCACTGAGCAGGTGATGAACCGGTTTTAATCGGTTCTGATCTCATCAAGGGATACCGGAACATGAGGGTGGGTATACAAGTTGAGAATGTATGCATGGCACTGAGAGTCATTGAATCTGACATCTCGCTAGGTAAAGAGGGTGAAGGTGACACGGGGGAAGCAGTGATAAATGTGGCATTATCAATAGATGGATAGTACCGGGGGGTTGAAAGATTAGTCGAGTTGGAGTATAGGGGAAGTGGGCTGTAAAATAGGATGTGGTGGTGAACAGTAAGATTTAAGAACACTGAGATTATGAAGAGTTTAAAAGTTATTGTTAATGACAAGTTTAAGAATGTAAACACGGGATTTGGGCTCTCACTGGAGAGGGATTGATTGGATGGTGATGATGATGATGGTGGTGATGATGATGATGATGATAATGATAAATTCATGTATTACTTATGTTAATCCAACAAAATATATTGGTTGGAATTCATAATTTCCTCCCATTTTGTAGAGAAAGCATTAAAGCTTAGAGGGGATAGATAATACACTTAAGGAGATATTGGAAATGGGCATTCCTTGGTCCACCTGACTTCAAAAATATACTTTTTTTCACATTTTACTTTAGTGACATAGAAGTTCACACTATCATGACTAGTCCTTTTCAAATCATACAAAGATACTTTTCTATTAACATGAGAACTAATTATGCCTTCATAAATCTATATTTTATTTTGAGAAAACATAGATCAAATTCATGAGTGTGTACTACAAGAAAAAAAAAAGGTGACCTAATAAGAAATTTTAGTCAATTATAAATACATACGCAACAATAACATAAGACAATTCCAAACTAGGAAAAATTGGTTGTCCTTCCAATTCTGTGTTCTTTTGACAGTAATGCCATAATAGATTTGATGGAATATATGGCTGTTGCACATTACCCCAACCTGGAGATTAGGACAGAAAAGAATGAAGTAGAGAAATAAGGAATTCTTATATCATTAAAACATGAAAGTGAACAGAAATATGAACTTGAAAGTCAAACAGAGGTATGAGTCCTATTTCCAGTATTTCCTTTAAATAGTATTAACATGCTATCTTGTTCTTAGTAAATTCATAATTCAACAATCTCCCATAAGGCTGGATTGATAAGGAATATATATTGAATACCTTTGTTTCTATTTATATCTATATCTATAATTCATAAATTTATCAAAACTTTATTTGATTTTGTTAAAATTTTGGTCTAATTCATTTTTTATTGGGATCATAAATTCTACTGGATTATGATTCTCTTATATTGTAAAATTTATCTTTTTCAGGCTTATCTTGGGCCGAATCTTTCCTTCTCCTCTCTCACTGCAATTCCAATATCGTGGAATTTGGTTAACACATCTATTCACATAATCCATACCCTTCAGGACTTCATATTGTTTTATTATAGCTCTTCTTAGATTTGGTATTTCTACCCTGTAAAGACAAAATCTGATTTGTCTGTCTTGATAGAATAGGTAGTCTTTATTTCAAAAACAAACACAAACTAAAAAATATGCGTTTCTGATCATTTTAGCTTCTCTGTTTTGAATTTTCTCTGGCTGTATTATGTTATTGAGTATGGTACTAATTTTGTGCACATATTGTGTTAAAATCTCTTCCAAAAATACACAGTCATTCACAGCAAAAGGTGATAGAACAATGGTTTCTCTACAATAACAATGGATTTTGCAACCTATTTATTCCCACATCAGAAAGATTTTCTTAGCCTACTTCATTAAAAAGATAAGAAATGTGGGGAAAGAAACCTAGAAGAGAAAGCATAAAGCATGGACTAAAAGTTAAAACATCAAATTTAGACAATGACTAGAAGAAAGATTGGCAAAATGTCATCTAAGTAATAGAAAGATGGATCTTATTATTTCTATAATTCTGTTAGGTTGAATCTAAAACAACGTTGAAGATATCATATTATTCTTTCCTTCTTAATCCATTTTTTCCTAGTTACCACACTGGAGATGCTGTCCATGACTTTGGGTCATTCTGAATGTTCAAAACCCTTAAATAAGCTCAATGCTGGAACATTACCTCAATAAACACAGGTTTAGGTGATAAGTATGCTTGCCTGGATAACCACACTGTTCTTTCTTGTGTGTATTTAGGGGCGATAAAAAAAAATCAACAGAGAGTTCAGAAATTATATATATATAATTATATATAAATATAAATTACATATTTTATATATATATATATATATATATATATTATATATTCATGAAAAGAAGCATGGATATTGTGTTTATAAGGAATTGAAGCAGAGATGCATTAAGTAACTTGCCAGAACTATTCAGCTAGTAGTGGCAGGGCTGGAATCTCAACCTAGCCAGTCCAAGTCCCCATCTTAAACCACTATTCCACTGTTATACTACCTCTAAAAAGACAAATAATAATAATAAAGGCTCTGCTATTGTTTATAAATGTAGTCAAAAAAATCAGTTTCACTTAAAAACCAATGATTATGCACTACAAAGGTAAGTGGAACAGACTGCTGGTAGGAAAAGGAACACCTCTTAAAAAAAAACAGTTACAGTAGGGAAGTCACAAATGTTATATAACTATCATTGAAGTTAAAACTAATATTGAAATGGTTAGCTAACTTAATTTGTACCTTATGAAATTCATTCTGTGGTAAACAAATATGACAGCTAAAGCAACAAAAAGTGTTTGAAAAACCAAACAGGAATTCAGCTTCTTTGTGAGATGTGTTTTTGCCACTACTACTGACTCCCCAGGGGAGAATTAATGCCAAAAGTACAGAAAACAAAAAGCATTTCTATTTTACACTTTGTTTCTTCACAAATAAACAGGTTTTTAAAAATCTATATGCAATAATTATTCAATGTTAATGGCGAGTTTGTTCATTTTTTATGTAAAAGAATAAAATTAGTCACAGAGACAAAATAAGAGGTCACAAAAATGAATTAAAATACAAAGCGAAGAAAAACAGTTTCCTTTTTTGTCCCACAAGCATATTTTGGAATGTTAACAGTATGCATGGACCAGACTATTTTGTCAGGGAGAACAGTTTCACAAGCACTCATGAATTCCTCAAGCTTCTAGTTCAGTTGTGTTTGAAACAATATTGGAGCCAACTTTAAGGAGCAAAGGTTATGCTGCCCTTAGAAAGTTTTGCCCAGCTTCTAAAACACATCCTGTATGAGTAAAGGAACACCTCTAAGTAATATTAAAGCATAAAGTTACTTAATATCATTTCTTGATAGGAACAGTGTACATGAGAAAGGCTTTAGTTCATTTAACTGAGTCATCTCATTAAACTTGTTTTTCTGTCTGAGAAGGCAAAATTAATTCTACATAGATATTTTACATGTATTTTAAGCTAAGCATGAAATATTGGGTTGTTGGAAAAGTCATGATGTATTTTTTCCATGTTTTTCGTTGAAAAAATGCATCATGACTTTTCCGACAACTCAATACTTTTTGTACCCAAGAAGTATCTGGAAGGTTAATAACAACTTATAAGTATTCAAGGACACTCTAAATGAGGTTATTAAAATTCAACACTTTGCATATTTCTAATAGAGGAAAAAAAACAAAGTTTGTCCCAAACAACATGGGACAAGGAACGTACAGTGGCTTTGAAAAGTTTCTTAATCTTTACATCTATGTTTACATTTTGAAAGATGGTAGAAGTCTCAATCATTGAGAAAGACTTCTGTTTCAAAAGCAGTTTTCGTAGCCCAGTTCTTGCCCAAAAGTTAAATAAGCAACCATTTGTTATTTGTGCCACACAGATTTCACAACTCTCATTTGCACAGCACACACCATATCATCTTCCCACTAGTATTACAACTTACACCAGTTGAGAAAAAAATCTCAAATATTTTTAACTTACAGTATGATTTTTTTTTCCCTCTTAATTAGAAGGACTAAAAGCATGCTTTCATGATTTTGGTCTATGGATGATTCTTATGGTTCTATATGAATGTAAGTCAAGGACATGAACATTGGGTTATCTCGTAGAAGTTTGGAAAAATTAAAAGAAACTCCAAAACAACCTTAAACATAAGTAATGTTTTCCTTTTTGTTCCCCTTTGTTCATTATCTAGATTTCACTCACAGTCATATTTACAGATTCTTTTTTACTCATCATCTGAAAAGAACAGATGAGTCTGAAGCATTTCAGTTCTATTTACTGGATGTATTCCTTTTCAGCCTTCTAGGAATGCACATTAATTCCTGGGGTGCTAAGAAAACACAAAGCTTGCTTCCATTTGGTCTCTCACATAAATTTCTAGTCTAATCACTGACTGCCTGAGACAAGAAGCCAAAAAACATGGACCAACAAAATACTATAGTCATCAGACATTCCCAGAGTATGCAGAGTACATTTTAATCAGAACAGTGCAAGGCTATGGAGCATCACTTTAGCATCAGTCTTCAAAAAGCTTCCATATCAAAGCTTCCATAGAAGCTTTCCAAAGCTTTACACTTACTGCCTTCCTAGTGACCAGAAAGATTCCAAATGCAACTATTACTACTTGAATAGTGTGGGAAAGTTGTATTCCTTTAGTAAGAACTGGTCAAATCCAGGGTGATAGTTAAGATCTATCAACATAAACGCTAATGTAAATTAGCTTTGTGATTGTGCACACTTATCCTAACCTTAGAAACAACAAATAAAATTATAATAGAAACATTGGGTAACTCACAATCTTTTTTTTTTATTATTAGTTTCAAGTATACAAAACAATGCAATAGTTATCCTTTCCCCCCCCTACAAAGTGACAACCCCCGTTGCCTCATCCATTGCCCCCTCCGATATCATACATATCTATTACAATTCCTTTGACTCAATCCCCACACTATACTGCACATCCCATGACTATATATGTGTTCAATTATAGTTGACATATAATATTAATCAGTGGCAGCTTCAGATATACAGTGCAGAGGCCAGGCCTCTATATCGTCCATGAATTGGCCTCCCAATCTTTTTATACAGCACAGGAAGCTGGTCCTATCAGAGAAAAAGTCTACTGGTATGGTTGTTCCTCATTATCTTTCCACTCCATGTTTTTGAATTTACTTACACACTATAATTTATTCCTAACCCCCAAATCAATACTCGCAGTGTTTTTCAGTCACTCGTGGAGATGTGCAGACAAACTGGAACCACGTGACATGCCTGTTCCCAGCTGAGGTCTAACAAGGTGACACTCCACCTTTTCGTTTCAGTTCTCATCCTGTCAACAAGTGTCCTTTTCTCCATCCAGTGCCACGTTTCTCACATTTTTTGTACTTTCTATTGGTGATTTTTCTGTGTAAAATGGCCTTCAAGCACAGTGCTTAAGTGCTGGCTGGTGTTTCTAAGCACTAGAAGGCTGTGATGTGCCTTGTGGAGAAAATATAGAAGTTATGTTCTGTTCAGGCATGAGTTACAGTGCTGTTTGCCGTGAGTTCAATGTAAGTGAATCAAAAATATATATTAAATAAGGTCCTTGGACAGAAACACATAAAACAAGATTATGTCTTGATTGGCTGATGAAAGTGTGACCAGGGGCTCATAGGAACCTAACCCTGCATTGCCGCTAGGACTGGGAGTTCAGTGCTCATTAGCTCAGTGTCCATGGAAATTTCATAGAACATAACTAAGGCAGATAATGAGAACTGAACACATTTCAATTTATGAATATGCCCCTAAACTAGAACAAAATGGAAGAAAGTACAGAGCTGTGATCTTGGTACTCTAGGTGCCCACCTTCTGATTCTCTTCTCTTGTAATATATGCATGGACACAAAATATGTTTCCCAGGATCATTGCAGTGGATTTTAGGTCATCAACTACACCTCTCTTCATCTTGCTGTCAAGTACTCAGTTCACCTCCTTTGGGCTACTAGACTTGTATATAGCTCTTCCCCTTTCAGGCTTCCACGTGTACTATTTCTCCTGCTTCAAATCCTTCCCTTCATTTGATTAATGCAACATCCTCATCCTTCAAGTTCAGCTGAAGCAAACATTTCCTGATCTCTCAGCTATAAGATCTATTTCATTTGTATATAGTTTCATGGCAACTACTATGTTCCTTTACTCATATATATCATAACTGTAATTAAATAAAGAAAAGAGAAAATAGTTATTTCATATTCTGGGAGCACAGCCTGAGTCTGATGGCTTGGTGTGGTTTACCCAGTGTTAAGCCAGTACGTTGCAACAATGGATGCTCTGTAAGATAAATAAATGAATGAATGGAATTACCAAAGGTTTTCTCTCCAGTTGTAACAATCGGTTACCTATGCATCCCCCCACCTCTGATGATCACAAATAAATATTTGTGCAATAATTGAGTAGACCAGAGTTTCTGCTATAGCCAGAGGCCACTTTTAGGGTCAGATCTATGAATCCCATATCTACACATGTAATTCTAACCAGATGAGCAACTTCTTGCTCAAGGGCAGCCATCTACAGTAATCATTTAAAAACCTCTCTGAGGGCCGGCTGAGTGGTGTGGTGGTTAAGCGCTGGCTTGGGAGGCCGGCGGCCCCGGTTTGGGTCCCACATGTGAAGGCCAGTGACTCTGCCCTCAAAAAACAAAACAAAAAACAAAACAAAACAAAAAAACCTCTCTGAAATAGGGCAATTACTCTGCCAAAGTCACTACTGCTATAATAAAGAAAGAAAGTATTCAAAGGGTATTTCCAATTCCTTGACATAATCTTTCAAACTTAAATCACTCACAGCATATGAAAATATAAAATTTCTATTTTTATAAGGTCCTCTTATAATAGTTAATTTAAAAGCCTGTTGTATATTCTCAATCCTAATATAAATGCTGTTTGAGGGGCTATACAATGGCTCCTTCTTTTGAAAACAACATTCATAGAAATAGATTTCAAATTAACCAACATAGTTCAGGAACGTATTTCATGCTAGACCTCACTAGGTCTCATTACGACCTTTCAGGAACTTAACCCCACATCTATCTCTCATATATGGATTTTACTTAAACAAGAAAGCATTTGATGAGAACTAATAGTAACTTACAGAGTATGAAGGAAGATAAAAAACAACAACAACCCAGCTCAATGCTGCCTGCATTTGTCAGCTTGTGCTACCATAACAACATAGTATAATAGAGTAAATGTCTTAAAAAATAGAAATTTATTTCTCAGAATTCTGGAGGCAGCAAAAGAAACAACTACCATGATTCAAACACTAGGGCTGGCCGAGTGGGGCGGTGGTTAAGTGCTGGCTTGGGAAGCCAGCGGCCCCGGTTCAGTCCCACATATGAGGGTCAGTGACACTGTCCTCAAACAAAAAAAAACAAAAACAAAAAACAAACACTAAAAATTCCTAAGCATGAAACCAGTGCTTTATATACATTATAATCCTGACATTATAATTCCTGACAGTGACCCTGAGCAATATAGACACTACATGTACAAATATATTATACATTTTTTTCTTTTTGTGATTTCACAGATGGGGAAGCTGAGTGACCAAGGTGAAAAGGGTGGCCCAAACAACAAAACCCACATTTCATATGTTATTTTGGAGCTCATTATTTTAATGATGATGCTCACATGCCTCTCACTGGACTATTAAACTCTTAATAAAGCCTCCTGAGATCCCAGGAATTGCCATATTTAAGCTCCACTCAAGGGACCAATTCTTGTAAGGTGCAACTGAGTCCTCTAAATGGCTACTAAATATTATATTTCATGAAGCGATTGAGTAAATACAGTATATGCATTTTGACATCTATCTAGCAAGCTACTTTGCTATAGAGAAATTATCTAAGTGCAAAATTACCCATGAATGGTTAGTATAAAAAGTAACACATAATTTTATTCTTGGGAAATCATATATTAGTCTGTTTTTTTCAAAACCCAGGTAGGGAGCATTTGTTTTGTCTCTTCAAAAACTCTGGGAGTTCATTCTTCTTTTAAGGAATTGCTCCTTTCCTCACCCAAATACATAGTTCCACTCAGGCTGCCCATGTTCAGGCTGCCCTCATTCATCCACTGCCTGCAGGGGCAAATGTAGAGAAGACCAGATCCGAGCAATCTTTCCTAGAATTTGTTAAATTATAACTAAGGGAAGAGGCCCAGTCTCTCTCATGTCAAATTTGAGACTGAAACATGAGACTGAGATTCTGGTAATCATCTTCCCTGTGTCAGGGGAAGGATATCAAAATAAATAAGCAAAATTATCCCCACTGCAAGGAGCAGAGGAGACAGGAGGGAGAGCGATGTGATAGATAAGTAGAAGTCACTGGTGTTAGTTGACCAGGAAGATGCTGGAACCTGTGCCCCTCCCCTGATCTATGTGTACACAGGAACCCTTCTGTTTAGACCTTAAGGGGTTTGAATCAGGTTTCTGTCATTTGCAACCAAAACATCCACAGAAACTAGGTAAGGGTATAATAACACTTTAGAGGAATTTCAAGCCAAAAAATTTCAAGCCCAAACCAGGAACAGTATTCTTACCAGGCCATATATTAATAAGGAGGTTCTTTTTATAAGTCAGTAAGTGAAACGTTCACTATCTAAACCACCCATATAAAAAAAGGATTTCAATAAATTTTAACTTTTTTCCACTGAAAATAACATTTCATAATAATCCAACATTACTTGGACTGGATTACCAGCCCTTTGGAGGGAAAGTATCTCCTGGCCAAGTTTCACTGTCCTAAGCATACTTGGGATCTGCCCTTGATGCTGCCTCCTTCCACCCCTGTGGTGAGGCTGACTGAGCCCTTCAACCACAGGAAGCTGCATGGGTGTGGCTTGACCCCCGATGTCTGCGTCTTGAACAACCTGCCTCTCACTTTCCTTCTCCTGAAAGCTGGCAATGATGATTTCCACTTATACCTCCTTTTTCATCAGCGATGCTGAAGGCTGCCTCTTCTCTAACAGATCTAAAAAAGTGACACAGCTACCAACCTTCTTATGGCATAGTATACGCTAAATGATGTCCCGTGGTTTGTTCTAGTGCATTATGTAAATTATAATTTACATAATTGTTGTTACAGTTATACAACAATTGAAGCCTTCGTGTTTGTATTGATCAATGCACTCTAGGTTGTTCTGCATTAACAAACCACAGAAGCTTAATAAAATTTTCTTTCTTGCTCATTCAAAGTACAAGGTGGGCCAAGGATCTTCCCCTTGTTGCTGTGTCCTGTGAAATAAAGTTGCTGCAGTAGAGACGAGGGAAAAGAAAGATGCACATCAGCTGGAACTGCCTTTCAGGATGTCCAGGTATGACATACACTCACGTCTCATTGGTCAGAACTAGTCACTGGGCCTCAACCTAAGTGTAAAGAAGCTGGAAAACTCAGAGAAGCTCATGGACAGATGGTGAGCATAATGGCTTCTGTCACACTGTACTATATTGCCTAGGAAAACTTTAGCAATATCCATGTTCATGGAGAAAAAAAACAAAAAACCTACCATGACACAGGTATAAAGAGTACTCAGCCTGCTCACACAGGACTGTCGAAGTGTGCCAGGTACTTTCTGGTTTATGTAAAGCTGACAACCCTAGGTATCTCAAACACAAAATAGAATGAACTTTTTTGTATCATTGCTGCTAAGCTACAGCCTTAGATGACTTACTTCACGATCTCCTTTATTCTGCAAAATATTTAGAGCACAAAGCAAAATACTATGTGCTTATTTAGACTTAAAAAAGAATAGAAAAATACACATTGCATATTATGGCCACCAATTTCCTATGCTTAAAACATTTTGCTTCTTGGCCTCAAAAAAGGTGGTCTAATGCTTGGTCCCCTGTGTAAAGCAGTCCATCATAAAACCATCATCATTACTTTAGCACAATTGGCAGTCACTGCTCACATAAAACAGAAGAGTAAGTTACCATGGAGATGAAGCCAACTCTTCTCTCCAGAATGGCTGATTCTTCCAAGTCATAAAAGATATTACCAGAAAAATAACATGAGGTACTCACAGAGACTGGCAGTCCCAAATCTGTATTCAGTAGTTATAGAGCTAAGCATGTTCACATTATCTTTTGATAGAGTAACAAAGATAAACACTGCAGTAAAAGATAATCCTATGTCCTTACCGTTTACAAAATAAATCCCTCTATCCATCTAAACAATGTAGAAAGTTTAAATTGTAATATGTTTTCTCCCTCTACTTAGTGTTTTTATTAATGGGGTGACCAGTTGGCTTGACTTATTTGCTGAAATTCGTTAGAGCTCCAGCAGACCATATGGATGGCCAGATGGGTTGTGTAATTTAGTGCCATTATTCTAAGGATGAAGAGTAAGGGATAAACATAATTTGCATTCTTTTCCATCCTTTCCGCATACCTTTTATTAGTTTCATTTTTAATTCAGACATCAGAAGGGAAGATAACACCTTGCTACCAAGGCCCAGATGCCAACTAATTATATTACAAGAGACTCCAGTCCTGACATCACAGGCCAGGCCTCTGCACACACCCCATTTTACTCAGTGACCCCACCGTAGTGATTAATAGGTTGAATGCTAAGCCCTAATGAACGTGCCAGATCTTAGATGTTCTCTAAGCTAATATAATTAGCATTACATTGAACAGAGTATTTCAGTCACTTTGTAGAGACATTCGTACTTCACAGTAAATTATATGCCTTTTCACCTTATGGTTTTTGAATTTATTTTATTAATCAATCGAAAAGGCCCCTACAAAAAGACATCTTTCAAATAGTAAAGGAAAATTTAAATGTTTTTAAATAAAATATTGATTTTCTTCTACAAAAGTGAATCCCTGTGCTATATATAAAGTGAAGTAGTTTTTGGAGATGCTTTTTGAAATGTAAGTTTCTGAACCCCCTAACAGAAATTCTGCTAAAAGGGGGTTTGGGATAAGGCCCAGGACTACGCATTTTTAACAAGCAACCCATGACTCAGAAGCAGAAAATCTGTGGACCACATTTGACAAAACACTGCCACTTGAGTGGCAGGACTAATATCGGTGTCTTAGATTAACTGAATCTATCAGACTTTTGTTCTAAGTAGTATGTTCCTGAAAAAATTATCTGCATCCACATAAGAGGAATTGTTTTCATATTAAGATTACAGTTTTATCAGTTTTTTCTCTGTGTCTCTGAGACTATTTCTGTTTACATTGCTCATTTATTCAGTTCTTTAGATTCCACGTATTAGTGAGATCATATGGTATTTGTCTTTCTCTGACTGACTTATGATTGCTAGATAGGAGCAGGCAGGGATGAGGAAAGAGGGGAAGGGATGAGTCAACATAAATTCGTAACTTGAATATTGCCACAGGGATAGGAAAGACAGTTCGGGGAATATAATCAATACTATTGTAAATATTTGTTAGGGGGCAGATGGTCACATGTCTTCTCAGGGAGATTACTTCATGGACGGTGTAGAGGCTTAATCACTGCACTATACATTTGAAGCTACCATTGAATAATATTACATGTCAACTATAATTTAATATATATCTAGTCACGGGATGTGGAGTACAGTGTGGGGAGTGGAGTCAATGGAATAGTAATAGATATGTATGATATCGGGGGTGGGCGGTGGTGGATTGGGGGAGGGGAGTTGTCACTTTGTAAGGGGTGAAAAACATAACTAGTGCATTGTTTTGTATACCTGAAACTAATAATAAAAATTTTTTAAAAAAAGATTAGTTTTAAATGTACCAAATATTTTCTGTTAAAAGATTAAAAACTAATTATCCAGAGAAGACATAGATGTTATTTTCAACAAACCATATAAGTATATGAGGTCTCCATTCAACAGTGGTCATGGTAGGTAGTAACATTTCTATCCAGTAGGCAGTAGACCTAGAACTGCTTTTCCACTTTGAAGGAAAAGATCAAAGAGTAGTCGAATTTCTGCAATTCCTGACTTCTCTATGGCAAAAGATGACATACAAAATATCTCAGCCTTGATGAATAAGGGTTCTAAGTAATATGCCAGCTAGTTACTTGGAATAGTACTATCAATAACCACATACTAAGTACTTTCATGTGTCCGGTATTGCTTTCTTGAAATAACCAGATACAAAATCCCTCTTGATCTTTAATCTAGATAAGGTTTCTTCCTCTATCACCCTAAATATTTTAAGGTAGTTTTTTTCTTTCCAATGGATAACTATTTAACCAACTACCTTTTCTTAACAAGCTTCAAAAGAGTTTTCTTTTGTGTTTTTGAACATTTATACTGTGTTAAAAATAGAAAAGTAAAGCATGAATAAAATGAAAACATTTATTTGATGATAAATATATTATAGATATTTACTTATTATAATTTGATACCGAGATTTAATGGTTTGAGAAATTTATATCATTCTTCATTCTCAGCCATGACAAGTCAGTAAACACACCCTGCTTTCATTTGATGGAGAATAATTATTGGGATATCACACTCTGTCTGAGACTCACTGGATTCCATTTCTTCCTCGAGTATTTCTTCCTGTATTTCCCAGTCACCCCAACCGCAGCCCCAGCCTCTCGGTGGGCAGTATGAGAGTTCTGACCTGGTGAGTATGTGCAGAAATGACATCTATCCCTTGTAGGCCTGGCCTCTAAATATCTCACATGATCTTCCACGCTGTCTGCATTCATTCTCGGTCCAGCTGGATGGATCAGATTCAGGGAACACTGCAAAGCCTTAGGTGATGGTATAGCCACTGGATGAAATATTGCTTGAGCAAGAAATAAATTTGTATTGCCTTAAGGCACTGGAACTTTGAGGTTGTAGGCTTAAAACTAGTAAAGTCAATTTAGACTTGACTTAACTGAAAAGGTACACAAATTGTTATCTTGCTTATAAGTTAGTAAACTTAAAAAAAATCTACTCAACAGAAAATTATGAATATATAGGACCTGAGGTCCAAATTTAACAGACAAAGTCACCACAGGAATCTGTTTCAGTTGTATTGAAGAAAGGGAAAACAACTACATATCTTAACATTAATACATTTTGGAGCCCAGGACAAGATGACTTTGTGTGTTGCTCTAGCAGAACATTATTAAAGAAAACCTGACCCATGGGACAGAGGAACAAAACCCTGTGCACAATATCTACTATTCCTATAGTCATCGGATATAACAGTTATAATCCTTAAAGCAACTGTCCAAAGCAGAATCTGCGAAGGTATTTGAGAAGCAGAATTTTTCATTCACATACCGAAATAGTATTTTAAAGATAACTTTTGGTGCTGGGAGCAAAAATGTATCAATTTAACCTAACCAAAAGGGTAAGGGAGACATATACTGAATTATTGTAAAATTGCTGACATACAGTAAGTAGAAAACACACACACACACACACACACACACACACACACACACACACACACAATTACTGGAGGATCAAATTTTTACCTTGGTAGTACAATGAAGAGACAATATTCTAAACAATAACTATGTCACTAAACAAATGACTTTGGTGAGTGAAGCACCTAAATCAGGTCTGTAGAAAGCCTGGCCTAGATCTGGCTCTGTCACTTCCTAGAGGTAAAGAGGAAGATATGAGAAATGCAGACGAGCATAGTGATGAAATGTCTAGAGTCTCAATTTCTACCTGTCACTAATGAGCTATTTGACTTCAGAAAACTAATCTATTTTCTCAGCTGCAGAATGGAGAGAAGATAGTAATTATTTTACAGACTGTTAAAGGATTAGGTTATATGACACATAGCAAGAATTTAGAGAGGCCTTAGGTGAAAGTAAATACTAATAAATATTGGATATCTTTACTAATGGTATAGTTCCGTCACTTATGAGAGCTATGTTCACCTGTAAATTAAGAAATTGCACTACAAGATTTGTATGATTTCTTTAAGTGCTTATATGCTGAATCTATGCCTGTCTCTTAGAGTCAAATATGCAGTTGAAAAATGAAAACAAATCTAAATACTTTAAGTAATGATTTTTTAAAAAAAATCTATAAGACAGTCTGGTCTGTTTGTGAGATTGATTTAAAAATGATAGGTGATACAATAATGCACTAATTTCAATATATATATTTTTAACATTCAGAAATAATATGGTACTTTGATTTATTCATTATCCCTCATGAATCATACTTCATTTGAACATGGAATGTAACAAGATAACTGTCAGGCAACCATTTAAATTTTAAAATGTCATATTTAATACGTACTACAGTAATAAGGAATTATTTTTATCACACAAACCTGAATGGATCTGGAATATACATGACAACACTCCCTTTATATAACCTAAAGTGAAGTGCTTCATATACTTCCTAGGCTTATAGATTGTCAACAACTTAAATTTCTTTCTCATTCAGAAGAAAACATTTCTACCAACTGTAGCAATAGCAAGAAATTATGTTCTACCACAGTTCATCATTTATTCCAAGTAAAATGGAAAGGTGCCTCCCTTGGAAGTTCCATAATTTGGTAAATCTTAGTTTGTTCAAAGAACTCATCTAAATAGGTACTCCTGTAAGTCTCAGAATGAAGTGACTAGTTCAAGATATTGAATCACTAAAATTATTACAAATTCGGTTTATACTTTTGTTATACTAATTATACTTTTAGTTCATTGTAAGTGAAAATAATATGAAAACAGGGCTTTAATATACCAAGACACTACATGTAAAACTACAGCATGGAGAAATTGTCTTCTTAATCTAGAATTTTATTTATTCCAAAGAACCTTACCTCCTGCGTACATCACAGCCAGCATAATGGACGATATCCACGCTATTTCACTGTAGGTAGTGCTGAATATTTGCTGAATTTCTTTGAAGAATACTGTCACGGCTTTGGGAAATGCGTATGAAAATCCAATTGAGATAAAAGATGCTCCAACCACTACCCATCCCCATCCTCCATCAGGGGGTGGATACAGTGGGGCACCTGAGGGTGGTGGCATTTCTGCTCTTCTTTTTGAAATTCAAGTAACCTGTATTAAAATAAGGAAATAACAGTTTAAACCATAGTTTCATTTTTACATATTACCTTTAATAGTCACCAAAATAGTATTTTCCAGTTATAACTACAACCATATAATTTTTCATTAGTATTTTTTAATACTCAGAAAATTTACCAAAAAAAATGGAGTGAGTAAATTTGACTGCTACAGGCTAACACTTGAAAGCATTGGAAACAAAAATTCCTCAAGAAGTTAAGTATTCAGCCCCATACTGAAGAACCAGCCAAAAACTAAAGGCTATTGCAATCTGATTTCTAAGTACGATAAGGAGAATGGGGCTGTCATCACTTAAAACAGGGCACTTCAATTTATTAATTTATTTATTTATTTATTTATTTATTTATTTTATTTTTTAAAGATTTTATTGGGGAATCGGGGAAGGGGAACAGACAAGTTGCTGTCCTTTTGTTCTTCAGTCTAGTTGTGGAGGACATTGCTTCACTGGCCCAGTTGATATTGTCATTGTGCTCAGATGAGGCAGATTGGTCGCAGGCCTCTGGACGGCCACTCACTGCAGCTGTTGACAGCTCACTCTGGCTGTCGGCTGCTCACAACTGGCTGTCAGCCACTCATAGTAGCTTACAGCAGCCCACTGCAGCAGGGGCTGCAGTCTATGCTACTCAAGGCAGCCCAGCTCCAGGTGGAGCTGTTGTTCACGATCTTAGTTGTAGAGGGTAGTGTCACTGGCCCTCATATGTGGGATCCGAACCAAGGCCGCTGGCATCCCAAGCCAGCTCTTAACCAACGTATCACTCACCTGGCCCAAAACAGGGCACTATTTATTTATTTATTTATTTATTTATTTATTTTATTTTATTTTTTTTGAGGGCAGTGTCACTGGCCCTCATATGTGGGACCCAAACCGGTGCTGCTGGCTTCCCAAGCCAGGGCTTAACCACAAACAGGGCACTTTTTAAATCCAAAATGTTTGAGTTTTTTTATACAAAGGTTAAAAAGAACCATTTATTAAATCCAATGAATTATAAAGAATTAAATTGTATATATTTTAGAATTTCGCTTTTAATAATTGAGAATATGTAAAAATATTTCAGCACAGATTTATCTTTCTAAACTTGTATGATTAAAAATTGTGTGGTTCTAATGAATTAATTTAATTTTAGTGCACTTCCAAAACTGGTGCTACCTCCTCTCATTTTATGAATGATACCTTTTATGTATTTTTTTGTAGCAATGAAATTCTCTCAATCAAATGGTTGGTATGTTATTATTCATTAAAAGAAAGATACTTTGTTTTTGGATATGTGTGGAAACACTTAATGGCTAACTTTATGGCATAGAGCGCCCACTCTCCTTGGAAGCAATGATTATACCCAATTTAATACAATTGGTATTAAATTAAAAACATCTTGTTTCTCTAATATCAATGTTTCTTTGTATCCTGAAACTTTACTGAATTCATTGATTAATTCTAACAGTTTTTTTGTGGAGTTTTTAGGGTTTTCTATAATATAAGGTCATATCATCTGTAGATGGAGATAATTTTACTTCTTCCACTCCAATCTGGATGCCTTTGATTTCTTTTTCGTGCCTAATTGCTCTGACTAGGGCTATCAGTATTTAATCACCATTTGTTTGTCCTGATTTATTATTTGATACATGCAGATTACATGAAAAGATTTGTATGTTTGTATAGTTTGCTTTTGTAATAATTTTTGCTTTCTTGAAAACAACAAAAATTGTCCATATATTTAATTTGAAGTTAGCCTATTTCTTGGCCATCAGTTAACCCAACATGGGGTTCACAGCACATGAGCACTGGAAATACTATCTTTTTAAAGGTATAAAACTTAAGAAAGAAAAAAGAGACAGATTGTACATATTCCTTAAACCAGCTGAAAACAGCAGTCTTTGAAAGTTGTCTCAAGAATCTGAACTGATATGTTATTAAATTTTGTTATAAAATAGTCAATTTATTTATTCCTTGAAAGTATTTTTTCAAAAACCCGAAAGAATACTGAAGAAATACCAAAGGGTATTTATATGGTAAACCACTTTTTGTTTTATTAGCAAAATGTGAAAACAATTATGAGATTTAAAGTCTTCACTCTGCAATTTTCCTGCGTGTATACAGGAAAAAAATATATAATAATAATCTTTCATTACTAATTCATGAGTTTAAATTATTGTAGCTTTTATCACATCTGCTATATGGTAAACACTTAAAAAATGCAACTAGGTGATTTTTCAATCTTTTCAAAAAACATAAATAACATTTCTAAATGATCTTATATTTTTAAATATCAATATGAATATTGAAATTTACTAATATTCAAATTATGTTATGAGCATTAACATTGAAATTTACTAATGCGCTAAATTGATGTTGAGATCACCATTTTACATACAGAAATCAATGCTCAGAAAGGGGCCTTTAACAAGAAGCATTATATGATTGAGCTATTTTTTTCTCAATCCTCTTTCTTTCATACAATGTCATTTATTTTATAATTCACCAGTTTATCTCAGTAGATGATCCTCTCTTCTGTTCCCAGCATATTTACTTGATTTTAATTATAACTACATACTCCAGTTGTCAGTCACTGCTCATACACCTCTTCACTTCTTTATCTCCTACCTGTTTTGTTTATTCATATAAATTGACATCTTATCATCTCTTAACTAAATCATTGCAAAGTGAATCGAGAACCAATTACTCTTAAAAGATTTTACTTCCAAGATTATCACCTGTTCATTACTAACAACTCGAGTTCACTAATAGTCAAGATGTAATTCTTACACACTCACTGGCCTCATGTTTTTTTCCTGCCAATTATGGAATATTTTATACAGCTTATGGCTTTTATTTGTGGGCATAATCAAGAAAAATAGAGTTGAAAGTATAATTTTACCTGTTGACGGATGTTCACTTGAACAGACTTCTTTGGATTATACGTGTAATTGTTAAGTCCAGTCACTAGTACTTGAGGTGTGATATTTGAAGACAATACAAAGGAAGAGAAGTATAACAAACTCTTGGTTATCTAAAGAAATAGAAAAATAAGGGTTACATGTATAACTGAATTCGACAATCCTCTCTGAGGCCCACTAGCTATAACTCGCTCCAGTAAACTGTAACCCCAGTTTAATAATTAGCAAAATTGATACACACACACACACACACAAATATGGAAATACACACACACACACACACACACAATAAAATATGAATACAAGTCACGTTTGACTTCTGCAATTAAAAGAGGTGCTCAAAGTGGTTACCATCAGCATAATTTTAATACAGTACGATAAAGAAGTAATAAGTTAGCGATGGTCAATGGCTAGACTCTAAGGTTATATTCAAGGCCTTTTCTCATTCAATTGTACAGAATATCCGAATGTTTCTTTAAATATTTTGTAAATAATTACTTCTTCAACTTCCCAAATCTAAATCAGGGTACATCAATGTTATAAACCCTTATCAATAGCCTATGCCATCCAGAAGTTTATGTTTCAAAATACAGTTGAGAAATAATGTACTCAGCAAACTAAACCCCAAATTAAATCAATAGTTATTAGGAGACTATTGACTTCACAATAAATTCTTCTAGATAGCCTACACATAAAGCATGAGTTGTTCTTCACAACCTACCTATAAAGTGGCCTATGTTTTCACCTAAAGGAATTGATATGTTCCTTAAAAAAATGATTAACTAGTGTTTTTGCTATTTCCTCTTTCTTTTATAAAAGGATATAGTAATGTCAAATTAATGTCAAACGTTTAAGTTTAGGTGACAACTCACCCAGTATTATAACAGAAATTAAACTGAACCAAATCTTTTCTTTTCCTACAGGTAACTAACTTAAAATTGGAATCCAATCCTGGGAGGTTAGTTTATTTTTCAAAGTGGACCATCTTTTCAATCTTATTGACTGATTTACTTTGACAGCTACACAAGAGAGATACAAAATATCAGTAATACAAAACCTATTTTTAAATGTTATTAATTACAGTGGTTAAAAGGACTCTGAAAACTGTTAATTGTGATAAGGGTCAAACTAACTAAAGATGTTTTTATAATGGGCAAATTAGGAAAACTAATATGAACCCGTACACAATTATTTATGAAAAATGTGAAATTGACATCCCATACCAAACAATTCCCTTGATTTCTAATACTATACTTGTAGAATTATGTAGAATTATGTAGTGGGATGAATAGTGGTTGCCAGAAAGTATGGCCATGTCCTATCCTAATTCCCAGAACCTGTAATATGCCTTATATGGTCCCAGAGGCTGAATGTTTGTGTTCCCCCCAAATTGATATGTTGATACCTAATTCACAATGTGATGGTATTAGGAGGTGGGGCCTTTGGGAGGCAAGTAAGTCATTAGGGTGAAGCCTGTATGAATGGGGTTAGTGACCTTATAAATGAGGCCCCAGAGAGCTCCTCACCCTTATGCCATGTGAGGACCCAGTGAAAGATGGCTGTCTGTGAACCACGAAGAGGGCCCCGCCTGACACTGAATTTGGT
Organism: Aselliscus stoliczkanus; assembly: GCA_033961575.1. Lineage (NCBI taxonomy): Eukaryota > Metazoa > Chordata > Mammalia > Chiroptera > Hipposideridae > Aselliscus > Aselliscus stoliczkanus. Next base: position 147,096,553 of record CM066727.1, read on the forward strand.
GGTACCTTAATCTTGGACTTCCCAGCCTCCAGAACTGTGAGAAATAAATTTCTGTTATTCATAAGCACTCAGTCTGTGGCATTCTGTTATAGCAGCCCTAACAGACTAAGATAAACATTGGTACCAGGAATGGGGTGCTATTGTAACAAATACCTAAAAATGTGGAAGTGGCTTTGGAACTGGGTAATAGGTAGAAGCTGGACAAGTTTTGAGGTACATGCTAGAAAAAGGCTATCACCATAGCCTTTACGAGTGATTCTAGTGAGAGCCCAGAAAGAAAAGAGAGCTGTAAAGAAAGCCTCAATCTTGGAGAATACCTAAGTCATCCTGGATAGAATGTTGGTAGAAATATGGAAGATGAAGGCCATTCTGATGAAATATCAGATGGAAATGAGCAACATGCCATTGGACAAAAGGGGAAAGGCAATCCTTGTTATAAAGTAGAAAAGAACCTGGCTGAATTGTGTTCATCTTCTAACTTCTGTAGAATTTGTGAGTGATGAAATCAGATATTTAGCTGAAAATATTTCTAAGCAAAGTGTTGAAGGAGTGGCCTTGGTTCCCCCTGACTCCTTACAGTAAAGAGTTAGAAATGAAGAGACAGGACTGCTAATCACAAAGGAAGCAGAACTTAAGTATTTGAGAATGCTCAGCCCATCCATCCTGAAAAGAATGAGAAAGTGTGGTCAGAAAACACTGAGGATGTGGACAAAACATCATTCCATAAAATTATTTAGACGTCTCCACAGAAGCAGGAGCTATTGTTGCAACACAGCAGAAGAACAACCCCCAAAACAATTCAGAAATCATTAGGGCTATTCCTCCCATCAGAGCCCCAAACCCCCAGGGCCCCAGGGGCAGAGTGGTCTCAGAGGGGCATCTGAGCTTCTGGGACCTTGGTGTTTGCTGCCTCATATCACGGGCTCTGCTCTCTGCACTCCAGCATTGAGCTCCCTAGCTGCCCCTGGGGCAGTTCCCCAGTATGGTGCCAAGGTGGCACCCCTCTGGAGGACATGACTGCAAACTTTAGTGGTTTCTGCACTTTTCCACCATCTCTGCCATTGTGCAGAATGCAAGACCCATGGGGGCATGGCAACCTCCACCTATTGGGTTGTTGGAAAAGTCATGACGTATTTTTTCTGTTTTTCATTGCAAAAATGCATCATGACTTCTCCGACAACCCAATAGATTCCAAAAGATGCCTGGCAGAGTGGCAGGCTCAGGATGACACTGAGGGAGAGCCATGAATACCAGACCCCATCCTGCAGAGGCAGGGCCCAGGCAGAGAACCACTGCAGGGGTGGGGCTTCTGCAGGGAGCCCCAGCTAAGATGCCCAGTGGAGCCCTGGAGACAAGTCTGTCCCTGAAAATCCGTAGGTCCAGAAGACAGAACATCCAGTCAAGAAGCAAGAAGATCATGTTTGAATCTTAAGGTTTAATGTTGTTTGCTCTTAAAGTTTTGATGTTGGGATTTAGACTTTCTTGGGGCCTCTTACTCCTATCTTCTTTCCTATTTCTCCCTTTCGGAATGGAAATGTCTTTCCTACGCCTGTCTCACCATCACATCTTGATAGTTTTCACAAGTTAACAGCTGGAAAGCAATTTGCCTCAGGATAAATCATACCTTGAGTCTCACCTATATTGGATTTCCATGATATTTAGATGAGATTTTGGACTTTAGACTTTTGAATTGATGCTGGAACAAGACTGTTGGGGCTGTTAGGATGGAATGAATGTATTTTGCATGTGAAGAGGACATGGATTTTAGAAGGCTGGGTGTGGAATGCTATAGACTGAATGTTGGTGTCTCCCCGCCCCCAATTGCTATATTGAAACCTAATCCTTAATGTGATGAGGCCATTTTGAAGGTGATTCGGTCATGAGGAAGGAGCTCTTGTGAACAGGATTAGTGCCTTTATGAACAAGGTCCATGAGAGCCCCTTGCCCCTACTGCGTGTTTGAACACGAAAAGATGGCAACTATGAACCGGGAAGCTGAGTCTGCTGACTTACAGGCACTGAGTCTGCTGACACCTATTTAATCTTGTACTTCCCAGCCTCCAGAAAGCCATCAGTCTAAGGTATTTTGTTATGGCAGCCCCAACAGACTAAGACCTATGTCAAAAGATGTGATTAAGTTAAGGGTCTTGAGAGAGGAGCTTATCTTGGATTTTCCAGGTGGCCACTAAAATTAATTATATGTATTCTTATAAGAAAGGGGCAAAGAGAGTGGAGACACAGACACACAGGAGAGAAGACATAAAGGAGCTGTGATATGAAAATGGAAGCTGAGCAGAAAGTGATGCAGCCACAAGCTAAGAAATGTCACAATGGCCACCAGCAACTAGAAGAGGCATGGAGAGAGTCCTCCCCTGTAGCCTCTTTAAGTACAGTCCTATCAACACCTTAGCCTCCAGAAGTGTGAGCATCAATTTCTATTATTTTAAGCCACATGGTTTGTAGTAATTTATTATGGCTGCCCTAAGAAACTAATATAGCAGTGGTGGTGACATAATTTATAAAAGCCACAAACCCAGCAATTCCACTGAAGGATATTTTTCTTATAGGCACACATGCACAAGTGTGCAAAGAAACATATACGGGGTGTCCAGGGCAGCATCATTTATAACTGTGGAAAATGGGTAAACGGCTGCACATTCATAATAACATTACACAACTATAAAAAGATTGAGGTAGATCTATATGCACTGATATGGAATGCTGTTAAAAGCATAATAAATGTAATAAAACTGTAAAACAGGGAAATGATTTTATTTATCTTAAATCATGTACACAAAAAAGTCATATATTTGTATACATACAGACATTATCTAGAATAATATGTATATGCAAAAAGCTATTACTAGCAGATGCCTTTGAAAATGATTACATATAATCCATATATTTTTGAAATGTTTTAATATTACATAATGAGTATATTTTATTTTTCTCTTAAAAACTTTACAAAGATTCAGAACACAAAAGGTTAGCATGCAAATATAAATATATTCCCTTATATGCTAACTTGGTTTTGAGTCGCATGCCAGTAGTTCTACACACAGAATTTTCCTATCTTTCATTTCTGATGCTTATCATGTTAGCTAAATTTTCATTACACTAAGGTTAAAGAAATTGGCCCTCGCTCATAAATCTTATCTCAGGTTCTCACAGTGTGGCTCTAGTTCAGCAGCATAAGTGTTACCCGGTAACTTGTTAAAAATGCAAATTCTGGGACCACCTCTCAGATCAACTGAATAAAACTCTACAGTGAGACCTAGAAAAAAATAGTCTCACAAGACCTCCAGGTGATGCCGATGCACATTAATGTTTGAAAATTACTGGCTCCTTCCCTGAAATGGTCCTGGAGGTTCCTCTTAAGATGCTTAGAATTCCTTGGAGCACAGTTGGAAAGCCATTTCTAAAATCTTTCACACCACTCATATTTAGTAACATTTTCTGGGCAGCCTAAAGAAAAATGGAATTATATGTAAGAAATTTTGGGTCTTCCACCTTACATCTAGTCTTCAAAGACTTTCTGGTGTTTTCTTTCCTTAATTTGCAAAGAAGGTCATTAACTGGCACTATTGGGAAAGGAAGTTAAAAAAAAATCTTTGATGTTTCTAGGAAAATTACAGAGCCAGAAAATACTTTTCTCCTTTTCTATTTAAAAGCTCATTTAAAAAAAAAATGTAATAAAAATGTTTTTTCCTAAGATCTCCTGATACTAATGATGAGATTCAGAACTATGCTGGAATCCCCTAGAAATTTCTATAAAATGTAATACCATTGGGGGCAGGGATAAGAAATAGTAACACAGCCAGGTAGATCAATCTGGACATAGGCATTGAGTACCATGGCCCTCCATTTCACAAAGGTAAGCTTTCCTGGTCTGATGCCTCCTCTGCCTACCAGGTAGCTGAAGCTTCCTATGAACTACCACTCTTTTCAGAATCTGAACATATTTAGTTCTGTCTATGACATATGTCTGTGTCGCCCAGCACTGTCAGCTGTACCCTCATTGTATGACCCCTGCCCTATCTCCCTTGAGTAATCATGTTTATAGTATGTGAAAACTAAAGAAAACCTAAATGCCCAACCTTGGGAAGTGGTTGAATATACACAGGGTGCCAAAAAAAAAAAAAAAATGTATACACACCTTAAGAAAGGAAGCCTGTATTTAAATTGTAATACTCAACTCAATATATATCAATAACAAAAGATGAATACAAGTCACTTTTGACTTCTGCAATTACAAGAGGTGCTCAAAGTGGTTACCATCAGCGTCCAGACACTTCTGATTATGGCGAACTACTGCTTGAGCAACGTTGACCAAAGTGTCCACTTGTATATATATTTTTTGGCACCCCAGTATTACTGTTATACACTTGATAATCTGACATATATATGATGATTATAAAAATTATGTAATAACATGGGGAATATTTATTATATAATGTTCAGTAAAAAAAGGATGATATAAACTTGAATGATAGCAATATTCAAAATACTGTATCTGGCAAAAGAGATGCGTAAAAAGAAAATACATAGGCCATAATGTTAGGGTGAGGCTTATACAAAAATTATTTCCTTAATTATAATAATTTGTGATAATACTATTATAATATCTTAATACATAAAATACTTTAAGTTAATATTACATATTTAACTACTTGCTCTAATTTTATCTTTTATATCTGCTTTGAAAAAATGGGTTAATTTTAACCTGTCTACAACTGATTCAAATATGGTTATTGTAAGGTAATACATAAGGGAAAATTAGAAGCTGTATTTTATTTAGAGAGCTTACTTCCACTTTTAAGTTTCCTTTTCTCTGTTTAATATTGTTTTGTTTTCAGTTATACCTAAATAACATATGAGACTCTTACATAAGTTGTAAAGAGAGTACTCAGAGAGACTGTCCCCATGTATAAATTTAGAAATAAATTATATTTGCTAATTACTAATTACCTATATAAATTACAATTATGTTACATCTTATGCTACATCACTGATTAAGACACTTGACACTTTAACATTGTTTTATCATAATTTCATTTAGTAGATATTGCCTCCATTTTGTAGACAATGAAACTGAAATCAACCATATCAAATATCTTTAAGTCTACTTGCAGCATTTGTTTCACTCTAGGACTAGGTTCCTATAGAGTTAAGAGCTATACACTTCCTATTATCTTCTTGTTACTTTTCAGTCATGAACTGCCTGAAGTGTTCATATTGCTACCCTGTCTCTACAGCCCCTGCTGTATTTTGCCTGTTCTAATACTTGCTCTGCATATGGTCAGGTGCCTGGGTTTTTCTGCCCTCCACCCATTCCCTCTGTGTGTGTCCCAAACACTCCAGGACACACTCAATTAGTTGGTAATTGCCAAACTCAGAAGAGAAAATGAAGGCTGAAGCCCACCAAAATTAACCATCCAGTGAATTCAGGGAAATTGTATCAATCAGGATTATGAAACTTCCAGGGCAAGGGCTGCGGAACTCTTAGGAACCTAATCAAGTTATGAGTTGTGTCTTCTACTATACATTTATGAGTGAATTAAGTCAGTAATTTTATTATTTGTTCCCTACCTATCCTTGTCAAGCTTCCCTGCTCACTGACTTTGGGCTAAGCCATGTGACAATGGATTTTAAACCAATGACATATAAACTATGTCCAAAAGTAAGCTTAAAATGTGTTTGCTTGTTTTGACTCTACATCTGTAATCCTTATCCTCCAGTATAAAAACATGCCCCTTTAGTCTGGATCCTGGAAAACAAGGATATGTGTGAAGGTTGGCCAAACCCACCAAAGCCAACCAGAACTCTGGCTGATCCATAGCCTCCAAGTAGCACGGACCAAAAATAAATAGCTGTTGTAAATCTTAAGATACTGGAGTTGTTTGACAGAATAATAACATCTCAGGCTCGGTGTGTACAACAAAATTCTAAAATATAATGACATTGACTTTAGGGATAGATGGCTGGTAGTGAGGACCCTGTTAGAAGTTAGAAAAATGACATCTATTAGGCAGTAGCAAAATATTTGGTCATACTCTTGCTTGTGATATCTTGAAAGGGAGAAAATGCACACAGTGTATTTGGAGTTCTAGGGCAAGAGATTTGGAGAAAGAATGTTGGTACCATGAATAGATAATTACTAGCTACGTTTAATAAGTACTAAAAGAGATAATGAGGTCATGACAGATTTGAGACTTGTGTGCAAGCAAAAATGAAAAGGGAAAAGGGACAAGCTACATATTATAGGACTTGCAGGGTTGAAAGGTACTTTTTCACCCCCATATCTTTAGTCTGGTAAAAGATTCTTAGGGGTATGGCCTTAGTCCTGCTCTCAAAATCTCTTACAGGTTTAAGTCAGACACAAGTATTCTTTCAGCTTGAAAAATAGTTGAGAGTGGGAGTGGAGAAGAGATCAGCGATGTGGTCCTTAAAGGTTTAATAAACTTAAATTTTCTATAATTAAGTATTTAAAGAGACATGGCTCACAGAGAACTAAGAGTGTTACTATCTGTACTAACTGGAGCCAAATAATTAAAAAAAAAATATCCTTCAAATGGTTATACTATAAAATGTGTGACCAGCCTGCACAACAAGAAACATTGAATGCTGGAAATGTAAAATGACCAGGTGATTAAAATGACTCCAATATCCTGTAACTTGTTTTATGTGATGAATGAAGATATAATACCATGAGAAACTTAAATACATATATCACAATAAATGCGAAGTATTACAATAAACTGCAGTAACCCTCTGAGCAAGTAACATTCACACTGGCTCTTATTTTCCTTATTTGTTAAAAAATAGAGTAGGATTAACTGTTCTCTGAGGTCCCTTTCAGCACATATTTGATTCTATGACACTAAAATTGTTCTATTTATAGACTTTCTTAGCATGTGAAAAAATAGTTTTTTCTCCTTCTCTGGGAAAACGTTACTGCAATTCAAAATAAGTAATGAACAGATGGACATTATTTAAGCAAGTTTTCCAAGATGCTAAAAACTAGGCTGAATGAGAAAAGTTCTTTTAAAAGAACCAAGTTAAGGAATTCCATTATGTAAGCAGACAAGTCCTTGAGCTTAATTAAATATGAGAGGCTACTAAGGGCCCAAGCATTGGTTCCTTAAGTGTGCTTAGAATTTTATTCAATTCCCAAATCACAGTTTCGGTTCCATAAAAGTTACTGTATGAGATCCTCAGAGGATATTGTGTATAATTGAATAGTTTTTATTCATCAAGATTAAATTATTGAAGTATATTTTCATGTTCTTTAACAGAATACATTCCCATAAAAGTGGGACAATTTGGTTCAATGCTGCAAACAAATCACATGAAGATATTTTTGAAAGACAGAAAGAAAACAGCATATTATATATTCAAAATGTTTTAAAGATATATGTAATATTTCAATTTATAAACTGTACATTTTAATTTCCCATATTTGCCCAAATTATATACCCTTAAATTAAAAAATTATACTATATAGCTACCAAATAGGAATCATGTCAATCATAGATTATTCGATAAAAGTATCATGTTCAATAGAATTTAAATAGTCACTACAGATATCATTATCTGATATCTATAGAGTTGACTATTTACACACATTCCAAAAGGCATTCCTCTTGTCAAGCTTATCTATAAATTTTATGACACTGACATCAGTGGAGACTGTTAACTGTCATTTCTTATGAAAGATCAATACAACCTAGCTGGAATAGGAGGCAGAGCAGAAAGTGGTCTCTTTCATCACATTTTATGACAATCTCAAGATTCACTAGAAAGATCCTCACGGTGGGTTCCACAGAATTCACAATTTCAAACCCTTGTGCTTCAAATCTGATTTATTGCTCTGTAAAATTCACTGAACACTATAATGAAGTTAGTGCTACCTGGAACAAAAATGAACCCAAAGCTAAACATAACCTAGATGAGAGTTACAGGAGCTGCTGAAAATAAATCAGTTGGTCCGATCCTGCTTGTCACTTCCAGAAAGTCACCAGAAAGAAGCATCACCACAAAGCAGAGACAAGAAAAAACGATTTCCTCTTTTCTCAATTTACCAGGCAAGAGGGTAAATCCCACCAAAGTACATAAACAAACAAAGACAGTTCTCTGGGAATCGATGACATACTTGGGCCACAACAAATTAAAAGGAACAAAATTACTAGAAACCATTCACCTTTGCACATTGCATCCATTTTTTTCTCCCCATTAGTTTTCTCCTAAAGGCCTGTAGGCTGCCCTCTTTCAGGTTTGGCTGCCACCTGGACAAAAAAGACATCCATAACTCCAAGCATCCTCTTGGTCCTAATTTAATTTCTCTACCTTTTAATTATTTTATGAGTTTAATTTTGTTTCTACCTTGCCTTTTCCTCGTACATCCTGGCATCCACCCATTGTCCCATGCCAGAGATTCTCCTGCCTGACTGGGTACCTTTCTGCTCCAGTTGATTCATTCATGCTCGTTCTGACTTTGCTGCAGTTTGGATGAAGAGCTTTCACTTCCTTGCCCTAATGCTTCCTTTACATCCTTCATGCTCCACAAGAGAGCCCTCTGCTTTCCCTGACCTTTTGTTTGCCCATGCCATACACCCCAGCCAAACAGACAGCGTGACGAGCAGCTTAGATAGGAATAACAAGCTGCTATCCTTTCTACCGGGCTCACCAGAATGACAACATTTCAAACCTGGGTCCACCAGCAAAAAGGGGATTCCAGTACACAAAGATTTTAATGACAGAAGCTAAAGATACTGTTTTCCTGAAAGACTTTGAGGCTCTGATGCAGTGATGTTTTAAGATTCAGGAGATGAAGTTTGGTATAGAGTTGAACAGGGGGCAGTTTTTCCATTACTGCCTGCTCCTCAGTTTTGGGTCCTCGAGAATCAGTTACTTTGGAAGCATCAGACATGATCCCTTACATAAGCAATGTTGTAGTTGTTTCCAGAGAAATACTAGTAGAAAAATTCATCTGATCTCTCTCTGATCTCATGTGATTCCCAAAAATATTTGGTGGAATGCTTTTCAGTGAAGTTAAGTTTTTAAAAAAAATTTATTCTGCTTTTTGAGTGAGGGAATGATTTAGTTAGTTTACTTTTTAGAAAATGATCCTGGAGATAGGGTAAAGAAGACGGTTAAAGGGAGGCAGAGAATATATCAACAAAGTAGTGAAATTCTATTGCAGTAAACTAGATAAATCATGACAAAACAGTAGCCATGAGGACAGAGAGGAGGGCAAATTTATTAAAAAGTAACAATACCTACAATAATTTGTTAATGGATACACAATATATAAAGAGGTAAATTGTGATACCAAAAACATAAAGTGTATGGGAAAATGAAGTAAAGGGTAGAATTTTTGTATGTGGCTGAAACTGTTATCAGCATAAACTAGACAATTATATCTATAAAATGTTTTATGTTAGCCTCATGGTAACCACAAAGCAAAAACCTACAGAAGATACACTAAGATAAAGAGAAGGAAATCAAAGCATACCACTAAAGAAAATCATCAATTCATAAAAGAAGACAGCAAGAGAGGAATAAAGAAACTAGAAAATAGTCAACAATTAATAAAATAGCATTAGTAAGTTCTCACCTATCAACAGTTACTTTAAATGTAAATGGATTAAACAGGTATTCATCAAGAAAACATAAAAATTTAAATAAATATGAACCCCCAAATGGAGCACCTACCTATATTAAGCAAATACTAACAGATCTGTATGGGAGAAAGAGACAGCAATATAATAACAATGGGAGACTTCAATATCCAACCTTCAAGAATAGATAGCTCATCCAAACAAAAAATCATATGGAAACTTTGGACTTGATATATATTTTATACCATTATATTTTATACCAAATGGACCAGACAGACATAAACAGAACACTCTATCCAACAGGAACACAATATACATTCTTCTCAATTGCATAGGGAACATTCTCCAGGACAGGTCATATGTTATATCACAAAACAAGTCCAGTAAATTTAAGATGACTGAAATCATATCAAGTATCTTTTCTGACCACAAAGAACTGACACTAGAAAGCAATCACAGGAGAAAAATTGGAAATTTTACAAAAATGTGGAAATTAAACAACACATGCCAGAACAAACAATGAGTCAAAGAAAAAAATAAAAAAAGAAATCAAAATATATCTTGAAACAAAATAAAATGTTCACACAATATATCAAAACTTATGGGAAGTAGCAAATATAAGTCTAAGAGGGAAATTTATAGTGATAAGAACCCATGTTGAAAAAATAAAAAGACCTCAAAGAAACAAATTAACTTTATACTTCAAGGAACTAGAAAAAGAAGAAAAAACTAAGCCCCAAATTAGCAGAATGAAAGAAATAAAGTTCAGAGCAAAAATAGAGACCAGAAAAAAAATTAGAAAAAAATGAATAAAGCTAACAGCAGTTTTGTTGAAAAGATATACAAAATTGACAAATCTATGGCTAGACTAAAGAAGAAAGAGAAAAAAAACTCAAATAAATAAAATCAGAAATGAAAGAGGAGACATTACCACTGATACCACAGAAGTATAAAGGATCATAAGAGTCCCCTACGAAAAATTATACGCCAAGAAATTGCAAAGCCTAAAAGAAATTAATACATTTCTAGAACAATACAAACTATTAAGACTCAATTGTGAAGAAATAGAAAATCTGAACAAATCATAAGTAAGGTGATTGAATTAACAACCAAAAAGAAAAGCTCAGGACCAGATAACTTGAGTGCTGAATTATACCAAATATTTAAAGAAGAATTAATGCCAATTCTTCTTAAACTCTTGCAAAATATTGCAAAAGGGGGGACACTCCCAAACTGATTCTGTGAGACCAGCATTACTCTGATACCAAAGTCAGTTAAGGACACTACAAGAAAATAAAATTATAGGTGAAATTCCCTAATGAACATAAATGCAAATATTTTCAACAAAATACTAACAAACTGAATTCAATAGTACGATAAAAAGATTACACACCATGATCAACTGGGATATATCCCTCAGATACAAGGATGGTTCAACAGGGGCCGGCTGAGTGGCGCATTGGTTAAGAGCTGGTTTTGGGATGCCAGAGGCCCTGGTTCGGAACCCACATATGAGGGTCAGTGACACTGCCCTCTACAGCTAACAACAGCTCCACCTGGAGCTGGGCTGCGAGCCCCAGTGACAGTGTAGGCTGCAGCTCCTGCTGCAGTGGGTTGCCATAGGCTACAGTGAGTGGCTGGCAGCCAGCGTGAGCAGCTGGCAGCCAGCGTGAGCTGCCAAGAGACGCAGTGAGTGACCATCCAGAGGCCGGCAACCGATCTGCCTCAGCCAGGAAGAGTGCAATGACGATACCAACATGGGCCAGTGAAGCAACATCCTCTGCAACTAGTCTGAAGAACAAAAAGACAGCAACTTGTCTGTTCCCCTCCCCCAATTCCCCAATAAAATCTTTAAAAAAAAAAAAAAAAAAAAGGATGGTTCAACATACATTAGTCAATAAATGTAATACACCATACTAACAGAACGAAGGATAAAACTCATAAGTCCATCTCAATACACAAAATTCAACATCATTTCATGATAAAAACTTTCAACAAGTTAGGTATATAAAGAATCACCTTCAGGCCAGCCAAGTGGCGTGGTGGTTAAGCGCTGGCTTGGGAAGCCAGCGGCCCCGGTTCAGGTCCTACATATGAGGGCCAGTGACACTGCCCTCAAAAATATAAAAAAATAAAAAAGAATCACCTTCAACACACCAAAGGCCATATATGACAAGCTCACAACTAACATCATACTCAACAGGGAAAAAGTGAAAGCTTTCCCTCTAAGATGAGAAAAAATATACGGATATTCACTCTCACCACTTTTATTCAACATAGTACTGGAAGTCTGAGCAATTAGAAAAATAAAAAAGAAAAGAAAAAAGAAATAAAAGGCATCTATATAAGCAAGGAAGAAATAAAAATGTCTCTGTTTGTGAATAATATAAACTTACATATGAAAAGTCCAAAATAATTCAATAAAAAAAACCTATTAGAATTGGTCAATGCATTCAATAGTTTCAGGATACAAAACCACATGCATAAATTAGTTGCATTTCTATACACTACCAATGAACTATCTAAAAAAAAAAAATAAGAACAAAATCCTATTTACAATAGCACCAAAGCAATAAAATACTTAGAAGTACATTTAACCAAGGAGATGAAAGACTGTGCACTGAAAACTATAAGACTTTGAATAAATAAATTGGAAACAGAAATAAATGGAAAGATACCTGAGGTTCATGAATTAGAAGATTTAATACTGTTAAAATGTCCTAACCAAAGCAATCTACAGATTCAATGCAATCACTATCAAGATACCAATGGAATTTTTTTTACAGACATAGAAAAAAAAATCCTAAAATTCATATGGAACAACAAAATATCCCAAATAGCCAAAGCAATCTTGAGAAAGAATAAAATTCATCACATTTCCTGATTTCAAACTCTATTACAGAGCTTTAAAAATCAAAACAGTATGGCCTTATCATAAAAATAGACACCCAGATCAATATAACAGACTCAAAACCCAGAAATAAACCCATGCATATATTGTCAGCTAACAGTTGACAAGATAGTCAATTATATTAAATGGAAAAAGGATAGCCTTTTTAATAAATAGTGTTGTAAAAATTGGATAATCTCATGCAAAAGAATGAAATTGGGCTCCTACCTTACATCACTCATAAAAAATTAATTTGAAATGGATTAAAAAGTTAAATGTAAGAATAAAATCCTAAAACTAAAAGAAAACATAGGAAAAAAGTTCCTTGACATTGGTCTTTAAAACATTTTTTTTTAATATGACACCAAAAGCATAAAAAAGAAAAAAACTAAAAAGTGGGGAAACACCAAACTAAAATGTCTGCACAGAAAAAAATAAATAAATAAAATCAATAAAATGAAAAGGCAACCTACAGAATGGAAGAAAATATTTGCAAATTGTCTATGTGATTAAGGGGTAATTATCTAGTATACATAAGGAACTCATACAACTCAATAGCCAAAAAAAAAAAAAAATCCAATTTAAAAATGGGCAGAGGACATTTTTCTAAAGGAAACATACGAATGACTAACAGATATATAAAAAAGAGCTTAATATCACTAATCACTGGGGAAATGCAAATCAAAACCTCAATGAGAAACCTCACACCTGATAGAAGGGTTATTATTGAAAAGACAGAGATAACAAGTGTTGGCTTGGATTGGAGAAAAGGGAAGCTTGGTGCTCTGTTGGTAGGAATATAAATTAGTAAATCACTATGGAAGACAGCATGGAGTATCCTCAAAAACATCAAAAACAAATAGAACTATCATATGATCTAACAATATCACTTTTTTGTATATATTTAAAGGACATGAAATCACTATCTTGACAAGATATGTGCACACCATGTTTCACTGTAGCATTATTCACAATAGCCAAGTGTCCACTGATGGATGATAGATGAATAGATAAAGAAAATGTGGAGTGTGTGTGTGTGTGTGTGTGTGTGTGTGTGTGTGTGTGTAATGGAATATTATTCAATCATTAACAGAAGGAATTCCGCCATTTATAACAACACCGATGACCCTGAGGGTATTAAGCTAAGTGAAATAAGTCAGAGAAAGACAAATACTGTATGAGCTCTCTTATATGTGGAATCTAAAAACATCGAACTTATAGGAACAGAGTAGAATGGTGGTTGCAAGAGGTCTGGGGTGGGGGAATTGGGGAGATGTTGACTGAAAGGTACTAACACCCAGTAATAAGATTAATAAGTTCTGGGGATCTAATATACAACACAGTAACTATAGTAACAAAACTGTATTATATATTTAAAAGTTGCTAAGAGAATAGATCTTGAATGTTTTCATCAAAAAATAAAAATGGTAACTATATTAGCTGATGAAGGTGTTAATTACCCCCACTGTATAATTTACCACATAGATGTGCATCAAATGTTTTACACTTAAATTTATACGATATTATATCTCAATAGAGCTGGAAAGCACAGATATACACACATACCCTACCCCCCGCCCCCCCACCACCACACATAAGCAATGGATGGATACAAAGTTCAGAATAATGGTTACCTCTTTGGGTGGGTTAGGTTGGGGATGAAACAGAAGAGAACTAAAATCATTTCAAGTAATGTTTCTAGTAAATTCTTCAGTTGAATGGTAGGCTGCAGGATATTCATTATATTAACCTGTTTAATATTTTAAGTAAATGTTACTTAAAATTGTATTTATCAAATATATATGTGATACAGAAAATATAATAATAAATGGCAGTATTCTTTGATCTACCTCGTGGATGAAAATATTGTAGAAAGGAATTGTATATTCTTCTTCCTGCCTCCATTTATTGTATTTTGTTTCCTTCTTTAATGTGACATACTTTAATTGTTCAAAAAATAAAATTAAAACATAATAATTATTCAAATTACTCCTGAGGAGTAAAAGAAAAATGGTTTCTTAGCTTTCTATTTTCCAGAAATTACAAGTTCAGTTTGTGGGTTTGCACCTAATTGTCTATGATTGTTTTTCAAGCATATTTGCTGTGATTGACTAAGTAATGGTAATAAGAATCCAATAATTAGTAGATTTTTATATAAGTATTAGTATTACTGTTAGATACTAACTAAAAAAAAAATAAATCAGGAGCTACCTGATTTCAAAAAAGAAAAGAGTAGGACCATATCAGCATACTAAAAAAAAACCATTGAAATTACAATTTTAAAAAATAAGTTTAAAATTTTTAAATTCTAAATGCATGTCCTCAGTTTAAGAGAAATTGAATTTTTTCATGCAATTAATGAAAGAGCATAGTAAAAATACTAAAAAAAAATGAGATAAATTTTTTTACCTAGAAGCATAATAAATCAGAAGCAAACTCTGTCAAACGTGAGTCACTGAGAACATCAATCTGTACAATGATTCTGCTGTCAACTTCAGGTTTGAGGCTTAATCATTTTAGGAGCAAGAAAGCCATGAGTCATATTTTACCCAAGAGACACTTGGGAACACATATTCATGCTGCTACCCTCATAAATTTCTTGATAATTTGCCTGAAGGTCAATAGACAATGAAATAATAGAAATTTTAAGTTTTGAACAGATTATATGAAGGCAAGTTTAATGAATATTTAGCCGCATTGTCACTTGGCCTCATGAATATATCCACTGGGAAATATGACATAGCCTGCAAAGCTAGTAAAACATATGAGAGTACTGAAGTACACTTAATGTGAGCCCTGAATCACATCAGAATATCTGACTCCAGGTCACTTTTTCTAAAGCATTAGTTTTATTTTCTAAA
Source organism: Aselliscus stoliczkanus (assembly GCA_033961575.1). NCBI lineage: Eukaryota > Metazoa > Chordata > Mammalia > Chiroptera > Hipposideridae > Aselliscus > Aselliscus stoliczkanus. Next base: position 147,111,923 of record CM066727.1, read on the forward strand.
GTTTTATAACATCAAAAGAAGCAAAATTTGGGCCGGCCGAGTGGCACTTTGGTTAAGAGCTGGCTTGGGACACCAGCGGCCCCATTTCGGATCTCACATATGAGGGCCAGTGACACTGCCCTCTACAGCTAAGATGATGAACAACATCATCTGGAGCTGGGCTGCTGTGAGTCCCCGAGATGGCACAGCTGCAGCCCCTGCTGCAGTGGGCTGCCATAAGCTACAGTGAGTGGCCGGCAGCCAGCGTGAGTGGCCAGCAGCCTATGTGAGCTGCCAAGAGCTGCCGTGAGTGGTCGTCCAGAGGCCGGTGACCAATCTGCCTCATCCAGGAAGAGCGCAACGACGATACCAACATGGGCCAGTGAAGCAACATCCTCCACAACTAGACTGAAGAACAAAAAGGACAGCAACTTGTCTGTTCACCTTCCCTGGTTCCCCAACGCTGTTCCCCTCCCCCAATTCCCCAATAAAATCTTTAAAAAGAAAAAAAAAAAGAAGCAAAATTTATTAATTTGTGATACCTACACAATTTTGAGTATGTCATTAATAAGTAATACTTATTCAAAGACTATGACGCAATTATGGTAGATTGTAAAATTGACCACAAATTAATCCCTTCCTTGTATCCACCTTTTTAAATAGTTCCTTTCCATATTTGCTCTAGGCTTGGCCATGAGACTTGCTGTGTGTTATTTGTCTCTGTGGGCTGCCATAACAACACATCATTGACTTGGTGGCTTACATAACAGAAATGTAGTTTTTCCTATTGCTCAAGGCTGGAAGTCTGAGATCAGGGTGCCAGCATGGCCGGGCTCTGGTGAAAAACCTGCTTTTTGGCTTGCAGAAAGCCACCTTCTCACTGAGTGTTTCCATGGCCTTATCTTGGTGCGTGTGTGCAGACAGAGAGATCAAGCTCTCCGGCGTCTCTTGTTACAAGGGCAATAATTCCACCAGACCAGGTCCCCACCCTCATAACCTGATTATCTCTCAAGGGGGCCATCTCCAAGTACCACTACAATGGGGGTTAAGACTTCAACACAAGAATATTACAGGGACACACACAATCAGTCCATAACACTGTGTCCAATGGAACATAGCAAATATGAAAAAAGGTAGATACTCGAAAACCATCTGTGCATTTGAGCCCCTCCTCTCCTGCTATTCTTGGGACCCTTGTTTCCCACCCCCAATAAATGAACCCAAGCTAGCCTGCTGGATAGTGAAAGACATGTGGCCTTGTCCCATCTTTGCTCTTGTTGTCCCAGACTAGCTCAGTTATGTTATCAAATAACCTTAGAGCTTAAGATCAGCCCTCTCACTCCCTGAGACAATTATAACTACAGATTAGCCCCCCTCTTCTTCACTTGTTGGACCTTTCAAATATTAACACTAGTTCACATGTGATCTAGGCTCACATATCCTGCCATGGACATTGTGATATGAATTACAGGTCACCTCAAACAGGTCTACCATCAAAGCTCCGCTATAAGAAGCTTCCTTCTTCTATCCTTTATTTCATAATTATTTATCAAACAACTCCCACATGGAAGGAGTTCAATGTGTTCGAATTAGGAGTACAATGATGGAACAAGATGCAGTCCATGCCTTCACAGAATATAAAATTCTGTGGAGATAACAACAAATAAGGACGGGGCGAGGGGTCGGGGTGTATAATATTCTGTGGTAGTTTTTCTGAACTGGAGTTATCTGAACCACCAAACACAGAAAATGATTTGAGTGATTATTCTCAGTTTTCCCAATGATGATACATAAATATCATGCACCTCAATGCATATGAGGTAAGTTAATTCAATCCATTCTAAAACTTACAGCATTAAAGTGTGATTTTCCCATCAAGCTCTAGTTGAGAAAATCTGTCTATAGTAAAAACTATTGTATTAGGAAGTACAATTAGACCAGCCTGAGAAGATCATAAATATATTTTGGTTGAGTTTTGAATGAACAGCATGATTTAATGACGTGAAAAGAAAAACAAAACGATCCAAGGAATATTTCTGCAAAGGTTCCTGGTTAGCGAGATGCTGACACACTTGGAGAACTAACAGGTAAAATTAATTCTTCCTGTTAGACAACCAATGTGTATCAGGAAAAACTGATACACAAAATGACACACATAATTTCATCTTTATAAAATGTCTGCAATATTAAATTCCTGTTATGGGTAAGAAATGATTATTGTGATATTTTCTTCATTGTTGTTGATGCCCTCCTAGCTTATATAAGACAATTATTTACTATTTATATGATTTTAACCTCCAGTAAAGGGAAGAAAATGTATTGATTAAATGTTAATGTAAAATGTCTTATTGCTAAAAAAATTAAATATGATAAGGATTACCACTGGACAAAAAAAAAACCATATTCACTGGCAACTTGTCACTTCACTGAGTTAGGTTTAATTTCATTCAATATCATGGAATTCTCATCTTCAGTATTTATTTTATCAATGTTGAAGGCATGGTCTTACTAGTATATTTCAGATCTAGCGTCAAGTAACAACTGAAACAATTACTATCAGAAAGAACAGCTCCATATTAATTATGCTAAAACTCACTCATCATTTTTGGTCGATGTTCTTCTACACCCACCTATAAAACGCTGAAAATTCTCCCCAACAGGTTAGCTCCATTGTAGATGGAGCATTATGGAGCAAAATCATCCTGACATGCATATGATACTGCTCAAAATTCTAAACTGTATAAGTGCCTTGTAAGTTATTTTATTATTGAGGGGATAGAAATGGAAACTTCCTGCCTACAAAATATCCCGAGTCACAGTCAAATATTTTATGCTTCATCATACAAAATTCCATGGTTATATTAAAGCTTTAGTTCAAATCGCTGACTAGATCCAAAACCACATTTGAATTCAAGTCCTTAAACTACTGTAAAGCACGCTTGCAGAACAATATTGGTGCAGAGATTGGCGCAGCCTTCCATCTAGGTAAGAACACAAGTAGGGCTCTTTGTCTTTTCTATAACAATGCCATGTTTGCAACCAATCCAATTAGAATACAAAGCAGATCTAAATTTGTATTTGCATATATATAGCCCCTCTGCTGCAAGCACAAGGTGATGAAAAGTAAAACCTGAAAAGAGAAATTCAAATTAAATAACTAACCAAAATGATAATAACAACAACAAACATCACCATTGACGGGAAGCACAGTGTGCTGAAACCATGAGTCTGCTGGAATCTGGAACCAGAAGAAGTCGGTGAAGTAGAGAGGTTCATGTTCTGCATAACACAGGGGCAGAAGGGCCCCAAGCAAGATGGGACACGAGCCAGTCTAGCTCACTGACGCAGGCCAGCTGCTGGTCTGCGCCTACCTTCCATACTTCAATCCCTCCCGAGTGGGGAAGAAAAAGTAAAACTGTTTCCCATCACCACCTGGGATATTTTTTTTATTTTTTATTTTTTTCACAATGACACTGGAGCTAATGGGACACAGGTAGAGCTTTGCAACAAAAACCAAATGAACCATGGCTTCCAAACAAGCACAGAATGTGGAGCAGTGGGAACTCGCCTACATTTCAAAAATTACCTTGTTGAGGCTGTGCATGTATAACAATCAATTTCTCTCCTAGGTGTACACGGAAAACATGTACAAGAAAAAAAAAGATGAAATAGTGTCATTTGAGACAACATGGATGGATCTTGATATTATTATGCTAAGCAAAATAAGTCAGACAGAAAATGTTAAGAATCATATTAAAAATCATATGACTTCAGTCATATGTGGAATATAAAACTGAAAGCAACAAATGAGAAAGAAACAAAAACTCATAGACACAGACAACAGTTTAGTAGTTACAGTGGTAACCAGACAGTAAGGGGGAAGGTGGTACAAGAAGGAGAAGGGGGTCAAATATATGCTGAAGGAAGGAGAACTGAATCTGGGTGGTGAACACACAATATGATATACAGATGATGTATTATAGAAATATGCACTTGAAACCTTAATAATTTTACTAACCAATGTTACCCCCAATAAATTTAATAAATAAAAAAATGTTTCCAGCTGCACAGAAACAGTTTAAAAAATTAGAAACAATTTAACTGTATCTCAATAACAAAAGAGATAATTAAAGTTTGTATATTCATAGAATGGAATATATGGAGTTAAACTGAATGAGCTAAAGCTGTATGTTTTAGCCATCTTAAGTAAACAAATAAAGCACGTGGCAAAAGGACTAATTCAGGATACCAATATATACAGTCTGATAACTTACAAAACTTTATAAAATATTATATGTGAAAGCAAGCATCTATAGTAAGAATATAAAACCATGAATGAGAATGATGAACCTTAAATTCACAGGAACAGAGAAGGACAGAAGGGAAGCAATAAGAGCGGAGGAAACTATGGTCTCCATCTGTGTCTATAAGCCATTAGTACTTATATACCTAAACTAAGATTGAATTATTTAATCAATAACTATATTATGCACACACTATGGGTGCGGCACTATTAGGCACTGGGAATAAGGAATAAACGAAACAGATTAAAAGACTAAAATTCCTGAACTCACAGGGCTTCCTTACAGTCTAGTAAAAAAAGAGAAGGCAGAGAAGAAACAAATAAGTGAAAATACAAAGTGTTTCCCATAATGACAATCGCTATGAAGTAAAATGTAACCCAAAAGAGAGATATGGAGAGCTGGTAAGATGGTGCCGTTGTAAACCTAGTCATCAGAGAACGCCTTACAGAGAAAGCCTCACTGAGAAAGTAATATTTAAACAAATACCTAGAAAGGTGTGAGTACAAAATAAAAGGTTGTCTGGAGGAAGAGTTCCTGGTAGGTGGAAGAACACATGCAAAGTCCTTGAGGTTGCAGTGTGCCTGGCAAGCTCAAAATGAAATAGACATAGAGGCACACTGTAAACAATAAAAAGCTATGCAAAGAATAGTTATGCTGTTAAAGTTAATTTAACAGAACTATCTGGTTAGGTGGGAAACAGAAAAATGTATAACCCATGGATTCACACTAAGAATAAGTCATAGAAGAAGGAAGGAAAGTTGAGGAGATAAACTACAAAAAGTAGAAATGTTAGTTTTCCCTAGAAATTTTCCAGATTCCCAGTCAACTCTCTTTTATCTGGAAAAGAAAAAAAATGAGAGGAAGAAACATGTCGCAGAAATATATGAAGTGCTTCTCCATACCCCTTCTCCTATGCATCCTACCAGAGATGGTTAATTTTATGTTATCCCATTGATGAGGCTCTGGTGCCCAGTTGTTTGGTCAAACACTAATCTATTGATAGATGTTTCTGTAAAGGTATTTTGTAGATGCAATTAACATTTACAATGAATTGACTTTAAGTAAAGAAAAGTACCCTTCACAATGCAGGTAGGCCTCATGCAATCAGCTGAGGGTCTTACGAGCAAAATCTAAGGTTTCCTAGGAAAGAAACAATTCAGCCTCAACACCGTAACAGGAATCCTGCCTGATTTTCTAGCCTGCTGGCTAGCCTTATGCACTTGGACTCCAGACTGTAAAATCAACTCTTCTATGAATTCCCAGCCTGCCAGCTTGCCCTACAGATTTCAGACTTGCCAGCCCCGCTAATTGAATGAGTCAAGTCCTTAATCTTATATTCCCCTGTCTGGAGAGGCCTTACTGATACAGATTTTTGTGCTGTGACGTGAGGATAATGCTGTAATAAGTACCTAAAAATGTGGAAGTGGCTTTGGAATTTGGAAATGGGTAGAAGGTGGAAGAAGTTGGAGGAACTTAATTGTAAAAGTCTAGATTGTCTTGAACAGAATATTGTTAGAATATGAACATTAAAAGGCACTTTTGATGAGGTCTCAGAGAGAAATAAGAAACATGCTATTGGTCACTGAAGGAAAAGTGATCCTTCTTATAAAGTTGCAGAGAACTTGGCTGATTGTGTTCTGGCTGGAAGCAGAACTTGTAAATGATGAACATGGATATTCAGCTGGGAAAATTTCCAACAAAAGGCAGAAGGTGTAGCTGGTTTCTCCTTGCTGTGTATAGTAAAATGTGAGATGAAAGGCATAAACTGAAGTAGACATTACTAAGCAAAAAGGCACCAGAACTTGATGATTTAGAAAATTCTCAGCCTATATAGGCAGTGTGCTCTAAAAACAGGTCAAGAACAAGCATTTGCTAAAGGGATTCACTGTGTGACTTGTGGGTCCAATCACCTATCTCAGCAGATGTCAGGGAGAGAGATGCAAGTATCCAGGAAAGATCTGTGTGAACCCTTTTGTCTGATGGCTTGGATCCCGTGACTTGCATAAGAGGTGGAAAAGGTTTCCTTGTGTTTTTTTTTGTTGTTTTTTTTAAAGTTATACCAGCACACTGTCTGCCTTGATTGAAAGAAACAGAGACGGGATGAAATGAAGAAAAAATGACTGTAAAGGGAGAACCACAGACTCAGAGGCCTTGGCTAAGGACCTCTTCAGTCCCAGAGGGTAGGGCCACCTCCTCAGCTCCAGCCAAGGGGACAGGGCATCGGCCCCAGAGAACTGTTCTCTAGCCTTAAACCTAATGGAATTTGCTCTGCTGAGCTGCAAACTTGCTTTAGACCAGTAGACGGACCCTTTTTTCCTTCTAATTTCTCCCTTTGGGAAATAGGATGCCTATTCCATATCTGTCCCACTGTTATATCTTGGAAGCAGATGACTTGTTTGCTTGGCCTCACAAGTCCATAGATGGAGTGGAATTTTGCCCCGTGGATGGGCCATACACCCAGTGTCACCCTTAACTGATTTAGATAGAATTTGGACTTAGAGTCAATGTTGGAATGGTTAAGACTTTGAGGGATGTTGGGATTGGGTGAAAATATTTTTTACATGAGAAGGACTTGAGTTTGGGATGGGTCAGAACGTAGGCTGTTATGTTGAATTGTGTCCCTCAAAAAAGATATGTTTAAATCCTAACTTCCAATACCTCAGAATGTGATCTTATTTGTAAATAGGTAATGTGGTTAGTTAAGATAAGGGCAGACACCTAATCTAATATAATAGGTATCCTTATAAGAAGATGGCCATGGAAAGATCCAGAAACACAGGCAGAATGTCACCTGAAGATGGAGGCATAGATTGGAGTTATGCTTCCACAAACTGGGGCTATCAGAAGGTAGAAGAGGAAAGAAGGATCTTCTCCCAGAAGCTTCCAAGAAAGGCCAGCCTAGCTGACACTTTGATTTCAAACTTCTAACCTCCAGAATTGAGAAAGAATAAATTTTTGTTGTTTTAAGCCATCTAGTTTGAAGTTCTTTGTTATGACAGCAAGGAAGTGCTCTATAAGGATTTACAGTCTACAAGGTAAAGTTTTATATAAATTCAAGTGATTCTCATACTACACAAATGAAGGAAGCACTACTATTATTGTTATAACTCCCTTTTGAATCACTTAACAGAGGCTCTTATGGGTTATGTGATTTACTGATGAATGACAAAGCAACTTAACTGTGATGTTGGGACTCTGAGCTAGGTTTTCCAACACCTACACCATTTACAACATTGAAAACACTGATACTCTCAGTCTCTCTCCTTTTTGGATAGACCTTGTGTGTTTGTATGTGTGTGTGCCTGCATGCATGTGAGATATCTAAGGATTACTGACAGAGGGCCTTGGTGAACTTTTTATCGATTCATGGGATATACCTGATTATGGGCTAAAGGAGAGAGACAAACTTTTTGATGGTAACCTGATTTGCACATTCTCAATAGAAAACAGAAGTAGGTGAATATCCAAAGGACACAGTTCTGAATATATCCAAAGCCAGGTTCTGAATATAAATATCTAACAATAAAAGGTAAATGGAAGAATCTACTAAAAAACATGATAAAAAACCTATATATATTCAACTTAACAAAATGGTTAGGGTCTCAAATTTAATTTTGTAATCATCGCAAGTCAAATAATTGTTTTATATTTAGACTGTGTGCAGATAGCTTCAAACTTTAAATGCTCCATATTTATTTGTATACTTTGATTTGACTCGTATTTTAAATTTCCTTAATTAGTGAAACTTCAGCCACTTTCATTTCATCAAAATGAAATCTGGCAGTATTCTCTTCTCTAACCTTGAAAACATACATATATGTAAGCAAATCCATATACAGACAGAGGGACTGGCTTAAATAAACTATAAAAGTTTATATATAAATTTTAGCAGTGCCAAGTTTTAATCTGGAAAATATCACTCTATAACCACACATTAAATGCCAGTGCTTATTTAGTTACAGCTCTAAATGGAAATGTATAAGGAATAAAATATGATTTCCCTTTCAAAAACAACATAAGCATTGACTAATAAACCATTAATTCGATTTCTCAGCTGGTAAATAAAGACTTTAATTCTAGTCCCACACTCCCAATAGCTGTGGCTACTTTCCCTCTCTGGACCCAGTTCCTCATCTGTAAAATGTAATGTTCTTCAAAGTTCCTGCTAGCTCCACATTTCAATTACAAAATCATCAATCATTGTCTGACACTTAATTTCAGTTCAAGAGAAATATAAATGGAAAAGTGCATATATAACCACAATTACATTTAGTTTTTGATGCTTACTTGTCTTTATCACTTGAGTCTAAATACAACCAAAACAAGTTTCCCTGGCCTTGGATACTTGCTGAATAAAGATAACAATGGTCAGATAATCTAGAAAGAACTGAAATTCTCTATATAAATTCATCTAATTTGTGGATTCGGTGGTTTAAATAATGTATCTCTTTAGGTTGGGAACTCGATGCAGAATACTCATATGATTACTCTGTGTAGAAAAGACATTTATTTTTAGAAACTGACATTGAAAACTGTATAATTTAGTAAGCAATGCCTTTAATTATACCTAATTTATGGCATCACCTGAAATATAACTATATAATAACTTCATATCTTGCTATAATATAATCCCAAATGTTTGGGGAACAAATTGCCTAAGCCCCATAATAAAGCCTAATTTACTTTTATAATTATTTCAGCAAAGTACACATAGATATTTATAAATCACTATGATTTAGAAAAAGAAAACTAAGATTACTTTTAATACTGTCATATAATATTATGTAAAAATGAAATTTTGGTAATTAAAGATTCAATGTTATTTTCAAAATTTCAATGTTACGCGAAGTTTGAAATTTTCCTGACTAATGAAGACTTGGCAGGCTATATAATGTACTATATTATTTTAAGTTATGATTAATATATTGCTAGCCAAGAGGTTTAAGAATGACAATAGTTTTATAAAAACGTTTAAAAATTCTGTTTCCCTCATACAAGCAGACTCCTTCATTAGTTTTAACTCAGTACAACTCAAAAGCAAATTTTTTTCTGTCAGCCAACATTTATAGAATTTTTCATGGTTCTTGCATTAAGCAGAGAACATGACATCTAACACTGATATTAAAGGAATAATAAAAAAAACACGTCTATAATCTACAGCATAGTTTAACATGGGATTAATTTGTATAATTTAAAAATTACCTGAATAGAGAAAGAACATGAATTTGACACTTTTCTCAGGGCTTAGAGCTGAAAACAGAGGCAGCTGATCGTTAACTTTTAGCCAGGAGCAGCCTTGCACCCATATCTCAAGAGACTCTCTGTTTTGCCCTCCCCTGTTCCGTTTCTCAAATAGGGGAAAGGTAGCCCTCTCTCTCTCTTCTTGAACTTAACTTTGACATGCACAATAAGTTCATACTTTTCACAGTTAAATTTAACTTGGCTTAAATTATATCCTGGGTCAAAGAAGGTGACCAAGTCTGGCACTCTGAACTGCTAAATTTAATCTTCTGATTCTCTTTCTCTCACGTTGATATTGCCACATTTTCAAGTGTATGCACAATCACATGATTAATATCATGTATAGTAAACACTAAACAGTATTATAATATCTACATTAATGTGTCAGTAAATCTTCACCATGTTTAAGACTAGATAACTCAGTAAGTTATAAACAACAATAAAGAGGTCAAGGTCATGTGCTGACTCCCTTGAGAACAATTTAGTTTCATTTTGCTGCTTAATCACACATTGCACTCCTTACTTGGCCAGTCATTCTGTAAATGTCTGCTCATATCACAACAGTCCTCCCTAAGAGTGATGCTGAATCTGCTGGTAGGTCAGTGTTGCCATTTTTGTTTTTGAAGAAATTACAATAAGCTTTGGAGAAATAACGAGCTGTCATTTATTGGGTATTTCTCATGTTCTTGTTAGGTGTTTTACCAAACAATTTACATCCATGATCATTCTCTAAACCATATAAGATAGACATTATGATACAAGCTTTAAGTATGAGGACCCTGAAGCTCAGAGTTTTGATTACTTATGTAAGGTCAGGTAGCTCATAGATATTGGGTCCTGAATTCCGATTTTGTTTTGTCTGGATCCAAGGTCATGTTCCTCTCCACTGAACAGCAGTCCAGCCTTTCCATGGTCATAGGGTGAGGGGAATTTGATTTTTCATGTGAAAGATGCCAATATTTAGCACTAAGCAGTAGTTGTAAAATATGCTTCCCAAAGATTTTAATAGGCTGCATATCTAAATATATATAATGGTTACAATATAAATAGGTAATAACATAAATAATCTCTGGACATTTCATCTAATTTGGGCAATTAAAATCAAACATTTTTACAAAGTAAGATGTTATTTTCTGTCTCTTCTATTAAAAACTTAAGTTCAAAAAATAAAATAAAATAAAAGCTTCAGGTAATTTTGCCTAGTACAAAATTAAACATACACTGAGATTGTAATACACTGAACAAATCATGCTATGGACTACACAAGTATGTGCTACATCTGACAATCAAAAACACACAATGTTCTTACTGAGAACTCTTCAAATACCTTTGTCCCAACACAGCAAAGTTCTTAGTAGCTAGTATATGTTCATTACAGTTATTTGGGGTAAAATTACCTGATGTAATTTAGGTGATTAATTGATTACATATAACTCCATTTTGTACTATGTAGAGATACCTCAAGGGACTTTCTTTTTCAAAAAAAAGTGGAGTAATAAAATTTCAATGCAGTTGTTTGCTTGATCAACTACTTATATGTAATAAACATACGATAGTAAGACTATATTTTATGCAAATAAATGATTACATAGTAACTTTATTAAGTAAACATGTTTATTACAAGAGTGCTAAAGTTAAAAAACTCTTATATGTATAATTCATTTTTAGTTAGTATTATAAAAGTTCTAAACTTAAAAGAGAAAATACAAAGATATACCTAAGTTTGTTCATATAACAATTATGTTATCAAGAAAGTAACTTGACAACATAGGATCTATAAAAATTAGAATTGGCAGGAGTGTGGACAATAATTTATTTTTTATTTATTTTGTATGCTTTGCTTATTAGGTTTTTTTATTAGTTTCAGGTGTACAAAGCAATACAATGGTTAGACATTTACACCCCTCACAACTGATAACCCCCCAGTATACTGACACCAACGACTATATTCCCAATGCTATACTCCACATTCCGTGATTATATATATGCGTATATAATATGTATATTAATAAAATATATAAAATATTATATATATATTTAATTATAGTTGACATTCAATATTATTCTACTTCAGCTTTGGGTGTATAGCACAGTGGTCAGGCATCTACGGTCTATGAAGTGATCCCCCTGATAAGTCCAGTGACCATCTGGCACCCTGTGTAATCTTTACATTACTGATTATATTCCCCATACTGAATTTTATATCCCTGTGACTATAATATGACTACTAATTTGTATTTTCTAATCCCTTCACCTTCACCCCCATCCCTGTCCCCCATCTATCAACCATCAGTTTCTTTTTCCATATATCTCTAAGTCTATTTCTGTTTTATTTGCTTATTTATTCTGTTCTTTAGATTCCACATATCAGTGAGATCATATGACATTTGTCTTCCTCAGTCTGACTTATTTCACTTTGCTTATTGTTTTCTAAAACAGCCTAGAAATTTATTTGTTTGCTTGATACATTTTATATAGAAAGGTTAAGACTGATTTTGCTTATTGTTATTACAATATTAAATCCTTAAAAAAATTACTATCCAAGTGATAGAAACCAAAGTCTGTTAACTTTACAGAGCCTGTAAGAAAAGTTTAAAGAGCTCTAATTATAAATTATATATTTGTTTTCTATACATAGAACTTATTTTTCTTCACATAAGGTATTTCTCCTACTAAATTATTTTAACATCTTAAGTATACATTTTTAGCACATCTTCCAAAAATTCAAAATTAAGTAATTTAAAATTAGTGTTTGCTGAAGTTGAAAAAAATAGCAAATACAACTAAGTGACTTTAATAAGCAACTTTTGACATCTATGTAATCACAGTAAAACTTTATAAGTTGGCTCATTTTTTTTTTTTTTACGAGAAATTTACCTTATTTAAATCACAGGGAAATCATGTTCTTAAAGTTAAACAACTGAGTTCTGTGGAATATGAAATAAATATGACAGTCATGTTTGCTACATAAACCTTTAAAAAAAGAAAAGCCAAATGCTTGTTCAACAAGAGCCATCGGGAGAAAAGATCTGAAGGTGACTGACCTTTGTCAAGGTTACAAATTCTCAAGTGCAATTCCAAAAATATGATAATGTGAGTTGGTTTTTTTTTTTAATTCCAATTTCCAAAATTCTTCAATAATGCAGGTATACATGAGAGAGAGAAACTAAAGTCTCAGTGGAGAACCTTGATGAATAGCATTTGTGCTCTTGGAACAGGTTACTAATTCCACTTTTGAAACATGACAATAAGTTCTTGGCAATGAATTTGTTTATAGTATTATTCCCAAGTTCTATGCAGCATTTGCATGTTTCCCTTGTGAGATTTTGATGTTGTTGTTTTTTTTGCTTTATGAAGAAGGAGTGAAAATGGAGTTCATGTGGAAAACCCAAATTTTTCATCTGAATAAAAAGTGCAAGAAATTCTGCAGGGAAGAAATCTCAGGTATATATTTTGGGTGAGAAAGGGCAGTAAACTAGTCAGAAGACACAAAGATCAAATTTCTCACAAATACAGTGGGACTCTATTAATGGATTGCTTTTCTAATCTGGATTAAAAAAAAACATATTAATTTCCTGGAAAAAGCACCATAATCTTAGCATTCATTTAGCAAAACTGACTGTGAATATATAACTTTATGAATTCTAGAATTATAATGGAGCTATAAGTCAGCATATACAGGAGAAAGAATTCCAGGTTTATTCCCTGATTTAGTTATCCCTGAGTTATAATGTAAAAAGGACTTTTGTTTTAAACTTTGATAAGCATAAAAGGAAAAAAAAGTCTTTAGTTAAATTTGTTTTCATGGAGGAATTCTTTCAATATCACAGGAAAATATAATGGGAGCAAGGTGGTCCTAAACACAATATATACAAGTATTCTACCATTTCAACAAATTTCCCCCTTTCTGCTGACAACAGTAGCTCACTAATAGGACATAATTATTATAAGTGATTTGAGTACATGGAACATTTAAGACCCTTCCTTCTTTGACTGTTATCCAGTCGATAGAAGATCTTATATATTCAGCCAATACAAGAACCATGTTCAGAAAGACAGTTCTGTAAAACTATCCCCTCACCCAGAACCTTTGATTTCTCTTCCCTCTCTACCATCACCCTCTGCATGCACTGTGGCCCCACAGCTTTCTATTAAATGAGCCAACATTGTGCCAGGGACTCGGCTGGAAGTCTCTGAGTCAGCAACTCCGTCACCCCTTCTCTGCTATCAAATCAAAGTTGCCAATCCTAGTAGATCCTATTCTACAAGGGCTCAAATCTATTTCTTCTCCTTCTTTCCCACAGGCACCACTTAATTTTAATAAATTTGGTATCTTCCCAATTGTTATCCCAACATCCAATCTCTCTACTTGAATAAAACCTCAATACCTTTGCCTAAATCATACATAATAGTGAATACAACCTCAGACCATGACACGCTCCTAGTTAAAACTGGTCAATAACTTCTCACTTCCCGCCTCCAACACCCACATACCGCCACCATCTACACACACACACTGAGACTGAGACACACACACACACACACACACACACACACACACACACACACACAAGTACCAAGGGATATGTTATTTTATAATGTGATCAAGTATGTAATTTCTATCTATTGTTATAGCCAATAATACCAACATAGGTGTTTTAATGTGCTTTGGTTTTTCACTGCCATTAAAACCCATTATTTCTCCTGGTTTTAAAAACACTACAAATAGGTTAGAAATTAAGAGAATATGAGAGAGCACCGAATCCTAAACACTAGACCACCAGGAAATCTTATACCTGAAACTGATGTTGTATAGTATTGTACGCCAACTGTAACTGAATATGTGGATGGTCACAGGATGTGGAGTATACTGTGGAGGGGAGTCAGGGGAGTTGTGATAGATATGTATGATATGGGGGTGGGGGGGTGGCGAACTGGGGGAGCGGGGTTGTCACTTTGGGGGGTAAAGAGTATAACTATTGCATTGTGTTGTACACCTGAAACTAATAAAAATAAATTTTAAAAAAAAGAGAATATGAGTAAATAGAGTTTAAGAATATGAGTGCACCTCCTAACCCATTCATCCCTCACCAGCAATGAGATGCTTACACAACCCAAAATAAGTTTATATCTTTGATAAAGTTAATAAAAGCTTTAAATGTTTTAAATTATTTTAAATGAAAGTATAAAAGTTTCAAATGCTGATGCCATGGAATATAAATAAGAAAAATAGAATGGTTATTGTCAAAAAGGCCAGAGATAACAAATTCTGGAGAGGATGTAGAGAAAAGGGAATGTTGGTAGGAATGTAAATTGGTGCAACCACTATGGAAATCAGTCCGGAGGTTCCTCAAAAAACTTAAAAATAGAACTACTGTATGACCCAACAGTCTCACCTCTGGGTACATATCCAAAGAAGATGAAATCACCATCTTGAAGAGATACCTGCACTCCCATGATCATTGCATCATTATTCACAATAACCAAGATATAGAAACAACCAAAAGGTCCATCATCAGATAAATGGATAAAGATATATAAAGAAGATTAAAATCCTGTCTGTTGTGACAACATGGATGGGCCTCGAGGGCATTATGCTAAGTGAAATAAGTCAGACAGAGAAAGACAAGTACTATATTTACATATGGAATCTAAAAACACCAAACTCATAGAAACAGAGAGTAGAATGGTGGTTGTCAGAAGTTGAGGGGTGGGGAAAGAAATGGGGAAATGTTGGTCAAAGGATACAAACTTCCAGTTACAAGATGAGCAAGTTCCAGAGATCGAAGGCATAGCATGGTATTCATAGTTAACAATACTGTATTGTATATTTGAGAGTCATTAGGACAATAGAGCTTTAATGTTCTCACCATAACAACAACAAAAAAATGGCAATCATGTGAGGTGATGGATGGTTAACTAACCTATTGTGGTAAATATTTTGCAATATATACGTGCTTCAAGTCATCACATTGTACACCTTAAACTTACACAATGTTATATGTCATCTATATCTCAGAAAATCTGAGGAAAAATAAAGAACTGTAAAGTCATGTGGCAAAAGCAGTTTATAGGAGTCATAACCATGACCTAGGACTTGATAAAAGTCCTATGGCTTCAATTATTTTATTCCTCTCTGATTTCCTGTGTGAACTAGATTGTCTAGCAGCAGACTGAGCACATTGTGTTTTTGTCTGCCCTGTGGCAGCCTCCAGCCTCATCCCCTGGGGAACAAGCTACTTCCTATTATGGTATAGCATAACTCCTTGTTGTCCTTCTTCATTCTTCACTCTATTCTAAAGAATTCTTTAAAAAAAAAGAAAAATTTGATTTAGTGTTAGAAAGGTTGGGTTCAGACCTACACCCTACATCTTGCCATAAACAAGTTACCTAACATCTCTGAGTCTCCGACTTCTCACCTACCTATTGGCTTCACGTTTCCTAATGTAGACACTTCTGAAAAAATAACATTTCAGTCTGTTCCATATCTGATTGCCAAATTTGAAACAAAAGAAAAAACTAAGCAAGTACAGACATTTCTTTTCCATATGTGCCTTCCTATGGAGGAAGGTACATTCTGGTTTGGCAATAGCATGTGATAATTTTGCTAGGGCAGATTCTGCTCATATGAAAGGAAAGCCTAAATTTTGGGATAAGTTCAAATTAGAAACTTTATTTGACCATATATCCAAGCCACATTTGCCACTTTAGCATCAGATTTAAGAATCAAATAGATGAGATGAGGGGACTAGCTGAATCTATTTTTTCCATTATATTAATGAATCAATTTAACCAACATTTAATTAACAGCTAGCATACAAAAGCTATTATGTTATGAATAGTAGAGATGCCAGGATAAGACAGGTTTTCTTTTCTCAAATAGTCATTCTTCCATGAGGAAAAATAGATTCATATACAAGTAACAAGTCAGAATGATTAAAGATAAAATAGAGATATAAAGTATTACTAGAGTTGCCATATACTATAATACATTGCATAATTTAACTCATCACCTCACATATCCTATAGGTAAGAATCAAAATCATAAAACCTCCTCAACATATCTGTGATAATATCATAAGGCTGTTTAGCACTGTTAAGATTTCATTGTCAAGGGAATATAGAAAAGCCCCATGTATAGGAAACAAATATATTCATTATTAACCAGATATTCCATGGACACATTAGCAAATGTGACCGGTTTGCTCATAACAGGAAGTTTCGATTCATTATTTCTGGACCATAACATGAATGGAGAAGATTAAATGTTCAATGTAAATTTTTTCCTAGCTTTCAGACACTACCAAAAGTATATAAATCTGACCAATTCAGACTGAAAGAAAAAGTCTAATCCTTTGGTCATCAGCATTGATATCAACCCACAGAATCCACAATCTATACGAAACAAATGACAACACAATGAGTGGGTTAGTGGAAGTTTTAATAGGGAGAATATAGTTGTGTATGCTCTGCTTACCTCCCTAGTGATTTCTTGTTGTGGTTTCAGGAAAGGCATATAGAAGTAAAGAAGGTATTTGGTATGTAATCTACTTAAAACCTTTCACTCATTCCAGTGACATTTTTTGCTCAAATAATTTTTTTTTTTTAATTCTACTCTCTGTCAACTGCTAGATTAGAGTTAAGGCAAAAGCAAGAAATGGGGATATCCTTTGTAGGGTCACTGTTCAAAAGTTTCTCTGAGGCCACATGAAGATATATATATATATATATATATATATATATATATATATATATATATATATATATTTCCACACAGTTAAGTGCCCTGCGGAAAGTTTTTTTTTTTAATTTTCTGTGAGTTTTAGCTGTATCCAGGCAAATGAAATGCTAATCAGCAAAGTATGGGAGGAATGGGGTTGTAAAATAGAAGTTGAAGGTATTGACTAAAGGGCACCACTAAGATGCAATATGCATTTGAGGAAAAACAGAAATCTCATTTAACTAAAAGTATATAATGTGATTACCTGTGTCTGTTTCTTAACCACATACTCAATAAGCCTGTGATTGCAGCTGATACTCAGGATATACAATATGCTATCTTAGCTTATAAGGAATAGTCAGGGACAAACCAGTTCCCTTAATAAACCATGTGTGCAAAGGAACCATATGATATATTACAAGGGATCTCAACAAGCATATGCTTAAAATGGGACAAAAATTAACAAATCAAAGGGGCAAATATCCCCCAGATTGACCTAATATCACTCTGGCATAAACCACTCTACTCTCAAACTTCGATTCTCACAATATCTTAGTTTTCTATTGCTACTCTAACAAACTACCACAAACTTAGTGACTTAAAACAGCTAAATTTATTATCTTATAGTTCTGGAGCTCAAAAGCCTCACAGGATTAAAAAATCACAGTATCACTAGGAGGCCTAGGAGAGAATCTGTTTCCCTGTCCTTTCCAGCTTCTAAAAGGCATCCACATTCCTTGGCTTACAGCTGCATTCCTCCATTTTGAAACCATCAAGTTCAGGGTGAATCCTTTTCATGCTATCCCCTCTCTTTTATTTACCAGGACCCTGATGATTACATTGATCCCATGCACTTAATCAAAGATAATTACAAGGTCATCTAATTAGCAACATTAACTTTCCTTCACCATGTAACACATCATTTTCATAGAGTGCGGGGATTACCATGTAGGGAGCCATAATTCTGCCTACCTCATGGACGTACCAAGATTTGCTCATGAACTTGAGGTAGAAGACAGAATACAACCATATACTTGGTATAAGAACTGTTCATGGCAAACAGGTAATACAACTTGGTAAATTTATCACACTACTCTTATAGTTAAAATATGTAGCAATCCAATGCAAAAAGGAAATTTGACCAATTATAGTTTCTGAAAAGTCTTTTTTCAGATATGAGAATATCTGATTTCAAATTTTTTGTCTTATGCAATCTTGCACAAGACATTCACAGTGCTGAGCATTAGTTTTCTCATCTGCACAGTGAGGATAATAATTTCTGACCTGCTTTATACCAGGAGTGCATTGAGGATCAAATTAGGTTAAATCATGAGTGTTGAAACTCTTTTAGTAACAAAGCCCTATACAAAAATGTGAATATAACATATCCAAATATCATTTCTGTTATTTTTTTAAAGTGTACCAAGGACAAAGATAAATAACACAAGTATATACCTATAGCCTGCCACATTTATTTTAAAACCAGCATTCACCTTAGTAATAATAACATAATTCTTTTATTATTTAACTTTACCATTTATTACCTTTATAATGTCCTTTTGATGGAGGGCTTATATTTCACTTTATTTTATATACAGAAAAACTGAAGCTTAATCTCTTGACCAAGATCACACAGAATATGGAATCCCAGAAGGACTAAAGGATAAAAGTGACTTTAAAAATCCATTCTATTTTTGAAAATAAAATTCTCACTCACATCACCATCCACCAATTCCACAAATGGCATTACTTAGATGACAAAACAGAAGAAAATGTATTACCCACTGTGGGTAGTCACAAAAAGTTCTATTGGCACAGATTCCTAGAGTGCTTTGGTGGCTGAGATTCCCATGGCTAAGGTTTCAGAGGACAGCATCACATTTTAAGATTGACTCCTAGAAGAATTGGAGAGAGAGTAACCATTAAATATTAAGATGCATGCTAAAAGAAAGAAAGAAAGAAAGAAAGAAAGAAAGAAAGAAAGAAAGAAAGAAAGAAAGAAAGAAAGAAAGAAAGAAAGAAGGAAGGAAGGAAGGAAGGAAGGAAGGAAGGAAGGAAGGAAGGAAGGAAGGAGAGAGAGAGAAAGAAAGAAAGCAAGCAAGCGGTATCCAACTGAAGAGACAGACACTTTGGATGTGCACACAAAGGAAAGACCATGTGAGGACACAGTGACAAGGAGGACATCTGCAAACCAAGGACTAAGGCTTTAGGAGAAACCAGTCCTGCCAACACCTTGATCTTGAACTTCACGCCTCCAGAACTGTGAGAAAATAAATGTATCTTGTTTAAGCCAAAAATAAAAAAGAAAGAAAGATATCCAACTTCATCTCCACAAGACAATAACTGTAGTTTTCTATTTTACTTGCTGAAACTGCTGTTTGCCTTCTGTAAATCTCCAAAGTTTTATTTAAAAGGCCCCCTTTAGATATGGACAAATTATTTAGTTAAATTAGTTCACATCACCACTGAGTCCATATGGTAACTATGGTGCCTGCCTTCATTTGTGCCTGCCTTTACATTTTATGTCTTAAGTCATATTTCCCAAAGTGGACAGGATTTTCCTGCAAAGACATCAAAGAGATTCACTTCAATCCAATGCATTTGGGATTTCAAAACAATAACTTGTTTTTAATTTTTGGGAGACTTTTCCCTCTACTTTTGGTAGAATATTGTATATGTGCATGCATATGTGTGTGTTTATAAGATAAGACCTTGAAATTTTTACAATTCATTAAAACAATTACATTAAATTTATTAATTAGGGCCGGCCAAGTGGTGCGGTGGTTAAGCGCTGGCTTGGGAAGCCAGCGGCCCCGATTCGGTCCCACATATGAGGGCCAGTGACACTGCCCTCAAAAAAAAAAAAAAAAAAAGGACATGTATTAATTAAAAAATTTGAACCAGCATTTCAGTAAGATTTCTAAGGTATAATAATAAAACAGAAACACTTTTAAAAGATCATTAAGTTTGACCATCAATTCTTATATGTTCTTTGATTATACAAACCCTGAAACAAGCCTTTGATTTCTCTCTCTAATCCTCTTAGGAAAAAAGAGAATATAG
The DNA here is from genome assembly GCA_033961575.1 of Aselliscus stoliczkanus. Lineage (NCBI taxonomy): Eukaryota > Metazoa > Chordata > Mammalia > Chiroptera > Hipposideridae > Aselliscus > Aselliscus stoliczkanus. Next base: position 147,132,230 of record CM066727.1, read on the forward strand.
TAGTATTTAACTCAAAATTGTTACTATTAAATTAAGTCAGTTAATATCTGTAAAATGCTAACACAGTGTTTGGCAACAAAATAATAATAATAACAAGAAGAAGAACAATTATTAATAATTGCTACTTAAGACAGTGAAAACAATATTAGTTTATATAGACGAATAAATATTGGATCCTTGCTGATTCCCAACTTGAAAAATACAAGACTTAAGTGTACAAGTACTGATATTTGTCTATTATTAAACCAATATAATTAATCAACTTTCAGATATGATCCAAAAAAATCAGATTGTTTTACACTAGCATAATATAGTGCAAAGTTTATTTAAATACATTTCACAGGAACAAAGACTAAAAGGAGAGAACAGAGGTAATACAATGTCATTTAAATAGCACTTGTAACGTTACCTGATTTGCCCAGAGAACCATGACACATGACATTGTAGTCTGACACAGAAGGAACCTTGTGCTGGCAGTGAACCTGCTTACTGTGAAGTTCCAAGACTATAATAAGCAGGCTGTGCACACAGAACTGTCTCACTTAGTACATATCACATGAAAACTTGTCAGTTCCACATGCCAAGAACTTCCTTGTAGTGATAATCAAATTTATTTGAATTTAGAATCAATATTAAAACATATTTTACAATATCAATGGTATTATTATACCACAAAAAGTAAAATTATATAATAAAGTTAGCATGTTTAAGGATATAACACCTTACTATAATTAATCTTCTTTCTTGCTTCACTGACTACCACTGAAATATATAATTCTGGATTCATTTCATTGACAGGTATGATGCTATGATGCTATCTATACTGGCATTATTTGTTATTTACAAAAATAGGGAAGCAAAAGTTCTCATTTGCTTTAATGTGCAAGTTTTTTTTAACAAAAACAAACCAAAAAGACCTTAAAAGATATATGTACGTGGATTGATATGTAAAAAAATAAGGACTAATTTTATAGTTACATGATTGTTTCTATTAAATAAAGATTTTCTAATAGGAGAGGTTGTTTAATAAAATGTTTTCTATTTGTTTTGGCATGCCTTTGACCCTCTGAGTTACCTCCAGCTTGTACAAGTTAGTATGCATGACCTTGTGAATCATGCATGTCTAAATCATAGAAGAGTTTCACAAAGACTTTCACTTACTGAAAAAACAAACAAACAAAAAAAACACTTCTTTTATAATTCCCTTAATATAAACCCAATACTAAAAGCTGAGGCTGTACTTCTAGAAAAGTCCAAAAACTAAGAGAAATTCCTTGATCCATTCCGCTAAAAATCAACACAAATAAAAAGAGGAAGTGAAAAAACAAAACAGGAATTTCTCAGCCTCTAGAAGATTATGTTAATGTCCAATCTCTTCTCCAAATATCAGGTAGGAAAAAATATGATATTTTTATTTCTGTAATTTCAGAGGCTAATATTTAGGTGATTTAAATGGCCATACTTTTAGAAAGAACCAGCAGCTATTTCAATGCTGTGTTTTTAATGTTCTGTGGTATCATAAAGCTGTGTCTGGTATATGGTCATGTCATAATTAATCGACTTAGGAATTTTAGATGCAACTGAAATGCATTACCCGGGGTTCATGATCTATTCTAACATGAACAAATTTTAATTAAAACATAAATAAAATATATTTTACAAAGGTGTTTATTAAAGAAGCTAAATTTGTATGATGTAGAGGAGAGAAATATATTATTCATGTGTACACATGGTTGGTTATTACCAACAGTGACAGAAAGGAAAAATTATATCAGCTGAAATAATTTTATTGCTATATTTGACAAAATAGACAAAAAAAATCCTCTTAAAATAAGGAACTGTGTTAGAAACCAAAGTAAAGTTAAAAGGAATATTTAACACTGTAAATCCACACTCAAATTTTCATGAGAAACAGCAGATAATCCTAGTTCCTCAGAATTGAAAAATTTTCCCTTTAACTTAACAGCAGTATCCAATCATATGTGTAAATATTCAGTGTTCATTGGCAATTAAGAAAGTTTCTTGAATAAAATATTAATTCATAATTCCATACTTTATAAGAGTAGTTAACATTAGTAGTAAAGCCAAAAATAACTAAGAACCCATCAAGTACTTTAAATTTCTTTTTTCTTACCTCACAGGCTCAGAAAACATGTTTATTTTGAATGACCAACACTATAGAAGAACTTAGAGTGACTATGATCAAAGCAAAAATGTAAAATCCCATCAGCTGATCAGTGGCTGGCTGACCCAAGGCATGTGAGGTTATTACAGCACAGGTGAAGAATAACATTTCTTTTGCTGTTAAATGACAGGCATACGACAACACACCACGTCACACTCTTCGATATCCAAAAACAAATCGTTGTTTTAAGTGTACACAACCACGAAAGGTGACTTTGAAAGTCACAAGAGACAGGTTCTCCAAAGCTTTGCTACATACAACTACAGAGATGGTATTTACAACTATTGTAGATGGCCATGTTTATGGCCAACTTCAAGAAATTCCTCTGCACTCCTTAATGAATAGTGTAACCTAAGATTTCTAAACAAGTGCAATAAAATTACATGAGTGGAATTTAAGGAAATGATTTACACCATCTTAGAGTGAAAATAAAGTGAGAAAACACTAGGATAAATAGTTTTGATGGCAGAACTTGAGCAAAAATATTGAATGCACTGATATTCACACGACTTTGTTATGGAAATGCAAATCATCTGCCCCTCTCATTGAAAGTCAAAGATGAAAGAAAATCACTCAGCATTGAAAACAAACATTATTTCCTTAATCCCATATTGAAAATTGACTATGAAGAGGGACAAAGCCAAAACACACTGCAAAAGCATCATCATGAGCTTGTCTTGTTAATGTGTTAAGTTTATCATACCTCTATGATGCAGGTGGGGGTGGTTGTGAGGGGGTCTTGCATAGGGAAATGTTAAGAGAGCCAAACAGATTGGAGCTTCTGTCAGATGCCAACCTCCACAGACAAATTTACATTTTTTTTAACTTTATGAAGCAAAAAACCAGGGCCATTAGCAAAATTTGTACATATGAACAGCATGCACAATTATGGTGAAGTGCTCTTAAGAATGTGCCTTAAAGACCTCCAACAGAGGGCGTGTGACTGACCAGGGGCACAAGCTGTTGAGCTATGAAATCCATTGTTGGATTTGCAGAGTCCACACTTCCACCACTGCTCCCAGCTGCCTACACCTAAGCAAACAGAGACACCAAAGTCAATTATTCCTAAAATATATGGGCCTCCTCTGATGATGGATTTTGCCCAGGGACTTCCACAAAAGCTGGCCTGACACATGCTGGATATTCATTAGTTATCTTTGGGGAAAATTAACTATTGTTATTATTCAGTTGTCAAGCCCATGAGCTGAATAAACATCAAAAATTGAATTTAGTAGATTGGGGAAGGGGGTTGTCAGTTTGTGAGGGATGTAAATGTCGAATTATTACATTGTTTTGTACATCTGAAACTAATAAAAAGAAGTAAAAAAAAAATGAACTCAGTGTGAAACTTAGTTTTAGGATGATTTTTGGCCTCCTAATGTAGTTTTAGGATGCTGAACTACAGCAAATGAGTTGGAAAACTACAGAGAGATAGTTTTTTTAAAGATTTTTATTTTTAAAAATATAGCTAAATTACAGTAATATATTAGTTTCAGGTATACACCATAATTATTTAACATTTATATACCTAATTATTTAACATTTATATATCCTTTATCTTCCCCCCTCCCATTTTTAAATTTTTCAATTACAGTTGACATTCAAAATTATTTTATATTAATTTCAGGTGTACAGCATAGTGGTTAGACATTTATATAATCTGAGAAGTGATCCCCTTATCGGGGATCAATGATATTGTAACAGCTATATATGATGTTAGAGCTAGTAGCTTGGGGAGGGAGGGTAGCATGTTGTAAGGGGTGTAAATGTCTAACTACTATGTTGTTTTGTATACCGGAAACTAATTTAAAAAAAAAAGTTATTCTCCTGACTCGTCAAGTACGCACCTTGCACTACATATATTTTTACCATATTATTGACTATATTCCCTATGCTTTACTTTACATCCCCATGACTATTTTGTAACTACAAATTTGTACTTCTTAATCCCTTCTCCTTTTTTATCCCTTTCCCACCTATTACCCTGATAAATTTAGTACCCAACTAACACCATACATAGTTATTACAATACTATTGACAATATTCCTTTTGTTATACCCTACATCCCCATGACTGCTGCATAACAAAAATTTGTACTTCTTAACCTCTTCCTCTTTTTCACCCACCCTCAAGCCTCCTCCCATCTGGTAAACATCAAAAGGTTCTCTGTATCTATGAGTTTGTTCCCCTTTTGTTTGTTGGTTTGTTTACTTTGTTCTTTAGATTCCACATATAAGTAAAATCACATTGTATCTGCCTTTCTCTGTCTGACATACTTCATTCAGCACAATACCCTCAGGTCCACCCATGCCACCACAGATGGCATGAGCCCATTCCCTTCCTGGCCAAGCAATAATCCATTGTGTATATGTACCACCTGCCTTTATCCATTCATCCACAATAAGAATAAGCATCCAGGCTGCCTCCACATCCTGGACATTGTAAGCAATGCTGCAAAGAACACACAGATACACATGTCCCCTTGAAGTAGCATTTGGATTTTCTTCAGATAAATACCCAGAAGTGGAATTACTGAGTCCTCCTTGTCTCTTGATATAGCCCTGGTTTTAAAACCCATTTTGTCTGGTATAAGCATTGCTCCCCTATTTTTTTTTTTTCTATTTGTCATTTCCATTTTTTCCATCCCTTTACTTTCAGTCTATGAGTGTTTGGATCTGAAGTGAGTCTCTTGTAAGCAATATATGTATGGATCTTGTTTCCTTATCCATTCAGTCATCCAACATTTTGATTGGAGCATTTAATGTATTTACACTGAAAGCAATTGTTGATAGATATGTAGTTATTGCCATTTTATTATACACATTTTTTTTTTCTCGTCTTAAAGAAGTTCCTCTAACATTCCTTGTAATTCTGGTTTGGTGGAGATGAACGCCTTTAGTTTTTTCTTGTCCTGGAAGCTCTTTATCTGTCCTTCGATTATTTTTTTTTTTAAAGATTTTATTGGGGAATTGGGGGAGGGCAACAGTGCTGGGGAACCAGGGAAGGGGAAAAGACAAGTTGTTGTCTTTTTGTTTTGCAGTCTAGTTGTAGAGGACATTGCTTCACTGGCCCATGTTGGTATTGTCATTGTGCTCTTCTCCAGTTTGGCAGATTGGTCGCCGGCCTCTGGACAGCTGCTCACTGTGGCTCTTGGCAGCTCACGCTGGCTGCCAACCACTCACTGTAGTTTATGGCAGCCCACTGCAGCAGGGGCTGCAGCTATGCCAACCCAGGGAATCACAGCGGCCCAGCTCCAGGTGGAGCTGCTGTTTACCAGTAACTGTAGAGGGCAGTGTCACTGGCCCTCATATGTGGGATCCAAACCAGGGTCGCTGGTGTCCCAAGCCAGCTCTTAACCAAAGCGCCACTCGGCCAGCCCATCTGTCCTTCAATTTTAAATGATAGCCTTGCTGGGTAAAGTAATCTTTGTTGTCATCTAGGCCCTTGCTTGTCATCACTTTGAATATTTTGTGCCAGTCCTTTCCGGCCTGCAAATTTTCTCTTGAGACATCAGCTGACAATCTTATGGGAGTTCCGTTTGAGTAACTAGTTGCCTTTCTCCTGCTGTTTCCAGGATTCTCTGTCTTTAAACTTTGGCATTTTAATTATAATGTGTCTTGGTGTGGCCCTGTTTTGGTTCATATTGTTTGAGACTCTCTGCACTTCCGGACTTGTATGTCTATTTCCTTCACCAGGTTAGGAAAGTTTTCAGTCATTATTTCTTGAAATAGATTCTCAATCCCTGGCTTTCTCTCTGCTCCTGATACCCCTATGATGCATTTATTGTTATGCTTGATGTTGTCCCAGAGGTCTCTTAAACTATCCTTATTTTCTTTTATTCTTTTTTCTCTTTGCTGTTCTGATTGGGTGTTTATACTACCTTATCTCCCAAATCACTGATTCAATCCTCTGCTTCATCTAGTCTGCTGATTATTCCTTCTAGTGCATTCTTCATTTCAGTGATTGTATTCTTCACTTGGTTGATTCGTTTTGTTTGTTTTATGTCCTTTGTTATGCTTGCTATCTTTTTGTTGAAGTTCTCACTAAATTTCTTGAACATCCTTATAATCATTGTTTTGAATTCTGTATCTGATAGGTTGCTTGCCTCCATTTTGTTTAGTTCTTTTTCTGGAATTCTCTCCTACTGTTGCGTTTAGGATGTATTGATTTGTTTCTTTATTTTGACTGCCTCACAGAGAGATGGATTTTTTTGTTCCATGTAAATATAACCAGTGAGAGTCAGAGATCATCTAAAACCTAAGTAGGCTGCTCCAATGCTCTCAATTACTCTTTGAGAATACTAACATCTCCATTTTTCAGAACTGGAAACACTTGGCTTGAAGAAAACAAGTTCTAGGGTTACACAATTTCAAGGACAGGAGCAAATATTACCACCTCGATTTTGTTCACCCTTTCCACAATGATGATACAGTCAGACAACATCTCTTTCTTTAGAAGACTCTGAATGCATGCATCAGTTATTGATGACTGGTTGGACTAAGTGATGTATAAAAACACTTCCAGTGCTAAACTTTGATGACTCTTATAAGCAACTGCACTTGAAAATGTCATATCTCTTTCATTTTATATAAGCTACTTTTCTTTATCATACTTTGTGGAACAGGTAAATCTACAGACCCAATTTAAATTTTTAAATTTGTGTTACATTTATCAAAGTGCTCAGGTAAGGCTATGTTGTTTTTAAATAGAGTGATGTTCCACTAAAATATCATTAAGCAAAACACTGTCCTAATAATCAAAAGATGACATATAAATCCTAAATAGTAAATAGTAAGTCATTATAGTGTAATGATTTGAAACATTAGAAACATATGCCTATGAAATGTGTACTAATGTCAAGTTTAGAATTTTTTACATAAAATACTATTAAGCAAGGTCACAAAACCAGAGAAATAAATCCAGTCAGTTTTATCCAAATTTTATATTGAACTGACCAACTGGATAGGTATATCAGCCCAACACCTCCAGAACTTTAGACAGCACAACCCTCACTTAGCTCAAACATTAATGTAGCTGAAGCCAGATCACAGCACTATTTCGAAACAAAATAGCAAAACACATTTATACCAAAGATCCATTTACAAATTTGAAGCCGTCAATTTCCACTGATGCCTCTTGTCTCTATCACTGTGAAGCCCTAAATAGACTGTTTCCTCTAATCATTTTTCCACTCTTTCTCAATTGCATTCAATACAGCTGCTTATTTTTTCCCCTTTGGATCATAGTCTCCACAGAACTACACTCCTTTTGATGTCCTTCCCAACATTTTCCATTGTACCCTTTAGAGCTCCCACTTTTTAAAATAAACATACTTCCTTATTCCTAACCTGGAAAATGTGTTGTCTCCACATTCTTTTCTCCTTGAGGACCTGACTTAAATAAAGTCTCTTGAACACATGCTAATTCCACACCTTCATGTCCAGAACAAAGGCTCAGCATAATCCCAGTTTCAGTTTGAGGCTTTCTTATCATTATTCCTTCAACTCATGGCAAAGAAATCTTTCTTTATTTAAATTCATTTCACCAAGTGATATCAACCTGAATATTGGGACTCATCAGGTTTCAGGTAATTTCTTCAAAATTCATTTCTCTTCATTCCAAAATCCCACTATAATCAATACCAATATCAATACCCATGCACTGCAACCAATAACCTAGTTAGAGAAGTCATGACCTCCATCTTCATCCTCCTTTCAGTAACCCACTTCCAATGTGAACCTCATGGCCATTCTGAATGCCTCTATCACTGGAGTCTTAAACATTGATATCCTATTTCCTATCTTTTATGCACCTTAAAAATATTATTCTATCAAGCCTGTTCTGGAATTTCCTTGAAACTTCAATTTTTTTCTCTGCTGCAATTTTGATCTTTGTTCAAATCCCAGTTCTGCTACTTATTAGTAAAATATCTTGAGAAAATTACTTAACTGGATCTTCAGTTTGTTTCTTAAAAATGGGAATAACACTTATACCTCATAAGAAAGAAGGGAATAAATGTGACAATCTACATATTGCACAAAGGGAAGTTCCTAGCACATTCTAAGTATACAATAAATATTAATGTCACCTATAATTACCCACATCCTCAAGTCGCTCATACATTTGTCTTCCTGCAAAAAGGAGCTTGAAACTTCCAAAATCAGAATGGACCCTACAATTATAGTACTGAGTAGAACAGGGGGAAAAAAATGGATTAACTGTACAGATTGATGCCACTGCACTTTCATAAATTTCAGTTTTAGCAGGACCCTCAATGTCTCTCCAGTAAGCTTTTCTCATACCTCTTGGTATCTTCTTCTCCTTTCCATTACAAGTCTAAACATCTTCCCCTCTCCTCAAGTCCCCTAAACTGCCCTCAGTTATCACTTGTAGTTCACCTGTTTGTTTGTTTTTTGGTTAAAATTTATTGGGGTGACAATAGTTAGGAATACATGGGTTTTAAGTGTACAATTCTGTAATATGTCATCTATATATCACATTGTGTGTTGACCACCCAGAGTCAGTTCTCCTTCCATCACCATATATTTGACCCCATTTGCCCTCATCTACCACCCTCTTCCCCCTGACCTGGCTTCTTGTTCACAGAGAAAATGAAAGCCATCAGACCAGGCATAAAGTCTCACAATGTCTTGTTCTTATCTGTACCCATTCCTATATCTCTATTAGTCCTTCATTCATTCATTCCTGCCCTGGTAGTGGAGGTAAGGCCCTTTCTAGTCAGCAAATAGATCCTCACCTACTTCAGAATAATTTTTTCTTGAGCTTTGAACATTTTGCCATCTGATCTGACCATTTTCCCCTTCATTCTCCTCTAATGTCACTTCTTCCCTTGCACAATATTTTCTAACAACGCTGAATTAACTCGTTTCCAGCTCATCCTAGGCTATTTCATACCTTCATGTCTTTATCATCTTAGTAGGCATCAATACCTATCAAACCATTGTCACCCCAATAAATGTTAACAATAATAATAATAAAAAAGGATAAGACAGTTTAGGTCACTAGGATTGTTTTGAGGTTCACATGACACATGAAAGTACTTTGAAAATATAATGCTGTCTTTCCATGTATGATATTGAAGAATACAGTGCCCTCTGGAAAAATAAAATACCAATTATTTTATACTATTTAAAGAAAAAAAAAATCCTCTTTCCACTTTTCTATTAGACAAACTCTTATGAATTCCCCAAGACCCAGCTTAAGAAGCCTCCTTTGTGAAAGTAATACACAAGGAAGACATAAAGGAGAGGATGACAGGAGGTACCGACAGGATGAGGAACTTCCAGGAAAGGTGATAATAGGGAAGCCCCATGATATGAGTATTTTCAAGTTGATAGATGATAATGAGCTTCAATTATGATATTGAATTTCTCGATTATCTTCTACCTTTCACATACATTTACTTCATGAAAAGCATTTCAGCTGCTCCTTGACAGATAAGAAATAGAGCCTTAAACCTTTCAGATGTGCAGGTAATTAACAAAACTGTCTCCAACTATAAGGAAATTACCAGTTTTCATATGCTGGTAAAGAGATTTTGAAAGGGAAGGGAGGAAAGAGAAGTCTAGCTACAATACACATTTGTTGGCAAGACAATCAAAATCAAATAAACAGAGATCATTGACCGATTTTTCTGCAATATTCATAAATTCCTTACATACCAGTTACTTATAATATCATTATAATACAAGCCTAAGGTATCTTCTGAAACTGAAATTTAGGATTTATAACCTTTTATAACCTATACATGTAGTATTTATTGCATAGGTATTATTGCATAACCTACACAAAAGTATTATTGTATAACCTACACAATGAAGACGAGCCTAGATGGCATTAATGTCTGGTAAAGTTTCACATTGTTTTGCTTTGTTTCTTTTTGTTTTGGTTTTTGGTTGTTTGGTTGTTTTATTTTGATCATCCAGCTTAATTAAGTCTTAAATGATACAAATTTTCCTGTTTTACTGCTATTTAGATTTTGTGCCAAATGTAAGCAATATATAAAGCCAAATATTCAAATTTATCTAATACTACAAATATTTCTAGTACAAAATCTCCCACATGCTCACAGATACATACAGCAGAAGAGATACTGATCTCTAAAGGGAAGTGTCATCTTTTCCATGGATATGTATTGTGTTTTTTTTTGTGAACAGAGGTAGGTCATTCTTAAGATAGTTCCAAAGTCACCTTCTAAAGCTAAAATAAAGACATGACATTTGGTAAATTTTCAAAACCTGCTAGGTATAATGCCACAGTTTTCTTCAATTCACCAAAATTCCCTTTGTGCTGTGGAAAGACGGCTGGAAGACTGATGTTTTCAAACTGTTCAGCTTGATTACACTGGTGTGGTACCACTTATCCAAAGCTATTTTAAGCATCTTCTTGGGTTACAGTCAGCTATATTGCAAATCTAATTACACTTGCCCACAGGAAAATAAGTACACGCAAACCCTGCTCTGTAATCTACTTAACAAAATGCACTATATTGTTCTTCATAGCATTTATCAAAATTGTTCTCATATAGTTCTTTATATTTCTAATGCTTGTCTCTTCCATATAAATTCCACAAGGGCTTGTGAATGCACTGTACACGCAGTATCTAGCCCAGTGCCTAGAGGGCCAATAAATATTTGATGAATGAATGAATGAATGAATGACCATGAAAGATATAACTAAATTTATATATATTTATGCTTGTCACTTTTTACTCACACTGAAAACATACACATATTTCAGAAACTCGTTGGGACCTAGTACAGCGTAGTAACAAAGCACAGACTCCCAATTCAAACAAAATGGACTTAATACCATATCTGGTATTTGATAGTTCTGTGATCAAAGACAGGTAGCGTGAACCCTCTAACCCTCTGTTTTCTCATCTGTAAAATGTAAACAATCACATTATAGTAAGTATTATAGATAATAAGTATAAAATTATGCAGCACAATCCAAAGCATGGAGCAAGGCCTTAATGTGGGAGGTAATATTACTTATTAATATTTCATATAGCTTTTACATGTATTATATTAATTTAAATTATCCAAGAGCACTTAGAAATGGACAAAATAGCTTTTTTTGAGCACATGTTGGCAGTGATAACTCATCAGTAATTTATGGCATTAAAATGAATTTTTCAACACCTTCGTGCCTATTTTCCTAATTATAATAAGCTGTTTCATCAAGTTACTTTCAACTAATTTCATCATTCTTTACTCTGTACACCATTTCCAAATTCTTCACAGACACTCTGGAATCTGTCTCAGTTGGGCCTCATGACCACAATCTTAATTCATGGTTAGTTCAATTCTCTGGCCTAGATAGCATTCTCTTTCTCGATCAACTTTCATTTCATTATTACCTCTATATTCCATCTCTTCAACCATTGTCACATGGAAAAAGCAATCTTCTCTGAATTTTGTCTTCCTTCTGAACTATACCTTCCTTGAGTCTCTATCCTCTGCATGAAGAATCAGATCCAATCTCAATCCTTAACATTTATTTATTTGTTTATCCAATGGACCTATACTGAGCACCATCTATGTTCTGATATGAATGTTTGTGCTCCCCTAACAGTCATATTGAAAACCTGATGCCTAAGGTGATAGTATTAGGAGGTGGGGCGTGGTGCTTAGCAATGGGATGAGTGCCTCAGGAAGACTCCAGAAAACTAGCTCACCTTTTCGGTCACATGAGGACATGACAAGAAATCTGTAAAGAAGACCCTCACCTGACCATGCTGGCCCTCATGTCTCAGACTTCCCGCCTTCAGAACTGTGAGAAATAAATGTCTATTATCGTTAAGCTTCCGACTCTGTGATATTTTGTGATAGCCTGAACAAACTCAGACAATCTAGGTGCCAGATACTGTGTTGGGTCATAGAGTTAACCAAGATGAACACAATAAGATCTCTAGTATCAAAGAGCTCACAATCTAATTAAGAAATAAAAACCTAGGAATAGATAATTATAAAAAATGCAGTAAGTGAAATAGCTATGTGCATGGCTTTATAAAAACACTGAGAAAGGAATTCTAACCAGACTGGGGTAAGTAAAGGATAGGGACAGAATTCTAGAAAAAGCAATGCTTCTTAAAAGATAAGGAGGAATCAGTGGACTAAAAGGACAAAGGGAAGGGCATTCCAGGCCTGAGCATCAGTATGAAGCCCAGAAACAAATTATACTATATTCATACAGGAAACATTAAGACAGCAAATTTGTTTTGAAGCTTTTGTTACATCAGTTAACAAAGTATGTAGGCAGCATGGAAATGTGTAGGAAACCGTTCATTTTAGATTATGTTTAAGTTAAAATGAATTATTATAATATTTTTAAAATCTGTAAATTCAAACACTTTTCTCTTAACACCATATGAAACAATATTAGGAAACATCTGCTTTGTTAGATTTTATTCAGTGTTTCAGGTCACAGGGATACAGGATTGCTATTCCAAAGTGGTGGAGCATAGCTTTACTGTACCTTCCCATCAAAGACAAGCCCTACACTGTCTAATTAATGACATCTTAGAGGGGTCACACACTGACACCCATTGGAAGGCACGATTGATAATCATTCATTAAGCCACAGGTTGTAGAAAAGCATGAATATTGGTGCCCTCTTTCCACAAATGGAGAAAGTAAGAACCAGTGATACCTGATTATGACTCGCCTCAATTCAGAAATATCCATGCTAAAATGACCACCTGAATGTAAAAGTAGAAAAGTTATAAAAGATAACATTTTGTAAAACAACAGCAACAAAAATCAGACTTTTTTTCTATTCTGATACATATGTGATAACAGCCCTAGAAACTATTGCATAATTATAAAATAAATTTGGACTCATCAAAAAAATATTTACATATTAATACAACAAATAGTTTTGTGTCCCATCAGGGCAAGGACTTCATTTTTGCTCATACTTTCCACAACTCAAGCAAAGTACATCCTAAGAAATATTTCTGAATGAATGAATGAATGAATGCTACATATAAGATTAGATTGAGGAGAATTTGGCAGCAAATGAACACACAATGTCTGTGCTCTAGCAGAAGATACAAATTAAATTAAAAGACAAATTAAAAGAATTGCTTTGTACGAAATTGAAAGAAAAAGGTGCACAGAAACAAAGCGTGGGGAAAATGGCTCCTTAGCAAATGTGTTTAAGGAAGGCCTGTGTGATGGAAGAGGTGGGGGAGAGGATAGAGGCTTACCTAGGTAAGTAGTGTGTAAGTGCTGTATCATGTAGTTCTCACTACAGTGTATCCTGGCAGCTATCATATCTCCAATTTATAGACAGAGAAGTTAAAGCTTAAAGAGTTTACACAAAATTGTTTCAAATAAAGTGTTGTATATAAATAAATATGTGCTCATATATGTATATATATTTATCCAATGGATCTACACTGGTGACTATATATATATATATATATATATATATATATATATATATAGTCTATATATATAAAAAGTATATATATATATATATATATATATATATATATATATATATACTTTTTAAATTCTATACAGATGTTGGCTTCAATGTTCTGTTCAACTAGAAACCTTTCTGATTTACAGGGCAAATTGAGAAGTCTATTTTTCATATATACAATGCCTCACAAAAATCCTATACATTAGTTTACAGGTTGCTGAGGAAAATTTTCCTAAATACCAAAATATTCTTAAAATTTTTTATTTTTATTTTTGGAAAAGACACTTAAAATATCAGCTTCTCTATTAGGCTGCCAAGACTAACAGAGGGTATTTTCAGTTATTAGTACATGGCAGCACTTGTTTTTGATAGGGGCTGCCAATGACATCCATTATATCTGTCAATCAAATGGTAAAAAAGAAAATCAAATCATTGAAAAAAATCCTACACAACTGCAAACTTTGGCATGATAAGTGGTTTTAGTAGCCATGAGTGGCATGGATCCTCCGGTTATGGGGGTATATAGAATTCAAGGCTATTTTAGGGAAAGCACTACTTTTTTTTGTTTCTTCAAAATCTCAATCATTTAATTTCTTGTAGTAAACAAAAGTAACAATCACAATATTTGAAAAATGAAATCCTAAAGTACTTTTTTCTGTCACTGTGTAGAGCTCAAGTTAGTGTAAGATTTCATTTGAAATGACAAAAAAGGAACATTCTCCAAAATTTAAAGAGAATGTATAAGTTGAAATCATTAAATTCCCCCTAAAAGTCAACTATAAAAAACAAAGAGTAAATCACAAATTTCCTTTTGGTCTACTTATTAATTATATACCAACACCTCTTTTGTTTCCAGAAATATTCTTGAGTTTTCTTACAACCATATAAACTTGGCACAAACTGAGAAATAGGTCAACATCTGTTAATGTTCCTCCAAGTAGGGATGAGATTTATCAACCCACAATGAGAATGATCCAGTGAAAATAACCGGCATTCTTTACTGGCAATACCACCTTTTGGTACATCAGTTTGATTATACAAAATGGTTTCAACTGCTTCAGTAACACAAAGAGTTTTGTGTTGTTGCTTCAGGTTGTTTTTGTGTTTGCTTATTTGCTTATAAACAATAATGTCTGTGACAACATTATAAGAGGAAGAATAAGACAGAAGCAAAAAATGCACTGTTTTGTATCAAACAAAAAGTGCAGGAGAACTAAAAACTAATTCCCAGAATAGAGAATGATAAAACCAAAGAAGGGTGGTAATATTACAAGAGCATTATGAAAAATTAGCTCTCAACTCCTGCAGCAAGTCTTGGAATTAATAAGAATCTTTAGAAAATAAAATCAACATACGTTTTAAGACTTCAAGGTCAAAACCCATGAACCAAAACCCATGAACCAAAAGGGTTATAAAGTTTGCTCATGTGTATATCACTGAGTTCATACTCCCCAGTGATAGATTAAAAACTGGATAGGATTACAAGCTATTAAATCAGTATTTGATACTGAAATAAGAATGAACTATTCTAAGTCAGATCATGGCCAACTACTAATGTATAATGTACCTCAAGTATTAATAGAAAAGGTACAGAAATATGTAATAACTCATAAGGACACATGAAAATATCTATGCTGTTCTTATAATTTGATATGCATTAAGTGCTAAGTACTGTGTTTCCTTTGTTAATTAAAACCAAACAAAGCTATCAGAGATTCTAGTCCACATTTTAGAAACATATAATAAATTTTTTTCTAGAAGATTATCAAGGAAGAGATTTTAGTATATATACTTAATAGACTGGAGAAGATCTTTAGGAAATATTTAATTCTAAGAATGACTTGTAGAACATTTAAGAATTAAGTGTCAGGATCTGTTCCTTCTTAGGTCAACCACTAATGAGCTTTGTGAATTTGGAAAATTTAGTTAACATCTGAAAATCAAAGTTTCTTGATTACTAAAATAGGACTACCTCATAATTTACTGAAACAATAAATGATACTTGCAGACAGCTTAGCACTTGCATGACACATAGCATTATCAATTATATATTTTTCCAGTAACAAAGTGACTAAGCCTTGAAATACAACAGAAAAGAGAGTATTATTAAAAGCTTTATTTTTAAAATTCTTCCTCTGCCTAGAATTCTAATTTCCATAAAATAAGAAACCCAAGATTGGAAAATAATGGCAACTTAAAAAAAAAAAAAAAAGGTGACGACCATGACAACAGGATACATTTATATTTATAGAAGGGATGTTAAGACAGAAAGGAGGAGGGAAGAAACAGAGAAAGAGAGCAATAGAGCAGGAAGGCTACAAGAAGACAAAGTGGTGGAAATGGCCAGTCATCATAAAATATCAGGCTATTATTCAAAATATTTGGGAAAAAAATTATCTTGTCCCAAAATGCATTGTTAGTGTCCTTTGAGCCCTAGGCATGTGTACAAGATACTACAGATTTGAGATCAGCATTTTGTGCTATCCTAAATTTACATACTTTTTAAAAAAATTTAAGTATTTCTGACACATTTTTCTTTGTCTTCCAATGTGCACACAAAAAGAGTCAAGCAGGGGGCCGGCCGAGTGGCGCATTGGTTAAGCGCTGGTTTTGGGATGCCAGCGGCCCGGGTTCGGATTCCACATGAGGGCCAGTGACACTGCCCTCTACAGCTAACAACAGCTCCACCTGGAGCTGGGCTGGCGAGCCCCGGTGATGGTATGGGCTGCAGCCCCTGCTGCAGTGGGCTGCCATAGGCTACAGTGAGTGGCCCGCAGCCAGCGTGAGTGGCTGGCAGCCAAGCGTGAGCTGCCAATAGCCGCGATGAGCGACATCCAGAGGCCAGCGACCGATCTGCTTCATCCGGGAAGAGTGCAATGACGATACCAACAGTGAAGAAACATCCTCTGCAACTAAACTGAAAAACAAAAAGACAGCAACTTGTCTGTTCCCCTTCCCCGATTCCCCAACGCTGTTCCCCTCCGCCAATTCCCCAATAAAATCTTTAAAAAAAAAAAAAAAAAAGTCAAGCAGTAGCTGCCTCTTTTACTAAGGGCAACCTGAGGTTCACACAAAAATAACCTTTCTACTAAACCAGAAAGGTTTAGTACATTTACATTTACATTTACAACTGAATGGTAAATGTAAATGTACATTTACAACTGAATGGTGGGACTGTTAGTTTCTTCCTTGTGTGGAAGCTGACCTGTCCTAACCATTAGTATGGTCTCTTTTTTCTGTATAATGAATGAACAAAGGAGTCAGCAGTCTCTTTTTTTCTGTATAATGAATGAACAAAGGAGTCAGCGGTACTTACTGGTACAGACTCATATTGGAGATAAGAACAAAATGGTCTAAGTTCTTTGAAATCAGAAATTGTTTTCTCATAAACTATATGAAAAATAATATGTCAAGTCTATGTGCTCAGAGAATAACATTTGGAATGATGCAGTGTGTCTGGTGTTACTGAAAGTTGAAATCTCTTATCTTAAATTATATAATCAAATTAATAATATACAGTGTCACATGTCAAAAAAACATATACACATTTTAAGAAAGGAAAAAAATGTATTAAAATTACACTGATGATATACACTCTGAGTGCCTCTTGTAATTGCAGAAGTCAAATGTGACTTGTATTCATCTTTTGTTGTTGGTTTATATTCAGTATTACAATTTTAATACAGTTTTTTTCTTTCTTAAAATGTGTATACATTTTTTTGGCACCCTCTGTATATCCAAATGTAGGTACTACCTATTAAATTCACTAAACACAGAGGTCATTAGATTGATGTGGCTTTAATGCCACAGTGGCACTACCTAAGCATATCCAAATCTAAGCCTGAAAATGCCTCAAAATGCTTAGGACAATCACAAGCAGCCAACTAGGCTTTAAAACCAATCAAACAATTTGTTTACTTGGCTTCTGCCTTTTTTCTATAAGATTTTCTATAAGCTTTTGTGAGTGGAGCACTGCTAATCACTTCTGGTTTGGCGCTGCCAGATTCAGATCGATTTTTGCTCAGATAAATTCTTAAAATTCTTAATATGCCACATTTTATCTTTTCACATGTCTCTCCAGCTGAATTTGCCCACTACCTCTATAATTCTTAAAGTAACAGTATCTAATAATAAATTACTATTTTCTACACATATTTTTGTCACCAAATCAAGAGAACAACAATCTGAATATTCTGTAGAATCACTTAATCAGAAAAAAACCTGAAACTTTTGTTACATAATTAGAGAAAAGAGGATGATAATTTAACCTCAAATTTCAATGACGAAAATTTTCTAAATTAATTTTTTTCCTCTTTGTTTGTTGACATCAGTTTTGGGGGAGAAAATAAGTTCATCTGAGGAAAAAAGAAGTGCTTTTGTTTAATTTCTTGGGAATATCATAATTCTACATAGACCTTAATTTAGAACCTATACAGTTTTGATCATTTTGCCTCATGAACTTATGAAGCTCAAGTTGCATTTATTTGAAGTCTGTTTAATCAATTTTCAATAGAAAAAAAACCCTAAAGGGAACAAAGTTCACCTTCAGCTTACCCTAAAATTGTGTATCAAAGTAAGAGCTATTTAACTGAAATTCGTGAAGTAACTATTTAAATATTTAAATGTGTACTGAAAACAAAAATACTTTGAAGTATGCACTTAAGATGAATCTTTCCGAGCAATGCTGACTAATAGTACGTCATTATTAATTTATGTAAGGAACCTAGAACAAAGATGTTGAGTGTTGAAGAGTTTCTCAGTTCA
Source organism: Aselliscus stoliczkanus (assembly GCA_033961575.1). Taxonomy (NCBI): domain Eukaryota; kingdom Metazoa; phylum Chordata; class Mammalia; order Chiroptera; family Hipposideridae; genus Aselliscus; species Aselliscus stoliczkanus. The sequence goes on from CM066727.1 coordinate 147,150,633, forward strand.
GTAAATAGGCTTCCTCCCTCTTATGGGGGTATGATGATGGGCCAGAAGGAACTCCACCAGCTTAAACATATGGGAAATCTGAAGGTTTCTCCCAGGGAAATTTTTTTTTTTTCTCATAGATGAATCAAGTCACAAATATTTCCCCAGCTACCTCTGGATTAGACAAGAGTGAGTCTTGCCAAATAGGAATCTGTCTTAAGTATAGATAGGTTCCAGGAAATTTTAACATAACTCCTTGCAAACCCTTCATAGAATTTACTATCACATACCTGACACTTGGACTTTCAAACTAAAATGAGTTTCAAACTGCTGGAAAATGCATGAATTTATTTCTAGATTATTAAGCGAGAAGGTGGTGTGCAAGTAATTAATAAGTGAAGGACAGTTTAATATTCTCTCTCTAGAGATACAAATATTAGACCGTGCTCTCATTTATTGCATTGCATGATCTGTAATGTATTCTACCATAAGCTCACTTTGTATATAAAGCTGAGGAATTTGTTTCAGCCAGATTGCCAATGGAAAGAGAATTGTGGAAATAAGTCACAAAGGCAATGTTAATAAGGGGCAGAAATTCAAGCTCTGATAGTATATTTTGTACCTGGATAAAGCAGAGAACTTTCCAATTAGGGCCAACAAGTAGAAAGCTGATAACTCCAAGCTGAGATTTATAGGGAGTGGTCAGCAGCATGTAATGAGAATTTGGAGCACATACATCCAGCTGTAACACCTTTCGTGTAAGTATAGTTTCTAATGCCAAAAGCTAATGGCTCCATGACAATAATAAATAATGGTGAGGGAATATTCTAGCCTCGGGCCTCAGAAAAAGAGCTCTGGTGGTGTTATACAATTTTCACTAATGCTGGTTGAAGGAGGAGTTCTAAAGGGGCAGTTTCATTCTCCTAAGTGCCTCAGTTGCACTAGAATATGTAAAATCATAATAGGCAAGGAACAACCTTTCAGTTGAATTCCATCTTTTCCTCCAAGGAATTTACACCTAGACATGTCCTTGCAGAAAAGAGAAAGAGAAAAAAAAAAAATCACTGCCCACATTCCTTCCCATCACTCACTGTATATACCATTCAACAAAAATGTTAAAGTAAATAACACTTGAAAGCACTGGAATTCACTTGGTACATATTGGCGCACCTGCCAATATGATCTCAGAGCCCTCGCAGTGCATACAGTGTGCCTGGCGCCACCTGGCGTCGTGCCCACCACAGTCTACAAGGCCCCTTATAGGGGGCTCTTAAGTACTGTAGTATTTGAGAACACAGACTCCGGAGTTGGCAGATCTGGAATCAAGTGACCCTACCCATGTGACGGTGGGGCAAGTTAATGAACCTAAGCTTAGTTACCATAGGCATGAAGCTGGGGATGATAATATTAACCACCACCTAGGGTTATTGAGCGATAAGTGCCAATGAAACTCAGAGGACGCCGCCCAGCAGAAGTTAGTGAGCTATGAAAGTTAACTGTTTAATTTGTTATTATTGACATGTACCAACCTCTGTAGTAAATGCCACAGAAAAATAGGGAGCAGCGTGCTGGGTGACATATTACTGAATGAGAGATGCCTGGAATTTTAGAGATTGAACTCTACTGCTAAACAGTGAGGAACCATTTATGCATATTTAATGCTTACCATGAAAATGGACAGCACACAATAGGACGTGGCTTTGTGACCTCATTCTAACTGATATGATCAGTAGTCCCTGGGGTCAGATGTGTCTCTAATCTTCCTGGCAGCTACCCTGTACAAACTGCAGTTCCAGAAGAGCTGCAGCTTCCCCAAAGCCCAAGAAAATAGAAACCAGTAGGGTAGGGTAGAACTGATAATAGCAAATATAAATAGTACGATGAAATATTAACCAAGAAGACTGCCTCATTTTGTAAAAAGAAAATAAACTACAAGTGCATTATAGTTTTTTTGAGCATTTGTACTCAATCAGGAAAATGTACTTTGAAATCTTGTCATACCCACCCCAAGATAGATAGCAGAGTTGTTATCCTTCAGTGCAGCCAAGGCCTAGAAATCAGGTGTAGTAACAGCAGGAGGGATTGCTCACCCAGGGAGCTTTCATTCAAACCCTTGTCTCTCCCTAATGTCCATCAGCCCATCAATGACAACAGTTTCTGTCCACCACCGTTCTCTCTTCAAACATGCCCCAAGTGTGACTCAGCCACTCACACTGCCTGAAATACATCAGTATTTAGTTACTACCTTGAAAGAATACAAAAGCAGCTTTCGAAGTACATCTGTATTTAGTTGCTACACTGCGTACAAAAAAAAGATCACACCAGTAGCTATTCCTCTTGGTATTCTAAAATTAAAAAGAAATAGGCTGCTATTCCACTTAGACTGCAGTGAGTCTCAAGGAGGGTGGGACTTTCTCCTGGGGATACTTGGATTGTTTGAGATGTATGTGACTGTTACCACTGGGAGAATGCTACCAGCTTCTGGTAGATAAAAGCAGTGACCAGACTGTGGTGAGGCAAGGTGGGTGTGGAGGGCTCAAATTTTAAGGAGGCATTCACTCACCCTGGCATCATGCCAATGCAAGATTACAATGTACATGACCCTGACAATGAGTGCTTCCTTAAATACTGTGCTCTCCACCGCCTCCCTGGCCTCAGTCTAGTCCCAGCCCCTGGTAGAGGCCAGACGTACAGCTAAACATCCCCCACAAAAGGTATTCTCCAGTCCAAGACATCAATCATGGTGAGGTTGAGAAACCCAGACTGGTTTAAAGACTCTCAAGAAAAGCAGGGTTGGAACCTTTTGATTCCCTCCTTTTTCTACTTTCAAGTTTAAAATCACACATATGTTAAATATGCCTAAACGTGAAATCATCCCAAATTCTAGCATTTCGGTTTCATCTGCTTTATTCCTATTCACATAGCTTACAATAAAGTTAAATTAACCTCACCCTTCCCTCCCTGGCCTTCGTGCTCAGGTCCCAGTCTTGCCTCTGCTCCTGTGTCACTCGCTCACCTCACCTACCTTTGAGATCCAGATGCAAAAGTACCTTCTGGTTTACATCTTCCCATCAAAATGTCACCCCTCCCTTCTCAGATTTGTCCCTCTCCCTTGGGGTCCTTATGTTCTGTCTTGTATTACACTACAGTCAACTATTTGTTTATTTCACTCCCCCCTCCCCCTACACACACATCAATGCAAATATGCACACAAATACACATATGCTTAATTTAACTCCCTATGGGCATGGACCAGGTTTTCTTTATATTTACTTTCCCAACCACTTCAATGTAGAACAGGGCTTTGAATATGTAAAGTACTCAATCTGTGTTCAAAACGGATCAATGAGGCAGGTATACATAATAATAGACAACATTAACAATACTATTTCCTGGCATCTATCTGAATCTAAATATAACATTGCATTATTAGGCCTTGCCAAAGCCAGTACCAATTGTCTTTCCTGGAAGATGTCTCCATCTATTTCAAGTTTGATATCCCAGAATTCTTGAGGTTTGTCTTCCGTAGGTAACTGACTTGACATTTTGCTACAAATAAAAGTACAGGACGGAATGAATTTTCTTTCCAAAGGCCTATTATAGCAACAGAAGAGCTCATATCATTGCCTGAGGTATAAGCCTAAATTCAAGAAGAAAATAAATCCAATTCCTAATAACAGTTGAAGAAATAGCCTTGTAGTACGTCAAACTCTTCAGGAAGCCAAATTGATGCAGCTTGAAAGCACATTTCCATCAATCTCTACCTCACCCTTGACCTTAAAACTATTCTGAGACATTTCTGATTTTGAATTTTAACTAAAAATAAACTAGAATGACCTAAGTCATTAATATATAACTACAAACAACTCCTTTTGAAAAGGAATACAATACATATAAAGTCAAAGTTTTCCACTATTTGTCCTTGAAACAAATGTAATATGTTTTATGTTTCTAAATATGTGACTTCAAAAAGGAAACCGAAGGCTTTCCACCTATGGATACCATGAAACTACTGATTTTAATCATTTAATCTTCTTATCAGAGAATCAGCTTAACCTTTAACTAGCACCTGGAAAGATTAAATATTAATCTTACATGTTTATTATGAAACAGTTATTGTGGAAAAAATAAGTCTATTGAAAATTAAATGCATATATATTCCATTGACATAATAAGTTTCAAAACTTGAGTTACTATGTTAGGTTTTCTCAGGGTGCTATTTGATTTTGTGATAAGTAAGAATCATTTTAAATGTTTGGTCCATTGCCATTAGTTGGGAGAAGGGAACTGACTTTGTTTTGAGCAACCAGCATGAGCCAAGTAATTTCCATGTTTGGTTCATTCAATACTCAGAACTTGAGGTCACAGAGCTACTAAGAGAGACTTTACCACCCACCTTTTGTAGATGAGGAAATAGCCTCAAAGTGGTTTAGCAAGTTGTCGGTTTTCATGCCACTGGCATGCAGTGCTTCTAAAGCCTGATCTTCCAGCTATGTCAAACTACTACTATCCACAAAGTGTTCCCAATTACATTTTAACTTACAAGAGGCAGAAAAGTATGCTCATATTTTAAGAGTGTTCTGCTAGTGAACTAATACATACAACTTAATGTCAAGCTATATTAATGCTCAAAGTCCAACCAGGATGATGCACTTCCCAAAAAGGAAACCACAGCAAGGAAAGTGACCACAATAGGAAGCCATCCTTGTGCTGGATTTGCAGTGGTGGAGACAAAGAGAAGGAAGGAAGGGTCAGGAATTATCACAATTACCACAGTGCTAATCCAGTTCTCATTCCTTCGTTCTCTGTTTCAAAGATTGATGATTTGCACTTACTATGTATAAGACACTTTAATATCTACTACCTAGCATTAAAAGATGCAAACGTGGTTTTCTTCAAAAAGCTGACATGCAATACATAAGAAATTAAAAAGAAAAATAATATACAATGAGTTCCGAAAGTATTATTCAAACAGTGAGTGCTATGAAAGCTCAAAAGGGAAAACTGATTATTGCAGCTGAGGTCCTCAGGATCAGCATTATTAAAAAGGGTGGAATTTGAGCTGCTCTTTAAGAACTAGCTGAATATCAATAGGGACAGACTATAAAAGGAAATATGCAAAATTGAGGGATCAAAGGTTTGGATATGGAAAGGTATGTAGCATATTTGGGAAATAATAAAACATGAAATTTAAGAAACTCTACATAGGCACACATTCTTAAATGCTTTGTAGCCCAAGGTTTTTGTAGCAGTGACATAAATACTGTCAACTACTTCCATGTAAAGTTGCTATTAAAAACAATTGACTTTCTTTGATTTTATTACTTATGAGTAGATCATTTTCATTGTTCAATGTATACTATGTACACTGGTCATAATATTTTAAACAAATATGAGATGAGCATACCTTTTTAATAGTTCAGCCCATAGCTTCTCAATCAAAAAGTTTGATTATTATCATTTGAGAAAACTGAGTTCTCCAAATGGCATTCTATTCTCATATATGGCAGATGGAGACAAACAGATCCAGTTAGATGAAAAATGCTATGGACTGGATGGTTTTGTCTCACTTAAAATTCATAGGAAGGCCTTATCCCTAATGTGATGATATTAGGAGGTGGGACCTTTGGGAGATAATTAGGTTTAAATGAGATCACATTCTCATGATGAGATCAGTGTCCTTATAAGAAGAGACCAGAGAATTTACTCTCACATGCCCCCACTCCCCACCTCCTTTTATCCTGTGAGGACACAGCACAAAGATAGCCTTCTGCAAGCCAGGCAGAGGGGCTCTCACAGGAACTAAATTAGCCGGCACCTTGATCTTGGACTTCCCACTCTCCAGAATAGGGAGAAATAAACGTCTGTTGGTTAAGGCACCAGTTTATGATATTTTGTTTTAATGGTCCAAGTGAAGACAGATATAGACCAACTAAGAAACAAATTGACCTCCAAGAGAACTTAGAGATATGAAGATAGAGCCTAGTCTTTTGAGAATCAATGAAGTCTTAAGAGATTATTTCTATCTCTATTCTAAGAATCAGAAATTTTAATCTAACTGTCCAGTGGGACATTCATTAATTGATTCATTTATTTAGTCAGTAATTGAAGACCAACCATATGGTAGGCCCTAAACTAGATACTGGGTTAAAACACACACACACACACACACACACACACACACACACACACACACACACACACACCAAGAATATGATGTGTTTCCCCCTCACTACATACTAGGAGAGATAGATATATAAGCATTTAATTATAGTCAAATGTGCTAAAAGTTACATCAGGGGTAGACTGAGTTTCTATGAAGCCAATAAAACTTCCTATGGGAGTCTGGCATAATTTCATACAAGAAGTGACAATTTAACTAAGTCATGAAAGACAAGTTAGAGGAAAAGGTTTGATAGGTCATTTCACACATAAAGAACAGGATATTTAAAGATACAGTTCTTTATGAGCCTTGCATGTGATGGCCCTGAATCACTGGATGGATGACCAGAAGGGGCAGGAAATGAGACTGACAATGTATGATAGTGCCTGACAGTAAAAGGAAGCTAAGGGTTACAAACAGTGAGGGGAGGTCCATATAGGTTTTCAGGAATGGAAGGGGTATGATTAGTTTTGTTTTAGTAGAATTGCTTTGAGGGCAATGTGGAGAATTATTTTTTAAAAAAGAGCAGAGAGGAGCTGCGGAATAGTTCAGGTGTAAAATATAAAGATCCCAACTGAAGCAGTGGCCACAGGAATGGAACAAAGATGGTGGATTGAAGGATATATCTTGAATCTTAAGAGTTTAATAAAAATTTGGATATAGATGATAAGAAATAGCAAGAATGGCCCTGGTGTTTCCACTGTGGAAGATCTGGTTGGGTGCTAAGGGATTTGTAACAATGGGACACTGTGGGTGGGAGAATAGCATATAGGCAATGGCCATGCAGGCCAGCAGCAGCAGAGATCACTTAGGGCCAGAGTTCTAGGCAGGGAAGCCATCAGCTTAGAAGGGCTGAACTGCCATTCAGAAGGCAGATGTGGCCCTGAATAAGGAAAGAAAAAAGCAGAGGTTTCAGAAATAATGCTAGGTGATAGAAAAAGAGTCTGTGAAGGAGACAAAGGTAGCAAGGAAGACTGTCAAATATATATAAAAGAATGAGAACTGAGTAAAGATAACCGATTTATCGAGAGGAAGTCCTCATATTTAACCTTACTTTCTCTGAAACCTTATGGGCAAAAGATGTCATTATTTAAAAGCAAAAAAAAAAAAAAAAATCTTTCCTCAGGAGGCTAAAGTTTCTCTCTAGAAAAATTAACAGCAAAAATCAGACATAAAATGATGAATAAAAATCAAAAGGAGCATACATACACTGACGACAGATACATAGAATGACAACAGTTTACATAAGGAATAGATATGTACTTTATACAACACAAGAAATCTAACTATTGCCCTATCATTTTATGTACTTCTGAAAGAATTCATTTAAATTTTTCTAATTAAATGCAAAAGAAATTAATGGATTTTTTTCATCATTGAGGTTGTGACACAATGCCACAGGAAATTATTTCTGCTTTAATTCACCAGTTGTACATAAGCTCTCCTGGGTTCCAGGTCAGTGTACGAGGCATAACCTGGCGTAAGCGATATGAGACCTATGGGGAGCTGCAAATGGGCTTCATTTCTAATGAGGGAAAGTTTTATTTACAAGACAAGTCAGCTGTGAAACTGAAGTAATAACATGAATTAATTTATACACTGCATTTAAAGGTCGAGTACTTTTAACAACTTCTCTCCATGTTCTTGAGAGTAGAAAAAAACTGTACTAAATAATATTTTTAAATACTTTAAGAACAAAGTCACTTATTGGTACATGTTGAACTCCCACATGATATATATTCATATGGAAAGTTTAAATTGATTTTACTCAGTGGCAACGGAATTAAAACTGTCCTGGTTACAATCTATATCTTTTTTTTTATTTTTAACTATACAAAACTTGATTTCCCTGTTACTCAATCTGACCAAGTTGTCCTCCACGGTGATCCTGAAAGTCCAGAGGCAAAATAATCAAAGGAAAAATGAGTAGAAATGAGTACTTTAGAGTCACTCTGAGTTCAGGAGTATATTCTAATGCATTGATAGCATAGATTCATTTCTGTGACAGGATTGGTTGCTGGCAAGTAGTGAAAAAAATCTCGGGCTGAGTGGCGTGGTGGTTAAGCGCTGGCTTCGGAAGCCAGCGGCCCCCGGTTCAGTCCCACATATGAGGGCCAGTGACACTGCCCTCAAACAAACAAACAAACAAAAACCCCCCAAACAAACAAAAAGAAAAACATACACTTGGGCCGGCTGAGTGGCGCAGTGGGTAAGTGTTGGCTTGGGAGGCCAGCGGCCCGGTTCGGGTCCTACATGTGAGGGCCAGTGACACTGCCCTCAAAATAAATAAATAAATAAATAAATAAATCTCAAACTTGAATTCGGGACTCCTTTGTTTGAGTCTGGCTCTACTATGTATTTGTTATGTGACTGAGTGAGTCACTTAAAGTCCCTGAGCCTCAGTTGTACTCATCTGTAAAATGGAGAGGTTTACTGCCATTGGTTCACCTCACTGAATTAATTAGATGAATCAATGAAACCACTGTGTTCACTGTCAGACTACAAATGAAAAGCATTGTTAGCTTTATTTATTCATTTTTAAGTAACAAAGGGGCCTGGAAAATAACCCAGAACATAACTGGATGTATTAATTTGTGGGCATTAGGCTGAGTCCCGACTTTCACTTTTAAGTTACATGTTCTCCCCTTAAAAAAACAAAACAAAAATATCCAAGAAAATAACAATAAAACCCTCCAACACTTAAAAGGATTACAGAGAAATTTATTCCTTGAAATGTGTAAGTTTTTTCTAGAATTATTTAGGTAAAAACTGAGACTCTTTTCTGTAAAACGCTCAGCACTCTACTTTTATAATCTGTAATTGTACCTGCTAACATATTGTTTTTACCTCCTTTATGCTCTGCCCACATAATACAATGTTTCATACACAATTAACTGTCAATAAGTAGATGATAAATTGAAACAGGAAATATTTCAGCTGTGAAATATTACACATAATATAGCTTAGTCTGTAATTTTTTAAAAAAAAATCTGTCTAAGTAACAATTGTATCACTCAAGTATATTTTTTATATGAAGGAAATTATATTAAATGTTTCACCAAATTGACAAGTTGCTTTGTTTCTATTTTACCAATTTACATTAGTCATATTTGCTATTGCCTCCCTTTCTTTCAATTTGCTTCTCATTGATGATGAAGGAGCATACCTAAGTAGAAAAGCTTGTACCACATGATCCTAACCCTAGGCCAAGCCAACTAGGCCAGGATTTACATCAAGTGAGGGGAACAATATAACTAACATTTACTGAGTAGCCACTATATCCAAGGCATGATTCTTACTGTTTAATTTCCACATGTAATAACTCATTTATCCCTCATCACAACTATGAGGTAGTACTATTATTATCATCCCATTGACAGATGAAGAAACTGAGTCCCAGCATCCTTAAGAAAGTTTCCCAAGGTTACAATGCTGGCAAAGTTTGGAGCTCAACTTCAAATCCAGGGAGTTCAGCAGCTGTAACTATGTGGTATACTGTCCTTAAATAGTATACCACCTTACTACCATCTACAATTGAGGGTAAGGCAATTTTATTTTCTAGTTCAAGAAATCTGAAGTATGCATGGAGAGATTGAGTCAGTTGGACAGTGCCGGACACCAGAAATGTGAGTTCATTTGGCATTGCAACATAATGGAAAATTGGTAGAGCCCAGGGAAAACCAGCCCTGAAAACACTTCCAGCAAGATCTGACTGTACTTCCTGAAATTAGGCTCCAAGAAACTCCTTTGCATTTCTAATTACTGAGTTTATTACTTGAGTTAACTTGTGTAAGTCCCTGTCCACTAAATCCCTCCATTGAAAACAACTAAGAGTTGAACCTAAAATGCGAAAAGTAGATAGAAAGGAATATCCAGAGAATAAAACTAACTGAAAGGGGAAACCAGATGGTTAAGAGGAGTGCTTTATTCAGGTTTCCTCTTGGAACATTTGATGAACTTGGACTTCACAGCCCAAAGGGTGCTTGCATAGGTCACAAGGCGCAAGGACATGGAAAGTCTAAAAGGTGATATGCCCTCCGTGACCTGATAAAACTGAATCATCATTGTACCAGAAAGAAGTTTGCAGCATTATACACACACATACACACATATGCACAAACACACACCCAAACATACACATGCAATACACTATACACAGCTGGCAACTGCCAAGAAACCAGTGTGTCTCAAAACTTGGCAAGAGTGAAGAGGAACAAAAAATATCAGCTGAGGACTTATGACCAAGCCGTTCCTCACAAGGTTTCGCAGGTAAATTTCATACTCTCAAGGTGGTTCAAACATCTAAAACCAGTTTACAGTGTTGGGTAATGTTCTAGGCCTCGGCAGAAGAAAACACAAATGCTCTCAAATATTAATCCAGATTCGTCCAAGCTTCAAATAATTCCCACGTGATAAAGATCCAGGTAACACCATTTGCAAAGCAATATGAAGCAAGAACCAGGAGAAACTACAGATAGGAGAATCAGGTCAATAAAGACATTAGCTAGACAAATTATCAACCAGAAAACACAAATTAAATATGATTTAAACAAGAAAGGATTCAAATATGATTAAAGAGTCAGAGACAATGAGAACTGTATGAGAACTACACATTAAAAAAACCTTTTTGCCCACATACAGCTTATTATTAAAACCAAACAACCCTTTCCCCAAATAAGTAAATAAATAATAAACACAAAAATTCCAATAATGATTAGCTCTGGAAAAGGGACAGGGGGAGGGACAAGGAGTAAAGAATGAGGCCAGGGAGATACACATATATACATTTAGAATTCTTTTTTTTTGAATAATCTAAGTTTTGGGCTAGCCGAGTGGCTCACTTGGTTAAGAACTTGCTCAAGAGTGTGAGTTATGAGCAACAGGGTTGCTGGTTTGATTCCCACGTGGGCCAGTGATGGGCTGTGCCCAAGCTGAGCTGCCAACAGGTAGCAGGATGGCTCAGCTAAAACAAAACAAACAAACAAAAAAACAGAAACAAAAAAAAATTAATAAAAAAAAATAATAATCTGTTTTGAGTTGGTTGGTGGGTTCATTAGTTTTCAGTATATTAACAAATAATTAAGGATAACTATGAATGATGAGAGCATGTCACAAACATGAGTGTCACAAAACAAATAATACATAAATAAATAAGTAAATAAAATTTTAAAACCAATTACTATAATTCACTACATTAATAGAACACGGGGAAAAAAAAATCATCTCAACACCCTACTAACCTAAAAAATAGAAATAAAAATCCTTAATCTGACAAATAACACTCTGCAAAAACAATAATAAACAGACATCTATAACACCATAGTTAATGTTATCACTTTAAGAGATTAGGAACATGGACTAATCTCTTAGGCTTGTTACTATCTATACAACATTTATTCAAGGCTTATAAAGCTGTGCTGACTGACAGCAAGAGATGCTAGTGCCCTGATGGATGGATGAATTCACCAAAGCAGAATAGAAAGCCAGGAAACACACACACACACACACACACACACACACACACACACACACACTTTATTTATTTATTTTAAAACTGGCATTATCAATCAGTAGGGAAAAGCCATTGCTCTAGGCCAAGTGGTCATCCATATGGCAAAATATGACACTACATTTTTCCCCTTGCACCATGCAGAAAAATGAATACCAAATGCATCACCATTCATGATAAAACAAAGTTGTAGCTGAGGCATTCAATCCAAGAGTCAATAGTCAATAAGCACATGAGGCTATTTAAATTTAAACTTAAGTTAATTTAAATCAAGTTTAAAAACTTAGCTCCTCAGCAACACTGTTCACATTTCAAGTGCTCAATAGTGACATCTGGCCAGTGGCTATCATATTGGATATACCAGATATAAAATATTTCCCTCCACGTAGAAAAGTCGATCGGACAGTGCTGAGAGACATTTAAAATAGTATCTTTATGACCTAGGGGTTGGGAAGAGTTCAGTAAGCAAGAAATAACAACGTAAACAAATAAAAAAATGGATATAATTAGTAAATTCAGCTACTAAAATTCAGAACCATTTATCAAAATACACTATAGAAAAAGAAAGCCCTAATCTGAAGGCAGACACATGTAATATGTATATACCCAATATATGGGATATATAAAGAACCTATATAAGCAACAAAAACGTAAACAATCATACAGAAAAATGGACTAAAAACTTATCAAGTAATTCATTCTATTTGATGACAGAAAAAGATAATTACAGTCTGATTTATTTTTATCAGTATCCATGTTTTATTTTAAATCACCAAGAGTAAAACGGGAACAACAATCTATTTTTCAGCTTGCAAGGAAGAATATGCTGGCTTAGACAGCAGCCCAGCAACATATAAGTAGGTTGATAATAATGTTTGAACATGTAATTAAATAGATACTTCTAATGTTAGCTTAGCCTTCATTAAAAGATAGTTTTCTAGTTCACCTAACAATTTATCTTTACCTTATTTTGAGCACACAATAGAGTACTTGAGAGGCACGTAGTACATTCATGCCACCTTTTCACTCTGGGTGTAGAATTTGGTGGTGACTAAGGCATTAATTTCATATTTACTTCAATCAGAAGAATCAGAGAGGGCCAGACGAGTAGCACACTGGTTAAGAACTGACTTGGGATGCCAGATCTGAGCAGCAGGGCCTCGGTTCAGATCCCACATATGAGGGCCAGTGAGGCTGCACCCTCTACAGCTAAGATGGTGAACAACAGCTCCACCTGGAGCTGGGCTGCAGTGAGTCACGGGGCAAAGGCATAGGCTGCAGCCTCTGCTGCAGTGAGCTGTCATAGGCTACAGTGAGTGGCTGGCAGACAGCGTGAATGGCCTGCAGCCAATGTGAGCTGCCAAGAGGCGCCGTGAGCAGCCATCCAGAGGCCAGCGACAGATCTGCCTCACCCAGGAAGAACACAATGACGATACCAACATGGGCCAGTGAGGCAATGTTCTCCACAACTAGAACAAAAAGGACAGCAACTTGTCTGTTCCCCTCCCCCAATTCCCCAATTTTAAAAAACATCTAAAAGAAGAAGAATCAGAGAATACAAAGGTGTGAGTGATTGAAGGGTGGAATAGGAAAAGTAGATAGTTATAAATATATGAAGAAATATTGAAAATATAACTAAAATACATAGTTTCCTCAAAGCAAAGACAAATTTCCATCCCTGAGTTAACATGAATAGGTATTACTCTGTGCACCATCTTTTTTCTTACTCAAAAAAATGCATGAGCAAGTTAAAAACAAAAACAAAACAAAAAGCACTTTCCTAGCTAGGGAAAAGCCTAGCTTCCATATACAAAAAAAAGAGTTCCATATACAAAATAATAATAATAATAATAATAATAATAATAATAATATTTTAATTAAAATTAATAAAACTTAAATGTTGAAAACTGATGTTTATGTACCTTAAAATTGGAAACAAAGCTACCTACATTCACAGCACATTTCCAAGTGGTCTAATTCATCATCTAGTTTTAACCAAATTCTAAGAGAAGTAGTAAGAGGATTTTTGACCTTTATTCTGGCATATTATAAAATATTAGTGATATTAAACAACTTCAAAATTATTTAAACTATAAATGAGTATCATAAATTGCCAAACAGTAACGTGGTAGTTTGGTCAGTGTGAGTACAGGCCAATGGTTCCAGAAGTAGGCTCAATTTATCAGAAACAAATACACAATGGGGAACACTCTGTGTGGATCCCAAGAGATTATGACATAATTTCACCTGTCAAGGTCCTTATAATCTAAAAATGAGAGGGAAATAATTAGTAACGTGCCAATTCTGTTAGAAGGTAAATAGCTTCAGTTGCACAGACAATGGGACATCAAGTCAGATTAAATATTACAGGACTTATGACAATCGTTAGCAATAATTAGGAAGAGTCTAGGCCATGAATCAAGATCCTAGCCCAACAGATGGAGAGTGTATGATGGGTAAAAGCTTGAAGGTTAGGCAAGCTAGAAGTCACCACAGACATTATCCCCTCTAGCATAGTAGGACTTGAGACCCTAAGTTGAAGTTCAAGAATTCCTCTCCCCAAAAGAGATGGTAAAGAACATGGCAGTGCCCCAGTAATCAGAGGACTGGGGAGCCAGAGATTTCTACAATCAATATCAGTATGTGAAGCCAAGAGTAAGGTAGCCCTAATAACAGAAGGAAATGGGGTTGGGAAACTCAAGCTCATGAATGCAGGCATGTTAACTCCCATCATAAGAAAAAAAAAAAAAAAAAAAGTCTAGATTTGCTAGAACAATGGTGATGACCCATGGGTCAGCCATGGTGCATCAAGTCTTGAATCAGATTTGTTGTTGACAAACACTGCTAAAAGTTAATCCTTTCAATTATCTGTATGGGGCACCCCATTCTGGCTTAGCCACACTACTTCTTAGGATCCTAGGCAGAGACTGTTTAATTATACCGGGGTTGCCCCAAAAATATATACGCATGACTTGCACTCATCTTTTGTTATCAGTATATATTGAATATTACAATTTTAATACATTGTTTTCCTTTCTTAAAATGTGTATACATTTTTTTTGGCACCCTCTGTATATTCTGACTCTATTCAGAATGGCCTGCCAAACCACATTTCATTTGGGCTGGGTTTGTAAATACATTCTGTGGACCCACTTTGCACAGCTAAGTAAAGGAGGAGAAAGGCCATAACCTCAGATGCTGGTATATGAAGGGTAATTTTAAAAAATAATAATACCATGAATAATAAAAACTATAAATATTTCTCCCAGTTTGGAGGGGTTAAGCTTTTGTGCATAATTTTATGTTTGATTAATAATCTCATATGGTTCCCTTTTGAGGTATATTCTTACCATACACTTCCTCACAAATGTGTGCCTCCTACTTCCTCTGCTGCACAGACTCTTCTTCACTTTCTCTTGCCAGTTTCCCATTTTCTGTTCCTTCCAAAGGAGACACACATCCCTAATTCTATCCTGTTGTCACAGGAGGTAAAAGTATAGACATCATTCTTTTTGCAAAACCAAGAACAGAAAATGATTAGAAGGACCTTAGTCATCGACTTTCCAGGCTAATGAAAATGCCAAGAGAAAATGTTATAATTTCGTGAGCATCAATCAGATGGCAAAAACTTGTTCTAAACCCATAGGTAAGGCCTCTTGGTTTATGCCTGCCTCCTTCATATTAATTCTAGTAATGTCTTCATATGCAATATTTCATAAACATAGCTCACTATAAATTCAATAATTACTTGTACTTTTTCAGAGGAAAGGGTTTATTTGAAGCAGTAGATAATTTTCAAGCTTGCTTTGCACCTAGAATCCCAACAACTAATCTATGACACTCAGAGTTCTCTATGTAAGTAAAACTTAAAGTAACATAATTAATTAAACCTTTTTCTTAGGCATGGATCTATGGTTGTAAGAAATCAAAATGCACTCAACACATAACTTAAGGAAAATGAGAGGGGGAAAAAAAAAAACAGCCTCAACAGAGAACTCAACTACAGCTCTGTCTCTAGAGGAACCAGAGCAGTTCAGATTCTAAAAATATGATTTAAGTGTTATAATGTGGAACCTGAGGTTGGAGTGTCTAGTTTCAAACATTATCTCTACAATTTACTATATTTGTGCACTTTGGTGGGTCACTTAATGTCTCAGTGCCTTGGTTCTCATTTCTGTAAAGTGCTAATGATGGTATCTATCTTAAGTTTATGAGTTAAACAAAATAGCGCATGTAAAATATTTAGGATAGTGCCTGAAATAGTAAGCACTCAATAAATGTTAAAAGTCATTACGGCAACAATATTATCATTGCTTGCTTCAAGCACATGCTCCATTCTTCTCTCAGCTTGAAAGCTTCTTCCATTTGCACACATGCCAACATAGTAACTAGCTCAGAGTTAACGATATATAATGTCAGTGTCAGCCACTTCTGATTTACTCAGCCCACGTCATATGATGTGCACACTGCTACCTTCACTAGAGCTGTGGAGAGGGGTAGAGTCCCTTGGAATATGTCAGCAGGGAGTGAAAGGCCTGCTTTCTGGAAACAATGGTGCCACTTCACAGATGAATAAAAATGTAAAGAACACAATCCACAGGCACTTTCCCTCTCAGGCTAACGTTAAACTTAACTAACAAATGAAGCTGGCTAAGAAAACTATGAGCTGCTTGTAGATGGTAAGTTCACTGCATCTTGGCAAACCTTTTAATTGAAGTTGGATACTTGCTTTTCATAGACTTGGTAGGACTAACACACTGGATGAAATACTGGGCTAAACAATTTCTAAATTCCTTTGAGTAGATGATTCAATTAATACAGACAGGTTGTGTAAAATCCATCATACTAACTTGAAATGAAGTCTTCAATACAAATCTAGAACTTAAATTTTCCTCTGTCAGAATCTTACAAAGATTATCTGAAAAGAAAAAGGCTATACCTTGTAAATCAGATATGGTGAAGGCTAAAGGCTCATTTCAACAGAAAGTATTTCGTAAAATCTTCATGTTAAAGTGAAAAGTCACTCAAAGACTTGAAGTGCTCACTTTGGATACATCTAACATGTAGAGTTTTCAGGGCAGTTGAGAAATAAAATGGACCCATTGAATAGTTCTTTATAATCAGGTGTTGGAAATGGGGAAATATAAGAATAGAAAAATCACAAAAGCATATCAGCATAAAATTCTACACAGAAAGCATAGCCAATTTCCAAGTAAAACATCATTTCTACCATCAAAGATCTGATTTATATACCCAAATTTCACTGTGAACAGGAGATTCCCACAAAAATCAAGAAAAAAGTGAGGTATGGGCAGGGAGAAGGGAATGATGGTGTCAATGGCCAAAAGTCAGAACCATTTCTATTTGGAAGTGCTTGACCTTAATATCCACATGAGCACTTACAAGGTGGAAAGTTCGCAAACTTAATTGTCCGGTCTTTGTATGTTATTACCAGAACCACTATTGAGAAGGGAAGAACACACACCATAACAGTGTGTATTGAATAGTTAACACTACTAACGAGCGTGCATTTTGGAACTAAAAGAGCATTCTGCTTTAAAAGAATTACTTTGCATAATCGTATTTTCGTTACCTTGGAGGGTGTACGGAGTGTGGAAGGAAGAGTCCGGTGTACTGTTTTAGTAAATTGGCCAATATTAGTCAAAATTTAGGAAACTTGTTCTTGTGTTTCTTTCACACAGGTGACTTTTACTCATCATTAGCCACATTATTAAGTATAATAATATTTTTAATTTCACTGGTCTCAGTCATGCTAGAAAGAATGGAATAAGATTACATGGAAACACAATTAGCAAAACAAAAAACAAAACAAAAAAACCTAAGAATCCATATTTTAAAATCTATAACAATATAGCAATTTATGTTCGTTAGCTATGTGGCTTAATAAATGTATCAGCATGAGGTATATAAAATACAGCTTTAGAATATGGCGAGAAAAGTGATTTAGAGATGCTGACTTGCATTTTTAAAGAAAACTGTGACATCTGTTTAGCAGATAAGCATATAAACAGTATTGATAGTTAACAAAATAACCATAGTGACCTCACATGGGAAGTATTCATTTAGTCTTTAAGAATGAAGTTAGATTTATATAGTTTTGAGTCTATTAGGCTAGACTCCAGGTCTCAGCAATTAATTCCCCAACCCAATAATTTCATTGATCATTTGGCTTTCTAATTAAATCATATGATTTAATCTTGATAAATAATCTTGATAAAAGTTTGTTGTTTTATTATGAAAAGAGGGATAGTGGCTACCTACTTTGATATGCATTGTAAAACACCTGAGACTATGTGACATGTGAAAATGAAATCCAAATTTAGTTACTCTTCAGGCACACTCAGGGCTTCATAAATACTACTTTCAAAATTCTGTTTTGTCTTAAACACAAAGATTTTTCCACTAGGCTATGTTTCTTAAGTGGTGCTTCATAAAATTCCAATGCTATAAAATTCTGTTCAAAACTGGCATCTGTAATCAAATCAGTTTGAAAAATTTTGAACTTAGGCATTACCTGAATAACTGTAGATTGGAGGCTAGTGTCTGTCCAAAGCCAAGTTGAATTTTCTAAGTATATTAATAATGATGGATGAGAAGTTTATATATATGTAATAAGAACCATTTTGCTTTTATAAATCATATGAATGTATACTAATTTAAGTCATATATTTACATGACTAAAGACTTAAAGAATAGAGCAATAATATATGCAATTTTTTGATTCCATACTTTAGAAGTGGTCTTAATGATGCTAAAAATACGTAAGTGATTTCATCCTCACACTACATATTAACTCAGAATATGATGCATTAGAAAAAAACATATGAATTATTTAATAAAGTTAGCCAGCCACCTCTTCAAATAATATATTTATGCCACAGTATATACCAATTAAAACCTATAAAATCTCACTCATTTTAAGTAAATTCTCAGGCAGAATATGATTTTTAACTGGGTAATGATGCTAGAAAATATGCTATTATGTGCAATAGAAATTAGTTCTAGATACATTTTAAATAATAAAATGTTAGGGGAATTGTGGGAATAAATTACATGTATTTTAGCTCTCTTCATATAATGGGCTTATTCTAGAAATACTGAAATTCTTTAACTTCAATGGACTACACTTTTCTCTAGACTACAAGTTTCTCAGTCCTCCTTTCTCATTCTATTGAACATTCTTTATTCTGTGCCCTTAGAAACAGTTGACTTGAGACAACTGAGTAATTAAGGAATAGAATCAAGTAGTCTTAAGAAAATGATGGTGTTACTTTTACAGAATAAAATCCAAATAATGTAATTTAAAAATAAACTCAGAATTTTGTGTGTGTGTGAAAAACATCTAACTCAATATTTTTTCAGTAAAGAAACTAAAATAACATATGAAATTTAAAATACAATAAATTCAGGAAAAACTAAGAGCTTACTTATGGAGGATACATGCAAATTTAGACACTCTTAGTAGTCTACACAGAATATCTGAATCACATAACAAATGATTTTTGTGTTGTTGTCTAACTTTTTTTTAGTTTTGCTCAAAGTAAATGATAAAATGTTTTAGTCAGAAGCAAAAGGGAGAATTCCATAAAATGTTATTTTAGATACTGTAGGGTGCTTCCTACCTCCAGTAAATACATTAAGTGACTCCAATTCTTCTGTTATTTGAAAAGTAAAATGCTGTACAATAAAATCCCTATTCCATGTATTTATACTTAAAGGTTACAGGCCCAGGGTGGTAAAGCTACAAGCCTGTTACTTCAGGCATCATGCTGTTGCATGTCCTTTATGCTTTTCTTTGTCAGTCTGCATTTGGCAACTGTTAGGTTCCCATGACTATTATTTGTAGTTTCCCCTTCCAGGAAAACTGAAGGGCATTTCAGGGAGCAGTCACTAGGTAGGTCCAGGACAGAGTCAATGCCAAGAACCAACCGAGTCAAATCGTGAAGTAAGAACCAGGCCCAGCTCCAAGATGAGGCAATATGCAAGCTCCAACAGGCTCATTGATTTAGACTATCTGGCACTTCAGAATTCACAGCATAAATCCACATCTTATGACAAGGAGAAGTCCAGAAAACACAAGTGTCAGCTCCCCAAAGGTCTGTATGTTGATTAGGACACTGTTTCAGCAATGAGCTAAAAGGGAGATTTCTGGAGCAATGACACTCCAAGCACAGGAATAGTTACCAAAGATAAGAATGCCTGGCAACTTTGCTGGTATCATTACTGGCACAAGTGTATGGCTCTGCAGTGCCTGGTTTCACAGAAGCAGCAAAGTCAGCATCTGAATGGTTACTTATCTTGGCACACACCTCTCTTCACATACCTCTTTTTAACCCTATCAGGAAATTCCTCTTACAAGAGATTATAAAGAAAAAAAAAAAATGGTAAAAATCAATGTCAAACGAACGTAGAGAAAGCTTTTATTAGTGAATAAGGGCATGTTTGAAACAAAAATTACATGGAAAATTTGAGAAATTATGTGGTTGCGTGTGTTTTTATTTTCAGATTTCTGGGAATTTAAGAGACTTCCCAGGAATGTAGAAAGGACATGACTATATAGGCAAAAAATGTATGATTTTTTTTTTCATACAAAGTTTGATTCCCTAATGAAATAAAGTTGTAGAATTATGGCACTTCACCAATTTATATTATTCTGATCCCTTTTAAATCATTGATTTAATTACAAAAAAAATGGTCCCTTTCAGGAGCCAAAATATTCATGTAAAAACTTTTCTCACGCTGGCCGAGTTGCACAGTGGTTAAGAGCTGGCTTGGGAAGCCAGCGGTCCTGGTTCGGGTCCCACATATGAGGGCCAGTGACACTGCCCTCAAAAAAAAAAAAAAAAAAAAGAGTGCGAGCTGAGCTCTGAGCAACAGCAGTTCGATGCCCAGCCTGAGCTGAGTTGTCACTGAGCTGCCAACAGGTGGCAGGATGGTTCAGCTAAAAAAAAAAAAAGAGCTAAATTGCTCATAATGAAGGACCTCCTAAATTCCTTCGAATTTTAAGATGGACTTTTACATTGAACTTCAAATCATAATGCTGTGGCATTTTAATGAACCACTTATTACTAACATTTTTTAAGATGTGAATATTCTTTCTTATAAAGGTATAAATGGAGCTGAATGTACCTATTTAATAAAGTATAATCAAATATTCAAAAAAGAATAAAACAATATTCGAATCCCAATTATTTAAATTAACCCTAATTAGTGTTAGCTATGTCTAATTAATTTCTTGGACTTAACATCAGTCCCAACACACACACGTTCATAGAGTTAACATTTTTGAAAAAAGGATTATGTATCTGTGTTATGGTCTGAAAGTTTTGTGGTCCCCAAAATTCATATGTTGAAATCCTAACCTACAAGGTGATGGCATTAGGAGGTGAGGCCTTTGGGAGGTGATTAAGTCATGAGAGCAGAGCCTTATGAATGGGATTAGTGCCTTAGAAAAGAGATACCACAATGCTCCCCAGTCCCTCTTGCCATGCAAGAATACAGTGAGAAGTCTGAGACTCAGCAGAGGGCCTTTCCCCAGCCTTGCTATCACCCTGATTTCAGACTGCCAAACTTCAGAACGATGAAAACTAGATTTCTGCTGTTTGTAGCTACCCAGTCTGTGGTATTTCATGATAGCTGTATGAACAGACTAAGACAATGTGGAAAGGGGGCTAAATAGAATTTTGCCAATTTTTTTGTGAGCTTTTAATTTTGTCTTTTTTTAAAAAAAAAACTTCCAAGTGTGATTTTTGATATTTAAAAGCATGATTTTTTTTTAATTAACACATTTTAAAAAGATAGAATCCTAAGAATTTCTCTTTTACCTTCCCCATAATTTCCCTTTTCTATAACACATGTTGTACAAAGAAGGAGGACCTGACCTGGGAAGACTGCATGGAATAGAGGAAGGAAATGCAGATTTTGGAATCAGAGCTTCATTACCTAGCCCATTTGAGACACCAGGTGCTTCATTTCCAACCTAAATTAGTGATAATAACACGCACATTATAGGGATGTTGACGTTGTCAGAAAATAACCTTAAGGATTATGTGAGCGTTGACACGTACAGAGTCCCACAGCCATATCTTTGGCACACAGCTAGCACCAAGTATGTCACTTGCCTTCTCTTTCCCCTTTGCCAAGTCCCAAAATCTGGGTACGTAAATCCTGTTGAAAATCCTTAGGACACCAAGAGAATACCAAAAAGAATACATTTTAAAATTTAGATTGTATAGACCCCGGCTCAATATATGAATGCATAGATGAGGAGGCATTAAGTATTACTGCTTCGAGATAAAAGCTAGTAAATAAGAGGCCCAATACAATATGAAATAACTTAAAATAGCTTATAGACTAAAAAAGTTGGATGTCACATTCATTCTTAAATGAAAGTAATATATCAGCTGGCTGAGTGGCTCAGTTGGTTAAGAGCTTGCTCAAGAGTGCCAGCTCTGAGCAACAGGGTCATTGGTTCAAATCCCGGCCTGAGATGAGCTACTGCTGAGTTGCCAACAGGTGTCAGGATGGCTCAGCTAAAATATATATATATATATATATATATATATATATATATATATATATACACACACACACACATATATAAAATACCAAATATGCTTAATAATAATTTTGGTCATAAATACTGAAGTATCCCAATGAACAGTAATAATTGGATTTCTAAGCATTTAAAATATGTTTTTTTTAATTGATAATAGGTCTATAGAAGCATCTCTTCCCCTTTATGGGAACACTTAAAAACAAATGTAGACAATGGGTCCAGGTATCTTACTAAGATAGGGGAACAAATGTATGTTATTGATAAAAGTAAAATAAAATGAAACAATAAAAATATGCATGTCTCCTCATTACAGTATTTTTTTTATTTAATGCATATATTACTTAGAACATTAATGATTAAAAAGGGAAATAATTTTTGGATGACCGTTAGATCTGAAGTGCATAATTCCTCCTGTAGGAGGTCATCACTGTGTAATTAATATTCTCCCTGTGGCACAAGTGACCAGGTTACTTTCCACACAGATGCTAATGTGGCCCGTGGGAGTTGGAATTACATTTTCTTATATTCCCTGAGGCCTCTTCTGAATCATTCACCTTTTTCTAACTACATATTATTTTGTCAAATTAATTAATGATATGCAAATATTTCTGCAGCACCTGCTGCTTTTTAAGCTCAGAAAAAGAAATTGGTATTAACGTGCACTGATGCTTTCTTTGTTTTTCTTCTGAAAGATGTCCTCCCTTTAAGAAAATGCATTCAAGCACTTGACTGCTATATTGAAGATACCATGCAATAAGTAACTGGACCGATATGGATATTAGCAAGGGGTACTACAAAAAAAGAAAGCAGAAAAGCAGACAATACAATCAATTGGATGTTAGAAAGCAAGGAAAAGAAAGAAAGGGGTGGACAGAAAGTGACAGAAACAGAAAGAAAGCAGAGAGAAATGATATAGTTCTGGTCCAATAAAAAAATCAGTATTTTAAATAAAAATTTGCAGAAACATTTGTAGTCCATTCCTATCTATGTCCTAGTTCAAAAGCTTCTCCTTTTAAAAGAATCAATTTCTTGGTCATATTGGATAAAGAGAATCTATTTATTAGTATTGTATTCTTAAGTCAATTACGTGTTCCACATGATCCTTAGTGTTCTCTTCTGTAAAATGGGTACACATGATCCTTAGTGTTCTCTTCTGTAAAATGGGTACAATAACATCTATCTTATGGGTTACTGTAAGTTTTTAATGAGATAAAATATAAAGAGCTCTTGGCACAGTGCTGGCATTAAGTTGTATGCTCAATATGTAGTATTTATTTTATTATAACTAGCAAAATTTCTTAGTGTATGTCTAGCATGTATGTATTTTTTATTTTATTTTATTTTTTTTATTTTTTTGAGGGCAGTGTCACTGGCCCTCATATGTGGGACCCGAACCGGGGCTGCTGGCTTCCCAAGCCAGCACTTAACCACTGCGCCACTCGGCCGGCCCACATGTATGTATTTTTTGAAGGTAGAAGCAACATGGGCGAAAAAAAAAAATTCTCTGTCTTCAAAAGAAAATAATTTTATCAAATGAGTACATATTCTAAATCGGTGATTTTCCACATTGACTATACTTTATTATCACGGGTTATTGAGCAAAATAAAAGCCTTATTTTTTTTTAACAGTTTACGCATTGACCCAAGTGTCTCATTAAGTTGAATAATCATTGTTCTAGATGGATGCTTACAAAGAGTACACTCATAAACAAATGATCACACTATTATGTGAATTATATATTATGATATGATTCTTATACTTCAGCAGACTTTTGTATTTATCCGAATGTTTTCTTTTGCTTTTGAGTTTTGTAGCACTTAAAGTGACCATCTCCTCATCTCACATTAAAGACTACCTCTCAGCTCCAAAACACTTCCACTTCTTTCGCTAAAGCCTTCTTTGATTCCTCCATCACACAGGAAAGTCTCCCCCTCCTGAAATCCTAGAGCAGAGGTCAGGAAATCCTAGAGCAGAGGCACTTTTCTCCAAAGTGTCAGATAGTAAACATTTTAGGCTTTGCAGGCTTAGTTACAGCTACTCCACTGCCCTGCAACAGGAACACAGCCACAGGAAGTACTGAAACAAAAAATGTGTGACTATATTCCAGGAAGTTTTTATTCCCAAACACAGGCAGCTGGCTGAATATGGCCCTAAGGCTACAGTGTGTCAACTTCTGCTGTAGAAGATCACTGCTCTCTATCTTTTATTTTGACACTTACTCTTACTCTGGATTGCACCTTTAACCAGCACATATGATGTGTGATCAAAAACTACGGTGAATGTTTAAATAAAGAAAAGTTTATTACAGTAAAAGACTCATTGCCATTAATCCCCCCTCAAAATCACCCCCCTTAGCTTTGAACACACTTATCCCATCTCTCTTGCCACTTCCTGAAACAGTTCTGGATGTTCTCCTTCATGTCTTTAGTTGTGCTGTTATAGCTGCCTCAATGTCCTGAATCATTTTGACTTTGGGGAAGAGCCAGAATTCCCATGGTGCCAGAGCTGGTGAATAAGGTGGATGAGAACACATCATGTTTTCATTTGACAGAAATTGCCGTACCAGTACCGATGTGTGACACATAGCATTGTTACGATGGAAGATGAAGTAAAGACACTCACAGAAGAGGACTTCCAGAACTGCTTCAGAAAGTGGCAAGAACAATGGGATAAGTGGGTTTGAAGCGGGGGGGTTGGGAGGGGGTATTTTGAGAGGAATTAATGGCAGTGTGTCTTTTACCGTAATAATTTTTTAAATTTAAACATTCACCGTATCTTTTGATCATACCTCATACATAGAGTATATCTCTGAAATTACAGTTTCCTCAGGAGGGTCAGGAAAGATATCTTATATGTACTTTTTTGTGGGGGAGTCTCTATCCAGAGTACTTCATATAGCAATGCTTAATAATTTGCTGATTATTTACTGATTTGAATTGATTTAAGATACGTTAAGACCTAGTTGCCATTGGCATCTTACTTGATTGAAACATCTACTGAACTATTGATTCTTGGGGTTTTTGAATGGGAAGCCTAACCTTGCTGAGTCCTTATTCTCTCTATAATGAATATAATCCATCCTACATAGTAATAATGAGAGTTAAAAATTTATCTATCTATATCTACATCTATATCTATATGATCGAGTACATTGAAGGCATGTAAATGGCATCAATAATTATGTTGGCATACATTTTGTGTCTTAATATGAACAAACAACTCTAAGTCATGATCATAGAATGATTGTCTTTTTTTTTTTTTTTTTTTTTTGAGGGCAGTGTCACTGGCCCTCATATGTGGAACCAAACCAGGGCCGCTGGCTTCCGAAGCCAGCGCTTAACCACAGCGTCACTTGTCCGGCCCAATTGTTGTCTCTTTCTTTAAGGCAGCTTTTAAAAAAAAAAAAAAAAAAAAGATTTTATTGGGGAATTGGGGGAGGGGAACAGCATTGGGGAATCGGGGAAGGGGAACAGACAAGTTGCTATTGTTTTGTTCTTCAGTCTAGTTGTGGAGGATGTTGCTTCACTGGCTCATGTTGGTATCGTCATTGTGCTCTTCCCAGATGAGGCAGATTGGTAGCAGGCCTCTGGATGTTGCTCACTGTGGCTATTGGCAGCTCACGCTGGCTGCCGGCCACTCACTGTAGCCTATGGCAGCCCACTGCAGCAGGGGCTGCAGCCTACACCGTCGCCGGGGCTCGCACAGCCCAGCTCCAGGTGGAGCTGTTGTTAGCTGTAGAGGGCAGTGTCACTGGCCCTCATGTGGGATCCGAACCGGGGCCGCTGGCATCCCAAAACCAGCGCTTAACCAATGCGCCACTCGGCCGGCCCTATCCAGTATTTTTTTTTGAGGGCAGTGTCACTGGCTCTCATACGTGGGCTCCGAACCGGGGCCGCTGGCATCCCAAAACCAGCTCTTAATGAATGTGCCAGCCCTGAGGCAGCTTTTAAATGTGCTTCTGTGCACTACAATATCTAAGTGGAAAGTAAAGAATTCCCATCTTAAAATTCCCGTGGGATGTAGTCCCAAATGACATTACTAACTTTGAGGCTAAGTGAAGAACTCAGAACTTAAATATTTTTGCAGCATCAATATCAGTGCTTGAATGTGCCAAAAGCCAGAATTTTGTCCATATTGGGAAGACCCGCATTATAAAGTCTATGAATTATTGCTGTTGTTGTTTTATAAATCTCTTAATTGACTCAGACTGTGAACAGCAGTCTTATAACTCATAAGAGTTATGCACAGAAGAGAATTCCTCAAGAATGAAGAGGCTCTGCCAAAAACAGAGGTAGACAAAAAAGCAAAATAATTTTGATTACCATTTATTGGTAACCTACATTATTTATTTGCTCTCCAACAATGCCATGGTATAGGTTTTATTGCTTATAACTTTTAAAATGGGAAATTGGGACTCTGAAGGTTTATGTTTCTTGGCTTTGGTTGAAGAACTTAGAAATGGCTAAGTTAAAATTCTATCAAGTTCCATCTACCTATAAAGGCTCTGATCCAACATGTGGCCCTGAGATGGAGAAAATAGGGGAAGAGAAAAGAGAGAACTACAGAATGAGATGGACTAGAGAGAAAGGATGACATTAGAGATCCACAAAAAGTTGACTAAAGGACATAAATTGCTTAATATTGCTTTGAGAATATGTTCCATTATTTGTGTGACTTGGGACTAAAAAGAATTTACATGTTTTATGCCCAGCCATCTCTCTGACATCTAAAATGGTGTCTGGAGCATAGCAAACAAATAAATAGTTGTTAGAGAACAATTGTATTCTCTGGCTTGAAAGGTGAGAGGCTTTATTTTAAAACCCCTCTTCATTGCAGCTATGACATATACACATTGATGAGAATTCACTGGATCCTATCTGTTTATGCACCCTGGAGATTCCATGGGAGTCCCACCATACCATGCACACTCTACCTCTACCCCCTTGTAAACAGCGCTGGAGGAATCATATCCTGGACTTTTCACCCCTTCAGTTCCTACTGGTTCTTCAGTCTCCCTGAGTTCATAAGCAGTAAGAGGAGGTCATTATTTTCTAAGCTTCCTAGATACTTGGTTCCAGATACTTCCTTTAAACAGTGAGGAAGCCTTATCATTCTGCTGACTCTATGTTTCAACAGATCGAAACTCATTACAGTTGACTAGTCTTTTTTTAACACTTCTCACACTTCCTTCCTCTGCAATCTCTGAAAACCTACTGCAGCACTGAATGTTTTAAAATACTAATATTGAAAACGTATATTGTGATTAATAGGTTCAAATCCAGATCCCTCTATTGACAAGATCCTTAAACCTTTGTGCCTTAATCCCCTCGTCTGTAAAATGAGGGCCGTAAAGTGCTGAGGATTAAATTAGTTCAAACATGTAAAATGAACATGTAAAATGATGCCTCACATACTAAAGTGTTCAATAAAGGCAAGTTATTTTTATTCACACATTATCTCTATAGCTTTACTTAATAGCCACTTTTTTTGTCCAGTATCTCTAAACTTATTTATTATACACACACGGCATGTTTGTTGTTTTACCTCTGATGGCATTAATGTACAAAGGTGGATCATTGTACTGTGTGGCTAATTTCCAATTGCAACCAAAATTTAAAGTGGCTTTCCTTCATTTCTTCCTTCCTTTCATTTATTCACTCATTACACTGAGGGCCACAGAGCAAAAATGTTCAGCCATGAGATAATAATGGGTTCTTTCACAGGTAGATCCCTCTATACACCTTTATTTCTAACCATCTGATTTCATTTGAAGAGATTATATTGATGGCTAGATGAGTTATGAACAAGAGTTCAAACATTTATATTCATAAACAATCATTTTCATCCTTGACCTATTCTGTGTATTTCTGGAGTTTCCTAAAGGTAAATGCCTCTGAAAACATAGTGGCCCTAAAAAAGAACTTAATCAGATCATGTAAAGAACAGGTAGAAGAACGGAATGTGTTAGCATAATAGAGAAAACATAAGACATGTGAGCTGTCGCCACAGGCTGTCAATCAACCCAAAAAGGGATTCATTTTGTGTGGCCCCAGAAAGCTGAGTAAGAACCCTAGGTAGAAACAAGAAAAATTGAGTCACAATTGTAACTGGCTTAAAGAGAACAGGCTGTCTGGGTGTGCATACTTAAAATAAACAATAGGAGATAGTTTATTAAAGACGCTGGAGAAATAACACATAAAAGTGGAAACAGATGTCCTCTAAGTTCTTTGCAACTCCATAATCCACCAAAGTGTTGAAGGATATGTAAATATGAACACGTGATTATTGCTGACATCCAGAAATTTGTAGTATATGGAGAAACTAAAGGCTTATACAAATACAACTATAATAAAATATTTAATATGAATAAGACAGATCAAAAATGCAATGTTACTAAAATTTTAGGAAAGCTTCTCTACCTATCGGCTTCGGAGGAAATGTAAAGGTGGTATTTAAGCTCACAGTGAAGATGAGGTGAAAGTTAAACATGGACATGGCAGGAAGTTAGAGTATTTTAAGATGAATTAAAGTATGACCAAAGGTATAGTGGCATGAAGATGAATGAGGCACAGGAGACAGTTCAATTGTACTTGAGTATGGTGTCTGTGGGAGGTGAGCCTGACAAAACTTTTTGAAATAACAAAGACTGAAACGTTGGTCCCTAGATCTAGGTAATGGGAGTCACCACAGTGTTACTTACGTGTAGGTAAGGGAGATGGACTTCAATTAGTGTATCTGGTGACACATACAGAATGAACTGGTAACAGTGAGAGACTAGAGATGAGACTACCTGCTAAGGGACTACAGCATGACTAGGCAGTATGTCAGAGGTGCTTAACTCTGTGGCAACATCAGAGAAGAGGAACCTGGTGAAAAAAGTATTTCGGATGTGCAATTGTCAGGTCTTAGCAACTGACTGTGAGACACAAGGCCTGGGGGTGGAAGGGCCTCAAAAGACTAGAAGGCAATAAAATAATAAGACCAATAAAAGCAATGGGGGCAGAAAGTTCAAAAGAGACCGACCACAGGGTGCTGGCAGTGTGAGCCCCATGGTAGAGGGGAGCTGTCCAGCAGGCATTTGGAAAGGTCAGCCTAGAGAGGCTGTGAAGGTCAGGGCTGAAGATAATGACTTGGGAGTTATTCCTACTGAGGTGAAAGCCAAGGCCAAAAGAGGATGAGCTCTGCCAATCAATAGAATATACGCAAAAGAAAACTCAAACAGAAACTGAGGAACACATATTTTAGTGAGTAGGAGGTGAAAAGAGAGCTGGAAATGAGCGGTCAGAAGAAAGAGAACAATGAGTGCAGGGAAGCCAAAAGAGGTGTCTAAGAAGCAGCAGGTGTCAAAACTGCCACAGGCTGTTGACAGTTGAAAGCAAAGGAAGATTTGGAGCCTAGGAAGTCCATGATACTGTGATTATTAAATGTTAATACTTATATATACCTTACAAAAAAGACCTTATTCGTTCAAATATTGTAAACATGAGATTTTTTTTTTTATCCTTTGAAGGAAGAGCAAAATAATTTCTTATTTGAAGGAACGCTGATCTCAAGGATAATTTCCTTAAACATTCTCAGTTTGATCCTATAGTTTTCAACCACAGTTAGTACCTTTCTTACAAGGGGTATATTTAAATATAGGGATGTTTTAGGTAATTACAATGAATAAGGGAAAGCTATCAGCATAAAAAGAACAGGGGCCACAGATACCAAAGGTCAAAGGTCGTGCACTGAAAGAGGCATTCCCAAGCAATGAAGTTGTCTTGACAAAAATGTCAATGGTGGGCGGGCCCAGTGGCGTGGTGGTTAAGCGCTGGTCCTGGGAAGCCAGCAGGCCCGGTTTGGGTCCCACATATGAGGGCCAGTGACACTGCCCTCAAAAAAAAAAAAAAAAAAAAGAAAAAATGCCAATGGTGTCATCTGTTGAGAAACACTGTCACATGATGTTACTTACCACTAGGTGCTTTTTTGCATATTTGAGAAGAATTGATACAACTTCAGATTCAGAAATTTTGGGGAATTTTAAAATAAGGTAAATATCATTAATATGGTTATTACTTAGAAGCTTTTCAAACAAACTCCTTTTAGTTTTATTGTGTAGTCCTCTCTAATCTAATTCCAAAAGAAATGTCTTTAAGTAAATTACTTAGTAGGGCAGCTTCTTTTTGTAAATTATAATTATTACACATATTGGTTCTAATCAGAATCTGAGTCAGGGTATAGATGATTAAGAATACATTTTTATTGTGTTTTAGGTGAGAAGATAGCCAATGTTTGAAATAAAATACTTTCTAAAAAATACCAACAGGGGCTGGCCGAGTGGTTCAGTTGGTTAAGAGTACGAGCTCTGAGCAACAGGGTTGCCAGTTCAATTCCCACATGGGCCAGTAGCTGCTCCCAAGCTGAGCTGCTGCTGAGCTGCCAACAGGTGGCAGGATGGCTCAGTTGGTGAGAGCACATGCTCCTAACAAGATTGTCGGTTCAACTCCCACATGGGATGGTGGGCTATGCCCACCTGCAACTAAGATTGAACACAGCACCATGAGCTGAGCAGCAGCGAGCTACCAATGGGTGGCTGGATAGAGACTGGACTTGGAGCTGAGCTAGCTGTGCCCTCAACAACTAGGACTGAAGGACAACAGTTTGGCTGTTCCCTTTCCCCAATTCCCCAACACTGTTCTCGTTCCCCAATAAAATCTTTAAAAAAATAAAATAAAATAAAAATAAAAAATATCAATAGTTTAGAAAGCTCCTTATTTATCTAAACAATTGCATTCTCTTGTGTTCACCACTCATACTAAATATTTTCCATTGAAAATTGCTGTTTTAATGCCAAATATTACCAAAAATTAATCACCAGTTTACATAATTGAACCACATAGACAGTTTTTTGTGGGGTCATCCTGATGGCACAAAACTTTTAACAAAAATATCTTTATAGCAGCATTTTGTAGCTGTCACTCAAATGCCCTGTAAGAGTTTCATAAAGTCATTTGGGATTCAATGAATATTAATGAGAATATTTGCCAGACAGTTTTAGTATTCAAACAGGAAAATCATTTTCAAAAATATATGCATCACTTATTAACACTGATATTTATGAATATGTTAAACACCTCTGGGGCACCCAAGCACCCATTAGTTCCACCCTAGCTATACCAGTTTTATCATTGTCAAGTTCAATTTGTTCAACTTATGGTTAATTTTTTCCAGTGTTCTTGACTATTAGTTTATACTTAAATGCACATACCTCCTCTTGTTTACTAACTGCCAAACACATGTGGTGTAGGTTATGTCTTCCTCTAGACCAGGGGTCGGCAAACAGCTGCTGGGGCAAGCCACATGCAGCTCTTTGGGTACGTTCCATCTCAAAAGTTTGCCAACCTATGGGAGAGCCAATCCTGTCCCTCGCAACAATTTAAAAATTATTCAAGAGCCATAAATATATTTTTACATAATCACCATTATATGAATAATATTCTTTAAAAATTTTATAAATGAAACTATGGTAGTTTTATTTTCATTTTCAATTTTACTTCAGAGCTGCAAGTATGTACCCAAAGAGCCATATGTAGCTGCCAGCTGCAGTTTGCCAACCCCTGGTGGCTCTTCCATCTCAAAAGTTTGCCGACCTCTACTCTAGACAATGGTCCTTAATAAGCTACTCTCTCATATTATGATTGTAAGCTGCAAGTTGCCCCGGTGCCTGGGTTCACCATTTTAAGGGACCAATGGTGAAAATGAAGCTTTCTCTAAAAGTTAAAAAAAAAAAAAAGTTCTATTTCTTGCTGAGACTTAGTGAGCAGTTGTCTTCTAACACATTTCCTAATTGCTTTCATCCAAACAGTGTTGAGAAAGCCTGTGACAATCCAGGACGACTTCTCAGACACGGAGTCTACTTAACAGTTTATTATGCAACCCAACACTGTTTCAACATCTAATGGGGAAAGTTGGCATTTCAAAGTGTTCCAAAAAATCAGTTAAGAAGGATGAGCCAGTGATCCTGAAAACAACCTAACAGACTTAAGGCCAAATATTTAATATCTAACACGAGCTACCATGTACTGAGTCATGCATGTGCTTGGCACAGTGCCAAGTATTTCACAGGTATTATCTCATTTAATCTTTACAACCAACGCGTGAAATTGATTATGATCCTCTTTGTCCACATGAAGAAACTCAACCTCAGATTTAGAGAGTTTTTTCTGCACATGAAGAAACCAAGATTTAGAGAGGTTTAGCAATTTACCCAAGCTAGTAAGTGGCAGAGCCAAGATCAGAACCCACACAGGCCAGACTTCAGAACTCTCTGCCCTGTCCTGACCCAGTGACCTGTGTCCCACTGGAGTTCTCAGGCGAATCACACATGGTCTCTACTGTCAAGGGCCAGATAGCCGAGGAAGAGAGGATATCTACCCATATAATTCTAATTCCAGGAAAAATAAGAGAAGTCCGGATGAAGTTGCAAGACAGTTCAGATGAACGGAGATTACTTTAAGATAAGGGAACTTGGAGAGGATATTTTCTGTGGGATGGATTGTGCAGAAGGGGAATGAAGGGCGTAAAGAAACATAACTATACTGTTGCATGCTATTCTATTTGTCAGGTAGAGTAGAAGACACCTTACATTTGTTATCTTCTTTGGTTTTCAGAAAAACCATACAAGCATTACCCCAGGTGGCCTGAAACTAAGTCAACCAGTGGCTTCACTGATATTTGAACCCAAAACCTCTGAAGATAACATGTCCCTTTTTTTTTCCCCTTAGTCCATGTTGAGATTTCTTTCTGATGTTTACAGGGTACAGGCATCTTTGGCTAATTTGTCAGTCCAAAGAAAGAATACTTTTCTAATTCACAAAAAGTGACTAGATGACCAAATGAGTAGATTCAGGCCAGCTGTCCTGCCCCCAAGGCAGGGTCCAGGTGGGATTTCATGAGGGTTAGAGCAGTAGGCAGGAAAGGAGGCTCACTTTTCTTTTCTTCCTCCTTCCCTCCATTTCTGCTTCCTGCCCTCCCTCCTTCCTGCACTTTTTCTATAATCGGTTCAGAACCATTACATGCAAGGTACTCACTGCACTGGGAATGGGAAACAGGACAAAGTCCCTGAGCTACTTGGTAGGTAGAGCCAGGCTGCCTTTGTGCTTGCCCCAGCTCGACCCTTACTGGCTGTGCTATCTGAGCAAGTTACTTTACTTTCTGTGCCTACATTCCTCTTCTGTAAATGCAGATACTGACAGACCGACCTCATAAGGTTGTAAAGGGATAAAAAGAGTTAATATACAGAAAGCGGTTGCACTGTGCCTGGAACATGGTGAGCATTATAGAGACATTATTATAGTTATACTCTTTTGGGGCTTCTCGGAGTGAGTGGGTTAGTCTGTCCAAAGTCTGGAAGATAGTGCAGCTCAGTGTCTCCTTTAAAAAAGTAGAAATCAATTCATTAGCAAAGATAATCTTCAGGGAAGGAATGTCTGTCCTTCCTAAGAAGAACCCTTCCATATCTGTTTATACACAGTCATTCTCAATGGGCAAAAGAATGGGGCTGAACACACAGGTTTCTAAGGCAAGATACCCTTCTCAAACTTGCCTTATAGCATATCTTACAAACATTTCTTAGACTGTTAATCCCTTTCAAGTCACTTTGAACATTTCTGTTCCATTGAGAAAGAAATTGAAGGCAAATAGCATAGAAGGAAGATAATCTGGATGACTAGATGTGAATTTCCTGAAAGCGGAATTCCAAAACTACGAGCCAGCTGAGTGGTTCAGTTGGTTAAGAGCACAAGCTCTGAGCAACAGGGTTGCCGGTTCGATTCCCACATGGCCCAGTGAGCTGTGCCCCAGCTGAGCTGCCACTGAGCTGGTGAGAGCGAGTGCTCTTAGCAACAAGGTTGCCGGTTTGACTCCAGCATGGGATGGTGGGCAGCACCCCCACAACTAGATTGATAGCAGCAACTAGACTTAGAGCTGAGCTTGTGCCCTCTACAACTAAGATTAAAGGACAACAACTTGACTTGGAGCTCTTGGGTCCTGGAAAAAAACACAATGTTTCCCTTCCCCAATTCCCCAACACTGTTCCCCTCCCCAATTCCCCAAAAAATGTTTAAAAAAAAAAATTCCAAGACTTCATTCATCTTTACCACAGTGCAGTGTTTGGAATGGTTTTTGGGGTTTAAAAATAGCTAGTCTCTATTTTAGGTGTTTTTCATACACCCTATTTCTCACAATAGCAATTCATGGTAGGTACCACCAATCACGTTTTATGGATAAGAAAAACTGAGAATGAGATTGTTAAATAATTTCTCAACCATACAAAAGTGCAGAACTGACTCTGAAATCTAAGTCTAACTCCAAAGTGAATTACCCTTTTCCATGTGAAAGTCTCAAAAAAATGTTGGGTGAATTAAAAGCAAATGCAGGGTACTTCCTTTTATCTCAGATCCATGAACCAAAAATATAACGTGGGGTAAAGGATATTTCTTTAGGTCACTCTGTCCTCCTTCCCTTCAGTTAGGCTCAAGGCCAAAAAGAGAAGCCAGATATTATAAGAGTAAATGCATGTCTAGAAATAAACTGAACATTTATAGGAAGATGCACTAACTGGACATTGGGAAACAGGGTGTTAAAATTTCAGATTACTTACCATTATGAAAACACTCCCTGGGAGGTGGGGAGGGGAAAGCAGTACCTAATTGCAAACTGTTGATGTGAATTTTGCAAAACAAAAAACAAAAATAGTTTTTGACTTCATGAGCAGTTATACAAGACACTGAGTTGTTTAAGATAATAACCTATCCCTTTTACTGAGATCATTCAATTGTCTGTTCACTTAGATTGTTTTATATGCAACGACCTCAGAAGCAGAAAGTGGAGTTAGGATTGCTTCACCAGGGTTAAATAAGAGTCACCTTGCTCAAGCCTCATGGTCTGTCTCTGCAGCCACCACCCAGCTCAGATTTTTCAGCTGCACTCCCCTAAAGTCACACTTAGAACTTGTGGTTCCAATGACACAGCACATTCAAGCTGATGTGTCTGTTGTAGGTTTGCAGCCCTGTGGAGCTCTCAGTTTGTGTGTTGCCATAAAGCACAGGGTGCCAGGAAAAGGCATCTAGTGTCCACTGCTTCCTCCTGCCCAATCTTTTTCACATCCCCCACCATTGCCCGCGATTGCCCTCTGACGCGTCTCTTAGTAGGCCCAGGAAGGGAGGACATGGATTGTTCATTTTCCTAATACCATCAGCCTGCCCCACACACAACCCAGCACACTCAGTACTACCAGTTTCCTCCTCAGTACCACTCAGGAAGTGGGGGCAGGACACTTGTAGAGAAACCGCTCATTTTCTGTCGCATGTGGTTGTGTGTGTGCGTGTGTGTAATTTTCATATCTCTGGCGTAGATCACCACATGCCCTTGCCAGGCCAGTCTGCAATCCCTTTCGCGGAAGTAAGGGAGAAAATGGGGGTGGAGAGAGCAGCTGCCTAGCGGCATCAGCCAGGAGGCAGTTCGCACTAGATCAGCCTCTCCAGCTTCCCGCGCTACCTGGCCCGGCCGGGCTCCCTCAGCGTGGCGCAGTGGCTCAGGAACCCCGCGTGAGCATGGGGGCACAGGCCCTCAGTCACGCCTAGCTCCCCTCTGCTGGGGCGCACACACCTTTCCATCCGCCTCCAACCCTGCCATGCTACCTGGGGACCAAAAAGGAAGGAAAGCGACCTCCCTGCTACTTCGTACACGCCTCCCGAGTTCTACGAGCCCGATCATCTGAGAAAAGAGCAGACACTCCCGACACACACACTCTGACAACCGCCAGTCCCACCATATGATGCAGCCCGGCTACCCGGGGTGTTGGCTAGCCCCGGGGCAGGATGCTAGTGGGAAAAGCACTGAGAACACGCAGGGCGGGAACCAGCCCTGGGAGACTCGTGGGCAAGGAAGGAGAAGAGGAAGAGTCAGGAAAGTCTCCTTGCAAAAGCCTAGAACGTGGGCACATCCCGGCCAAAAGCAGGCGGGCGCGCGGGACACTCCTTGTCCGGGACCCCTCGTCCTCCCTCCCCGCCGCGCGCGCCCCCGAGCTCTGCCCGGCTGCGCCCCCTGCGGCTGCGGTGCCACAGTCCGCACGCAGGGTGATGCAAGCTCTCCTCCTCCCGAGGCAGCTTTGGGTTTTTTTATCTATATAAGGGCTCACTGGCAAACTCTGCGTGGGCGCGTCACAGGCGGGCCATTAATTTTTACACAGGCGTGCGGTTCCCGGGGCAGCCCCGGTAGCAGAAGCTCGCAGGTCGCCTTCCTCTCCGCAGGCGCCTCCTCCTGTTCTCCTTCTCCCGGCCTCCCGGGGTGTACTTTACCTGGTCTCCCTCCGGCACAGGGTGGGCGCTGCAGCTCTCCGTTCACCCCTGGCCGCAGCGGATTCGCCTCTCTGTCCCTGGGTGAATGGAGTTATTTATTTATTTATGTCGCCTGACGTGTCCTCACCCGCCACAGCCCGCTAGTGGAGGAGGAGGAGGGGGGGGGGAGGAGGCCCCAGGAAGAGGAGGCGCGGCTGCAGAGCACAGAGTGGGTGCCCGGGAGGGCGCGCCCCTGGCTCGGAGGGGTGGGGCGCGGGGGATGCAGGGTGGCTGCGGGGAGAGGGAAGCGGGGAGTGTAGGAGGACCTGGGCTGCGAGCGTCCTGGGCTTTGCAGGAGCCCCGCGAGAGGCGGCAGGTGGGGACAAACTGCCGCCCAGCGACTCTTGGAGAACTGAGCATGCTCCAAGTGTCCCGCTGTAGACACTTTATGGCGTGGGCGACTCCACTTCAGGTTTTCGTTCTGACCAAGAGACAAACCCAAAAGTCAGGTAGAGAGAAAAATTGTTCAGATCAGTCCTAAGGCTTTATCCAAAGTACTCTGGAGCTTAACCCAAGAGCCAGGTGTACCACAGCGCTGTTTAGATACCCCAGGGAGTCGTGCAATGTATAGGAAAGAAAAGCATGCAGGAGAGAGAAGCCTGGCAGAGCCCGGGAAGACTCTTCGTGAGCTTGGAGGGAAAGTGATGGGCCATTTTTCAACTGAGTACCCTTTTTTTTTTGTTTTTTGTGGGGAGTGAGGATGGCAGTGTTAGGGATTAGGCTCACCAACTAAATATTCTAAGAGAAGAAATAAAATTGACGCCCTGACAGGAAATATATAGAAAATAGCACCAGAACTTGAAAAATAGATAAGAAATTAAAGTCATGTTTACATCCTTTATCAAATGAATGATTTCATTCTTCAAGGTAGGATTTAGTTCTTTGACCATTAGTGCGCTAGAGATCATGATAACTTCAGTTATTGGTTTGGCTTATTCCACCTTTATTTATTTAATTTTTCCCTCCCCTGTCTAGAACATGTTTCGTGGGGAACAATGGAAAGAGGAAGAGCTGGTTCTGTTCCTTTAATGTCTTTAAAGTTCAATTACTACTTAGAGGAAAAGAAACTGTCCAGAAAAATAAACATGGGCTTGGACTTGAGAACTCATATTTTTTTTGCTTGTTTTGTTTTTTTTGTTAATTTAAACTGACTCTGCCCCTCATTATGCATCTAACGAATGGGAAAAATAATAAAATGTTCTGTTAATCCTAGATATTAATATAACTTTCTAGAAGCTATCCTTTTTTATCCTAGAATTTAAATCATTTACAAGAAGCCAAGATAAGTTAGCTGAAATAATGAGAGGTTTGAAGCACAAAAGACAAAGAATCAAAATGGTAATAATACTAAAAAAAAAAAATTATACATATTAAGTGTGTGGGGGTTCAGAACAAGTCGCTCCAAGATGTGCCTCTGAAGTATGCGGGTCATTTTGAGTTAATAACAACTTTAGCAGCTGGGTCAAAAGAAACTTCTGCCCCTCCATTAACTACCTAGAAGTTGAATTAGGAGCCTTGCCCATAATAAGAGATTATTAGAGACAACCTCTTTTGGCCTATCTATGGACAAAATAAGCTGCTATTTCCTAAATATCTTCTCTTATTATCAACCTGCAACGATCCTTTAAAGCCCCAACGTGCATTAATTACCTCATCCCCAGCTCAGGGTGTCATATATCTCAATCCTCCTTTCTGCCTCTGAACTCATGCATGTAGGGTCTCCGACTCTCTCATGTATGTGGAGTTCCCATACATAGGCATGGTTATTTTCCTTGTTAATGTTTCATGCGTATTTAATCATTAGACCAGCAGAAAGAAACTTGAGGGTAGAGGAAAGTTTCTTTCTCCCTCACAAGTGCTTATTGTCAGGCACTATTCTAAGTACTTATATGGACGATCTCAATTAATACAATAACCTTATTAGATTATTCACATTTTACAAATTTGGTAAGAGATAAATTAATTCATTTGGCTAAATTCATATTGTCCTACTTCTGCCATAGATTGTCTATAAACTTGGACAAAATATGAATTTTAGTTTCTGCAGCTACAAAATACAAATATCAACTTTTTATTGCTATCATAAGATTTAGGTGAGATGATATATGTTAAGTGGATAGTATATAATGTGAGATAAATAAATGGTGGCTATTAGTAACTGCTAAAGGTTTGGAAGACAGTTCTACAAAGAGGGGTAGATTGGAAATTAAGGAATTAAGACAGAAAATTGTAGAAAAGACTAGATTTTTTAAAGTTAAAACGTGTAAATTGACATTTGTATAAAATATAATAGGCATTTGATAATGATGAAATGTCTAGCAGTGACTATAAACACTTATTTTCACTAAAAAAAAACAAAATTAAATTTGAAAAGAAACAACATTAAGATCTACATTTCAAGGTCATCTTCTTGAGTGTTTGCTATTGACATTTTTTTCTGCTCATTCATCACTTTTATGTCCTTTAAAGAAGAGAAGAAAGACCATGAATTTCCTGAATTTTGACCCAATTCTCTCTTTTCCTGCTCTTTGATTTTTCTTTTCCCTTCTGTATTTTTTACAGCTCCATGTCCTAGTTTTATTTAACTCATTGCCCAACCCCTAAACATCACTCCCCATAGCATTACATCATAACTGTAGCAAGCTTTCTTTTTAAGTCTTGTTTTTCCAACAATTAAAACTCTGGATACAATTTACCTACTGCCCCAGGGTTAGTATTTGGGAATTCATTTCTAAATCGCCTTGTTGCTATGGCTAGGGATGCTATGTAAATATTTGGTTGGATTAGAAAGGAATCTGAAAGAAAAATTGGATGAGAATAAAGCCAGTCCATTCATCCTATGACTTATTGTCTCAATGTTGTTCAAATATTGAGAAAAGTGTGTGTGTGTGTGTGTGTGTGTGTGTGTGTGTGTGTGTGTGTCTGTAATTTAGGAGAAAAGCAAACCATAATTTGAAAGGTTGTTGGTAAAATTTCTGCCTTGATTTCTATTCATAATGTGAAATAACAACGGGTGAAACAAAGAATAGCAATATTTAATATTCTAACAACTCTGTTCCACAAATAAGTAAACTAGGGAATAATACATAACATATAAACCAATAAAGCCCAAACGTCTTATACTCCGAGGTCTGACAATGAAGTTTGAGAACTCGTCCTAGAAAAAGTGCTACATACCTCATTGCTGAATATCACTATGGTCACCTTCAAAGTACTCCCTTTGGGAAGCTATGCACCGACGTCAGCGCCTATTCCACCCTTCAAAACAACTTTGGAACTCTTTTTCTGGAATGGCCATCAGAATTGTGGTCATATTACGCTTGGTGTCCTGAATGTCATCAAAATGTGTTCCTTTCAGTATTTCCTTTATCTTTGGGTAAAGAAAGAAGTCATTGGGGGCCAGATCAGGTGAGCAGGGAGGGTGTTCCAAAGCAGTTATTTGTTTACTGGCTAAAAACTCCCTCACAGACAGTGCCGTGTGAGCTGGTGCATTGTTGTGATGCAAGACCCATGAATTGTTGATGAACAGTTCAGGTCGTCTAACTTTTTCACACAGCCTTTTCAGCACTTCCAAATAGTAAACTTGGCTAACTGTTTGTCTAGTTAGTTCAAATTCATAGTGAATAATTCCTCTGATATCAAAATCGGTTAGCAACATCATTTTGACTTCTGATTTGGACTGACGGAACTTTTTTGGTCATAGAGAATTGGCTGACTTCCTTTGTGCACTTTGATGCTTTGTTTCAGGGTCTTATTGGTAAACCCATGTTTCATCACTAGTGATAATATAGCCCAAAACCTTGTGTTGCCTCTCCAAAGGGTCATGGCAAACTTGAACTCTCCTTTGCTTTTGTTTATCGGTGAGCTCCTTCTGGACCATTTTTGCACGCAACTTTCTCATGTCAAGATTTTCAGTTAAGATTTTCGTAATTATTTCTCTATCGATGTTTACTTGGTCTGCTATGCTTCTCACAGTCAGCTGATGATTTTGACAAACAATTTGAAGAATTTTTGCAATATTTTCATCAGTTCTGCTTGTTACTGGCTGCCCTGACCTCTCCTTATTAGTGACA
Source organism: Aselliscus stoliczkanus (assembly GCA_033961575.1). NCBI lineage: Eukaryota > Metazoa > Chordata > Mammalia > Chiroptera > Hipposideridae > Aselliscus > Aselliscus stoliczkanus. The sequence goes on from CM066727.1 coordinate 147,191,318, forward strand.
TGTTCTCTCTCTTCAGAAAAACATTTAATCCATTTGTACACTGCCGTTTTCTGCATGGCATTATCCCCATAAACTTGGACTAACATGTTCCTGATTTCACTTCCACTCTTTCCCAGTTTAACAAGAAATTTAATGTTTGTTCATTGCTCTAATTCAAGCTCAGACATTCTCATGATGGCACACAAAAACACACAACAACAATAATGACTGCCACTCAGCAAGACACTGCCACATGTCAACATGAACACAGTTGTGAGACACTGATATACCAAGGTTATGAAACCTTACTGAGCTGTTTGTACAGTGCTGCAATATAAGTGCATGGTAGCAAGTTTGCAAAGTTAATTGCCAGGCTTCATATATACCCACAGCCTCATATTCCAGATTCTCTGGCCCTGATTCATTCCCTAGCTATGCCATATCTTCTCATATTTTTCTCATTTCTCATTCCCTACCTTCTTTTCCATAACAAAGTTGCCTAAGCTTTTTCATTTCTTTAAGGTCCAGCAAATGTGGCATAACATCTGTAGTATTTCAAGGATTCCTTCAGTAAGAATCAATTCCATCTTTCTCTGTGCTCCTTCCCATAGCACATGTTGTAGGCCTCTATTTGGGACATTTTCTTTCTGCTTCACATTATGGCTATAATTTTTTTGTGTGTGTATCTCCCCATCTATTAGGCTATTGGAGGGCAGAGATGACATTTTATTCATTTCTGTAATCTTCCAGCGCTCAGCACAAATTCTTGCAGATAGAAGGCTTGGGGGGAAAACCATCTTTCCTCTACCCTCAAGGTTCTTCTGGCTGGTCTAAAATAAAATAGACATGATATAGATTAGCAAGAGAAGTTAACCAATTTAATACATACATATGTATATGGAAACCCCACATTCATGAGAGAATCAAGAAACCCCACATGCAGGAGAGGGTCAGTGCTAGAAAGGGGGATTGTGGTATATGAGACATCCTGAGCTAGGATGCACTTTGAAGGCTTCAAAGGGTCATTGGAAGATAATGAGAACAGATGGTTAGGAAATAGAAATTTGCCCTGCCCTATAGATAAGTCAAAAAAAAAAAAAAAAAGATATCTCTTCTGGGCAAGGCCCCTAATTTAAATTCTTCTAGGCAGTTAAAGGGAGGCATTATCCTGAGCTTGAGGCTAAAGTTGCCTTTAGCTCAAAGTAATCTGCATACCATTGAGGCACATCTTGGCTGTAGTTCTTTCTGAACCCCAAGGAGGTAACCAATAATGTTTGCCAAATGGAGGAAAGAGATAATAGTGTACCTTTAGGCAACAGATTAGTGGAAGAACACTGTCGTGCTCACAATGCCCAGGATCTGCATGACACCACATTTCTGACTCTCTTACAATCCTTTTGGGGCTATGCAACGAGTTCTAATAGAGCATAAATGAAAGTGACATATGCCATTTCTGGGTAAAGCGAATTAAGAACCAGTGTGCTTCTTTCATTCTTGCCTTTCCCAGCTCTAATAGCCTCATGTTTCAGATGGAATGGCTACAAAGCGCAGTCTCTAAAAGACAAAGAAAGGCTGCTTGACTTGCAATGGATTTTGTGTGAGCAAGAAACCATTATTGTGTTAAGCCACTGAGATTTCAGGCTTTATTTGTCACAAGAACATAACCTAGTTTATTCTGACCAATACAAGATCTTACTTAATAAGATTATAAATCATAATGGAATAAAGACCCAATGAAACATGGAGTTTATGAGAACGCTATATATAATGTGTTTCTTAAGTCAAGGCTAAAAATATATATATTCTCACAACACAAACTGATATATAAGTCTTTTTATGGAAAGACTGTGAGACCAAAGTAGGAATCTGTGCAGGAACGGGTGGGGGTGGGGGTGTGGAGGTTGGAAACTTCACACAATAGATTGTTTTAACTAAGGACAAAAGACCCAATGTACCAGTCCTCCCCTCATCTGGAGTGAAAGCAAACATGCACCTGCCATCCTGTGGCAGCATACTGCGTGTGAGATTGTAGCTGGCTAACAGCTGCGAATGTGATTGTTCTGACCTGGTTTCATAGAATGCACAAAATATGAGAGGCATCCTTCCACTGCTTCTATATTTATATGGTGAGTACTATTTTTATATGGTGAGTACATCTATATAAGCTATTACACTTTGGAAATATCTTCTATGGAAGTGTGAGGTTCAGAATGACTCAGCCCAAGATGTGACTCTCAAATATGTGGGTCAATTTGAACTAAAGGCAACTTTAGCAGCTGGCTCAGGAAAATCCTCTTCCCCTCCCTTCACTACCTAGAAGATTTTGAATTGGGGATCTTGCCCATCATAAGAGGTTATCAGAGATTACCTCTTTTGACCCATCTATAGGGCACAATAAACTTCTATTTACTAAATAGCTGCTCTTTTTATCAGCTTGCAATGATTCTTTGAAGCCCCCAGGTACATCACCTTATCTCTAACTCAGGATGTTTTATATACTCCTTTTCCGGTTCAGTCTCTGAACCTCTCCTGTATGTTGGGTCCCTGACTCTCTCAAGTATGTGGGGTCCCCATACACATGTATGTAATAAATTGGGTTATTCTCTTCTTGCTAATCTATCTCATGTCTCTTTGATTTTTAGATCACCCAGAAGAACCTTGCGGGTAGAGGAAAGTTTGTGCCTCCCCCACAGTTGGCACTGTGAGCAGGGTAAATACACTGGCTGGAACCCTATGCTTCCCCACAAAGTTGTTGCAAATGATGAGATCCTGAGGTGTCTGACACAGGCCAGCAGAAGATAAGGGTTCTTACCCTGTCAGCACATTGTCAGATCTCTAACTGCAGGATCGGGTGGGAGTGAGTGGTGAGAATCTTTTTCTGTCTCCTAAATTTAGATTAGCAGGATAAATATTTGTGAAGCTAGTTTCTTGGTTACTTGGTATGAGTGCTCAAAGAGTTTAATTTTTCTCCGTCTATATCTGGGTTTTCTCCTTTCATCTTGCTGTATGTTCCTGAGAGCTTCACCTTATGACCAGTGAGAAGATTTTGTCTCTGGCTTCTACCATCCAGTGTACACTTGCCAAGGTGCTCCTTGCTCTCCATCTGGCCATGAAAAGGTCTCAAGGGATTTTTCTGTGTCTATCCCATTCCTTCCAGAAATGGTCTATTATCTCCTCCAGCTGGAGGATGGTAATGTATCTGGTGGGCAGCCAAATCAGTTGTGGGTCCAAGCTTAGGGAATCTTAAGTCTTCTCCTGTTAAAAGAGGGGAGAAAATGGTGCTGTAATAAATCATACATTCCTAACTGGGCAAGTGGGGAGTAGTCATGCCCCAGGCCTGGAACTTCTTTAGTGAAAGGTTTTAAGCCAGCCCTGCCCATGGTTCTTGTGCATCTAGGTTAACATACTTTTGAAATACCAGAAGTAATACCCCTTAAAGATGTGACCACCCTCAAAAGAACACATAATTTTCTGAACCATCCTGTAATTCCATCCCTGCCTTGCTTTCTCCCACCTTCATGTAATCTTCCTTAGTTCCCTCAATTTCAAATCCATAAAAGAAACAGCAAAACTGTTATTCTCTGGGGCATTTGAGATCTTGCTCCCTGGTGATCATCATCAATTTTGGCTCAAATGAACTCTTACAAGAATTCTGTACATGCATGGACATCTCTTACATCGACAGGAGACTGGGACCCCCATCTTTCTGGGCTAGAATGACTCAAAGGCTGGGTTCGTGCCCGTCTCTTTACTGACATATGACTTCTCATTATGGTTTGAGATTCTCATGGAATGATGACTATGCTAAAGTCTGCCTACCAACAACTACCCTTCCAAGAACCAGAGTGAAGTTCACCTCCACTCAGAAGTCGCTCAGTGTCTCTTCCAGCACATTCTAGTGCTAACTAGTGGGTAATAAGTCAGTATTAGTTTTCTTTTGCTGCTGCTAACAAATTATCACAAATTTAGTGGCCTCAAAGAACAGAAATGTATGAACTCGCAGTTCTGTAAGTCAGAAGTCTGCATGAGTTTGACTGGTTCCTCACAATTTGGGGGAAATTTTGTTTCCAAGTTCTTTCAGGTTGCTTGCAGAGTTCAGGTCCTTGCAGTTGTAAGGTGGAAGTCCCCAGTTCCTTGATGATTTTCAGCACCTAAAAGTCACCTCTTTTCCTCATCACATTGCCCCTCCATCTTCAAAAATGAACACTTCCTGGGGTCTTTCTCATGCTTCTGATCTCTCTGACTTCTCCATGATATCTCTTCTGCCTCTGACTGGATAAAGTTCTCTACCTTTAAGGGTTCATGTGATTAGACTGAGCCACCTGAATAATCTCCCTATCTTAAGGCTCATAACCTTACTTACATCTGCAAAGTCCCTTTGGCCTGTGACAAAATATTCACAGGAACCAGGGATTAGGGTGGGAATACATTTGGAAAGGCATTTTACTTGCTACATAAGAGAAGAGGAATTAGACTCCACCTTGAGAGGGGGAATAGCAAGGATACATTTTATGCAACATGTGGAATGGGAGATGTTGCAGCTATTTTGGGAAAACACAATCTGCCACTTTCTTCTTTGGCTCTTTTTCTCTATCATTGCCTCCAGTTGGAAACCGGTAGAATACTAGGAGAAAATTCCCAAGTAGTCAATGGACCTAACTACAGTTTCCTTTAAGAAAATCGGGTCTGATGTACAGGGAAAGAGCCAGGTGGTTTCCTGTTTGTTTCTTGGGGGCGTTTTTGGGTTTTGTTTTGTCTCCTGACTTTGAAACCATGTGGTAGACACAGTAGTGTTTCTTAGATCCCACATGCACCCCAGGTGTAGAGTGTGGTTAGCAGTTAGCCTCCACGTGTCAACAACTTCACGTTCTGCCTTAGCTGCAGGAAGTCACATTTTCTGATGTCACCTCCTTTTTTTGGGTAGCCTGCATCTGGTGACTGAGTGTGGCAGATGTAATAAAACCCAGTCATTTGGGTCCAATGTGAGATGCGCTGGTGGGGCCGTACTTGTTCCAGACATCTGCTGGTTTAAGTCACATCCTTTTCTGCCAAATCCTGCTAACTCCCCTTCCCCTTCATAGGTGTTGATTTTTTTTTTTTTTAAGATTTTATTGGGGGAATTGAGGGAGGGGAACAGCTTTGGGGAATTGGAGAAGGGGAACAGACAAATTGCTGTCTTTTTGTTCTTTAGTCTAGTTGCGGAGGGCGTTGCTTCACTGGCCCATGTTGGTATCGTCATTGCGCTCTTCCCAGATGAGGCAGATTGGTCGCCGGCCTCTGGATGGTCACTCACCGTGGCTATTGGCAGCTCACGCTGGCTTCCGGCTGCTCACGCTGGCTGCCAGTCACTCACTGCAGCCTATAGCTGCCCACTGCAGCAGGGGCTGCAGCCTACACCGTAGCCAGGGCTCTCACAGCCCAGCTCCAGGTGGAGCTGTTGTTAGCTGTAGAGGGCAGTGTCACTGGCCCTCATATGTGGGATCCGAACCAGGGTCGCTGGCATCCCAAAACCAGCTCTTAACCAATGTGCCACTCGACCAGCCCAGGTATTGATTTTTAATAAATACATTGTACCCCAAACTTCTCAAAATCTGTTTTTAGGTAATCCAACCTTGAAAAGTTGGTACCAGGAGGGGTCTGGGAAAGCAGGTGTAACTACAGGCACTTAGAGCTGCATTGTTTATCACCTGGATGGCAGTGAGGACCCAGGCACAAACAGCTTTTGGAACAACATGGTGGTCCATTTGCTAAAAGTTTTCAGCAGCATTAGGGAGCATACCAGTGGAAGGGATGCACTAATGAGAGCAAATTATCAGATTGTTTAGATATGTGGAGTAAATAGTATTGATAAGGATAAAGGGACTATACTCCAAAGCAGTTACAAGATTTGGCAAGTGGGGCTGGGTGAGTATTTATGAGACTGGATTCTGAAGGTGCTTAATCAAGGGGGTTAAAATATAAAATTAGATAGGACAGAGTTGATTGTCTTGGCAGTTGCAATATTGTGATTTAGAAGAAAAATGCATGTTTGGTCATTCCAATGACCATATGGATTTGATCTTCATGCACAGTTCCTGGTTTACAGCTCCCCAAACCCTTGGAATTTCCTGAGGGATAAAAGCAAGGGGAGCATCTTTTATTATAATATTTGGTACTTTGACCTCAGTTCTGAAAAACGCTTCAGAGCCATAAAGTGAAATGGGTTTGTTATTCATAACAAGTCCTTTCCACCACAACTGTGTTTATATTAATGAGGTCACTTTTGGAAAGCATGTCAGGATTGATGTTGGCTGCCATGGTAACCAGCCAAGAATAGAGGGGTGGAAATTTCATTCCCATCCCGATTTCCGGAGGAGAAGAGGGGCAAGAGGTTGAATCAATCACCAGTGGCTAACAAGTTAATCAATCATGCCTATGTAATGAAGCCTCCATAAAACCCCAAAAGAACAGGGTTCAGAGAGTGAGAGCTTCCAGGATGGAGAGCCAGAGCCCTTCCACAGGCCACCTTGCGGGGCCCAAGTTCCATGAGCACAGAAACTCCTGCGTTCGGGACTTTACCCTGTACATCTTTCCATCTGGCTGTTAGTTCATATTCTTTAATATCCTGAAGGGAACCCAAGTTTTGCCACCCCAAAAATGTGCTTTTGGGATATTGATTGTAGCTGGTTATAAAGAAAAGAAAGGCTCAGAAAGAACCTTTGATCCTCCTGCTTTCCTGCCTAAAAGATCCAGATGGAAAGGTGTCCTCCAGGAAGGGACCTCAGCATAGTCTCCTTAACATTAGACAGAAGGATCCAAGCGGGGGCCTGTTAGCTAGATTCTCCCCTTCATCCCATTGTTTCTACCTTGTCAAGCAAGAATTTGTTTACAACAGCATTCTGCTGTGTCTTGGCTACCTGTAAACTGCCTATTTCTCCTTCGAAATTCCAGATCCCTGCCTACTCCCTTTCTCCTTTGTCCAAAATGGCATATAAACCTCAACTTCCCAATGCTTTTTTGGGGTTTTCATATGCTTATGGACCCCTGAATGTACATCACATCATAAACTTTGGATATTGTTTTCCTTTTAATCTGTCTCCGTTAATTTCATATTTAGCCCAGTAGAAAAACTTAGAAGGCATGAAGAAAATTATATATTTTTTAATCCCCACAATCCTTTGTAATAAATCAGTAATTTAGTGAGCAAATAGATTTCCTGAGTTATGTGAGCCATTCTAGCAAATTAATCGAACCCAAGGAGAGAGTCGTGAGAAACTGGTCAGAGGCCCGGGTAACAAGCTGGGGTCTTACGGTACAGAGCCCACAAATGTGAAAATTGAGTTGAATTCTCAGAACATCTGCTAGTGTCTGAGAATTGCTTGTTGGTGTGGGGAAGCCTCCACATACATACACACACACACACACACACACACACACACACACACACACACACATTGGAATTGGGTACAGGAACCCCAAAGAGCAGGGGCTTTCTCAAGATATAGGAGTTAACACACTGGCAACTATTGCCAGAGATTGTGTGAGCCCTCTACTATTAATAGAAAGACTCCTAGACAAATGGAAATGCAATAGCCCATAATGAGTGTATTAGTCAGGGTTCTCCAGAGAAGAAGCATCAATAGGAGATTTTATATATATGGAGAGAGAGAGGGAGGGGGAGGGAGAGGGAGAGAGATATTGATTTATTTTAAGGACTCTTATGATTTAAATGTTTATGACATCTAAAAAGTATCTCCACAAAGACATCTAGACTGGTGTTTGACCGAACCACTGTCTATTACAGCCTAGCCAGGTTGATACTTAAAATTAAGCATTACAATAAGCAAAGTTGGAATGCCAGAACTGCCATGGCAGATGGTAAAGAAAAGCAATAAAAGGCTCAGGGAAGTGAGTCTGCAGGAATGTATGTATTATGCACGACCAACACGCTTCCCAGATGATTACTTTCTACTGGGAGGCCCTTACAGCACAGCACTTAACAAGGGCAGAAGGAATGTGCTGTGAGAGGGGCACCCTCTCTCTGGAATGTTCAGCAGTGGCCCACCTCTGTAGTCCAGGCCAGGTTGTAACTAGGCTCACTTAACAATGGGGCGGGGAAGGCTTCAAAACACCACAGTGTGGCATCTAAGAATGGCTCATCCACAGAGTGTTACTGAGATGATTAACAGAACATGGCATACCAAGGGCATAATAGATGGAGAGCTGACAGGGCACTACTCATCTTGAACCTGCAGAAGAAATCAAAGTTGGATCACTGGAAGAGGAAGCAGTCACTCCACAGAAAAATAACAATAAAAATCACAAAATTTGGGCCGGCCGAGTGGCACGGTGATTAAGCACTGGCTTGGGAAGCCAGCGGCCCCGGTTTGGACACTGCCCTCATAAAAAAAAAAAAAAACACACACACACACACACAATTTGCCCTGGTTGTAGATCTGAGCCCATTTTTAGAGCTGGAACACTTTCATTATAGAGCTGGCTGGTTCCTAGGAGAAACAACCCTACCCCACCATGAAGATTATACTTGGATGCATCCTCTGGTCTTTCCCCAAAGGAACCTACAGCAATTTCACTGGGAAAAAGGGGCACCACAGATTATGAGGACTGAAGAACAGAGTGTATGAGTGGACACTGTCACCTAAAGACCCAAAGTATCATCACACCCCTTCTTAACATTTGAGCAAATGGGCTCCAGAAAATAAATGGAGTACTGCCAGGGTTCAGCTTACAGTGAGTTCTATGCATCAGTGTGAAATAGGGCCCAGTTGGGACCCCCACAAAAGAGGCCTTTTCTTTACCATCTGCCATGGCAGTTCTGGCATTCCAACTTTGCTTATTGTAATGCTTAATTTTAAGTATCAACCTGGCTAGGCTGTAATAGACAGTGGTTCGGTCAAACACCAGTCTAGATGTCTTTGTGGATATATTTGTTAGATGTCATAAACAGTTAAATCAGAAGAGTCCTTAAAAAACATTGATCAACCCCCTCCCTGCGGTTTGTGCTTGGAATGCCCCCTGTCCCAGTTGTTCCTGAGCTTAGAATGTCCCCTGTCCCAGTTCCCTGTTTCAGATAATTACCCTGAAACTTAAGCTTGCTTACTAGTCAAAAAGCACACCCCTGTGATTGCCGATTACAATCTTTATGGCCTAGCATTCCTTCCAGGCTACTGTCGTCACTGCTCCTGGGTTGCTGGAGCCACCAGAGAGCCACATCGCCAGAGAAGAGGCTCCGTGCAGACCCCCAGAACCATCATGTAGCCTCTGGAGGAATGCCCAGATTTTCCCTTAAATATCCCAGGCTGGTCTGAGAATGTTAAGGCAGTTTTTGAAGGTGTTAACCCACTGCCTTCTCAGACCACTGGTGCTCTGATAATAAATGCTTATTCTATGACCCAACTCCTGTGTCAATCTATTGGCCAAGCAGTGCAGGCAGTACGAGTCCTGCAATCATTTGGTCTCCAGTTTCAAATGGCCCCATTCAGTCATCTTTCCCATCTAGGATTTAAACACTGGATAATTGGAGCCACTCCCATATTGATTGCATCCTTGGTCTTTGAGGTAAAAATTACTATAGTAGGGAAAGTCAACTGGAGGCCCTAGAAACTGATTGATTGGGTAAATACATTTATTTCTATGCTATTCAGAAAAGACAATGAGAAACAGCTCACATTCATATGGAATGGCCAACCATATACATTTAGACTTTTGCTCTAAGGCTTTGCAAACTCTCCTGCCCTCTCTCATAATATAGTATGAAAATATCTGACCCCTGAGCATCCCAAGGAATATCATATTGATCCACTCACTGATAACATTAAATTTATCAGGCGGAATAAGCAAGAGGTAGCAAGCACACTGGAGTTCCTGGCAGGATGCATCCCTCCAGTGGGAGGGAGATAAACACAGTGATGTTAAGGAACCTTCCTTTTCTGTAAAGTATGTAAGGCTCTAATGCTCCCCAGTAAGCCAGGATGTCCCATCCAAAGAAAAGATAAATTATTACCCTTTGCACCGCCCACTATGGAAAAGAAAACATGCCATCTGTTTGCCTCTTTGGGGTTTGGATGCAGCGTATTTTACACCTAGAGAAACTGCTCTGGCCCAGAGACTGAGAGGTTCAAAAGCTGCTGTCTTTGAGTTGGGCCCAGAGAAAGAAAGGTCTTTTTGAAAAAAACACAACCCAACGCTCTCTATTGTGTTGGTGGTATCAGTGGTGGGGGGAAAAATGCGTCATATGAAGTATGTGGCAAACCCCAGTGAGAGAATCCCACTGAAGGTCCCTGGGGCTCTGGGGCAAGATCATGCCATCTGGGCATAAATACAGGGGTGAGGCAGATACTGAGACTGTGCTTCTGTCCCCACAACACTGTGCTCTACGTATTAGAGGTGCTGATCCCCCCAAAGGACACCCTTTTTCTGGGGGCACAGTCCAGTTCCCTCTGAATGACAACCTACGGCTACGGCCTGGCCACTTTGATTTCCTTATCTCCAGGGACCAACAGGAAAGAAGAGCAATCACTTTCTTGGCAGGAGTAATTGACTCAGATCATCAGAGGGAAATAAGGCTGCTGTTACACAATGTGGGCAGCAAGGGACACATGTGCAAGTCAGGTAATTCAAATAGGCATCTACTGATAACCCCTTACCCAATTGTGACATGAAAAGGTATATCAACACCAGGCTGAGAAGGGCATGGTGACCAGGGACTTGGGCCTGTTGGCAATGAGGGTCTGGTTCACATCAGCAGGTCAGTCACTGATGTCAGTAGAGGCGTCGCTGAGAGTGAGGTGACCTAGAACGCATAGTGGAGAGAGAAGATCACAGCTGACTATGAATGGTGGCACCAAGCACGCTGTCATTTGTCTCACTAACCTCCCACTTCTAAGTCACCTCTGGAAGAGAGGCCAACCAGGATCCTGCTCCCCTAGCAATGACTCCTTCAACATATACGGAGAAGTAGATGGCAGTGGTGCCAAGGGTGAATTGTGATAGATAGGAAGTACCACCTAGATGCCCTTCAGAGAATGACCGGCTGCAGGGAGTGACGTCAGCAGACAGCCTCCCATGTCCCTCCTTGGGAGGTGGCCTCTGCTACAACAAACTGCTTCTCTGCACCTGGTAACTGAGCAAGGCAGGGGTGTAAGGCCTGGCCATTTTACCCCATCTCTGTAGGTGACCCCGGATTGATGTACCTGCCTGTTCACTGTCACAATGGGTAAAGGGAAGGTCTGTAGGTGCCATAGGGGTCACCTGATTTCTCTCTGGAGCTCCATGCTGAATTGGTCAAGGCTTTGTTGGGTCTACATCACAGCTGGATTTCTTCCTCTGCCCAGTCTTGCTAGCTCCCTTTTCCCTTCTCTAACAAACACCTTGCCCACAAAATGCACTGTCATTGTTTGCTCCTGTAAAACCTGACCTGTGACATACTGGTTTAGAAATGCAAACCAGGTACTCTCTCTCTCTGCCTTCAGGGTCCACATTCAAGATACAAAACTATGTGAAGAATACAAGATAAAGAATACATATACATGGTATCACTAAGCCAGCAATAAAACAAATTAAGTTATTATGCAATTTCCCATCCCCTTCCTCTTTGTAAACTCTGGTTCACTCCTCAACTATTATACATGCTGTGATTTAAAATTTTTGTGGATTAAATCACATATGTGTTGTTTTTTTTAATCCCACTTCTTTTAGCATGCTTACCTTTCTAAGTGAATCATGTTTGTTTTTAATATTTTTTATTCAAGTTTAATGAGGTGTTATTTACTTCCAGGAAAATTCACCCGTTTGAAGTAAACAGTCTTATGAGTTTCGACAAAAGCGTACGTCCTGCAACTCCCACCAGAATCGAGTAGTCAATCCACTCCTTCCACTCCCAGGCCTTGGCAACCACTGATTTAGCTTTCTATTTTATACGTGTTTAACTGTTGTTGTTGTTGTTGTTGTTGCTGTTGTTTTTGCACTGCAACTCTTTTTCTTTTTCTTGACATTTTATCCTCCTTCACAATCATGGTTGAAATTTTAGGCTGACTCCAATTTAGTGACATCAGGCAGCCCCTCAGGAAATGGCTCACTTGCTTCTTCTGGAACATCTTACATTCACCTGAAGAGAATTTCCGCTGCTGCGTGACATGATGTGTTAATCCAGCTTTCACATTACCTGGCTCTGGGGCTCTACCTTCTGCCTTTTCCAATCAGTCAAGCTAGCTCCTTCTTTCTCAGAGTTCATTGCTTTAAGGTTCTCTTTCTCAGAGATTCCCCCACTTGAACTGAGTAATCACATAGAGGCTCCAGGACTCATGAAATCAAATGAATTTATGTCTCAACAGTAGTAACTCTTGAGTATATCACCTACTTTCTCCCTATAAGTTTTAGATTTAAATGGCTTACTGCTTCGTTAAATTGTAAGTCCATTTAATGAGAGATACCTTTACTGCTAGAACTTGAACTGATATCTTTTATAAAAGATAAAAAGTTTATTTTTAGATACAGAAATGAATTCTAATTCAAGCCTTCATCAAGCTACCCCTGGATGATTGAAATACCTTCTAAATGATTTCCTACTCTAATCTTATTCCACCTTCAGCATTTCATCCTTTGCAAGAATATCAGTATTATCTTTCTTCCCATTAAAATTTTCCAATAAATATAAAGGTTTATTAGAAAGTGAAGGCTAAAGAGAACCATGTATGGCATTTAAAATGATATGAAGATTCATTTAAAGTAATGCCTCTGTTCCCCACCCAATGTAATATAGCAGCTTTCATTTTGGGAAGTCCCTTCAAGAAACAATATAGACATATAATATGTGCATTTCCAGTATACCAACAATTTGTAGTGCATACAATATTTTTCTAACCAGCTAGAGGTAAATAATAGGAGAGTGTGATTTGGAATAGGGGAGTCATATGTCCTTGTACCTTTCCATCGTCTGAGAAAAGAAATACAAGTATGTGATATTATTTGCCTTTGTGAATGAAAAGGGGTTCATGAAAAGAAAACTCACAGGGTGATCTGATCATAAATTCCTAATTGGGCAGGTCATGGTGGGTAGTCATGCCCCAGGCATATAACTTCTTTAGTAAAAGGCTTACCTTTGCCTTAAGCAAACCCTGTGCATTGTTTTTGTGCATCTAGGTTAGCACACCTTTGAAATGCCCCTTTCAGACCCCTCCTTCTAAATTGTGACCACCCTCAAGAGAGCACATAATCTTAACTATCCTGTGGTATTCTTGCTTTCTCTCATCTTCATGTAAGGTTCCTTATGCTCCCTCCTTAATTTCAAACCCAGAAAAGAAACTACAAAACTGTTATTCTCTGGAGCATTTGAGGTCTTGCTCTCTGGCAAAAGTTTTGGCTCAAATAAACTCTTATAAAAATTTTCTACAGGTTTGGACATTTCTTACATTGACACCTTATTGAATCATAACATCCTTCATTAAGTGTTTTCATGTAAGAATCCAAGCAGGGCAATGTATAAAGTCTAAAAATAAGGGTTGGATGAAGAACTTGAATTTAAGAGCTTGGATCCAAGCATGGCTACTATTTCTTAGAAAAAAATAAGATTTTCTTGTTGCTATTTAGAATAATAAACAGCTCATGAACCCATTTGTTCTTAGTCTCAATTGATTTAGTTTGAACAATCATGCTTAATATTTCTTATTTCATTTCTTAAATTACAAATATAGTTAGCCTTAATCTTGAGTTTTGATTTATTATTCATTTTTCAGATGGAAATATTATAATACTTCGGGTAAATTTTCAAACAAAGCTGTCCCTATGTCTTTTCTATCTGATATTTTCTCATGAACAGTGTTTTTAAATGCACAAGAATAAACTACAGGATAATAATGATAGCTGTCCCCTTACAAGGTAAAACTGGAATGGATGATTAGTCAATACACTTGAGAGTACAAATATTTACTTACAATTATATTTTAAGATACTTCTATGATTTTAAATAGGTAAGGTCTCTTCTGTGCTTTTTACCAACCAGATCCATGTGGAATTTCAAAATCAGAATCACTAATACAATAAATATCCATGGAATGGTTTTTTTTTTATGTGTAACATAAAATGGAAACAATAGACATATCATGAGTGCGCACTACTTATCAGAAACTATGTTAAAAATTTATGTACATTAACTATTTAATCTTCATAACAAACACAAAAGGAAGATTTTTCATTCCATTTTGCAGTTAAGGAGACTGAAGCATATAAATTTTAGCAACTACTCAAGTCACATGGCACCAGTAACATCCAGTCTACTGAAGTCTGTCTGATTCCAAGGTTTGTGCTGTTACTCAATTTGCGATAGTGCTTTGCTCTTTTAGGTTGTAGGTACAAAGATGAGTGGGAAGTGGTCCTTGCCTCAGAGAACTTTACTACCTAGTATATAATCTAGTTAGAACATTTATATAAGTTATTATAACTCAAAATGGAAAAAATAACCATCACAGGAATCCAGATCAAGCAGAATAGCAATTCAGGCCAGAGTGAAGAGCAAGCTGTTGTGGTTAAAGGAACCAAGGAAGGCTTTTTCTAGGAGAGATAGGTAGCAGGGTATAGTAATTAAAAGCATGAACTTGGATTCAAATCCAAGTTCTGCTACTGATTAGCTGCATGATCTTGGGCATTCTTTAGGGGCTCAACTTCTTCATCTATAAAATGTAGATAACAATAATAATTTTTTGTAGGGTTATTGTGCAAATTGAAAGAGCCAATATTTATAAAGCAGGTATTATCATGCTTGGCACATGCTGAGTATTATTTGTCTATTTGTTAAAAAAAAAAAAACAAAAAAACATTTTGAACAAGACCTTAAAAGACAGGAGTAAAAATGCCTTTTAACCTGGAGAAAAATGAGATGAGAAGAGGTAAGGATTAGCATTGTGTGTGTGTGTGTGTGTGTGTGTGTGTGTGTGTGTGTGTGTGTGTGTGTGTGTACTTAGATGATCTAAGTCATTATGGAAGTTATTATGATTGAAATTTTAAAATAAAGATTCTGTGACTCAGAGAGATAATATGGGCACCCAAATTCATAGCACACATGTGACAAAACCAGTTCTAATTCATACCATTTTCACAAAACAAACTCTGAAATTCCCCATATCTACCAGTCACCAGGTCCTACCATTGGTATCTCCATAATCTTCCTGAATTCTCTTCCCATTTCCAACTGTCTTTGCCTTCTTAAAGATTGCCACTCTCTACTCCCTTTAAATTATCTCCATAACCTCTCTCTCTCTCTTTCACACATACTTCCTCTCCCTTTTAATACCCCGATTTCGTTTTCATTTGAAAGAACAGTTTTGAATCTGTCACTTCACAGATCATATATTCAAAAGCCTCACAATATCAACAGAATACAACCCACATTAAAAAGAAAAAAAGAAAAAACATCTGTGTCTAATCCTTCACAGAATGACTGGCTCTCTGAGGCAGATCATTCCACTTTGCACATGCTTGGCAGTCTGATGTATCTGTTGTGCTCTCTCTCTCTCTCTGCTTAGTCAACCTCTGCTCTTGACTGTTTTTATAACATGATGTAATCAACTTTCCTAATAGTCTCAGAATCCTGGAAAAAAGGCTGAATACATCCATGAAGAACCCACCACAAAAATGAACAAAATGGACACAATGACCACAGCCCTAAAAGACTAGAAAGTAAAAGGAGCTTTCTTAAGAAGAATTGTAAAAGTAGAGGACTCCTGTTGACCTCCCTCCACCCCCCACCCCCCAGCGACCTTTTCATTGAACACTGTGAAAGTTCTGGGGAGTACCTGTGTGTGTATGTGTGTGTGTGTGTGGGGGGGTGTGATATGAGCTTTCAAATATTTGGAAATACATGTGAACCTAGAAACATAGAAATCCATGGCTCCTTCTTGCCTTCAGGAATCTGAAGACTGGAGCTGGTGAAGAAACTTGAATGGCATAGAAGAGGGAGAGAGGGAGAGAGGGAGAGAGGGGGAGAGGGGGAGGGAGAGAGAGAGAGAGAGAGAGGGGAGGAGGGGGAGGGGGAGGGGGAGGGGGAGGGAGAGAGAGAGAGAGAGAGAGAGCGCGCATGCGCGCGCGCTAATCTGAAGCTGTACATCTGCCATTCAGTAAAGCAAAGGTACATAAGACCCCACAGGGCAATCAGATGCCAGGGAGTGCACCTGGGCTTGAGTTGCCTCAAAGGGATCCTACTTCGGAAGCTCTATGATGCATCTCCAGGAGACGGAGGCTGATGAAAGGTAGCAGGAGGTCAGCATTAAGTGAAGCAAGATCAGATCAATTGCTTCTTCACCAGAGAAGGTCCCCAGGGAAAAAAAAGACAGGCCTAAATTGAAGGAAGAGAAGAAACTTTAGTTGAACGAGATGAAAGTTTAATATAGGAATCAGACTTGTTAATTCTTTCCCCCCAACTCCAATGGACAGAATCAGGAAGTGAAATCTTCGTGTGTGTGTGTGTGTGTGTGTGTGTGTGTGTGTGTGTGTGTGTGTGTTTTCCCAAAGTATTTTGCTTTTATTTAGTTAGTCAGTTAGTTTCAGGTCAGACTTGTTAATTCTTAAGAGTGGTGTCAAAGTTGTGGGATCTTCCTGAGATGTCATTAACAGGGAGAATTGATCTGAAGTGGTGTATTTTATTGGAGAAATAAAAAATATGAAACAATGTATTGTTTGTCCCATCAAGTTTTTCTCATTTAATAATCCATTTGTTCATAGACTCCTTCTCAGCAGAATCTATCTAAACTTACTTAAAACACTACCATTTAAAAAGGGAACTAATCAAAGGGATACACTTATTAAATTCTATACTTTTCCCTACATACATCTTACTCATTTTGCAATGCAGCCCTTTGAAGTAGTTATTTGTACTACCCATCTCCACTACCTTTGTCACCTAACCTCCAGTATTCTTCAACTCCGTGCACTCTGGTTATCCAACCTTCCCTTAGCTGAAGCAACTCTTGATGCCTTTCATTTTCTAAATCCAATGAAAATTGTTCAGTTGCTTTATTTGATGTCTCACTAGTACATAACACTTGAAAGCTCCATCCTTGAAATTCTCTCTTCCATTGGCTTCCATTACAATGCACTCTTGTCTTCCTTCCAACTTTTTGGCCAGGCATTTTCAATCTTCTTGTAACAGTATCCTCTTTTACAAACAAGTTAATGTTGGAGTTTCTTATGGCTTGGTACTAGGCCATCTTTTCACGTTACTTTATATGCTCTTCTTCAATAATCCTATTAATATCTACAACCTTACTTATTGTCTATATGCCAACAACTTCCCAATTTATTTCAAGTCTATATAGTTAACAACTTACTTGATATTTCCATTTAAATATCTCAAATGCACTTCCAACTTCACATGTTCAAAACTAACCCTACACTCTTCAGTTTCTAATTGGTGTCTTTTCCAATGTTCCACATCTCTTTAAATGGTTAATACTATCCATTCAGTTCTATAAGCCACAAATACTTACGTCTTCCCTGACATTTGCCTCTCTGTCAACCTTCATATCCACTCTTTATGTACACACCCTTCTCTAACTCCAGTGGAATTTTTCCTACTTCATATTTTTTCTGCACCATTTCACTTGAGTCCCCTGGCTAATCTCCTGACTTCTATACTTGCCCTCCTCTATTTACCATAATGAAGCCAAAAGATTTAAAAACAAAACAAAACAACAAAAACTATAATCAGGTTATATACTACCCTGCATAAATCTCTTCCTTGCTTGCATTTCACTTAAAATACTACTTAAAATCAAACAAACAATTACGATGTCTTTTGCAGAGATTGCTAATTTCCTACCAAATATTTATTCTTTCCATTTCATTAATAACAGAACCCCTATTTTATTTGGTGAGGTGACAATATGCTCAGCTAAAAACTGTAATTTCTATCCTTTCTTGCAACTATGTGACACAATATGACTAAATTCCTTAAATGTAAAGTTTTTTGGTCTGAGTTTTTGGTGAAGGCTCCTTAATAGGGTATAGACCTTAAAGGGTATACACCTTTTTCATTTCCTAATTTTTCCTTTGGTTTCCCTGGAATATAGACAGAATGTGTGGGGCTTAAGCAGTCATTTTGAACCATGAGATGACATGAGGATAAGTCATAACCTAGGAATGTTGAGACACAAAGGTAGTAGATAACTGTGTTGGACAAGGCCAGGATTTCCTACCTCTGTACCTTTTTTTTTTTCCTAAAATAAAAATTAAACCTATATCCGTTTTTTAAGCTCTTATTATTTCTGACATGGGATACTAGCAGCCAAGTGCAATTTCTACTTGATGCTATGATCCTACCCTACCTATTTAGAGAAGTAGCATAATAATATATCACCAATCTGGAACACGTCTCAGAGTGGAAAAGGCAACATCACTTAGTAATTATTATTATTAATTACTACTTATCTTAAACTTGGACTAAACTAGGCACCTGGAATATACAGTCGGCCTATTTACAAAACCCTATATGATCTACACAGCTTTACCTTTTGCCATCTCCCTCATGTGTGGTCCACATCATTAATTACCTTTCATTTCTTGGTCCATAACAAGTACTTTTCCGTCCTGAATTTATGCTGCTCCCTCCTCTCGTTTGCTTTCCTTATCCCTTAGCCAACTCATCAATCAGATCTCAGGGATCCAGACTAGGCTATCTCTCCCTGTTCTACACCATGCATCTTACCTACATAGTGTTTGTAGCACTCACCATATTAAATTATACATTGTATGGCAATTTGATTCAAACCTGCCTTCTCCCTAGATGTCAGGTTCATGAAGATACTGATGGTGTCTGTCATTTCTTTTTTTTTTTTTTTTTAATTGGGGAACAGTGTGTTTTTCCAGGACCCATCAGCTCTAAGCCAAGTAGTTTCAATCTAGTTGTGGAGGGCGCAACTCAGTGGCCCATGTGGGGATAGAACTGGCAACCTTGGTGTTATGAGCACTGCGCTCTCACCAATTGAGCAAACGTGCTGCCTCTGTCATTTATTTTTTATCCTCAGTAGCACAGATACTGACAGACACAGAATGATACTTAAATATCTTTCGATATTTGAAGGGAACCAAAATTTTGCCACCTTAAAGCTGCTTTTTGGGATATTGACTTTAAGCTGTTTATTAAGAAATAAGACTCAGAAGGAAGAGGTGAGCCTCCCCTCTTTCCTGCCCAAGAGATTCAAACAGAAAAAACTGCTTTAAGAAGGGGACCTGGCTGCTTCCATCATGTGAGGACACAAAGAGAAGCTGGCAGTCTGCAACCTAAAAGAGGACCTTCCCTAGAAATCGGCCATGTTGATATCAACACTTCCAGCCTCCAGATCTGTGAGAAATAAATCCTGTCATTTATAAGGTGAAAAAAGAAAGAAAAAAAAAAAGTGGGCCTGGGCTTAATCACCTTAAGAATTTTCACCCTCTTATTAGTCAGGAAGACTCCAAGCCTGTTTGCTAGATACCCACTGTATCCCATTGTTTTTGAGTTGCCCTGCAAGGATTTTCCTGCTACATAGTATGTTCCCCTCTCCTCAACTACCTCCAAATCGCCCATTCTCACTTCTGAAATCTAAGACCCGCTTCCCTCCCTTTTCTCCTTCGTCTAAAATGTCTTATGTACCCAAAGTTGCCTCTGGAATTTTCATGCTTATGTGAATTCTCCATGTGCATATATTAAAAATTTGATTTTCTCCTGTTCATCTGTCTCTGGTAACTTGATTATTAGGCCAGCTAGAAGAACTTAGAAGGTGGGAGGGAAAGAATTATTTTTTTTTAGCCCACACAATATATAAAAAATGGTATGTGGCATCTTTCTATTCCCAGAAATAACTTAGTATAGTCACTCATATATTCTCAATGTTATTGAAACAGTCCGTTCTATTATGTAAATCCATGTTTCCATCTCTTCTCCGTTCTCCTTGGTAGTACGAGGCGCAGGGAAAAGATTCAAGAATGCTTCATCACTGGTTTCTGATAAACAAGGTTAATCAGATGTTTTGTGTGGTTGATCTATATTTCAAATGTGAATAAAACCTAATAAACATTAAAGCAGGACATTTAAAAATAACTATAGCATACTGACAATAAAATTGAAGTTGAATTTACTAAGTTCAATTAAATGCATAAAATTAATAACAGTTTTATTTAAGGAAACTATATATAATTATGATTGGTTTTTGGCAACCAATTTCTTTTCCATGTGGAATTTATAACAGTTCACTAACTTACAAGTAGGTTCTGTATCTGTTTTTTTGTCTTATTTTGTTTTTTATTTTATTTCTTTCTTGGTCTTCACTTGTATTCTTTAGTCTCATTGTTTTTTGTTGTTATGTTGTTTATCTTTTTATCTCAGTAGACCATTATCTTTGGTAATGCTTCTGTCTTTTGCTACGTATTTTCCAGAAGACTGAGATATTCCAATCAAATAGCTCAATGTCCATTCATTTCCATTACACAAAGGTTTTTCAGGCCTTACTATAAATTCTTGTATATTAACTTTAATTCTATATTTTACCTTTCTCTCTATTCATGCTTCTGTTTGTCTCCTTGTTCAATCACTGATTTCCTTAATCTCTGCTGATGCTGTTGGTTTTTATATTATTTTGGATTTGGGGTTTTTTTTCCTCAACTAATTTGCTGGCCCACCTTCAGTGATTTCTCGCATAGCAGGAAGAACTACTTATCTAACAGAAAAATCAAAAGAAATCTCTTGTCGCATGTTCCATGCATTTCATCTTTAAAACAGGGATTCCTAACATTTTTGGTGTTATGAATCATTTGTTTATCTCTTGAGGCCTATGAAGTCCTTCTTTCTCAGATTTAAATGAACAAAATTAAATGCATAGGATTATCAAGAGAAATGTATTATTTTAGAATGTTTATCAAAATACTTAAAATTATCACATAGTAATATACGTGTATGCATGTGTTTATTAATATATTACATAGAATATATAGCATGGATCTAATAATTGCCATATTCCAAAGTAATTATGGGCTTAAGGATATTGCAAAAATATCTGCAATAACTCATATAAATAAATCTATGATTTTATTAGTGTCAAAGTTATAGGTACTACTGTGGTTCATGGTTTAAAGACAACACTTACTTTAGTCAGAGATTAATTAAAATTAAGATATATTTTTAAGGCATGTTTACTGACCCATGAATTCCATTCATGGATCTTGTAAGGATCTAAGGACCCTAGGTTAATAATTCCTACTTTAAAGTATGCTCAATCTATAGCAAGCAGCCATGCAAACAATAAAAAATAAATGCATTCATGCCATAAACATTTATTGTATTTCATATTGATCATTCTAAGGATTGAAGCCAATAATTAGTTCTTAAAGAATTTGTATTATGATGAAGACAGACAGGTAAACAAGGTATAAAATTAGATGTAAAACTGGGTTGTTACTTGCTGTATTAAAAATTCTCTAAGTGTCAAGTGGAAGAATTATTGAGTAGTACAGAATATTAAGCAGGCAACTATATTATATATTCAGGTTTGCTTTTTAAGAAGGGAACTTTGGCAGCATTATAGAGAATAAAATTATCTGGAGATTGTTGATGACAATCACAAATGATGATGATGATGATGGTGATCTGGGTGTATAGGAGGAAGAGGTTGAAAATATAGGAGAATTAGGAGCTAAGAAAATTCTCAAGATTTCTACTTGGATTACTATACTACATAACAGTTATGCTGTTTGTCAAAATCAAGCATATAAGAAATTCTGATTTAACAGAAAAGTTATTCATTCCATTTTGGAAACAGAAAAGTGGGGCATTGGTTACAAATGTCCAGCAGGCAATTGGAACAGCAGAAAGAAATAGGACTGTGTTTGGATATCAGTGATATGTAGGCGATTTTAATCACTAGAAAGAATGAAGTTACCAAGAAAAGCAGATAGAGAAAAAATAGGAGACGTTTAAGAATGGAACTTGGAAAAAAGATGTATATTTAAGGGGTAGAAACCCCTTAAATAAAGAATTCTCACAGAGGTTGGAGAAGATAGAGATTGATGCCTTGGAAAATAAAGAAAAATTTTACTTTAGTCCTGTTAAAAAAAAAAAATCAACTTAGTAAATTTTAAAGATCTTACTGGCTTTATTCAATGATTCATGGATCAGGTAGCATCTAATCTAGAAAACAGAAAGAAGCTCTGAGGAGATGCACAAAATAAAAGACCTTTATAGGCAGAAGGGAGTGGGAACAAGGGAGCTATACTAGGCAAAAAAGTGATTATTGCAACGTTACTTCCCTATAGGGGATGGCAGGAGTCTATCAGGAAGATCAACTCATGCTGATCAGGCAATTCCTGACTGACTGATTTTCATAAACCAGTCCATTTCTGGGTGAGCTGAAACTGTAATTAAGTCTCAGTTTGGTGATGTGGGGATTGGCATACCAGTAAGTGACTCCATTTTGGGCCTGTTGTCTTGTTTTTAATAGCCCTTTACTATTCACTCTACTATATCATTTCTTCTTTCATCTTCATTCAATGATCACACTATTTATTGTAAAAGAAGGTTTAATATTATGTACATTTACAATTATTTTCTAATTCTTGAAGAAATGGACAGAAATTCCACACAGAATTTTTATTAATTCCATGTCTCTATCTCTTAAAGATATGCTATGAAGATTTTCATTGTTCTCTTACAATATAGTCTTTGCTCATTTTATTTAATGTATTTTACTTTTTCTAATCAATTTTGGACAGCACATTTATGGTCAAATATTTTCCCTCCAGACACTATTTAATGACAAAATCATGATTCTTTATTACTCTTCATTTGCATTTACCATTAAAAATAACACTAATGCTATAAACACTTTTTCCCTAGTTGTACCTTCTTTATATTTTCCCTTCTCCTTCTACTTCCCAATAGTCCTTTTCCATTGTATGAAAGACAGATTAATTTTTTTGGTGTACTTAAAAATACAGGTTGTAAGATATTCTTCCCACATGTTTCTTATTACAGGAAAGTTAATATTAGCATAAATCAGATGACTGAGTTTTGAAAAACAAAAACAAAAAGTCTTAAAATTTTTCCTATGACATCTTAAGGGTATTTTAGATGTTCTATTCAAATAAGTATTAATTTATCTTTTTAGATCTATCAATCTCTTTTGAAATATGTCATGTAATTTCTTGATTTCCTTTATTTTCTGATCATAATTTTAGCTTTTTTCTAACCCTTTTATTTCCTGAGTTTAGCTATTTCCATTAATTTTTTATGTTTTCAAAATGTAATAAAGTTACACACAAAAAGTACATAAAACATAAATATATACAGTTGCAAATTATTAAAAAGCAAACAGCAATTAAACTACCCATGTCAAAAGAATATTTAAAACCTGTATTAAGAAAGATCTCAAATACACAATGTAACTTAACACCTCAAGAAACTAGAAAAAAAGAAAACAAACTAAGACAAAAGTTAGTATAAGGAAGGAAATAACAAAGATCAGAGTGAAGAGGCCGGCTGAGTGGCGTAGTGGTTAAGCGCTGGCTTGGGAAGCCAGTGGCCCCGGTTCGGGCCAGTGACACTGCCCTCAAAAAAAAAAAAAAGAAAAAAAAGAAAAAAAAATCAGAGTGAAAATAAAAGAAATAGAGACTAAAAAAACAATGGAGAAGTCAGTAAAATAAAGAGCTGTTTTTTTTTTGAAATGATAAAATAGACAAAACTTTAGCTAGATTTACAAAGAAAGAAAGGAAGACTCAGATAAATGGAATTAGAAATGAAAGAGGAGACATTATAACTGATACCACACAAATACAAAGGATCATAAGAAACCACCTACCATAAACAATTATGTCAAAAAATTGAAAAACCTAGAAGAAATGGATAAATTCCTATAAACATGCAACCTACCAACACTGAATCATGAAGAAATAGAAAATCTGAACAGACCAATTACTAGTTAGGAGATTGAGTAAGTAATCAAAAATCTCCCAACAAACAAAAGTCCAAGATAAGCTTACTGGGGAATTCTACTAAACATCTGAAGAAGAATTAGTGCTAATCCTTCTAAAATTCTTTCAAAAAAAAAAGGAAAGAGTACTTCCAAATTCATTTTACAAGATCAGCATTGCCGTCATACCAAAACCAGATGAGGACACTACAAGAAAAGAAAATTACAGGCCAATATTCCTAATGAACATAATGTAAAATCTTGTATAAAATATTATAGCAAACTGAATTCAACAGTACACTAAAAGAATCATATACTATGATCAAGTGGGATTTATTCCAGGGATGCAAAGATGGTTCAACATACACAAATACACTGTAGCTCAGAAATAGACATATTCATAGAACTATTGATTGTAATATTAATGGGAGAAAGGATTAATAATATTTAGCCATGGAATAACATATAGCAGCAAAAATGAATGAAACAGAGCTACTTGTATCTATATGGGTGATTGTTGACTAAAAATGAGCAAGAATAGGCATATCTTGGAGATTTTGCAGGCTCAGTTCCAGACCACCACAAAGCAAGTATCACAATTAAGCATGTCATAATCTTTTTGCTGGTAGAGGGTCTTGTCCATAATTTGTAAAAAATGACACATCTATGAAGTGCAATAAAGCGAAGTGCATTAAAACGAGATATGTCTGTACAGAACACTACGTAGAGTAAAATACAACATAAATAAAGTTAATATATTCTAAAAATAGAAGGAAATGAAAATTATAACCACCAAATTCAGAATAATAGTTACCTGTGTGTGAGGAGAATGGGATAGGAGGTTGATATGATCAAGAAAAAGTACACAGAGATGTTAACTATATTGGTGAAGCTGATTTCTTAAACAAATGTGAGAAATAATCTTTCTGTTTGTAAATTTTTGCCTGAGTTATTTCATAGTAACAATCTTAAGTGCTCTTCTCCAAACAAAGTGTGATCACATCAGGCCCTTCCTCAGAACACTCAACTGAAATTCAAACTGCTACTCAGTGACAACGAAGTTCTCCAAATCCGGCTCATGCATTTTTCTCCAATTTTCTCTTTTTTTTGCTCACTTTACTTCAACAATACTGACCTTATTCTTACAAAATTTGCCAAACTTATTCCAACCTCAGGGCCTTTCACGTGTCGTATAGCTCTCTATAATATTTCTATCACAAGAGTATTATAGCTATTATTATATATTAATTTATGTCTGAGTATCTGAGAACAGTGGAGGGTATGGAAAGAAAGAAAAATACGACCCCTCAGAAGGACCCTTACTTACAAAGTAAATTGGATGTTCTGTATTTTAAGGTCTGGGTCTTCTTTAAAATCAAGAACGGTTAATTTCCTCTATGAACAATTTATTGAAAGGGAGAAAGTGGGGGCAGAATGGACTCTCCGTGTTTCAGGGGTTGATGAGGACACAGGTCCTGAGGTGGTATCCCTGGGTAAAGAGAACAGTGATTTAAGTTTTTATTAGACCCAACATTTTCTAGGCAGAGAATTTCTTGGGCAGTGAGACTTCAGAGGAAAATGACTGCTGGAGGTGAGCACAGAGAGGATGAAGCATTAAGGGTTAGGTTAGAGTTTGGGTTCAGCCTGGGTTGAACAGAATATAAAAAGAGAGGGTTCATTTTTTTCAAGTATCCTCTAGAGAAGAACTCTTTAGAATGAAGCTGAGGAAAGTATGATTTTACTGCAGTGCAAACAGCATTATTGGAGAGATGGCAGAAGGCCAGTTTTCTACTGCAGGGCTGTGTGGCAGCAAGAAGCAAGAGCAGGTTTGGCAGATGTGGGCTGACAAACTCAAACATTCCTCATTGCCTGAGCAAGGCCATTTTGTAATAGATGGGCCTCTGAGCTCATTGGAGGATGCTAGCTCCTAGTTTTTGGTACTGGTTTTTCTCCCAGAAAGGAGCATGGTATTCAAGCTGGGTCTAATCAATTGTGGACAATAAAATTTATGAGAATCTCTGCACCCCACATGAGGAGCAAATATAAATAACCAATTGGTTGAAACTACTTGTTGGAGGAGGTCATCGAGAGGGTATGACTACCAATTGACCTTCAAGCTGGACCCAAGCAATTGCAGGCTCCCTCCTCCCCGCCTTTCCTGTCTTTGGAATATACACTCTGTTCACTATTTCCACAGTGGGATCTGTTTTCAAGGACACCGCATTCTGAGAGTAAGGTGTTGTTGAGACAATCTACACAATACATGTGACTAAACCCAGTTAAGGCCTGTATATAAACTTACAAGATTCTGGCAGGTGAATGCAGAGATATTACTCCTCGTGCAGCCCCCCAAGACAAGCCTCATAAGTAAATCCTCTTGCTTATTAAAACTTCCACCTACCTATTGGCATAAAAACAACACACAGATCAATAGAACAGAATAGAGAGCCCACGAATAAACACATGCTTGTATGTTCATTTAATCTATGACAAAGGCAGCAAGAATATACAATGGAGTAAAACATGGACAGTGGTAGTCATAATAGTCTATGCATGTCTCATAGTAAGTGGTCAGTGTTAGCTATGATTATTGATTCTATTATTATGTTTATGTAGCATATCAAAGGGAAAAAAGTACACTGGAAAGGAATCCAAACGATTTTCTATAAACTGGAGATTCTGCACATTAGGAGTAAGGTTTAGAATCACATAATTCTTACTTTTTAATATTTGTATCAACAATTTTAAGCTTATTAATGGAATAATGGTAGCACAAAAACATGTGAATATGTTCTTTAATTGTGAGTCCCCGTCCTAGATCATGTGGAATTCTATTTGATAAAGAATGTTGTGAATTCCACAGTATTGCATAAAGGTTAGTGTTACTATTAATTTGAGTTCAGTTATTGGTTTCTGTGTAAAATGATGCTCCTGTGAAGGACTAGTTACCTTCTACAGCACTTCATTTGAGTTAAGACGTGTGACTGGTACTGAGCCTACCACAATGTGATAATCTCCAAGACTGGACTGGTTCAACATCTTGATGTTTCGATTTCTTGATAAATCAATCTCCAAAGTTCAGTTCATTCACAGTGTGAGGCTACTTACCTGGTCAAAGTACATCACTTTTGTCCTCCAGTTTTCATATTGGCTTCCTGTCAGGGTTTGTATTGATTTTAAAGTTTTATGGTTGACGTTTAAAGCACTTAATGGCCTGATACCTGCTTATATTAATGATTTGCTTATCCCCACAGGACAAGAATAAATTTCGAGATCTTCTGCTAGCTGGATGTCAGTCTTAAATGTCACCTTGAGAATCAGAGTGCAAAGCCTTTTTCTCTTTTGTCTATGTTCTTTTTGAGATCAGATAAGACAGTAGAAAGAAAATAACATATCTTTTCTAAAGGTCAGTGGGGCATCATGGGAAAATACATAGAGACCTTTGGTTTACCAAATTAATATATGTTTTCAAATTCTTAAATAGGATTTATAACAGGCCAAATCTCCCAGAAGTGTTACAATAAAAATATTAAATCTATACAATGGGGAAATTACTAAAATAATGTTCTTATATTATTTTTAACTTAGAAAATAAATGCGATATTACTGAATGAAAGAATATTTTATTTGTTCTTTTCATCTATGACAGTGAAAATTGTAATTTTATTTTTCTTTTTTTCTTTTTGAGGGCAGTGTCACTGGCCCTCACATGTGGCACCGAACCGGGGCCACTGGCTTCCCAAGCCAGCGCTTAACCACGGCGCCACTCAGCCGGCCCTTGTAATTTTATTTTTAAAGTCAATCTCTCAAGGTGCAACTTTTTAATATGCTAAAATATTCATGATAAATATTGTGAAAGGAAAACTACTTTAATATATTTTATAATCAATCACTAACAGCCTTTTTAGGTTTAATGTTTAATTATGATGACTGGGCTACATGTTTGTGTTAGATAGCTGTGGTTAATGGTATATGATTAATACCAAGGGCAATTAATTGCCTTTGTGGGAAGGAAATAACTATTTCATGTAAGTGTTAAAACATAATATAGAAAATTAACTGTTGGTGACTGCATATAGTCTATTACTTCATGATATAGGTAAACCAATTTTTATGTACTGGTATAATCTGTAAAAGAAATTTCCTTTATCTATCATGTACATACTACTTATCTATCAGTTTGTTTTGTATCTCTGTCCACTGCCCTGTGTGTCATTTGCTATATTGACATTTGATACCTGATAACTTACTATACCTCTAATCCTCTGCATATAACATAAAGTGTCTTGAAAACTGAGTGCTAGATAAATGTGACCTGTCACCATAATTTTACTATTATTATTTCCACGAAGGAATGTTTTTTCCTATGAAAGTGACCTGACTTCAGACGGTCTCCTTCCGACTCTGCCATCTCCCCCATATCGTACCTTTCTTCCTGTAGCTATGTAATAGGATTCTTGTTGTAAGTGTGGCAAAAGAAAAACTTTTCAACTTCCATAATATGGTAAAAATAAAACAACATATTCTTCTTAGGAGATTTTAGGTGAGGACCTTTGACGATAGCTCAAATCTAAATATGCGAGGTACAAGATGAACTGTATATTTAGGGTTAAAAAAAAAATCTTAAACTGTATATAACCATAAGCCCCCAAATATAATTTTTTTATTATTTGGAATTCAATTTCTGTTTTTTCATAATGCAAATTACTTGATTTATAAAAGGATGGCTTAGCCATTTTTTTTTTTCTTACACAATTCATGGTACAATTTTCTTACTTATGTCTGCAAATGAGTTCTATAGTATATGAGGAAAAACATGTTAAACATATCTGATACTTTGGAATTATCACTGAGAAATTTATAATAAATCCACTTCATGACATAATATATAAAACAAAAATGTATCATGTTGTTGATGTTGACTTAATGATGATATTGACAGTTTTAAGACTAAATCCTTAAGCAGAAGAAATATTGAAAATTAGATTTATATCAAATTCTTCTTTACTTTCAAATGCAGTCCATGGGTTGAGCTATACAATTAAGTTTTTTAAAAGACTGTTAACCATAAGACTTTAATTAAAATATATTTTAAATATTAATGAATATATTTTGGCTTTTGGCTTTCTGTAATTCAGCTTAATTGTCTCAATATTCTTGTCTCTCCTTAGAAGTCATCCTCTTTTTATATATTCTAAAATTGTTTTATTGTTTATAATTGGATTCATTTGTATATTGTTTTTAATCATATTCATTAGATTATTGTTATTAGATTAAACCATATAAAATTGTAGATATTAGTTTTTGACGAACAGATATGTTAGTTTGAGACTTAAAAATGTAGCAGTTGTATACCAGAAAGACAAATAAAGGCTTTTAATCATTCATGGGTGAGTAACCTTTATAAAACTATTATATTTGTCTTCTTGTATTAAAATGATGTAGTATGCAATACATAATAAAGGAAACTTTTATTTTCAAAGAAATGTACTAAAACATGATAGTATCAAATTAATTTATACGATATTATTATTTATAATTATAGTATAAAATCCATTCTCCATAAATGTGCAATTTTCCTTTTCTAAGGTTCACATTTTGTCCAAAGACTTGTCATAACAGCATATGACTTTGACTCAATACTGTTTAGAACACATAAGCGATTTAAATCTCAGACCTGGGATTTTTCTCTAGTTTGTACAATATACTGTAAGGTCCTGCAGTAGGAACAGATTTCATTATTTCCCATCTTAATTTCTGACCTATGAACAGAGTTTATGTGTTTGCTGTTCACATAACAGAATGTGTCATTTCAGCTCATACCATTAGTTCCCAAAATGCTTCAATAGCAATTTCATTCTTATGAAACTCAAATGTCTTGAGAATTATCTAGATATATGGCTTCTCTTAGGAACATTCTACAAGCTTCCATAACGGCAACTGATCAATTTTTAGGTCTTCTGCAACTATTGACCAAATAGAAGCAATTAATTGTTTCTGAGATATGATTGTAGTGATCAGATTGGGTCTTATACAGCTAGGTATTAAGAACCTTAAACCTACTTGGTCCTTAAATAGGAATTCTAAACTGAAACAAATAGTAAGTTCATTATAAAAAATAAATGTATAGCTTGTTTTACTAAAGACTTGGGTCAAGCTGCACACTATTTATTGCTATTTCTAAAGCAAAGTATACAACTCTGAGAACATGGTACCATCCCAGAGACTGGTCTAAGAGTGGGAAGAGCTACTCCTGTTAATTTCATTTATTTATTTATTTATTTATTTATTTATTTATTTATTTATTTTTATTTTTTTTGAGGGCAGTGTCACTGGCCCTCATATGTGGGACCCAAACCGGGGCCACTGGCATCCCAAGTCAGCGCTTAACCACCACGCCACTCGGCCGGCCCTAATTTCATATATTGATTTTACCTTCTTTTTATTTCCAATTTTGTCTTCATTGATGCCTGTGATAAATGAAATCATTGTTATCTCTTGCCCTAATAATCATACCAAGTACTCCTCTCTCAATACTCTAAAGTCCAGTTATTAATATGGGCTTTGTTCTTGACTCACACATTCTCCTGGAAGACTGGAAAAGGTAAGTTGGCCTGTGGTTTTCAATCAGGCTTCTGACCCCCTGCTCTGTCCCCACACTCAGCCTCACTTTCACACCAGGCTTCTGCTCTGCTGGTTTTAATGTCAGAAGATAGTTTTCTGTATGTGTTTTAAATCATTTTGTCAACAATGATGAAAACATTTTGAATTGGCTACAGCTTTTTTCAAGGCTCTCAAAAAGTAGATTTTTTATGTTGAAAAAAACAAGCAAAAATGTTTTAAGAATTAGTTTGGAGGAAATGTGAATGACTCCACCCTATAGGGTACTCAAAGACACATCCTTTCTGTGCCTCCCTATCTCATTTCTTTCTTTTCTCTTCTTTTTCTCATCCTCCTTTCTTTTTCCCCTATCACCAACTGTCTTAGTCTGCTTGGGCTTCTGTGAAGAAGCTCGGGCTTCTATGCCATAGACTGGGTAGCTTAAACAATGTATTTCTCACAGTTATGGAGGCTGGGAAGTTCAAGATCAAGGAGCCAGTAGGTGTGGTTCAGCTTCCTGGATCAGAGATGGCTGCCCTCGCTGTGTCCTTACGTGGTGGAAGGAGGAAGACAGCTCCCCGGGATTCTTTTATAAGGGTACTAATTCCATTCATGAGGTATCCACCCTCATGACCTAATCACCTCCCCAAAGCTCTTCCTCATACTATGATCATATTGGGGGTTAAGATTTCAACATATAAACTTTGAGGGAAATATAAGTGTTTAGTCCACTATACCAATTCAATTTAAATTCACTAAATTTTATTTAGCTCCAAGCACTAGTCTCAAACTAGACATATGATATGTGGAAGAATCTGGGCCTAGGTTTTATTGAGCATATAGTGCTATAATACTGAGAAGTAAAAACTGCCTGATGAGAACAGAAGTAATTAAATCATTTGGAGAATTGGAAGGTAGTCAAAGGGGTACATTTAAGCTAAACTGTAAGTTATATTTTGCCATATGGAGTGGGGGAGCAGTGAAATGATTTCTAGGAAAGGGGGTATCACATACGCAAAAGCACAGAAGCATGAAAGTGCTGGGGCCTGAGCATGAGGAACCTTCCCCCAACTGCATACAGGTAATTGGCTCAGAGTCTAAACAAACCTTGGCTCAGAGTCTAAACAAACACATTCTGATCAGCAGAGCCCTATAAGGTTACCCCCTGCAGCCATAGTGCTTCCTCCTTTCGGTACTTCCATTTTCTTTTTTCTTTTTACCTCCCCCACTAGTCCCGTTGCTATTGGCAACTCCCGCCTTTGCGTATTCCTCCTCCCCTTCTAGTCCCGTTGCTATTGGCAACTCCCGCCTTTACATTCCTTCCCTCCCCTCCCAGTTCCTTGACTATATAAGCCCCCTCCTGTTCTTCAATAAACGAGGCTTGATCAGAACCCTGTCTTGCCTCCATTTCTTCGCGCCTCCTATTTTCTCCTTTCAGAAGGCTGCCCCTCGGCCCCTGTTGAATGCCCCGCCGGTCGGGGCATTTCTGGCGCCCAACGTGGGGCCAGAGGACTGCATGCCCTCCGGAAGACTGTCTGCTTCAAGTCCGGCCGGACACACCGCTGAGTTGCCGCGTGGTATTGACCCGCGAGTCTGACTCGTTTCCTGATCTCCACGGACAAAGCCGGTCCGTGAGCCTGATCTGAGTAAGGTGAGCAGACTGACAGAAAATAGACGTTTCTGGGATGACAAATTGGTGTGATAGTCTCCTCGGTCGTATGTCTGTGTGAGTGCGTGGAGGTTCCAAGACTTCGGGTCGCGGAATCTGATTGGGCCCTAATCTGCGGTTCCGTTTCTGTCGTAAGGTTAAACGGCGACTGGGCTGTGAGTGGCCGACTCCGGAACTCCCCGGAGTCGCCCCCAGTCCACCAGTGCGGGGGCTTATACCGCAGAGCTTTTGCCAAGACAGATTTAGTCCCGCGAGGGGCACGGCCAGACGGGCATCTGAGTGTTTTTTCGAGTGTTTGAAGGGCCGAGGAGAAAACAATGGGCCAAACAACAAGTTCACACGAACTTTTCCTCTCGGGTTTAAAGTCATCCCTCAAGGTGCGGGGAATTAAGGCTAGAAAAAAGGATCTCCGCCAATTCTTCGGTCTTCTGACAAATATCTGTCCCTGGTTCCCCCAGGAGGGAACGATAGACGTGTGCTATTGGAAGCGTGTCGGTAACGCTCTCCAGGATTTTTATAAGTCATTCGGGCCCGAAAAGGTCCCCGTTTCTGCCTTTACTTATTGGAGTCTCATTAATGATATCCTCCAAGTACATTCCCACGACCCAGATGTTAAAGAGATACTCAAAACAGGGGAAAACCTATTAAAGAAATCCTCTCGTCCTCCGTCTGCCTGTGGGTCGGTTTGCATAGATATTCCTTCTCAAGAAAATAAGCCCCCTACTGCCCCCAGTCCGGCTGAGTCATTAAACCAACCGTCAACAAGGCTTTATCCCTGTTTACAAAACCTTTCTTCGGGCTCAGACACAGTCCTCCCTCCCGAAGACCAGGGCACCCTCGATGAGGAGGCTGCCCGCTACCATCAAGAGGACCCCCCCTTCAAGGTTGCCCCGCCTTTTCAGCCACCCCCATATTTGCCTCCTCACCAACCTCCTTTTTTTGCCTCTATCGTGGACACTCCCGTCACTAATTTGACCCCTCCATCCGCTCCCCTTACTGCCCCAGGGACCCAGACAAATGTTCCCCTAACCTTACAAATAGCCTCTCTCAGAGAGGCCCTTCAAGAAAAGCGCCAACACCTTAACCTGCTCAAGGAACTCCGTGCTCTTGAGGCTGAACTTGCCTCGCTCTCTGCTCCCCCTGCGTCCCAACATTCAACAAGGCCATCTCCCAAACAAAAGCCCGTTTTCACCTTTCCAGTCACTCGAAGGCAGGCCGCTGAGGCCGACCCTGACACCCCTAACCCTGAAGCCTCCCATGAGGAGGTAATTGCGGAAGAGTCCGATAACGAGCCCGAAGAACGAGACCCCTCGCCTTCGGTTGAGGAGGCTGAGTCCTCAGAGACTTCAGGACGTAGACATAAATACCGCCCCCTAAATATTAGATATCTTAAGGACTTAAAATCCGCGGTCCATACTTATGGCCCGACTGCCCCTTTTACACTTGCCTTGCTCGAGAGCCTTACTGACCGGTGGCTAACACCTAATGATTGGTATACCTTAGCTCATGCTGCTTTGTCTGGCGGCGATTTTGTCTTATGGCGTACTGAGTACGCAGAAAATTGCCGAAGAACGGCGGAGCGTAATGCTCAGAGCCGGTCCTCTCGTAACTGGACAAGGGACCGACTTCTCGGCCGAGGGGCCTTTAACACCAATGAAATTCAGGCTGCCTTCCCCCCTGGCTTATTGGCCCAGATCCAAAACGCTGGCCTCAAGGCCTGGCGCAAACTTCCCCCTAAGGGACCGGCCAGCACCTCTCTAGCCAAGATTCATCAAGGACCTGACGAGTCTTACTGTGATTTCATCAGCCGCTTAACGGAAGCCGCTGAGCGCTTAATCGGCAAGGAGGAGTCAGAGAGCGCCTTCATTAAACACCTTGCATTTGAAAATGCCAATTCTGCCTGTCAGGATGCCCTTCGCTCCCATCGTGATAGACCTCTCTCAGAGTACATCAAACTCTGTTCTAATGTAGGGACATCTCATGCCATAGGTGTTGCCATTGGGGCTGCCCTCAAAAACCTTGCTATAGATAACCACAAATCTTGCTTCAATTGTAAACAGCCCGGCCATTTTGTCCGCGACTGCCCCTTAGATAGACCATCTCGTCAACCTCCTTCCACCGTCTGCCCTCGTTGCAAACGCGGTAAACATTGGGCCAGAGATTGTCATTCAAAGACTGATATCTCAGGAAATCCTATTCCCCCCCGATCGGGAAACTCCCTGCGGGGCCAGCCCCTGGCCCCGGGCCGTCAGAACAAACCAGGGGCGACACGGTTTGTTCCACAGTTCCCCTCCCCAAACTCCCCGTCACTTCCCTCTGCCGGGCCACCCCAGGGAGTGCGGGACTGGACCTCTTGTCCTCCACCTCAACAATACTAACCCCTGATCAGGGAATCAGGCTTCTTCCTACTAATGCACGTGGCCCCTTGCCCCCGGTTACTTTCGGCCTGATATTAGGACGCGGTAGTTCGGCCCTGGCCGGACTCCACGTCGTTCCGGGAGTGGTCGACAACGATTATACAGGCACCATCACACTCGCGGTTTCGGCCCCCAGTGGCCCGGTCTCCATTCAACAGGGCCAGAGAATCGCTCAACTTGTCCTACTCCCTCTAAACTCCTCCCACCAACCTAACCTTCCTCACTCCCGACAACATTCTGCCTTCGGATCCTCAGACACATACTGGATTAAACAGGTTACGTCTAACAGGCCCCTACTCACCTTACACCTTGACGGTAAAGCCTTTGAGGGTCTTATTGACACCGGGGCTGATGCCACGGTTATTGCCTCTCACATGTGGCCCCCCTCATGGCCCACCACAGTCGCCCTCACTCACCTTCAAGGCATAGGACAATCCACCAATCCCAAACGGAGCACCCGACTCCTTACCTGGACTGACAAAGAGGGCAATACTGGCCATGTACGGCCCTACATAGTCCCTGGATTGCCAGTCAATCTCTGGGGACGCGACATTCTTTCTCAGATGAACCTTATTATGTGTAGTCCAAATGAGGTGGTTGGCCACCAGATGCTCAATCACGGGTTCCTCCCAGGACAAGGGCTTGGCAAATCAGGACAAGGCATTAAACAGCCCATTACGGTCCGCCCAAACCACGCTCGGGCAGGCCTGGGCCACCCCGACCAAAATTTAGCCTAGTGGCCATTGACTTCCCTGTACCCCATGCAGACAAAATAAGATGGAAATCGGATGAACCTGTATGGGTAAATCAATGGCCACTTACCTCAGAAAAGCTCGCGGCCGCCACGCAGTTAGTACAGGAACAGCTAAAGGCCGGCCACCTTGAACCTACCACCTCTCCGTGGAATACCCCTATCTTTGTGATTAAGAACAAGACTGGAACCTGGAGGCTTCTCCAGGATCTCCGTGAGGTAAACAAAACCATGTTTTCCATGGGAGCCCTTCAACCAGGTCTCCCCTCCCCCATCGCCATCCCAGCAGACTTTTCAAAGATTATTATCGACCTCAAGGATTGCTTTTTCACCATCCCCCTTCATCCTTTAGATAGGGAACGGTTTGCCTTTAGTCTCCCAGTCGTTAACTTTAAAGGGCCCATGCCCCGTTATCAGTGGAAAGTCCTTCCTCAAGGCATGGCTAACAGCCCCACACTGTGTCAAAAATTCGTGGCTCAAGCAATAGACCCTCTCCGCGCCCGATGGCCATATATCTATATCATCCATTATATGGACGATATTCTCCTGGCTGGTTCGTCCCAAGATAAAGTTCTTCAATGTACCGCGGAACTCACCAAAAACCTTGCCCAGCTTGGTCTTCAAATAGCCCCTAATAAAATCCAACAAACAGACCCTTATTATTACCTTGGCTTTGAGCTTCGCGCTAACTCTATTACCACACAAAAAATCCAATTAAAGACATCTCACCTACATACCCTTAATGATTTTCAAAAATTTCTGGGGGACGTCAACTGGCTTAGGCCATACCTTAAGCTAACTACAGCACAATTAAAGCCCCTATTTGACCTTCTCCAGGGCGATTCCGACCCTCTCTCCCCCCGATATTTCACTCGAGAGGCTCAACAGTCCCTTCAACTAATCCAGTCGGCTATTGAAAACCAACAAATCACATGTATATCCTATCACCAGTCGTTCTCCCTGGTTGTCTGTGCCACTCCCCATACTCCCACAGCAGTACTATGGCAAGGAGCCCCCCTGCTCTGGGTCCATCTGCCCTCCTCACCCAACAAGGTTCTCACCACATACTACACCCTGACGGCTAACATCATCCAATTAGGAAGAGAAAAAAGCCGACAACATTTTGGAAAAGATCCTGACAAAATCATTCTCCCTTATACTAAGACCCAAATTCAGTGGCTCATGCAAAACGAAAATGACTGGCCAGTGGTTCTTTCCTCCTTCCTGGGGGACATAGACAATCACTACCCTGCAGATAGGCTACTCCAGTTCACCCGACTACACCCTTTTATCTTTCCTAAGGTGACAAGCTCCAAGCCCCTGCCGGCGGCCGCCCTGGTTTTCACTGATGGCTCCTCCGGAGGCAGGGCTGCATACATTATCAATAATCAAGCCTTTACCGTCCCCTCCCCCTATCATTCTGCGCAGCTCGTAGAATTGTTCGCCATACTACAAGTCTTTACTCAGCTACAAGATACCCCATTTAACTTGTATACAGACAGTGCCTACATTGCTTTTTCCCTGCCCCTTCTGGAAACTGTACCCCACATTAAACCCTCCAGCAACGCTGTCCCTCTTTTCTGCGAGCTCCAACAGCTTATCACCAAACGCCACCACCCCTTTTTTATCGGCCATCTGCGGGCCCATTCAGACCTTCCTGGCCCACTGGCTCAGGGCAATGCCCTCGCAGACGCCAACACCCGTCTTGCCCTTCCGGTCCTAACTGACCCTCTGACAAGGGCTCAACAAAGTCACGCGCTCCACCATCTTAATGCCCGCACGCTTCGCCTCCTATACAAAATCACCAGGGATCAAGCTAGAGAAATAGTCAAAGCCTGCCCAGGATGCGTTACCCTCCTGCCCACACCCCATTTAGGGGTCAATCCCCGGGGGATTATCGCCAACGAAATCTGGCAGATGGACGTTACCCACATCCCGGAGTTCGGGTCCTTAAAATATGCTCATGTCACTATTGACACTTACAGTGGTTTCATTTTCGCTAGCCTTCATACGGGGGAAGCCACAAAAAATGTTATAGCTCATGTCCTTCAATGCCTCACGGTGATGGGAAAACCACAAAAAATAAAGACTGACAATGGCCCCGGGTATACTTCCCAGGCTTTTAAACAATTCTGTGGTCAATTTCAGATCTGCCATGTCACTGGCATCCCTTACAACCCCCAGGGGCAAGGAATCGTCGAACGAGCGCATCAAACCTTAAAAAACACCTTGTCCAAGCTCAAGGCTTCCACAGCTTATCCCACTAAAGGCTCTTACCGTAACACCCTTCATCACGCCCTATTTGTGCTCAATTTCCTACAACTTGATGATCAGGGCAACTCTGCCGCTGACCGTCTTTGGCACCAAAAAACTAAACACCAATATGCCAGGGTTATGTGGCGAGACCCCCTCACTGCAATATGGAATGGGCCTGACCCGGTCCTTATCTGGGCACGAGGATCTGCCTGTGTGTATGACACCAAAGAATGTAACCCTCGTTGGTTGCCTGCTCGCCTAGTTAAGCCTGTCAACCTCCCTAACACTAACTCCCCACCGCCAGGGACCTGATCCCTGAGACGCTTCCTCCCCCTCCCCCTTTACAGATGCTACTCCTGACCCTCCTTTTGGGATCCTCGCTCCTGCTGCCTTCATATGTGTCTGCGGGTTTCGGCCCCCCTGTGTCCAGAGAAAAACTCTACCGACAATTAGCCGGCAAGCCATGCGACTGTGGAGGCGGTACCACCAGCACCATCCACGGTCTTGGTGCCTCCTTTACTCACAGTGACTGTGGCTCTAAGTTGGCCTACCTATTGTCACAACCCTCTGTCACCGGAGGCTATACAAGCTCTTTCCGATGGGTTTGTGTCCCCAAGCCCACAGTCATCCCTAGCGTCGGAGGCCGCCCTGGTCCCTGCCCAACGGCCTGTACCACTGCTGGGGCCTCGCTCCCTCAAATCGTCCATAGTACCTGTTATGCTACAGCACAGACATGTACGTTACACAATGTCACTTATTTTACAGCCATCCTGACCCGTCTTTTTCGGGGATCCACGGGGGGTGAAGGCGACTACACCAGCCCCTCGGGAGTCTCTCACCGCAGTCAGGCCGGCTGCGGACATAATAAAAAGGTGGGAGACACTGTCTGCTGGCCCCAACGCCCCCCTATCCACTTGTCGGATGGAGGAGGCCCCTCTGACCAAGTAAGACAAATCCTGGTCGACAAACGCCTAGAGGAACTTGCTGCTGCCCACTTTCCGTCCCTTGCGTATCACCCCTTAATTCTCCCAAAACATAAGCCCACTGACTTAGACTTTAACACCATGTCCATCCTCAACTCCACGCTACAGGCTTTAAATAACAGTAACCCTACTCTGGCTCAGGACTGCTGGCTATGCATAGCTATGGGGATTCCCATACCCCTTGCCCTTCCTAGTAACTTGTCCAAGCCCTCTTTTAACTCCTCAAACTGCAATATTTCATCCCCTTTCCGAACTCAACCCATGGGCTTGGTCTATGGTCCATGCCTGTTTTCCAACGTCACCAGTAATGACACCCTTGATGTTGGTTTCTTTTCTTTAAATTGCACCTCCATCATCAATTCTACCTCCCCGCCTGTCCCGGCCCTCGGCACGTGTTTGTCTGTGGCAACAGCCTGGCTTTCACGGCTCTCCCCGCTAACTGGTCTGGTCTCTGTGCCCAGGCCCTCCTCCTACCTGACATTGACATTCTGCCTGGAGACCAGCCGGTCCCTGTACCGGCCCTTGATCTATTCCCAGGACGCTCAAAGCGAGCCCTCCAATTTATCCCCCTCATGGCAGGGCTGGGCATTACCACGGCCATGGCGGCCGGCGCCACTGGTACGGGAATAGCCATCCACACTTATCAAAAGCTCTCTCTCCAGCTTATTGAGGATGTTACCACCCTGTCTGGCACCATTAGTGATCTCCAGGACCAAATTGACTCACTAGCTGAGGTAGTTTTGCAAAACAGACGGGGACTTGACCTTTTAACTGCAGAACAGGGGGAATCTGTTTGACCCTGCAGGAACGATGCTGCTTCTACGCTAACAAGTCCGGCATAGTCCGAGATAAGGTCAAGAAGCTCCAGGACGACCTGCTCCAACGCAAGAAACAACTCCTTGAAAACCCCTTCCTGACCGGGTTTCACGGTCTCTTGCCTTACCTCCTCCCTATTCTCAGCCCCCTTTTAGGACTGCTCCTAATTCTTTCCTTCGGGCCTTGGGCATGGAAAACGCTGACAAATTTTATCAAACAGCAGATTGATAACATTCTGGCCAAACCCATTCATGTTCATTACCATCGGTTGGCTATGACAGACGCCGAGGAACAAGGACCTCCCAAGCCAGGCCCCGATATATTGATATCTAAATGGCATGTGGGCTGAAGACATGCCGGCCTCCGAGCCCTGGGCACCGAGTTGGCTGCAGCTATTGAGTACTGCAAGGGAGGGTCCTTACAGACCCAACTTCAGATCTCCCTGATTACATGCCTGATTTGCATAAAGGTTGGTACCCTTTCATATTCTCTGCCCTGCCTTTCCTCCCACAAAAGGTACCAAGGGCATCAAAGGTTTTCGGCCCTGCCGGACCCCTGGGGAGGAATCAGGCCACTGTTTTCCCACTCGGTTAAGGCCCACCCTCTAAAACACAGAGGGAGGAGATGCTGGGGCCTGAGCATGAGGAACCTTCCCCCAACTGCATACAGGTAATTGGCTCAGAGTCTAAACAAACCTTGGCTCAGAGTCTAAACAAACACATTCTGATCAGCAGAGCCCTATAAGGTTACCCCCTGCAGCCATAGTGCTTCCTCCTTTCGGTACTTCCATTTTCTTTTTTCTTTTTACCTCCCCCACTAGTCCCGTTGCTATTGGCAACTCCCGCCTTTGCGTATTCCTCCTCCCCTTCTAGTCCCGTTGCTATTGGCAACTCCCGCCTTTACATTCCTTCCCTCCCCTCCCAGTTCCTTGACTATATAAGCCCCCTCCTGTTCTTCAATAAATGAGGCTTGATCAGAACCCTGTCTTGCCTCCATTTCTTCGCGCCTCCTATTTTCTCCTTTCAGAAGGCTGCCCCTCGGCCCCTGTTGAATGCCCCGCCGGTCGGGGCATGAAAGATCATGGCCCATTAAGGGAACAACAGGCATGGTGGTAGGGAGGCAGATGATGAGTAAATCTGGAATTAGGGGTGGGGCCATCTTGGGTCATATGTGCTTTGTCTCATCTCTGTCTTGAGGTGCTTTTGTTTTCTGATTGACCACAAGTTTCATTATCATTAAGCCAATGGGATTTGTAGCCTATCTTGATATATGAATATTACCAAAATGAGAATATTGCTGTGGCTACTACGGAAACTAATGATTACATAACTACCTGTAACTCTATTTATGGGGGGTAATGGTTGGATATCACTTAAATGTCCAAAGTTAGGGAAATTGTGAAGTTAATCATGGTACATCCATAAAACAGATTATGAAATAATTTTAGAATAATGATTGTGACATTGAGGGAAATGGCAACAGCATATTGTCCTGCTCACTCACATAACTCATAAATAAATGGTACACACACACGCTTTGAAACCAAGCCTGTACTAAAATCCTGGCTTAGCCATTTACTAGCAATAATACAGACAACTCTATTAACAAATAGCATGCCTTGTGGATCTTCTATTCTAGCAGCACACAGTGAATAAATGGACTAGCATACACATAATATATCATACTATGTTAAAAGGCTGTATGAAAAAATAAAACTGATAAGAGAAATAGGAAGCAAGGAAGGTTATAGTATATGATAGGTGCTTTTATTTTATATAGAGTTTTCAGAGAAGACCTTGTGATAATTGTGTCATTTGAGTAGTGTCTAAAGGAAGCAAGGGAGTCAATAGATGTTGGGTGAAAAGAGCTCTAGGGAAAGGAAACAGCAAATGTAAAGATTTTGAGATAGTGCAAGTCTGCTGTATTTGAGATAAAGAAGGAGCCCATGTGGTTCAAGTAAAGGAGAAAGAGAATTAAAAAAATAAAGTCAAAAAAAAATCATCTATGAATTTATAGGCTATTTTAAGGACTTCATATCTGTGCTGAATGTTGAGCAGGCATTTTGGCAGATAGTGAAAATACAGTGATGAATAAGACTTAACATTGTTCCTAAGATCAGAGTTTAAAGCCAATCAAAGAACACAGTAAATCTTCTCCCTACATATTACTTAAAGGGTTTAAAGATTTTAAGTAAATCTCAACTAAA
This sequence comes from Aselliscus stoliczkanus, assembly GCA_033961575.1. Classification (NCBI taxonomy): domain Eukaryota; kingdom Metazoa; phylum Chordata; class Mammalia; order Chiroptera; family Hipposideridae; genus Aselliscus; species Aselliscus stoliczkanus. The sequence goes on from CM066727.1 coordinate 147,232,922, forward strand.
TTATTTAAGTAAATTTATTTATGCCACAGGCCTACTATGAACAAAATATATTTGAATGCATCATTGTATTTAAGAACCTCTATCACCTAGAGTTATTTTCCTCCAAACACTGTTGTCACTCATAGATGATTATCTATTGTCTATCATTCTTCCATTACTGACTTCCTTAGTTGACTTCCTTTAAAATCTAAAGTAAGAATTCATCCTCCCAAACCTGCCTAATCCAAATGGATTCATCTACCTGCAGATCTTGGAATATATATTTATCCTACAACTGTAGAATATGGAACAGAATGGAGAAATAACCTGAAAAATAGCAAAGGTCAAAATGAATAATATTAAAAATTAAATAGTAGGGAACTTTGAAGTAATGAACACAGGACTCATCCTTCCACTCTGAAAACCTTGAAATGGAAAAATACATGAAATCGTTGATTTTAGATACTGAACATAAAGCAGCACAGGGCTATAATCCCTGAAAACAGAAATATTTTGCAAATGAGAATTCAATGAACAGGAACACAAGAGAGCCGGGAGGACTTGCTGAGTTGAGGAAACAAAGATGTTCATTTAAAGAGGTAAAGACGACTAGAATTTGTGAAATAAACAACCAGACAAGAAGAAACTATGCATAAAAAAATCTCCAAAACTCTGTCTGCATTCTCTTCCAAACATTATTTGATTAAATGTTAATCTGTTCATGTGCACTGAGACTCTAGGAAGACAGGCAAAAAACAATTGCTAAGAAAAACACAATCACGAGAAACCTGTAAATCACAGAATTTAAACAGGTCACGAGGAGCTGAATAATATTTGCGTCCCTACTACTGCTACTGGGTTGTCGGAAAAGTCATGACGCATTTTTGCAATGAAAAACATAGAAAAAATATGTCATAACTTTTCCAACAACCTAATAGTTAAAGAGGAGAAGCTCTCTGAATCTTTATAGCATTTTGTAAAGACTGTAAAGTAATTGAAGGCTACTTTAGATTCCAATAAATAAACAACAAAAAACTTTAAAAGGATAAAGCAGATCCATAACTAACTCAACTGATTCAAGGATCATACATATGTTGAAGGCAGAAAGAAGAAAGTTTAAAAAATTAAATGCTTCTTATAAGACTTTGCCATTTTTTAAGAAGGGAAATCTATTCCAGCAACTTCTGCCTACATCTTATTGACCATACTGATATCCCATGATGTGAAGAAAGGTAGGAATTTGAGTATATTGCTTTCTAGTGTCTGTAGTAGATTAAGATTAGAGAAAAGGACTGAGAGTAGGTTTTAAATACATTATCTGCCATAACAATTGTTCCAGGATGGCGGGGACCTTTAGCTGGCTCTTCCTGTTCCCTCTTTGCCCTCCATGCCACCAGTTTTCCAGGTATTCACTTTATATTCCAGGTGCTAACATCCATTCGAGGCTACAGAAAAGGTCATTGTCCACACAGAGTTGATTAGATTGGGACTGGGGAACACCTTGGAGCACACATTTGTGTAACTTCTACTGGGCAATAAATGAGGAATGTGCTGCCTACAATCAATGTGCTGTCATCACTAGGTGGTAACTAGCACCACCATCCTGGAAATACTCAGTTATGAAGATATAAAATTGAATCAAATATTTCCTATCTTGGAAGAATATATGGTCTTTTATGGAAGAAATAGGTGAGTTCCAATATAATGTCACAAATGTATGTATAACTAGTTAATAAGCCTCATTGAATGAGGTCCCTTGGCTTCTCTCAGAAGGCAAGTGACTAATTCTGAGGTTGGTCTTGAAATACTAGTTGGAACTTCCCAAAGGAGTTGGGGGACAGATGATAAATAAAATAAATAAGGGCATTTCAGGAAGAGAATATATAATATGCTGTTATTCATTAAAAATAATAAAAGAATAAGCAAAACATCATGGGTGTCCTGGAAGTCAAGTAGCTTTATGAGATGAGAAAGTTGATTGGAGTGTGCAAGCATGTTAGAAGGTGGATGAAGCATGGGTAGGGTCATAAAGACAATATGTTGTGGCAATTTTTACCTTTCAAGGTAATTTTAAGATGACTCCAGAGTGTGGAGGACAGAATAGACAATATAAAAGACCAAAAACCAAAGGGATTGTGGAACAGACTGGTGTGCTATTTCAGGAAGTCAACGGAGAATATTGGCACAAAGGTCATACCAGTGATACTGGTATATGGAGAGTGCACAGATAAGATATTTCTGAGATTTGAGGCTTGATGACCAAGGTAACATAGTATGTGATGAAAACAGGGTCATTTAGGATATTGAAAATAACTCATCGGCATTTGCGTTTAAAAAAAAAATTGTCAAAGATGTTCAGAGATACCTTTGACTGGGTTGGTCTTTACATTGTGTCCTAAAGGACAGGTAGATTTCTAAAGCCAGGTATTGTGGAAAGGAGCAGGCAATTAAGGAACTATAATTCTTTTCAGCCCTACTTTTTAATTTCCCTTAATTACATAAGAGAAATTTGCCTTACTTTCAGCAGTAAGAAGCAAGAATCTAAGATAGCTTCTAAAATTCAAATATTTATTCTGACACTTCAAGGACCAAAGACAATGTGTCTTTGAGTCTTCTTAATTATCAATGCAGAACTTGGAACAGTATTTCCACCCATCTGTAGGAAAACATACCTATATAGCAAGAACGCAGGATATAAATTTCATCTTTCATGTCTTACAGGCTAAATTTATACTTATCAATGTTAGTGTTGTACATTTATGCATTTTAATCATTTTTAAATATATTTCATAGAGTGAGAAAAAGCCATCATATATTTATAAAGCTGCAGCAACTCTGGCAGGTTTGTTGCTGTATATGGCACCAGGGGGATATTTCTTACAGCCTTTATAGGCTTGTATGCCTTGGGTGTGTTACTAACTTGACATTCAATTTTCTTTTTCATTTTTGGTCTTTCAAAGAGACAACTAAAGGACTTATACATATAAAGCCACTGAGATTTAAAATGTTTAGTATCAATCATTTTATTTATTTATTTTTAAATTTATTTATTTTTAATTAGTTTCAGGTGTACAACACAGTGCAATAGTTATACTTTTTACCCCTCGAAGTGACAATCCCCCTCCCCCAATTCGCCACCCCATTCCTCCCCCATATCATATATATCTATTACTCTTCCTCTGACTCCCTTCCACAGTATAATCCACATCCCGTGACTATCTATATATATTCAATTACAGTTGGTATACAACCTCCGTTTCAGGTGTACAGTGCAGTGATCAAGCCTCTACAATATCAATCATTTTAAAAGAAAAATAAGATAGCGTATTTGGTATTGACTTATAAATAAATGTTTGTGACTTCCTTGAAGTCATATAAAATGTCTATTTATATCAATCTTCTGTTGCTTTTTCTTGATCTTTTTATATTCCATGACTACTAGTATATAGTAATACTTGTTCTAAAGTATATTCTTTATAAAATGAAAGCTTACATGTCAGGCTTATAAAAAAGGGTTTTATTTATTTTTTAGGGAATGTATTATTTCTGAAATATATGTAAATCCATAATATCACTCTTCTCACTGGTAGACAGACTCCCTAGACAGTAAGCACAGGTATAAGAGTTAAGATTCATGTACAACTTAGGTGGCCTGTTTAGAGTCAGATGAAAACAGGCCTTTGGGAAAAAAAATTACCCTATATCTCCTAAGTTCAGCATTAAGTTCATTTCACAAAGTAGCAAGAATAAACCTTCAACTCTTAAAGAAATAAATGTGCCCTTTGAGAAAGCATAGGCTTATTTGTCACTTGTAGCTCAACGAAACATTTGGAAGGCTGAAAATATTTCTGTCTCCAACTTAGATGCATTAAAAAACTGGTCTTCAGAATAAAGTTAACGGAACATCTGATTCACCTTGTTGGCTTTATCAAAATGCAAATTCCTGGGTTCACTCCAGATCTAGTGACTCAAATGTCAGTGAATGGGGGCCTGGGATTTGCATTTTGATTAAACTCCCCAGGTGCTTCATATGTCTCCTAAAGATGGAGGTTTGACACACTTCTTAGGTTTTCTGCTCTGTGAAATAACATTTTAGCTTAATCACATTTTAGATGTGATTTTGGATGAAAATGTTGGGTGCACTATATATGGTATCTTAAGTATTTAGAAACTGGGAGCTTACATATATAGAATGTCTGCATGCTGGATGCTTTATACATATTATTTAATATAATCCTAACTACAATCTTATGAGGACAGGCATTATTATATTAGTTGATAGATAAGAGAACAGGCTCATAGATGTTAAATAGCTTAAACAGAGTTACACAGGTACTAACTGGAAAATAAGAAATTAAATCTAGTTACATCAAAGTTTGAAACTCTTGCCACTATGTCAGGCTGCTGCTTGGAGAGGGTGAAGGTAAGGTAGAGGAAGCAATGTTTTTTTAAAATAGACACACGAGATAATAAGTGTTTTCTCTATTAATAGAACAGACTAGTAAGGAAGAAATTCTTTTACCAACTTCACAGATGAGACACAACGAAGTTAAATAAGTCACTGTTCAATGTACATTTATTCAAACATTTATATATTTACATATTTATTTACATATTACATGACTACAAAGGATTAGACATGAGGTTGAACAAAGCATACCTCATTTCTGCCCTCATGGAATTCACAAACTAATTTAAGAGACAAATAGATAGGGCCGGCCGAGTGGCACATTGGTTAGGAGCTGGTTTTGGGATGCCAGCGGCCCTGGTTCAGATCCCATATATGAGGGCCAGTGACACTGCCCTCTACAGCTAACAACAGCTTCACCTGGAGCTGGGCTGCGAGCCCTGATGATGGTGCAGGCTGCAGCCCCTGCTGCAGTGGGCTGCCATAGGCCACAGTGAGTGGCCGGCAGCTAGCGTGAGCGGCTGGCAGCCAGTGTGAGCTGCCAATAGGCGTGGTGAGCAACTATCCAGAGGCCAGCGACCGATCTGCCTCATCCGGGAAGAGCACAATGACGAAACCAACATGGGTCAGTGAAGCAACGCCCTCTGCAACTAGACTGAAGAACAAAAGGACAGCAACTTTTCTGTTCCCCTTGCCCGATTCCCCCAATAAAATCTTTTAAAAAAGAGAGAGAGAGAAATAGTTAAATTGAGATATATCATTAGTTATGATAAACGCTACAAGAGTGAAAATAACAGGAGTAATCCAATCTAGATTTGGGACTCAGAAGGGCCTATCTGGTATGAGTGAAGTATGAGTGAAGAGGAAAGCAAAGTAAAGAGTGAGAGGAAAAGCAATCCAGGTAGAGGGAATATCATGTGAAAAGTCCATGAGGCAGAAAAAAACTTGGTCCTTTACAATTTGAAAGAGACAATTTGGCTAGCATAGATGACAAGAAAATGAATGGTACAATATGATGTTGGAGTCAGTGACCAAATTACTGAGGCCTTTGATGGCAAAATTAAAGACTCTTAGCAATTCTGTGTTAGAATATAGATGGAGAAAGAGAAAGGGAAAGTCCAATTTACATTCTCAAATATCATTCTGGGTGTTCTGTAGATAGACCAGCTTGGTTACGGTGTAATTAAAATAACTATGAATAAGATTAATTGATAGTGGCAACAGAGACATAGATACAGAGAGTAATTTTAAGAATAAATTTGGATTTACAATCATCTGAGCTTCATACTGGATATGGGGAATACATACAGATAAAGCTATGTTGAAAATTATTTCTAATTTTCTGTCTTTAACAACTCAATGAAGAGAGAATGGAGGACCATATGTTGAGAAAACGAACACTAAAAAGGAGCAGGCTGAAATACAGAAGAGATCATTTGGATGAAAAAAATATATATGTTGGCTTTTTGAGCACAGATATGGTACTTTAATCCATGGCAATAAAGGAACTCATATAAAGAGACAGTGTAGAATGAGAAATAAAGAAAACCCAAGAAAGCAGAAAAGGAGCAAGGAAGTGATTCTGAGCAGGAGTCAAAGAGGTACAAGGAAATCAGAACAGTGATGGTGTCATGGGAACCATGACAGAACTTCAAGGAAAAGAGAGAATTTCAAGGATGGGACAGTCAGTTGTGTTAAGTATTTCAGAGAGGGCTGACAAGAGGAGGAGTGAAAGTGTTCTCCATATGTTCAAACCCAATGGACACTTTCAAGCCTATTCGAATTTTGAAAATCTTGGCAGTAAAATGTAGACAGGGAATCAGGGTAAAATCTGGAGATTTGGAGTGGGGGGGTTAGGGATACTTTGGAGACTGAGTATAGTAGAGCTAGTCATATAATAATGGGAAGAACATAAAAAGTGGAAGGATTGATAATCTGAAAGAGTAAAGAAAGGATAAAAGTTTTTGAGAAATAAGGATATGTGGCGGACCTTTGACAGAAGACAGACGCTTTTCCTGTTCCAATAGGAGAGAATGATAAATAATGATGATAATGATTATGATGATGATGATAGCTAACACTCATTGTTTTTTTGTGTTTTTTGTTTGTTTGTTTTTTGTTTTTTTGAGGGCAGTGTCACTGGCCCTCATATGTGGGACCGAACCGGGGCCGCTGGGTTCCCAAGCCAGCGCTTAACCACCATGCCACTCGGCTGGCCCTAATTGTTTTTACTATATGCTAAACTCTTTTCTGATCTATATGTGTGTTATTAATTATATTCTATATACATTTTTACATAATTAAAGTAATACATTAATCTTCCTAATAACTTCGTAAGGTTGGGACTATTGTTGCCGTTTTATAGATGGGCACAAAAAGTATAAGCCACTTGTCCAGTTCCCACCGTTAGTAAGTGATAAGATGGGATTTGACCCAGAGCCTGAGCTCAGAACTGCAGATATGCTTGTTAGAAAGATGAGTTTCTTCCCATCGGATTACATCCTTTTACATGATGCATGCGGCAAAGCCATCAACTGAAGGATGCAGGGATGGTGATGGTAAAGGAGTTAAGGGGAGATGTTAAAACATATGGTTGGATATTAAATAATGGTTAGAGACAATGGGAGGGTAAATTTACAGGCACGTGGTTGGATTTTCATGTGGTGGTATGTGCTCATTTGAATTTTGTGAGAACAACTTCATGACGAGACCAGTCTGCCTAGTTTTCTGATTGCATCCCTTCCATAATTTGCTGTATGAATTCAGGTTAAATAAAGTGGATAGTTGGGTTTGTTCAAGGCTAGAGTGTTTTTGTTTTGTTTTGGCAAAGAAATTGAGGATATCTGTAAAAGTATAGCAGATTCGGAGTATAAACTTAAATCTAAGATCTACAATTTATCTACTTCCACTGGATTGCCACCAGGAACTACTGCAGTTAGCATGAGTAAGCAAAATTCATAATGGTACATTGAACTGAAATTTTGTAACATTAAAACTGGAAGAAAGAAAGTATTTAAAGGGAGGGGACCAAAAAAATGCTACACAGCCTAGTTTCCTGTAATAGTATAATGTTCCCTGACTAGAGAAGCACTAGAGACCCTTCTAATTTACAAATACATTCTGTATGTACCTACATTTAGAGAATCTTCCAGGATTGTTAGCAAAATTATACCCCAGGCACATTGCTGAGATTTCCTGGATTTTTTCCAAAACATAACTTTTGAAGCAAAGTGCATTTTCCCTACATTTTTTTCTGTATTTTCCCTTAATCTTTGTTTTCTTAAAACCATTTCCCACATCTGGTTCACCCTTATTAATAGACACTAGCAAGTCACAATTTCATGGAAATTAATATTGATTAAAATAGATTTTCTATCACTTATATAGTAAAGACATGATACATAATTGCTCGTAAAATTTAAGCAGCAGTGGTGTGTAAATTGATGTCTTTAAGAGAAATGTGCTGTTTTTAAGGTCACTATTTCATGCATGCATCATTCATTACCCATGGTGACACTATATTGCCTATTCGAAGTTACCTCAAAGCCAGAAACAAATAAAGAGCTAGGCCTAAGCTGGTGAGAAATGTGGTTTATTAGCATTTTTTACACATTCTTGCAAGCAAAGTTTCACCAAATGGATCCACATGGCAATGATGTTGAATAGGTAATTTTCTCAGCAAATCTTTCATTGTAGGAGCAAGGATTATGAATTTCACATCTATAGACAACATTAAATTTATTTTATTCCAATCTCAAATACAAATATTTGAGTTTTATGCAAAATCAGCTACCATATATAACATGAAAATGTTGGTTTATGCCTATATTTTAATTATAAAGTAGAATCAGATGTCAATATGTAAAATTTTGGAAAGAACCTACCTAATAAATCCTAGAATTTACTCACATATCAAAATTTGTTGTGATGAAAAATAGTATTTTTTTATTGAAATTTACATGTGCCTATCGAGGCCATGGCTATAATTCCTAAACCCTAAAATAGGTTGACGATATAAATGTTATAAAAATTAAGATCATTTTCATGTCACTTGACTTTGACAAAGACTTCTTGGATGAGGGCAGGAGCTCAGTCAGTATTGGGTGGACCCCATCAAAGGACTCTACAGGTACAACCCAGACAGGTCTGATGAGATAAAGTGGGGACTTACGAATGGACCCTTCCAAGATGACTAGTGGAAGCCTGGCAAGTGGAACAGAGCAAAAACCAAAAAGTAAGGTACCAGTAAGTCAAAGTGGTATGTGCTAGCTTCAATAGTGGACAGAAGTCAGTATTCAGTAATTCATTCACTCATTAAATATACAGGACATGCCTACCACGTGCCAGGCAATCTTTTAGATGCTTGAGGTATAGCAGTGACACAATCCATGGCCATATGGACCTTACAGTCTAGTAAAAGGGAGAGACAATAAATAATAAAAATAATGAATAAGTAATAAGTAATTGTTGAAAAGTGATACATACTCGAGGAAAAAAATTAAAAGAAAACACAGGGCAAGATGAGGGCTCAGCACTGAGGAATGTGGAGCAGGTTGCAATATTAAGTAGGATGATCAGTACAGGTTTAAAAGAGAAGGTGGTATCAAGGAGGTATGGCCTCCTTCACTGCAGAACCTTGAGGGAGGTGAGAGGATGAGCCATGCAGAGTTTTGGAGGAAGAGAAGGCTCTCAGTGCAAAGGCTCTGAAGGGGGGCCCTGGCTGACTTGTTCGTAAGAAAGGGTCAGTGTGTCTGGAGTAAAGAGTCCCGGAGACTCAGGGTCTGGTGCCTGGACACAGGGTCAGAGAGGTTCTGGCAGAGCTGTCTTTCCATGGCTTTCTTCTTCTCTACACTGCCCATGTCCTTTTCTGTATTTTTCCCTCTCTCCGGTTCTGAAAGGAAGGGGCTCTAGCATGCTAGGCTGCATCACCACATTAATCCAAAGGTAAGGGAAAGAAGTAGAAATCTAATTCTGTAGGATGGATAGAGAGCAGAAAGGCTGTGGCCACGCGATCCCTGAGAAGGTGCAGAGAAAGGCAGCATCACACAGATTAGAATCCTTGCCTCTATCACTAACTCACTATCTGACCTAAAAAGTACAGCTTAACTTCCCTGAGCCTCCATCACCTCAATGGTATCATGGGCACTACGGCACCTTTTTCCTAAAATTACAACAAGATCAGACAATGGATGTAAACTATTGGCACAGGGCTTGCCATAAGGTACACATGTGAGACAAATTGTCTTCTTCCATTTTCTATTTTGGCTGCTTAATGCCAATGTCACTGATTTCCGTTCAGAGGTTATTATCTTCTTCTGGAAATAACTTTGAGATTTGGGTATAAGAACTATAATTCTGGCACTATATCAATAAAAAGACTATTGAAACAGTTAAAGAGAATAAGCTGAACTCACAGAGGTAATAAATATTTTAAACTTTTCCCACTGCACACTCAAACCTGTTTCATGGAACTATTTTTTTTGGTCACTCCTCATTGACTAAAACCTAGAGAAAGTTCCAGACCTTTTCTGACCACTTTTAGCACAGACCTGTGTCAGGTAGGCTAACTGCAATGAAAAAGAGGGCCTGGAGTTCTTGTCATTATTTTCCTGCGACAGTGCCCCTCCCCCCACCATTTGACTGCATCAGAGACTGGAGACGTGAGGGGCAAGTAAGTTCTTACTTGAGTGAGATAGTCATGAGCTGGAATTAGTCTTCTCTGGGTCTGGCAGTGGTTTAAAACTGACATTTTTTTGGCGTGGTGATTTTGGGGTTTTCCAGGGACCCTGAGGAACTGGGAACCTCCCTCTTGCAGATCCCTTGAAATGAATTATTTTATGTTTCAACAGTTATTTACATTTTCTGCTCAGTTCTGATGCACCCAGTAGTTCACTCCCAGCTGATCTCTGCCAGGGTCATCTAACATCTCCATGTGACCTTCTTGGGCAAGATCTAAGACAGCCCCAGTCATACATCCTTTATCCCAACAAATGCTGGGAATGCATGCAGCTTCAACATCTCACAATCTGAGCAGCTAGAACTCTCAAGCTTTAGATTTTACAGATTTGAGTCCACCACTAACGAGTACATCACTCAAGGTCCAGGAGACACATGGCGTCTTGAACTATCTTTTATCAAGCCTAAAATGAGGTTTAAATCTTTTAAGAGAGTAGGACGGAACTCACAGTCCATAGATAACTTCCTCTGGACAAATCTTCTAATATCCGATGTTTTAGCTTCTATATTGTAAATGCTGAGTGAGTGAAGAACCAAGGGTCAAAAACCAGTGTTGTGTCATTTCTTTCCTAAATACTGCTTAGACAGTCTTATTGTGGAGTAAATAGAAATTTTGACTTGAGGACATAACCAAACTGAGGCTGACATCATTCCATTTTGTATCCTATTGCACTACCTTCTCAAGAAAAAAAAAGGAAAAACTGTGTGTTATTTTAGAATGAGAAATCCTTGCTTTATCTCCCCAATATTTCATGCCACAAATATAAACATGTATTAAAAAACAAAACACAAAAACTCTCAGCCCCTGGAGAGACTAGAGGATTGTCCAAGAAGGCACCAAGTGGGAGAAGTGCAAATTCATTGTTTCTGTCATATTTATTTAATATTTGTCTCAAATACTAAAAATCACACCTAATCCATACCAGCATAATTTATGTTCTTCTGAATAATATGCATACATTTAATATTCCTGGTGGCATAATTATTTACTTACAGCACTGATTTTTTTTATATGATCCCGTGTTTGACTATTTGAGAATGAGACTTTTCCCAGCAACTCTCAATATTATCAGATTCAAATGAGTATTTTCTCTTAAAAAAAAATAAGCAAACTTTCCTTTACTAAGGATAGATTTCACATATTTATTTTTGAATCCAACTGAATGTCCCTTGGATCCAGATCTAATTATTCTGTGATGATCAGTAAGGAAAATAGCATTGGGGGGCAGAATTACAGATATGACTTTAAAGTGATGAGATTGGTTTCTTATGTATACTAAAAGGATTCTTCAAAGAGGCATTACAAATAGTAATATGGAAAAGGGCAGCATCATTGAAGGAGGGGCACTGCCTTCCAAGATGGCTACTTGGTAGAATGCAGCACTAACTTAGAAATTTCTGATAAGATTAATATTATTACTTATCTTCTCAATTCATATGTTGTTGTCACGTCCTGCGTGGCAAGGGCAAGTGGGACATGAGAGGGGCGACGCAGATTAAGGAAAAACAAGAGACAGAAGAAAGATAAGAGCGAGACCAAGGGACTCAGCCAAGGACGACTGAGCCCAAGGGACTCAGCCAAAGAAGACTGAGCCCCGAATCGGGTCAGCGCATAGCTTTTATTGAGAATTTTCAAGGAAGCAAACTGTAACAAATCATTAACGGTGGTTTGTAGTTCTCAGGATTTACACAGTCCTCTACTCCCCTGAAAGTGCTCTTTCCAGGGTGTACTGTGACTTACTCTTCCGTTAAAGGATTACCTTGTCTTTATTATGATAATTGCTATGAAACCCAGACTAGGTTTCTATAAGTCACCTAAAGAATGTTTACTAAAGCTATCTTGACTATCTAAAAGTCATCCTAAATTCTAGCAGTTAAACACAATCATAAAACTCACAGTATACTTGAGCTATACCAAAAGACTAGGAGTGGCTGTGTTTAAGGTAAAAACATCTAAAATCTATTCGTTTGTAAATAACAATACCTAACAACCAAAAGGGTTTCACACCTCTTATCCTACAGAGGGCTGCATCCGTTTCTCAGTCAAAGCTTCAGTATCTGTTGCTGCAACAAGACACTGGGCAAAGAAATGCACACAAGGCTGATGAACAATTCCATGGTCAGCGGATGTCTTAGAGCTGCCTCTTACCGGGAACTCTCATGGCCTAAAGACTTAATCTTTCAGGAGACTATTCACAGTAGGGCCCTTAGGCAAATGCATCAGCTTCTCACAGGCCTGAGTTTTCTGGCCTAAGTTTGTCAGAGGCCTGTGCCTCAGTTTCCAAGGGGCTTGATTCCCAATATCACAGTTCAGGAGTCCCCTATGGAACTACCGCCTGGCTTGGGTTGTCTCCCCACATTTAGGAGATCTTACCCGTCCTTGGCTGCGTAGTTAGCTCATTGGGGCACCACAGGAACATATCACAAGTGTAGTAAATATATTGTCTCCTATAGAAGAAAAGGCACATGGGTTCATAGAGGCAGGAGATATTACATGACCAACCATAAGGCAGCACCCCTAATATCCAGTGCTGAGCAGGACAATGTGGCCTTGTCAGACACTGGGGTGCTGTTAGCTTCCCACAATATGTAATACATAAAAAGTAAAACAAAGATAATTGAATATTACCGGCATTGAAGACTTTATACGTACAGTATTTTCATTTTGGTTTTCACTGGTACATTGATTTTAGAAGCAAATCCACGTGTGAGTCAATTCCTTAGAATCCATATGTTTTTGATTTCTAGCTTACACTCATTTGCAGTACTTGAAAGGCATAATTAGGTGAAACTCAGAAATATTTTCTACCTTACTTATTTTCTTATAATCTTAAATATGTATATTATTCAGAGTAAAGCCTATTAGCATATTTTATAAATGCTAAATCCAGAAATAAAGAAGAGTGACATCTAATAAATGTTAAGTATCTCTACCAGATACACTCTTTTAAAGAGTAGGAAGTTATTAATTTGCTTTCAGACATGACAAATACTTTCTTTGTTTTCCCTCAAAATGAACAGCAATGTAGCATTACTTAGATGTAACCAATGCAGTGTTACTTAAAAATACTATTGTTAATAATGAATATATTTCATAGAAACCAACCACAATACTTGTGAAACATGGACTCAAGCAAAACAAGTGAAGTTTTCAACTATTTCTATTGGCATGGACTCTAATAAACAAACATAAAACAAATCATGTATTCTCAGCAACAAATACAGAAAACTTACCCATTCCCACTATAAAACAGCTATATTTCAAATTTATCAGACTGAATTTAATTAGTTTGCCTTAAGGTCTACATGTTAGAAATTAAATGACTTCCCTTCTATGAATGCATTTTCCATATAATTCTAATATTTGAAATATATTACAAAAGTTAGTTGAATCTTTGACTTCTCCTTATAACAAATTTATGACTAGAATGCTTTCAAATTAATAGAAACTGGAAGGAAAAATTATCTAGGAAGACTGTAATAAAACAAGACACAAATAAGCTTTTCAAAGAGAGCTATCCGATGTTTGCCTATTGTGAAAAAAAGAGGGGTAATGAAATCCTTTGAATCCGTTTCTTTTTCTATCCAGAGATTTCTAAAATAGAGAAAGTATAATAAAAAACATTAACCAAAGACAAACAATCTTTACAATAAGGCCTATTTATTATTCATATACCGGGGGTGCCAAAAAAACGTATACAAGTGGACACTTTGGTCAACGTTGCTCAAGCAGTAGTTTGCCATAATCAGAAGTGTCTGGACACTGATGGTAACCACTTTGAGCACCTCTTGTAATTGCAGAAGTCAAATGTGACTTGTATTCATCTTTTGTTATAAGTATATATTGAATATTACAATTTTTATACAGTTTCCCCTTTCTTAAAATAAGTATACATTTTTTGGCACCCTCTGTATTACCGTAAAGCCATTGTAGTGGACATTGCCTGAATATAAAGCTAGTACCAAGGGTCACAGGGCAGATTAAGAGAAGTGGAGGCAGGGAAATGCCAACCCTGGAGCACCTACCCCATAGTGGACTTCCTATTACATAATATAGTATGACAATCATTTCTTTATTTACTTATTGTCTCCATCCCCATGAGAACAAGAACATAAGCTGTATGAAGCAAGGACATTGTCTTGTTCACAGCTATGTCCCCAACGCCTAGATCAGTAGCTGGCATATGGTAGGTACTCAATATTTGTTAAATGAATAAGTAAAAAACCAAACTTACTTTAAAGGCAGCTTGAATCAGTGTTTTTGCTTTCTTGAAGCTGAAAAACACACTAATTGTTAAAACCATTTCTAACTATTCTGAAAAAGGTAACTATGTTAGTTTTGGAGTTTGACTTATAGCACAGAAAGAGAATATCTACATAGCCATGTATGGGTGAAACAATTCAGAATCTATTTTAGATATATTATAGGAGTATGAGCAAATGAATACAGATATTGATGCTTTTGGAAGCCAGGTTCTCACTGTAGAAAAAGGGAGATACAAATGTGGAAGGAGGAAGACAAGGAAAAACCCCTGACAGTGAATTAGAATTGGAGGTATCATTAAAATACATATGTGTGTGTCACTGCATGTATATTTTACATATTTATGTATGTGTGCATGGATACATTTGGTTGTATGCATTATGCCCATATAGCTTCTAGTTGTTCCCATAGAAAGGAATTATAACCAAAGATACACCAATGACAATGACCACACCTAGTACCTAGAACTTGGTTTCTAATACTATTCCTTGCTAAAAAGAACTAGAGTTCCTCAGAGAAATGACAGATTCCAGGGCTGGCACAGGGGAGGAATAAGATGAGCTGGGAATATCTTGTTATTGAAGAAATGAAAAAACTGTCTAATGAAATGACAGGGGCATGTCGCAAGAACACAGGACCCCAAAGTGCCTCCAACTGGCCAAATCTGGGATACTTTGTGTACTGAAATGACTAAGAAATATAACGAATTATAAGTTATTGAAGAAAGAGGAATTCATATACCCATGTTAATATTAGATAGATATATAACTAAAAAAATTTCATTGGGGAGAAGTGTCAAATGGTAAACATGGAGGAAATGTGGGAGTTATAAAACCATCATTTTCAAACCATCATTGAATTGGTTCATCAAGAACAACTAATGGAGGGGCGGCCGGTTAGCTCAGGTGGTTAGAGTGGGCTCATAACACCAAGGTTGCTGGTTCGATTCCTACATGGGCCAAGGAGCTGATCCCTCCACAACTAGATTGAAGACAACTACTTGATTTGGAGCTAATGGTCTTGGAAAAACACATTGTTGCCCAATAAAATTTCTTGAAAAAAAAAAAAAAGAAGAAGAACCAATGGAGACTAAATCTGGGTGTGAGGGATTTGATGAGTGAGACATGTATGATCTTAAAATGTCTCACAACAGATTGCTTATTCATTACAGGGAAAAACAGTAACTATGAAGTGAAGAAATTGAATAGTATCTTGAAGAGGTAGGTGATCAAAATGAATAGCACCAGTAGTTTCCAGAGCTGATATCACAGAAGGCCATAACATCCATTTTGTAGCTTTCTAGGTCAAAATGCTTTACCTAAGTCTGATAATGAAGAAATATTAGACAAATAAAAAATGAGGCATGTTCTATTGCAAAAATAAGGGAAGTATTCTTTTAAAATGTCAATTTCATAAGAGACAAAGAGGATTAAGGAATTGTATAGATTAAAGGAGCCTGGCAATTAAATCTAATACATTACCCTGGACTGGACCTGGCACTGGAGAACAAAAAAAAGAAAAGGATGCTAGAAGTGACATTATTGGTCAATTATCAAAATTGGCATGTAAACATCAGACTAAAGTATTGCATCAATTTTAAATAACTGAAGTTGATTACTATGGTCATGTAAGAGAATATCTACTTTTTTTTTTTAAATACATTGAAGTATTTAGTGAAGAAAGGCCATGATGTATGCAAGTTTCTCTCAAAACTTTTAAAAGAA
Source organism: Aselliscus stoliczkanus (assembly GCA_033961575.1). NCBI lineage: Eukaryota > Metazoa > Chordata > Mammalia > Chiroptera > Hipposideridae > Aselliscus > Aselliscus stoliczkanus. Next base: position 147,249,033 of record CM066727.1, read on the forward strand.
ACAACATGTATAGAGAGCAAATGATAAAACCAATGGTGCAGGGCCAGCCGAGTGGTGCTGTGGTTAAGCGCTGGCTTGGGAAGCCAGCAGCCCCAGTTCGGGTCCCACTATGAGGGCCAGTGACACTGCCCTAAAAAAAAAATCAGGCAAAATGTTAACAGTAGGTGAATCTGGGGAAACTAAAAGTTGTTTTGTGTGCTGTTTTTGTAACTTTTAAGTAAGTTTGAAATTATTACCAAATAAGAGTGGGTTCATGAACTCTTGTTTGTTTAATGTGGGAAAATTTGTTATTCTTTAAATGTTTTTAGAACATCACTGTGATCATACTAAAATAAATGGGCTGTTTCTAAAATGACATTAAAAATAAGGGGATATGCTTAAGAGAGAACTTCATTGAAGCTGAGATAATTTACAAAGAGTAGAACTGGATTCATTTGACATTCATATCACTAATGTTTGTGTGTGGGAAAAATAGAGATCTTTGAAAGGATATTTCCGTTTGTATTTGAGAAATAAATGAAAGAGCCATTAAACAGGACTGAGTAAGAGTTCAAATTAAACTAGGAACAATTATGACACTAGGTAGTCTCTTCTTCCTCTTATAACCAGGCTGATAATATTTTTTATTTTAAGCAAAAGAAATAAGAAAAGAGCAGTTGAGAAACTTGAACACATTTTAGAAGACAGAAGAGTGGATGAGTCAGCTAAGGGTAGAAATGATACCTTCAGATACCTTACAAAAGAAGAGCTGAAACCCATATAGAATACCTGGAGAAATCTGACAGGATTAATACATGGAAATGTCAACTTGGCTAGGCCATCAGGCCCAATTGTGTTGGTCAAACACAAGTTTAGATGTTGCTGTGAAGGTATTTTTATATATGATTAATATCAGAATCAACAGACTTTAAATAAAGACTACCTTTTATAATGTGCATAAACACTATAAAGAAGCCAATGTTAAGGTCTTATCAAGTTCTTTTAAAAAATGAATAGATTATTAAAGGACCAGGGCATGTCTGAAGTATGGATCTTATTATAACTTAATATTTGTCCATAATAAATAAATAAATACAAAAAAGGAATATTATATCCAGACACAATTTTCTGATCTGGCAACATTATTATTCATTGGAGCTTCCACTTATATTAGCATTTTAGATGAAAAATTAGCCTTAGCATCTAACTCAACTTCAACAATCAAGTCTAGATGTAGTATATTGATGCAGAATTTGGGAACATCACTTTTCATCATATCATGTTGCAACAAAATGTATCATGGCATGATGAGCCTGGCTTGATTCTTTGCTGTGAATAATTACAAGGGGAAAAAAAAAAAGATATGGATCAGGATAATAAAAAAGGAAGTCCAAAAAGGAAAGGATATATTTCATGACATCTACAGAAGAGGCAGCACCTAATGGGCTCCACTGTGATAGAGCCAGGATTTCTGCTTACTAATGATGGAAACAAGGGGTCTGAGGATAAGAAGCTTCTCTTCTAAGAGAATGGCTCCCCTAATGCCATGAACTCCCCAAATCCCCAGGAATTAAACTATCTCTGAAACTGAGTGTGCATTCAGGGACAACACAGTGATAATATCTCCCTCAGATAGAAGAGATCAAGGTTATATAGACATTTCCAAATGATCCTTTAATATTAGCTGACTGCCGTTCTTGGGTTTTAAAGTAAAAGAAAGATTTAAGTGATCATGTGTGGCTGTGAATTACCTCTGCAGTTAATGGTATTCTGAATCAGTGTGTTCTTATTAATATGAGGTTGAGAAGGCAGATAAAAAGGTAGGAGTTACCAATGTTTGAGGCAAGCTAATTCCAGCTATTTCTCTATCTGTGAGTCACTCATTAGTTTGTCAATTTAAAAAATCACTCTAGCACTCACATTCCCTTGATAATCTCTATACAGCTTTCAATTTTCTGTATAATTACATGGTTGGGGATGGGGGGATGGAAGTAGGGGCGGGCAGAGAGGGAGGGAAGAAGAGGCCAGAACCTGCACTAGTTCAAGGCATACTATCTCTATCAGATTTTTTTTTTTTTAATACAAAATACTCAGCATTGAACTAACAGAGATTAGAAGTCATGGGCACTAGGCCATGTTATCTCTGCCTTGCTTTGAATTTAGAGATACCACCAAGAAACTCTTTGGTTCTCACTGTTCTTTGCCAAAAAAAAATAGAAAGTTTAACGAGAATCTGTCTAAAGGTCTACCTTAATTACAATAATGATAGCATCAATTACATACCAGGTTTTCTTTACACATACTATCTCCTTTAATGATCACACAGTTAAGTTCTATAAGCACTGTTTCATAAGGTCATGGAGGTCTCTCGATGAGACAGCTTATCTTAGATTATCAACATGCTTTCCTGGCGTAGTATTTGGTTCACAGTAGGCACTGAGTACCCTAAATGAATGGAGGAACCAGCTATGGTGGCAACAGAATTAACCACACTTCCTTCCTCAATCTGTTGGAATCTGTGTTTTACTTCTTCATGAAAGACAATCCCTGATTTCTTAATTTTTCTTAATGTGATTATTAAAAGAAAGATACAGTAAAGCCTTGGATTGCGAGTTAACTTACTTTACGAGTACTCTGCAAGATGAGCAAACATTTCTAGTACATTTTAATGTGGTAAACGAGCGATGTCTTGCAATATGAGTAGTTTGTTTCTGGAACAAATTATGCTCGCAAACCAAGGAATTACCATATATGCTAAAATATAGCTTAACGAGTATAAAAAGAGAATGCATGTTTATTTTCAGAAACTCATCATCATCAAAACACATTCATAACAGATCTTCCAGGGTACCCAGAAACAGACCTAATCTAAAAAAATAATAATAATTAAAAAAAATATTGGGCCGGCCGAGTGGCATGGTGGTTAAGTGCTGGCTTGGGAAGCCAGCGGCCCCGGTTCGGGTCCCACATATGAGGGCCAGTGACACTGCCCTCAAAAAAATAAAAAAAATTTATATATATCATAAGCTATTTGCTCCGCATTTAAGTGAATGTCAAACACAGCATATGCCTTGGAGTCAGACAAACCAGGCTTCAAAACCCAGTAATGTGACTCTAGGCAAATCCCTTAGCTTTCTCTTAAGAATAGCCAAAATCACTGCTACATGTATGTTTGTAATGAGGATGAGACTAACATTATTGAGTCATTGGTAAATAAATCCTCAGCAATTGGCATTTACTATGGTGGGAGACAAAGGAGATGTCTTCTTTGGCTTTTATGTGAAGAAAGTGAGTTTTTAATAGGTTAAGTTTGAATTATATTGTCAGATTAAGTTTGATAAGATGTTTCCATGGATAACTATCTGGGGAAGCACATAAGTAATATGAGTTATACTTTCCAATTTTATTAATGTTTTTACCCCCTCCCACATATGTTTTTCAGGGCCTGTATAACTTTGCAAAACTAATATGGATGATTTCTTGAATCTCTTTGCTATGGAACCAACTCTGAACAAACTTATTGGTATAGTATCAGCTGGCAGGAAAGTATCAGCCATTGCATTGAGTACAACATAGCTAATTATGATTATAAGGTGCCATCCAATAAGTAGCACATGAATGGGGAGATATCTATGCTGACCTTGGTCAAGGTCTATAGAATGAACTCACTTAAACAGCCACACAGATTGAATCTAACCAAACATAATTAATTTACCTTTGATTTCTTTGGTATGCCACCAAGGCCCTGTTGTTGTAACACTACTGTGGTCTCTACTTATTAACTTAGTGCTGTAATCTGACCATTTCATAACTGGCAGTAAAATTACAGAATCAAAACCCTGAGTATATACATGCAAATTATTCAAGTTAAAAAAAAAATCCAGCTGGGAAATATAGAGACTCAAATCCCCTTACTAATTTTAACTTCATATTTTGAAATGATAGAAAGATCTCAAGAGTAATAATGATATACAGCAGCCAACAAGTTTAGAGTAATAGCAAAAGTCGCTTTGTTCTTTGATTTAAATTAAACTAGTTTGTAAATATGTAAAAGGATTTTTCTTTACGTTTCAGATTTTCCTTCTGTGTTTCCATCCTTATAATCTGGTTTAATCGACAATACCAATAGTTAGGTGTAATTTCATGTTGCCAAGGTCAGGCTTGTGGCTCTACAATAAGGACCCATCTACCTTCCCCCATACCTTTAACCACAGGAACCTAAGGAAGGCACTGTTACCTGGTTACCTGTGGTCCACAGGGTGATGGTATTCAGGGAGGCTCTATCATGGTTCTGTTTCACAGGTAATATACAAGATTTAAGAGCTTAGGTACCAGAACTGAATACCTGGACTTACCTGCAATTTGCTAATTTATTTTTTCATTAGGTAACTATTTATGGGCCAGTTTTGGAGACTGGGGATGAAATAATGAACAAAACAGAGAAATCCCTGCCCTCATATTGTTTATTATTCAAGTGGGAAAAATAAAAGCAGAAAGTAGCTATAAGGTAAGAGCAGACACAGTGACTTGTGATGGGGAGAAGGTACTGTTGGCCAACTTACTGGATCAATTTACTGCCTGTTACCTTTGGAGATGGTTGACTATCTCTAAGTAACTATAAAAGCTAGATAATGTTACCAAAGTCATAGAGCTGAAGTGAAACAGAACACATAAAGTGCTGAACTCAGTGACTGGTACACAGCAAACGCTCCAAAAAATATTAAGTCAAATAGAAGGGAAATTTCTCAACTTCATAAAGACTATCTACAAAACACCTACAGTTAAATTATACTTAATGGTAAGGATCTCAAGGCTTTCCCAGTAAGACCAGGTACAAGACAAGAGTGTCCCCATTTACGTCCTTTTTAAGGTTGTGTTAGCAGTACTTGTTAATGTGGTAAGAAAAGGAAATAAAAGGCATACAGATTGGGAAGGAAGACACGAAACTATCTTTGTTCACAGACGACATAATTATCTATGTAGAAAATTCAGAAGAATTGACAAAAACATTCCTGGAACACATAAGCAATTATAGCAAAGTACAGGATACAAAAGTGAATTGATTTTGTATATACCAACAATGTACAAGTGGAATTTGAAATTAAAAACACAATATTATTACATTAGCAGCCCCCAAATTGAAATACTTGTATATAAATTTAACAAAATATGTACAACATTTATATGAGGAAAAGTACAAGTGAAGAACAAAATCAAAGAGAAACTGGAGAGATATTCCTTGTTCATGGATAAAAAGACGCAATATTGTCAAGATGTCAGTTCTTCACAACTTGATCTGTAGATTCAATGAAATTCCAATCAAAAACCTATAAAATTATTTTATGGATACTGACAAACTGATTCTAAAGTTTATATGGAGATACAAAAGACCCAGAAAAGCCAACAATACTGAAGAACAAAGTTGGAGAAATGATGCTACTTGACTTCAAGACCTACAAAAAGCTCTAGAAATGAAGGAAGTTTGGTATTGGCAAAAGAATAGACAATGAAGTCAATGGAACAGAACAGATATTCCAGACATAACCCCCCATAAATATAGTCAATTGATATTTGACAAAGGATCAAAGGCAACACAATGAAGCAAAGATAGGCTTTTCAACAAATAGTCTAGCTCAGGGGTCGGCAAACTGCGGCTTGCAAGCTACATGCGGCTCTTTGGGTACATTCCGTCTCAAAAGTTTGCCAGCTCCTGGAAGGGCCAATCCTGTCCCTTACAACAATTTATAAATTATTCAAGAGCCATAAATATATTTTTACAAATCAGGAAAATTTAAAGTAACATTACAGATGAAACTATGATAGTTTTATTTTCATTTTCAATTTTTCTTCAGAGCCACAGGTACATACCCAAAGAATCACATGTGGCTCGTGAGCCACAGTTTGCTGACTCCTGGTGGCTCTTCTGTCTCAAAAGTTTGCCAACCCCTGGTCTAGAACAACTGAACATCTACTTACAAAAAGTGAATCTAGACACAGACATTATATCCTTCACAAAACTTAACTCAAAATGGATTATAGACCTGAATGCAAAAGATAAAATTCCTAGAAAATAACACAGAAGAATATAGATAACCTTGGGGATGGTGATACCTTTTTAGATACAACACTAAAGACATGAAAGAACTGATACAATGTGATATACAGATGATGTGTTACAGAATTGTACACCTGAAACCTATGTAACTTTACTAACCATTGTCATCCCAATAAACTTTAATTTTTAAAAAAAGGAAATGATTAAGGTAGACTTCATTAAAATTAAACACTTCTGCTCTGTGGGAAAATATATATATATATTCTCAAGAGAATTAGAAGACAAGGCACAGACTGGAAGAAAATAGTTGCAAAAGACACATCCGGTATCTGATGGGGCAATTGTATAGGTGGAAAACTCAAGTTCAATTTTTCTAAGTGATGAGATTTAGTGCATTTTTACTATGTAGGTCAGGGTCCTGTGAATTAGCTAACACTGCCAAACCAGCCAAGTTTTCCTTCTATATGCCACTCATTAAGATCAATTCTAACTCCTTTCAGAGAGACTGTATTTTCCACCAGAGAACATTACCTTTTTCCAAATCAAGGGAAGAATACTAGTAATGCTAATAATGCTAATAAAAAATAACTGTAATACTAACATCCAACACTTATATGGAACTTCCTGTGTCAGGCACTATTCTCAGCATTTCATATCATTTTACTTATACTGTATTTGGGCCACTAGTCAAAAGTTGTAGTCTGCCACTGGATGGGTTGACATTACCAGTGAATTGACATTCTTCAGTCATGAAATGAATATTTATAGAGAGCCTAAAATGTGACAGACTTCTATTGGGACGTTGAAGCTAGATGTTCCCCCTGTGCCTCATGGCCCAGTCATCTTTGGTTCTGTGAAATGATAAGCTGCTTCATTTTGTAATCTTTCACCAGTTCTCATCGACTAATTAATTTGTTCTATTTATCTGCTTCCCTTTATTCCTACTCTTTCCCCTGTGCATCTGGGACTCCTTTCACATAGTAAATAAGCTACCTGACACTCTCGAACTCTCCAGAAAATACTCTTGTCTTTTCCAAGTTTAATTGATCTTAACTCAACTTCAGGGATAATATTGCCCTGTCACCACCTGGGGTGTGAAATGTTTATGCAGGGATAGACCTCAAATCACAGGGACAGGTCCGTGGGTGGTCACTATTTTTTCTTTTTTTTTCTTTTGAGGGCAGTGTCACTGGCCCTCATATGTGGGACCTGAACCGGGGCCACTTGCTTCCCAAGCCAGCGCTTAATCATCGCGCCACTCGGCCGGCCCTGGAGGTCACTATTCTTCTTGGCATCACAGTATCTTCTTACATCTTTGATTTTTAAAAATCATCATCTTCTGGGAGGAGGGAAGGTGGGGGAAAAAAAATCATCTTCATTTGGAGATTGTATCATCTGCTTAAATTCAATATAACTGGATTTTCTTTTTTACAAAAGCAAATAACTTAAGAGACATAAATTGATTTCAGCTTATTTTATATTTATATATATATATATATATATATTCAAATAGGGTACTACAAAGGCCAGTCATTTAAATTATTTTTCACTTTAAAAAATAGATTAGACCTGAGTGCATTCCAATGACAAAGTAATTCACATATGCCATAGATAAAATCACTATTCTGCAATGTTTTTCTATTCCTGAAAATTTCTTGCTTAACCAAAATTAATCTGCTTTAAAATACAATCAATAAATGTTAAAAGATTAACAAACTTGAAGTCAGATTAAGGGTCATGGAAAGAATAAATGATGGGTACTTGCTATTAGATGCATGCAGCAATCAGCAAAAATAATGAGACTATTTTGTCCTAATAATAAATTAGTAACTCCTAATCATGCTCACTTCTGTTTGGTTTTCCCCATCTGAACACAGTCAGCACATGATTGTCCACACTAATGGAGAGTCCAAGCCTCAGTGAAAGATTAAAAAACAAATAAAAAAGAGGCAAACTCTAGCTTCAGAAAAGTCATTTCAACTTGCTTTAAGTGACTTTAATTTCTGAGCTCCAAATGCCCTTTCCACCCCTTATTTTGAGTTCCTTAGCTAAACACAACTTTATTGAAATATTTATTGTTTGCAAAGTAGTGATAAATGTTACAGGATATACTACTACTAAGGAGCCTGAGAGAGGAGGCCAGCTATCAGAACTGAGTAATTATCCCCAAACTATCAATTCTATAAAATCATGGAGAATGCCTCTATGTCACGCACCAACATACCTATGTCCACTATTGTGCTTAGCACATTGGTGGTGCCTAATAAAGATCTGGTGAGTGAATGAGCAAGAAACAATGTCAGTAGGGAATGAGAATGTTTGGATAACTCAGACAAGGGTCAGGCATTTAGTCACATGCTACTTACCAACCTGAAAGCTCTAAGAAATAAGTAACAAAGAAAGTAATTACATATTTAAATGAAGTTCAAACATGTCCTTGCTAGTGAGTTGAGGGCAATCTAGCTGGCAGTCTGATATTAATGGACCCCGGGTGAGAAGGATGCTTACAGAGTTCCTTCCTGCCAGTTGCTGGGAAAGGTCCTAGTATGCTCTCCGGGCGGGGCTGTTATTTCCTTCAGAAGCAGTCTCCTGAATGTGATCAAGAAGGAAAATCCAGGCTAATAAGCATGCATGCCAGTAAACTGTTATATACCACCAAATTTGTCATGCCTGCATTCTCCTGGAGAATTTAATCCCGAAATCATTTGCCTTAATATCCACAAATTGGTTCCTGATTTAACAATTTTCACAGTGGTTATTTTTCCCCCTGGTGATCTCAAGAATGACTTGGGAGATTTAAGTCATGTACTTTGAGACATGTGGCTCTAAGATTTTGCCATTTGCACAGTGGAAAGGATTTAAAATTGGTGTCCCCCATCGAACCTCCTATCTGCATTTCTTCTGGATAGATGATAGATAATATCTTAATATCCTTATCTCCTCTGTTTTTGTTTTTTGTTTTTTTTTTTCCTTATTTGTACTGCCACTACTTAGAATATCCATCTTTCTACGTAATTCTTAAGGGCTCCCTGAAGCTGCACGAAATTTACACCACAAATGGGATGCTGCTAAGGAGGCTGCAGGCTGCTGTGGTGGTACATGTTTCATCAGTATGCATGTCACTTAGATCGTCATTCTAAGAACTGCTCTATATGAATTATAGATTAATCTTACCTGGAATCAGAATGTTTAGAAAGTAGAATTACTGTGAAGTGCAATTACATCATGTGTTTATCAAGAATCTTCTTTTCAAGATGTTCAGAGGAGCTGAAGTTTTGATTTTTGTTTTATAATTTTTAGAAAGAACAAAATCACTTGAAGAGTAAGCACTAGTAACTATTCTGTTTACACAGCTGATGCTTATTTTAGAATACTGTATCTAATGAGGTATTTTGTAACACATTGGATACTATACAATTCACTATGTAATATTTTGTAGCTTTCAGTTTTAATATTTTTGAAATAATGTTATTATTTGTGGTTGACTGAAGCAGACCATATACAGAACGTGTACTTGTCTAATACATATCTTCAGAACTATATCTAGTTCTATCCCTAAACTTATTGCTTAACGTAAATTTTAAAATATATAGTTCATATACATTCAGAAGGTGCCAAAAAATATATATACATTTTAAGAAAGGAGAAAACTGTATTAAAATTATAATAATATATACTGATAACAAAAGATGAATAAAAGTCATGTTTGACTTCTGCATTTACAAGAGGTACAATACATTTTTTCCATTCTTAAAATGTGTATACATTTTTTTGGCACCCTCTGGATGTTTCAGTTGTCCCTTTTTGAATAGCTGTCTAGCTCAGGGTCAAAGGAGAAAACCTAAATGTGAACAATACCTAAGCTTAGGAAGCTTTCTGAGGAACAAATCCACCTTAATTACAGAAGAGGAATTGAATACATTGATATTTAGTGAGCACTTACAATATACCACCCACTATTTTTTGTGTTTTATGTGGATTATTTCAATTAAGCCTTACCATGATACTCAGTGGTAGGGACTTCTATTATCCTCATTGTACAGCTTGAAAACGGTTCCTAACATACCTGTACTCTGATTGGTCAGACTCTCATCTCTAATCATTATTTCTTCTATTGTCTTTCAGTTACCCACTTAAGGGTATAACCCTTGGTTATACCCTTAAGGGTATTATACCCTGACATTTTTATCACCAATCACCTCCAAAAGCTCAAATTCAAGTAGCCCATTTTTTCACTACCATCTCTAATTCTAACTCACTTACTCGGATTCTCCAAATTCAACAAATCTGTATTAGAGCACTGCAGAGATTAGCATGGTTCTGTGCAAGGCTAATACATAAATTCATAGTTTTATGTTGAGGGGTTAGATAATTAAACATTGGAATTGTATCCAAATCTCTAAAAATTGATATATAGATTTATTGAAATTATAATCAAAATGCCAAATAATTACTTTATTTTTTTAAGAACTTAAAAGCAAATTCTAAAATTTGTGTGGAAATACAGAGGTTCAAAAATATCCAAGATGGTTTGAGTAAAAGATCCAAGTTATAGGACTTGCTCTACAATTATCAAGGATAACTATAAAAATACAGTAGGTGGTATTGATTAAAGGACAAAGATATGAATGGAACAGAAGTTCAGAAAAAGACCAACACAAATATGAACATTTGAGTTTTAGCAATGTTAGTTCTGTAAAACATTGAGGGAAATAGTCTTTTTAATAAATATTGTTGCAAAAACTGGTTATCCATAAGTAAAACACAAAATTAAATGAACCCTGTCTCACCGAATAACACACATATACACACACCACACTCACACAGAATTAATTCCAGATGTAGTATAGACCTAAATGTGAAAAGCACCAAATAAAAGTTCTAGAATATAATATAGTAGTCTCTCAATAGAATCTTTAGGAGTTTCAGAGTACGGAGTGGTTTATTAAGCAAGATACAAAAAGAATTAGGCAAAAACAGAAAGACATAATCAGACTACATTAAAATTAAGGACTCCTGCTCATCAAAAGATAGTACTTAAAATAGTAAAAAAGGCAACCTATAGCTAGGAAAAAGATATTTGCAACACAGGAAACCAATAAAATCTCATATCCCAATACATTAAAAATTCTTAAAAGGCAAAAAATAGAAAAAAAGGCAAAAATATTTAAAAGCACTTCAAGAAATACACACTTTTACTAGTAATTACAGAAACAAATGCAATCTGAAATCACAATAAGATACAATTTAACAATGAACAGAATGGCAAAACTCCAACAGTGTGTATAATAATAGCAAGTGTTGACAAAGATATAGAGTAACAGATTTTCAGTTTCTTGGTGCGAATGTAACCTGTTAAGATCACTTTGGAAAACAATTGGCCATATCTAATGCTTAGATCTGGAAGGCAGACATAATATGACACATCCTGTGTTATGCTTAGGCATAAGGGCCATACAAATGCTTGCTTATGTTCACTAGTGTACACGTACCAATAAATTATAGTATGCTTATATTGCAGAATAGTAAACAGCAATGAAAATAAGCTACAGATGCATAGAAACACATTTCTGAATCTTAAAAGCATAATGTTAAAGAAGCCAAAGTGGTAAGAAAAATGCCATTATGATTTCATACATAAAATTCCAAAACAACAAAATTAACCGTTTTTGATGCATCTTTAGGTAATAAAACTCTAAAGTAAAGAAGCAAATACTATGAAATTCAGGAGAGTTACTAAGGTGGGAAGTAGGAGGAGCATCTGACCAGGAAGGAGAGGAAACTTCTGGGGATCTGCTTATTTCTAGGTCTTGACCTGAGTGGGAGGTACAGGGTGTTTGTCCACAGTCAATTGGTTAAGCTGGACATTTTTGTTTTCCTTTATTTGTTACATACTAGTAAAAAAAAAAAAAAAAAAAAAAAAAAGGATGTACAGTAATTCCTTGGATTGCCAGTACAGTGGTTTGCAAGTGTTTCATAAGACGAGCAGTTCTAATACATTTTAACTTGGTAAACAAGCGCTGTCTTGTGATATGAGCAGCTTACTTCCAGAATGAATTTTTCTTGCAAACCAACATATTACTGTACTTCTATTAAAAGTTACAGAAGCCGGTAGCACTTTTTGAAAGATTACCATAGGGCAACACCTTGAAAGAGTAACAAGGATGAGAGAGAGGGTGTCCTCCTAGTGATAAGGTGCGAACATGTTTACAAATCTGTGAAAGCAAAAAACTGTAAAATTGTGAACAAGGTAAAAAAGAGAGAGTTGCTGATTGGACCTAAGGAAGGTGGAAGAAGTTGGATCAGTCAGGGTGCCACCTGGATACAGCTGGTATGTTCCAAAGGGTTTATTTGAAAGGGATGGATTATCTGAAGAGGTGTGAACAGGATTAAAGGAACAAGAAAACTTGGTGAGGCACCCAGGGATTTGGCAGAAAATCCTTCTGACTCATTGGCTTGAGGGGGCAAGAGAAGGAATGAAAGGTTTAGTCAAGTCCAAGTGACAGCTGAAACAGAGGGAGAGGGGTTACCCATAGGAGCCAGAACCCATGAGAAGCCCCTGTTAGAACTGCAGTGAAGCAGGAAAGGGTCACAGGGCAAAGAACAGGGGTGGGGAAAGAAATTGCCAGGTATCTTCTTTCTCCCACCCTCTGATTTCCTTCCACTGCTTGTCCTTGTCAAAACCCAACTGGAAACAGGGTCTGAGTGACTGTGATGTGGTCTGAAGCTGCTAGTCCTCTGCAACTCGGAGCAAGGCAGACAAAGGCCGAGGAATCATGCAGGGATGGGGAGGAGCAAACGTAAGTAATCAGCACAGCACTGTTAGTAACACTTTGTAAGCGGGCATAAAAAGCTATATGATGAGTTTACTCGTTTCCCACATACACTTTGTAAGTGGGCATAAAAAGCTATATGACGAGTTTACTCGTTTCCCACATACAATGTGTTAACAGAGAACTCTTATTTCAGAAGGATGCCTCTTCTCAAAAGAGGAACTTTAGAAATGAATGGGTGATAATTCAGAGATGATTTTGGTGGAAGGGAAAGATAGATAGTTAAAGAAGCTCTTATCTGATGATCTTATTCTCAAGAAAATCAATGCAGTGGTTGTCTGATTGGAGGGAAGGAAAACAGGGGTAGATCGGGTAATTTGAGAAGATTACAGGAAATTTGAAATTACTTTAGTAGGAGATTCAGTAGAAAGTCAATTAGGTATGGGTAAAAGAACTGCTGAGTTGCACTGATGGCAACTGAATTTTTCATTGATGACAGTTTCTCCATTTCAGTGTTTAAGCAAATATTAATCAAAACCATTTGGATAGGAGTGAAAATGTTTTCTTGATTTAATTGCCTCTAAGGCAAAAAAGAGTTTTTAGGACAGGAATTATGTTTTTATTCATACTTACTTCCAAGACCTCCTCTCCTCTCTTAGCCATATTACACACACCAAACATGCATGCTTGTCCACGCACACACCTCCACTACTATCATTTAAAAGTTCAAAGTTAAAAACTAAATTACAGAGATAAACAAAATTATACGTGTATGTGTATGTGTGTGTGTACACATACATATATATTTGTTAATTACTTTGGGTGTTTTCCTGATTTGGAGAACATTTTGATTATTATTTTAAAAATCATATTCATAGAAAGAAATTATTCCTGTTAAAAAAATCTAGCTCAATATACTTATATAAATTGGCACTTAAAATTTTCTTCATCAGGATAGGTATTTCTTACCTTAATTTACTGTAATTAACGTAACCCCAAAACACATAACAAAAAAAACGTTTGGCTATTTAAATCCTAGGTTTAGTCCTAGTTCCATTCACTATGTAATTTTGTTAAGTGCTGTGGTCTGAATGTTTGTGTTCCCCTAAAATTCATATAATGAAATACTAACGCCCAATGTGATGGTATTAGGAGGTGGGGCCTTTGGGAGGTGCTTAGGTCCTGAGGGTGGAGCCTCATGGATGGGATTATTAGTGCTTTATAGCAGAGCCTTCAGAGAGATCACTAGTTCCTTCCATCATGTGAGGACACAGAGGCACTGGCTAGGAACCAGTAGGAGGTACCTCACAAGAAGGTGACCATGCTGATATCTTGCTCTTGGACTTCTCAATCTCCAGACTGTGAGCAAGAAAGTCTAGTTGTTTATAAGCCACCCTGTCTGTGGTATTTTGTTAGAGCAGCCTGATTAAACCAGACTTAAGACAGTAAGTCAGGCATATATTTTCTGTAATATTGAATTGAATAAGCATTTACTTTTATGGAGCCGTTCTAGGTAAGGCAATATGAAAGATGATTTCTGCAGTTGATTACTTTTAGGAAAACCAGAAGAGAAGTATATATGCCAAAACATGTCCGAGTTCAGGAATATTTGATTGACATGTGCGTATGTATTTCTCCTTATCTCTGTTTATCTGTTCTCTGATTTTAATGGTAAATGGTGATATTAAATTGAAGCAGGAAAATAATTATCCACTGATCATATGGTGTAGTCATATCCTGTTCTTTGGAAATATTTAGATTTTCTTTTAAGGTCAAATGATTTATAAATGACATTCATGATCATAGCTTCTGATCAACCTGTGCCTATCTGGAGTGTGCTTAGCCTAGCCTCTATTAGGTAACAATGAACACATTAAGTTGAATTCAACCAGTGTTTTTTTTAGCCAGAAGGTATAAATGAGCAATAATTTTTTTCAAGGTTCAGATATACCAACACCAGGAATATGACAGTAGTTGAAACGGATATTGGTTACATATTATTATTAAAGCTCTACCTAAGGAATATCTTTCAAGATGGAGTCAGAAGATTATACAGTTCTGAGCACTACGTACTCACTGGAAATGGGGATATGACTTTAAGATGAGAGATACGTTCAGAGGCTGTATTTGCTCAAAGAAGATTTCTCTCCAGAGCCCATGTATTCATTATGCAAACCTTTACTGAGGGACAGCTGTGTGCAAGGCAAGCTGTCCGGCACTAAGGAGGCTGCCAGCAGAAGGAGCAAGGTGGGGGTGTAGGAACAGCCGGACTCAGGACCTGTTTTATCCAGAAATGATTCATCGCCTTGGGTAACAGCAAGGGCACAACCCACAGTTCTCTTTGAATCATCCAATTATGAATACCTGCCCATCAGAGAGTAGATCATAATCAGTTATGAGACATATTTATCAAGGGCCCCAGGGTGGTGAAAACCAGAGCTGGATGTCCTTAAGATGCTATCTGGGAAGTCTGTCCACTGAGGAATGATAGAAAGCGAAGTATTTGTTTAAATGAGCCGGCTCTGAGGAGAAGACTGAGTGTGCACTGCTTTAATACAGCATTTAGTGGTGGGGTTACCAAGGAACAGGGATCTGGCAGATAGATAAATAGCATTATTTGATTATAAGGCTATGTTTACACCCGTTTCTAGAATATGGGAAAGTCACTTGAGAACCAGGAGACATATTTCTTTTCTAATCTGCCACTAATGATCAGGGCAAAATATGATATTTTGGTATATAGGTATTTTGGCATCAAAGTGTAAAAATATTGGAATATATTCCCAATTAATGCATGTGTAACAGACCCCTCCAGCCAGCATCTTTATCTGCAAGCCTGATTGACTAAAAGGGTAGGCAGGGATCAGGAATAGAGTAGGAAGGTATCCTTTACTTGACAATATTTTTGACAATAAATACTGTCAGGTAGCATGAAAATGTCACATATTTCCACTTACTAATCTTTTTTTATTTTTTATTTTATTTTATTTTTTTTTGAGGGCAGTGTCACTGGCCCTCATATGTGGGACCAAACTGGGGCTGCTGGCTTCCCAAACCAGCGCTTAACCACCGTGGCACTCTGCCTGCCCTCCACTTACTAATCTTATGTTTTTTGTGTTTTTTTTTTTACCATTCTCGGTCTTGTGTTGGTGATTTAAAAATTGAAGTAGTTGGGTTTAACTGATCTCTAAGTTATCTTTAACAGACTGTGGAACAATAATTGTTAAGGCAAGCAAAACGTAACCAGATCCTTAAAGTCCATTTTTTATCTGACCAACCATAATGGATAAAATATCTCTTCTGCCACAGGATGTTTATTATTATCATTAGAAATATTATCAACAGTTATCAAAACTCTAGACTAGAGCTTTGATGCTTTACAATGCAGCTCTGAATAATTAGTTGATGTCTAAATAAGATTTGAAGCTATAACGTCATTGTAGTTTAACAAGGCTAGAGTCTTTTATCAATATTTCTTTGAGTGATTCTCAATCTTCACATATGCAGTACATCACAAAGAATGACGCAAGCTCAAAACTGTTATCCATTGGTAAACGGTGACAGCTCAGAGCTTTCTTGTTACTTTTTATAATTGTAGTAAAACACACATAACATAAAATGTATTATTTTAGCCATTCTAAAATGTACATTCACAATGGTGTACAACTACCCCATTATCTAAAATAATTCCAGAACTTTTTTGTTACCACAAATGAAACCCTATCCCCATCATAGTCACTCCCTGGTCTCAACTCCCCCCAGCCGTGGCAACCACTAATCTGCTTTCTGTCTCTATGGATTTACCTCATGGATATTTCCCATAAATGAGATTATGTAATATGTAACTTTTTGTGTCTGGCTCTTTTCACTTAGCAAATGTTCAAGGGTCATCTGTGTTATAGGAGATATCAATTCTTTTCATGTCTGAATAATATTCCATTATATGTATATACCACATTTTGTTTATCCACTGGTCAGTTGATGGACAGTAGGATTGTTGCCATTCTTCTGACTATTGTGAATAATGCTGCTATGAATTCTCATGTGAAAGTTTTTATTTGAACACCTGTTTTCATTTATTTTGAGTAAATACTTAAGGTTAGAATTGTCGAGTCAACATGCCTAACTTTTTAACTTACTGAGATATCGCCAATCTGTTAATCAATAGTAGTTGTATCATTTTACATCCAGTACATGAAATTTAAAATATGATTCTGTAGAGATCCCTACAGCATAGATAAAATTATTACACTCATAAGATGGCTGAGGGCTTGAGAAGTCAGGGAACTTACTTACCCAAGGTCACCCTTACCATTTGTTGGTTTCCTGACTAAACTTGGAGCTCATCAGCCATAAATAAGGCTGAGTCCATAAAAACATAGACAGAAAAACATGTCTGATGTATATGCTTTTTTCTTGTGATATGAAGATGACTTATAATTGTATTTTGACATTTATTTTGTTGTTGTACATTGAATTAAACATTCCCAGTCAAATTTCTTATTTCTTCTTAGTTTGAGTTACTGCCTGTTGCCAAATTTGGCACAGTTTAAAGTTATTTGGATGCTATAACGTACCCATTAATTCATCATTCATATAAAACAAATGTTTATTTGACAACCTTGCAGCATAATAGCTGAGTATTCACTGCTAAACTTTAATATAATTCCACACTCTGTGCTCTAAAAATTTTACCCAATTTGCAAAACGAGAGAGTAGTTGTGGTCTGTTTGTTTCTTTATTGAAAAGGAGTCCCTAATGATTTTAGAAGGCAGGAAATATCACTGAAACCAAACGGCAGACATCAGGATGAATGTTGTCATTGTAGACCCCCGAGCATCAAAATCACACTATTGTGTTAAACATAAAAGTTTCTGCAGGCCGCAGTGCAGTAGTCCATAGGAATTTCCCCTTACCAAATTCTAGAAGTCTCTTAAGTATCACTTCTGGACACTTCTTTTATACGGCCCCTCCCTTTATATATGAAGTTCAAAATTCCTTAGGCACATTAAGGCATTGCCTTAGTTTGATTACAGATGTCACAGAGCTCATGAAAATGTATCTAATCTTGTTGGGGGAAAATCAAAAATTGTCCTACTCCTTGTATGATACATAAAGCTAGTGTGGTTATATGAAGTTAGGGGAATATGATCACATTTACATAATGACTTCTATGGCATTGAATATTTCTATGAGAAATAACATGTAGAAAATTTCTTGAAGCCAGACATTTATAAAGAGTGGTTTTAGTAAAGTGAGATGACATTAAATAAAATACATATTTAGTACTTGAATAGGCAACACATCATTGCAGCTGATTGTCCTGCAACCTATTTTAGTAGGTACTCAAAAAATAACTAGGCCCTGTATTAGGCCTTTTGGATATATTGCTTTACTTTATACGTACATATATGAGAGACATCATCATGAAATAGGCATATGAATATAAATATATACGTATGTGTGCATTTATTTCACAGTGATGTTTCATGTAAAAGAAACGGTATTAACAAAATATCAACACATTTACAATTTAAATGTTTTATCTTATGCATAAGCAAATCTTTCTCTAGCTGTATGTAAGCTTTACTCATTGCTGAATTTTTATAAAGTAATGATTTATGCTTGTTTTAGAAGAAAGCGATGGCTTCTTCAATAGTTTTAAGACAAAGCTTTCAAAAAGTGGTGGGGTGTAATCTGAAGATGGAAGAGCTGTAATGTTTGTGCTGCATCATGCTGATAACACTTCTGAAAATATCATCTGGCTTTGTGTGACACTTGATGTAACTTAAAAAACAACAACAACAAAGATTTGGGTTCAGACACTGGATCTCACTTAATAAAGCAGATATAGAGCTAGTTTGGCTTCCTATGTCTGTGGCATTCCCATAAACTCTACATGGAATCTTTTTGTACCAAGCTGACATAGTCAAGCCTACTGTTAAGCAATTTTAGAGGGAAATTAGTCCCATCCTATAAATGGATTACTCTGTTTACCACAGTCTGTGCCGAAATGCTATCATGCATTTTCTCTTTTACTCTGCGTGATTCATTGAACATTTTACGGGCTTGTTTACTACAGAGAATAAAAAGGTTACTTGTGAAGTTGGCTTTAGAAAAATCCAGGTGAGGACCAGTAATGAAAAGACTTAATTACATTTCTCAGTAATCCTCACCCAACCAGGATCACATAAGAAAGAAAGTAGTACCAAAAATGAAATCTCTCTAGACATCACACATACCAAGTGAGCTTATAGATTTCCCCAGCAATCCTAGCAGGTGGTGGTAAAATATATTTGAATGATACACTAATAAGTTACAACATGGTAGAGAAAGAAAGTATTGTTTCGTATTGTTAGGGTGCTAACAGTTTCAACAGAATTGCAACAATTAAATATTTGAGCTTCTTTAACATGAACATTCCAAAGGTGCCTTTGTTTTTAATTTAATTATATGAATTGTCATTTACTTTCAGAAATAATCATATCTGTGGAATGGAAAAGATAAAGAATATGTTTTAAATACTTCCAGTGCCATCTATTGGCCATTAAATTTGTTGTTTCGATGCTAAGCCAAGACATACCAATTACTATTAAGGTAAGGAGGAAGACATTCACACATTCAAGATGAAAACACATCCACCTGGATATTTGAAAGCTTAGAACTACCACAATGTACCTCAGAATTTTTATATGCAGTATTTCAAATCAGATAATATATTTGATATATAATAAGAAGGAGCAAACAGGGATACAAAGATTTTAAGTGCAACTTCTAGACTCATTGGATCCAGTAAATTATATTTAATACTAACCACAGATTTTACTTATGTCATAAACAAAATAAAACTAATGACTCTCTTTTACATAATGATTGATTTTCTAAAAGCCTATAGCTTTTACAAATGCATTGTTAATCTTCTTTTTGTCATTATAAGCACAAAGAAAGCTCTTTTGTGTCATAAAAAATGGCTCAATTAATAGCATTTTCTCTTCATACCAGAATCAGAATTGAACAGAGAAAAGATTATGAAGTAGCTTTTAAAGGATGTCTTTTCTAAAGCTGCCTTTTCACATGCATAATATAATTGCTGAGTTAGATAATTTGATCATCCAAGTTAAAAAGGACATGCAATTAACTAGTTTCAGGTAAAATTTTGCAAGCACAGCTAATTGAATAATGAAGAGTTAAATCTAGGTAAAAGAAAGCCACCCTTTTAAAATTTGGCTCTCTCTTCCTGCTTCTCATAATAGATACTTTTATACATTCATGACGTAGGAAAATTCTCATTGAGTGAGACTGAGAGGAAGAAAGCAGGAAGGGAGAGAGAAATATTGGGTACATGATATGCCCCCAAATAGTACAATTTTCTTGTGGTATAGAGAGTTGTTAAAATTTCTCCCTTTTTAATCTCCAACTCCCCTCACTTTTGGTTTATAAAACTGTATGTAGTTTTTAATGTTATATTATATAGTACATATTAGTGCACATTTTTCACTTGTTTCTGCCATACTCATTAATTGTTGACTACTTATTGTAACTTTATAAGATTTTAAAGTGAGGTGAAACATACATATAAAATAGTCATATATAAAAGAGAAGTTTAATTTTCCAAAATGTAGATATTGTTAGTTTTCTCATTTTTTTTTAATTTCTTTTTTTTTTTTCTATTTCTATGGTGACACTCAGCTTTACCAAAGAAATAACAAAGTCCTCATAGCATCCGAAGGATTTCATGGGTGATGTAACTTCTGTAGATTTAAGTCTATTTTGAAATAAAGCCCATTTTTCCAATATTTCTCCTGTCCAAATAGATTATTTTCACATATGAAAGGCAGATAAAACAGTACTTTCCATTCTCACTGCCACCAATATCTTCAGGAAGGTTCGCTAGGCAATGAAACACAAAAATGACTGTAAAAAGTGTATAGGTACTTGACTTTTGTCTGTAATTTAGAAATGTTTTGACTGATTCTCATTCTCTGTTTCCCAATGAGAATATCTCTTATCTCTTATGTGAACAGAGGTCTTTTAGATTTTACAGTGTATTCAATATTCAGATAACATGTGAATCAAATTGTGATACTCTGTGCTTGAAAATAAACAGAACACCTAAAATACAACCCCAAAAGAAACACAGAAGAGGAGAGGCCTTTTCTTTCTGAACATAATGCTTCCTTTGACTGTAATGACTTCATTAGCCATGGCTTACATTGGCCCTCACAGGTGCGTCATTCCCCAGAGAACTGGTTTCCTGCCTGGTAAGATCATGACATCCTTGAAGATCAACTTCAGGATGCGAGAGGATTCAGCAATGTCCAGGAACTTGCCTGTATTTGCCCTATTAAAAATTAATACAGCTTAGACTATAATGGGAGTTCTCATCAATGGAGGGCTATTTAAGTCGCTATTTGTATACACATCCTGACAAGAAACAAGGATGTATGCTGGTATCAATTTAGACAAGAAAATAAGAGATTCAAAGGAAGAAGGAAGAATCTAGTTGAATTAATTATTTGTACAAATGGTAAAGACGATCCATCCATGTACAAATACATATGCGTTTCACAGTTACAACATAGATCTACTCAGTATTTTACATTAATCTCTCCGTTTTCTAGCTAAATAGAAATTCTATTGAAGATCCAGCTCTGTTTCCTGCAGGAAAGTAAGTAGCTGCGGCCACACTCAGTCGGTTCCCTCTATCCATCTAAAACGATTAAGAACCTGAGCTCTGGCAGCAGGCTGTTTGGGTTTAAATCCAGACTCTGACACTTATCTCCTATATACACTTGGACAAATTACATACGTCCTCTGAGCCTCAGTTTCTTTATGTGTATAATAAAAGTAATACCGCCTAGTCCTGTGGAACGATTGCCCATGATGGGACCTTTAAAGTGCTTGTTGTACGGCCTGATACACAGAGTACATAGTTAACACATTTTAGCCATTATTATTATATAAAATTCAAACTTATTTGGTTAAAAAAAAAAAGAAGGTACTGTGATTTACGTTAAGGAGAAAAAAGAGTGGGACACAATCAAACAACTGGATCCCAGCCTATCTGAAGTTATAGTTCAGCTGTATGACTCAATTTAGAAAGACACAAACTCATTTGTAGTTTGGCTCTTCACCCTACATCACCATAGCATGCTGGGTAGTGCAATAATGAACATAACTGGCATCAGACTTATTACCAGCACCCCAAGCGGCCAGGATGAAGATATTTACTGAATGCACAGGCATCTCATGTCACAGAGCCCTATGGAATCAGTGCTTTTCCTCTTGGGGCAGTGCTGGTGGCACTGCTGTAAACCCTTTACCCACAACAGTGAAGGCCAATCCCGTACAACACTGAGGGCATATCTCTGGAAGACCCTCTTCTGTCAACACTTATACTCCAAGGTCAACCCCTCTGCTGACCATCAGATTCCATTTCCTGTAGAATATGGAGCATAAATAATTCATTAAAAAGTGTTTAAGGGCCAGACGAGTGGCTCAGTTGGTTAAGAGCTCGCTCAAGAGTGTGAGCTCGGAGCATCAGGGTCACCGGTTTGATTCCCAGCCTGAGCTGAGCAGCCGCTGAGCCGCCAACAGATGGCAGGATGGCTCAGAGCTAAAACAAAACAAAACAAATAAAATTAAAAATTGTTTAAATAGCAAAAACAGAGAGACAAGAACTGAGAGAAGGAGATCAAGAGAGAAAGAACAGGTGGGTGGGAATTTGGTGATAGAAAGTCTGAAATTCAGAGTGAGTAAGTGAGAGAAAAAGTGGTCATAGCCACAAGATAGGCAGAGCACAGGAAGAGAAGACAGAGAGGAAACAGAAGAGAAAGGAGACAGGTGGGATGAAGCTACTGGAAGAAATGTGGTCTGAAAACCATATTTAGACATA
This sequence comes from Aselliscus stoliczkanus, assembly GCA_033961575.1. Taxonomy (NCBI): domain Eukaryota; kingdom Metazoa; phylum Chordata; class Mammalia; order Chiroptera; family Hipposideridae; genus Aselliscus; species Aselliscus stoliczkanus. The sequence goes on from CM066727.1 coordinate 147,271,735, forward strand.
CAAAGTCAGCATATTTATCTCTGCCTAGCAACACTCTCCCTTCTACTTTCCCGGCTTTTGTGCCAATTATAGTTTTAAGTGTTTTAACTTAATTTTTTACAACAACTGAATGAGGTAGGTAACATTATGATGACCATTTTTATACATGAAAAACTTAAGTGCAGAAATAATAAGCAACCGGAAGAAACACTGGTGTCTCCCTTTTTCTCATAGGTAGCAATCAAGCAATCATCTTTGATCACCCCCAAGAGGTTTTACCCTAGTGAAGGAACATCCATCTCTCCCATTTAAGCCCTCCAAGACTATCATGATATATATTAGTAAATGCACCACAGAAAACCAATCCCTCACTTCTGGTACTTTGTAGTGTGATTAGTTATTTGGTCTCAATTAATCAATTAATAGGTCTCACCTTATTTTAAAAACGCAATCGTTGAATATTTACAATGTTTTGGGGAGTACTAAAATTAACTTCATTCTTTGTAAATTAAGAGGCATGAAATGTAGGTGTATATGATTAGAAGTTTTAAAAAATACTGTTTTTCCAAGGAATATTTAAAAATTGAATCCTTTCCTTATTTTAGGCCAAGCTCTTCCTTTCTTCACCCTTCCAGTTGTCATGATATGTGGTTAAATTAAGCATTATACCTACCATTAGTAATTAATGATCAACTAAAAAGCATTGCAAAAAATAAATAACAGCCATGAACTTGAAAACAAACAATTTTGGAACTGAAATTCTAGGACGAATATTTTCCATGCTATTCCATTATCCATTTCAATATCATTTAGAATTTAAAATGAGTTTGCAATTTTTTTTCTAGTTAATATCCCCAATACTGCTGTGAAGAAAGTAGGTGTTACACATTTGTATGATTACAGTTAGGTACCAGTTGAATATTTTAAACCACATTTTATGCACAATAGTTTCAAATTGGTTGTTATTAAATAATAAGGAAATTAAAGTTCATGTGCTAAGCTCTCAACTACAAGGTTATATTGTAAATTTGATACTATATTGATATGATTAGTATGTAGATTTTTTAGGATAAACAATCTCATGATACAAAAATAGAATAAACTGGAATCTAAAACTTCAGCGTGTAAGAATTTCCTTGAGTTTACCTTTAGTTCTGTGATGCTGAAGCAAGCTTACAAAATATTTCTGAGGGTATGCATTATGCATGTTTGGCCTGGTGAAATTATTATTAATTAATAATAGGCAAAGGAAATAATAAAAGGAAGAAAAAAGAAAGACGGGGAGTTAGAATCAAAGCAAAACTGGTAAGAGTTACTTTTAAGTTACAGAGCATTTTTAAGATATGCTATCTCATAAAAATCCTAAATGGATATTACTTCTGTTTTACTGATAAAGAAACTGAGGCCCAATTTTTAACTGAGTTATCTACAGTCACATAAATGTAATTGGAAGAACATGAAATCAATATCATAGGATATCATTTTCAATATCTCAAGATACCTGTGTGTGTAAGTGTGTCTATGTGTGTCTGTTTGCTAAATAACTTCAGCATGAATGAATAATCGTTTTGCCATATGCTCCCAAAGTGAAGTGAAAATAATGTCTATTTCCAACAGCTCATGCTATATAACTATTTCCTAACATTTAGAAAGTTTAACTAGAAACCTTTTCTCTTGGGCTGTATTCAAATGATTTATGATAATGTCCTCAGCAAAAAGAGATATCATTATTGTGATTAATCTCATCTGGTGACGGTACCATTGCACAACTAAATCATCATGCTAGAAAGAAACAAAATCAGTAACTCTATTTAGCAGATTTGGTGATGATGCTTGTTCAAGTATTGCAAAATTCCCATTAAGTATACCTCCATAAGGCATTAAGCACTGTTCATTGCCTGCTGAAGACCTCAGCCTAAATATATATATATATATATATATATATATATATATATATATATATATATATATATATATATATATATCAGTGATTTTCCATTTCTGTTCACACACGAGTTTAGACTTGTCAGCTATTTGAGATAAAACTGGTATTTGAGGGAAAAACTGTGGGAAGCCGACAGCCTCCCAGTGTCTTAACAAGGTCATGTTGCCCTGCTCAGCACTGGATATTAGGAGTGCTGCCTTATGGTTGGTCCTGTAATATCTCCTGGCTCTATGAACCCATGTGCCTTTCCTCCTCTAGGAGACAATACACTCAGTGCATTTGTGACAAGTTCCTGTGGTACCCTGATGATAGCTGGTTGTGTAAACCAATGACGGGGCAAGCTTTCCTAAAAAGGAAACTCCTTAAAACAGGCTACAGCCTGAGGGGACCACTGAACTGAGATATTGGGGACTCAAGCCTCTTGGAAACTGAGGCACAGACCTCTGGCAACTTAGGCCAAAAAGCCTGGCTGTGAGAAGCTGATGCACTTGCCTAAGGGCCCTGCTGTGAATAGTCTCCTTGAAGATTAAAAGTCTTCAGGCCATGAGAGTTCTGGTAAGAGGCAGCTCGCTGACCATGGGGTATGTTAATCAACAGCCTTATGTGAATTCCTTTGCCTAATGCCTTGTTGCAGCAACAGATACTGAAGCTTTGACTGAGAAATGGATGCAGCCCTCCGTAGGATAAGACAAGTGTGAGACCCTTTTGATTGCTAGGTATTGTATTTACATAGAAATAGATTTTAGATGCTTTTACCCTAAACACAGCCACTCCTAGTCTTTTAGTATAGCTCAAGTATACATCCTGTGAGTTTTATGATTGTGTTTAACTGCTAGGATTTAGGATAATTTCTAGATAGTCAAGATAGCTATAGTAAACATTCTTTAGGCAATATGTAAAAATATGTCAATCCTCAACATAAGGTAGTCATGATAAACATTCTTTAGGTGATATACAGAAACTAAGTCTGGGTTTCATCAGTAATTATCAATAAAAGACAAGATAATCCTTTAAAGGAAGAGTAAGTCACAGTACACCCTGGAGAGAGCAATTGCAGGGGAGAAAAGACTGACAATCCTGGGAAATAGAAACCACCAGACTCATGTGCAAGAGTCCCTATAAAAGCAGACATGTTATTACATTAAAATGTGACACTCCTGCAAAACTCTTTTGGGTGTCTCCGCTCTCTTTCTTTCTTTCTCTCTCTCTTCTTTTTTCCTCTCCGACTCCATCCCACCCAAGGGAATCCCTGGTCCTCACGGGGGCTGGCTCTCCGCAAAAAACCACTCTTATCAGTGCTGTTCCTGAAACCCTTCTTTGCCTATGATTTTCAAATGAGCAATTCTTTTCCTCTTTGGAAAACAGCTTTTTTTTTTTCAGTAAATGTTGTCTCATAATATTCTCCATAACTCCTGACCCTGGTTCCCTGGATGAGGTGGTGTTGTCAAATTTTGAGTTTCCTATTTCTATTCTTAAATGTCTTATAAAATTGGTTTTACAGCATCGTTTCACTTACTCTGATTTAAAACTCAAGTTGGAGTTCCATAAACATTTAATTAACTCTTCTATTTCAAGAGGACCAAAAAGCTATCTTGTTTTAAATAAACAGACTTAAGTGTTCCCATCTTTATGTGTTCCGCACAACAGATATAATTCCTTCCTCTCTATAACATAATTGGCACATTTCTGTTATCCACTTAATGTAAAGGGTAGCTAGCTGTTTGTGTATTCACCATCCTCCCAGGAAGGTAAGCTCACTGACACAGGGACCTTGTTTTACTTACCTTTTGACATCTCATAGCCTGGCTAGGTATTTCTACTCAGTAAATAACTGTCAAATGAATAACAATATTTATAATGGTTAATAACTAAAACGTGAATGCTTACTTTGCTGTGCACTTCACTTATATGACCTTATATAATTCTTGGAGTAATTCATGAGATAGATTCTATTGTTATTCTCACTTCAGCAATAAGGACATTGAAACAACTGAGACAGATTTAGTCACATAATCCTTCATACAATTAGTAGAGTGTTGACAGCGGAATTCAACCCCAGGCAGCCTGACTGCAGCAGTGTGGATGCCTTAAAGCACACACTGTCCCACAACCTGTTTTGCTGAGAGGGCTTTGGTGTCAAAGAATTAATGATTCTTAATTACCAGACTGTCTCTGTGACTTTTATCCATACATCTGATATAGAATTACATTGCTGTTTAACATGTTTTATCTTTCACCTGTGATGGTTAATTTTATGTGTCACTTTGACTGGGTAGAGGAATGCCCAGATAGATACTCAGTGAGACATTATTTCTGGGTGTGTCAGTGAGGGTGTTTCTGGAATACATTAGCATTTGAATCTGTAGACTAAGTAAAGATGAGCCATCCTTCCCAGCAGGACTCATCCAATCCCTTAAGCACCTGAATAAAACAAAAAAGGCAGAGGAATGGTTGATTTCTCTCTTTTGACTTAGGACAACCAACCACATTCTTCTGCTTTCAGACATCAGATTTCCTGACTCTCAAACCTTCATACTCCACAACTCACACCAGCAACCCCTTGGTTCTCAGGCCTTCAGCCTTGGATTCAAAAATAAAACTTCAGCTCCTAAAGTTCGTAGGCCTTTGGACTCAGACTGAATTATACCATAGGCTTTCCTGGTTCTCCAGCTTGTGAATGGCATTTTGTGGAGTCTCTTGGCCTCCAAAAACAGCATAAGCCAATTCCAGTAATAAATCTCCTATCTCTATCATTCTATCTATCTATCTATCTATCTATCTATCTATCTATCTATCTATCTATCTATCTATCTATCCATCTATCCATCCACCTATCCATCCATCCATATCCTATTGGTTCTGTTTTTCTAGAGAACTCCAATATAACATGGTGTATATATTTATTTGCTTTCTAGTAAATAAGAACCTTTCATAATCCATGCTCAGAGATAACTAGACTAGGCTATCCAAAAAGCTTTCATGTTTGGCATAATGTTTGAATTTTTTGCATCAGAACTGACTTTCTCAAAATTCTTTTAGAATTTAAGTTTTATGTACATAGTAACTGGGCCTGTGTTTCTCATCAGTGAATCCTCAGCAACTAATACAGTAGCTAGACTATAATAAGTGCTCAGAAAATTTTGAGTATCATGACTATTTTTTTTTTTTTTTTTGAGGGCAGTGTCACTGGCCCTCATGTGGGACTGAACCGGGGCCGCTGGCTTCCCAAGCCAGTGCTTAACCACCACGACACTCGGCTGGCCCATGACTATTATTACTATTGACAGTAGATTGTTTTTTTCTAAAATCAATGTAAAGTGAGTAGTTTGGAAGATACATTGGAATTATAAAAGATTTGTAACAAAAAATAATCAAATGGGACTAGCATGTAATAACCAAAAGAGATGAATCAAAAGTTCTTTTTTCTACCCTTCCCACCCCAACAAAATTTGAAATGGTTGTATATTGGGTTGTTGGAAAAGTCATGACGCATTTTTTTCTATGTTTTTCGTTGCAAAAATGTGACATGACTTTTCCGACAACCCAATAGTTTTAATACGTAAGAAATATCTATGCTGGATCATAAACATAGGCTATAAAATTAGAGGTAAGATATATAATAATTGTCTGCCTTGTAGAGGTTAAATGTGGTCTTAGGAAAGGGTGAAAGATTACTACCCCAAATACTATTTAGCCCTGAGTTTTGATAATTATCTTTTAAATTAACTCAGCCCTTCAAAATTAGTGTAAATAAATGCCTATCAGATCAACATGTATTAACCCCAAAATTGAATAAGACGTATTTTGGAAATGGCACTGCATTTTCTTTGATCCTGAGGCCTTCTCCCACCTGAACATCCAGCTGTAAAACATCCACTAATCCAAGAGGTACTGGACATAGCAGAGCCAGGAGGGAAACAGACATTAAATACATATAAAGATATGAAATGCAATATTTTGAAAGACTGCGTGAATGATTTACTTTTCCAACTCCAGAGTAGTTTTAAAAATAACTCAAAACTCTCTAGATTGCAAGAAAAGGATGAAAGTAAGAGAACTTCGGTGTTAGACACTGCCAGCAGTTTCTGAGAGGATCTCAGCCTCTCTCTGTAACCCACTGTGGTACTCACGGAAACCTCAGAGCAGTTAGAGATCTGACAGAAAAGATCACATGCATATTTCTGAACCAATGACCAGTTTAGAATCTCATAGGAAGTAAGAGTTTAGCAGACGGAAAGAGGGCAGTGCAACTTATTATGAGGAAAACAGTACACATAGAGGTGGGGAGACCCCCTTTGCCTATCACAACCATTAGGTGCCCATATCCTCACGAATTGCTTCATGAAAACCAATTAAGAGCTGCCTGCCTGGACCATATATAATGGAGAACAGCAAGTTTTGCAACAATTTCAGAATAAAGATTGTTCACCCTTTTATACTTTTTATAGTCTTCCTAAAACTGCATATCCATTGTCAAATTAGTTGAATCATGATTTGATCAGGTTAATAGATGGAACATTGATTCAAAACAGAGTCACATTAATTCCACTGACATGGAGCTACACCAGCATGACCCTACTTTCATCTCTGAAACATAGTATTTGATCAGTTCAACTGGAAAAATGTTTTATAGTTGGAAGATATTTTCCAACTTGCAAAAAACCAAAAAAAATGCACTTTTAAAATTTCTTTCTATAAAGATGCTAATAGAGATTGTAGAAGATCATAATTGCGATATATACAAATGAACTTCCAAGGAACTTTGAGGAAGACAAAAACTAAAGTTAATTTCGGAATAAATGAAAACATTTAGCATGAAATGTCTTCTAAGTAAATAAAGTCATGCAGCTTTATAAAAGAAAATATGCTACAAGGTAAATTTATACAATGTGAAAATGTCATTGTTCTTTTTTAAAAATTAAAGTTCATTGGAGTAACGATGTCATTTTACATTTCATAAAAAAATGTCTTTCCTTTTACCTGAAGTTGTTTCCCAAATGCCCAAATACTTGACTACCAGCTGGCCTTTTAAAGAGGGACACTATTTTCTTGTTGAAGTGTTCTTTTGATGAGTATAAATCTTGAGGCCATCTTGCTGACACTTATTTTTTTTGATAGATTGTCCACTTTCTCCTAAGGAAAACTAGGAAAACTGAGGACTACTCTTAGGTTAAAAAACAAAGAAACAAAAACTAAGACACCTTTATTTCAAATCACAGCCGAGTAATGGAAAACGATAAAATGAACACTGTTAGCTGTAGTTCCATCTTCATTCAGTCATTACAGCCTCCTATCACCTGTTTAAATTTTGTATCTATTTAATTGGAAAAATGGGCAAGTATAGTATCATGGGCAAGACTTAAGACTTATAGATTTTCCTCCTACTTCTTTGTGATCTTGAATATGTTCCTTCATTTTTCTAAGCCTCAGTAACCTCATCTGTAAAATGGGAATAACAAAAGTGCTCACTTCATAGAGTTGTTTTGAAGGCTAAATGAAATAATGCATTTAGAACATTTAACAGAGTTCTTGGCACATCTTTGTCACTTCATAGGTATTAGACATTACTGTAATTGTTTTTTGTCATTTTCATTTTTTATCCCACTTTATTCCTAAAAGGGTGAAAGTATTTTTCTTTATGAATAACTTGGTCTTCAAATTGTAGGCTATTTGGAAGATATTTGACATTTTATATAACTTTTAAATTTATCTGCCATAGAAGAAATTGCATTATTCCATAAGTTGTTTCCTATAGATGTAGTTGTAAAATATAAATATTAATCTTAAACATGTTAGTAAGTTTGCTAAGAGAATAGGACTCAATGATGACAAGACAGAAGAAAATCTATAACAAAGTAGACTGAAAATTAGTATGATTTGATCCAAATTGAAACTAAGAAATGTTAGTCATTTTTTGTTTTATTTTGATATGTCAGCCATAAAATATTTAAAAGAGAAGAAGAGTGACAAGCCCATATAGAAGGAAGAAGTTGAATGATGGAGAACAACAATTAAAAAAAAATGTTTAGGCCGGCCGAGTGGCGCGGTGCTTAAGTGCTGGCTTGGGAAGCCAGTGGCCCCAGTTCGGTCCCACATAGGAGGGCCAGTGACACTGCCCTCAAAAAAAAAAAAAAAAAATTTAGTTATTCTAGAACGGAGATGAGATCAACACAATGGTTAGAAGTCCAGAAAATGAAATGTTGGTTGACTTAGAAGAATAAAGTTTTGAGTGAAAATATTAGGAATATGGGACACTATTCCTAAAAATACAACAATAACAAAAAACTTAAGTTTTCACATTACTCAAAATATCTCTGAAAGAAAAGTCTAGGTGCTATTAAAATTAGAAGTAAAAATGAAATTTGAAGTTAAAACAGCAAACCCTTGTAAATTACTAAAATCAATGAATAACTCCTTAATCGATTCATTTGTATATGGATGAATGCATTTATTTTACTTACTGTGGCCTTATGAATGAAATGCAAATTTTAAACTTGAAAGGAAAAGCTAACCTAATTCAATAGTTAATGCTTGAATTCTGTTCTTAAAAAAAAGCCATGTTATATAAAGGCAAGTCACCACAAATATTTTGTCAGGGCAAAAGTTATGCCAATAACTTCAATAACTGTAATAAATTATATGATTGAATATGAACACAGGGTTATTGTAAGACAAGAGAAGGAAAGGTTAAATCAGCTTCAAAGAGTCAAGGAAGGCTTCTCACAAGAGATAATATTTGAGTTAAATCTGGAATGCTGAATGAGTACAGGCATGAATTGGTTGTAAGGAAAAAAGGAAAAATCTAAGAAGCAGTGATTACAAAGAGATAGCAGCATTGAGGAAGTTAGTGATATCAGTTACAGTCTTGCAGAAATCCACCCAGCAAGGAGATCTCTACCAGGTAAGTGGAAATAAGTCTGGACTTTGGGAGGAATGAAGAATAAGTTTGGGAAAGTCCAGGCTATAGTACAGTAATAAGGAAGGTCAGCAAGTGCTGAGGATGAAACCTTAAAAAACATTAGTTTTTAAGGGGGGGAAGGAGCTGAGTCCTAACCAAAGGAAAAAGAAAAGAAACATCTGAAGAGCTAGAATTGCAGCAATAATGTGTTTCAGAAGGCAAGGGAGAAAAGAATTTTAAGAAGAAAGTGGTAGCTAAAATCTGCAGAAAAGTCACAAGAGTAAAACAAAAATGTGTTCATTGGTTTTGAAAACCACAAAACAAATTATTTGAATGGGTAATGAAACTCCAAATTCTATTAAAATTGGCTGAGAAAAAGAATCAAAAAGTGAAGATGCAAGCATGAATTATTCACGTAGGAAGTAGCAAAGACTCTCTCCAAACATTAGCATGGCTTCTAGCAATTTAAGGCCTTGTCCCTAGGATGATTCTAGCCCCTTTCAAAATGCCTGCCTGGGAAAACTCAAAGATGCCAAAAGAATGTGTTGTTTGTTGCAGCCAACATCTGAAGATAGGAACCCCTGTCATCTGGTCTCTGGGAGGGTAGGAGGCCAACTTTGTTAAGCATTAGTGGAGGTGCTTGCCAGTGCAGTAACAATGAAAATAAATATATTTATAAAAATTAAAAAAGAAGTAAAACTGTCATTTTAAAAGAAAAGTTGATTGTACTTAGGAAAACTGTACTTTTTTCAGAAAAAGCAAAAAAACTGTAGAATTAATAAGGTAATTTAGCAACATTATTAGATGCAAGGTCAATATATAAAAACCAAATGTATGTTAGCTACTAGACATAAATAACTTGAAAATTGACTTAAAAAGCAATGATATTACAAGACATCAAATACATAGCAATGATTTAAACAAAAGCTGTGCATGACTTCAACCAGAAACCTACATGTTGTTGCTCAAGGAAACCAAAGGAGAACTGAATAAATAGGGCAAAGAATTGTATTCTTATTTTAACAGACTCGGTGGTTTAAGTGTCAGCTCTCTCCAGCTTGATAGATATTCATTCATTACAATATGTGAAATTGAAATGCTAATTCTAAAATTTATATAGACAGCAAAGGAACTAGAATATCTAAAGAACTCTTGAAGATTGTTGGAAGATTTACATTATCAGGTATCACAAATTATTATAAAGCTAAAGTAGTAAAGGCAGAGTGTTATTGATTCAAAGATAAACAAATAAACTAATGGAACAAGAATAGTTTCTGGAACAAGATCAAACCTATTCATTCAGCCTATATACAACTAGGACACCAATGTAATTCAGTACAAGACTCATCTTTCCACAAAATGGTTTTTGAATACCCACTTATTGGGTCAATTGGATATTCATATTCAGAACTAATTCATAATCTCTACTTCATAACACATATAAAACACAATTCAAAAGATATCATAGATGTAAATAAGAACATAAAACAATACAGCTTCTATTAATTAACATATATTTGTGATCTGAGGTAGATGAAAATTTCTTAAATGGGACACAAAAGCATTGTCCATAAAAGAAAAGTTTTATAAGCCGGACCTCACTTACAATCTCCTCTTTCTAAACCAACAATCAAACAAACAAAAACAAAATTAAGAGCATAATAATGCAGGCTATATACTGAGAGAAGATGTTCATAATACATGTATCTAACACAAACTTAATTCAAAAATATATTAAGAACTATTAGAAGAATAACACTGACTGACAATCCAGATTTTTTTTTTTTAAACATGAGCAAAAAACTTGAATAGGCACTTCATAAAAGAGGATCCAAATAGCCAAAAAGTACATATAAAGATACTCAATGTAAAAGGCCAGCCTATTGGCTCAGTTGGTTAAGAGTTTACTCAAGAGTGTGAGCTCTGTGCAACAGGATCGCTGGTTCAATTTCCAGCCTGAGCTGAGCTCCCTCTGAACTGCCAACAGGAGGCAGGATGGCTCAGCTAAAAAAAAAAAGTAAAAAAAAAATACTCAATGTAAAAAGTCATGTGTGTGTGTGTGGGGGGGGGCGAGTGGCGCAGTGGTTAAGAGCTGGTTTGGGAGGCTGGCGCCCCCGTTCGGATCCCACATGTGGGGGTCAGTGACACTGCCCTCAAAAAAAAAAAAAAAGTTAAAAAGTCATCGGGGAAGTTAAAATTAAAACCACAACGAGGGCTGGCCAAGTGGCGCATTGGTTAAGAGCAGGTTTGGGATGCCAGCGGCCCCGGTTCGGATCCCACATGAGGGCCAGTGACACTGCCCTCTACAGCTAACAACAGCTCCACCTGGAGCTGGGCTGTGCGAGCCCTGGCGATGGTGTAAGCTGCAGCCCCTGCTGCAGTGGGCTGCCAAGGCTACAGTGAGTGGCCGGCAGCCAGCGTGAGCAGCTGGCAGTCAGCGTGAGCTGCCAATAGCCGCGATGAGTGACCATGCATAGGCCGGTGACCCATCTGCCTCATCCGGGAAGAGTGTAATGATAATACCAACATGGGCCAGTGAAGCAACGTCCTCCGCAACTAGACTGAAGAACAAAAAGACAGCAACTTGTCTGTTCCCCAATAAAATCTTTTAAAAAACAAAACAAAACACAATGAAATACCATTATACTTCACCTGAACACATAACATGGAAAATTGGTAATACCAAGAAATGACAAGTCAGATGTAGAGCAGTGGAGCAATTAGCACTTTCACACAGTGCTAGTGGGAGCAAAACTATAATGAACACTTAAAGAAGTTGTTTAGTAGTGTGTACCAAAGCTACATACACCTACACACACACACACACACACACACACACACACACACACACTAGACCTACACATGATAAATACATACCTCAGGGCCTTTGATTTTATTCTGAGTAATTTGCAAAAGAAGTGAGTGAATTGGTTCACCAAAACACTGCGTTGGGATGTTTTTGACAACATTACTTACAAAAGCCTCATGCTGAAAACCACAGTAGTTTCTCTGAACAATGGGACAGACAAATAAATCATAAAGTATCCTCACAGTGTAGTTATAGTGGTGAAAAAGAGTGGACTGCTCCTACATACCCTAATATAACTGACTCACACAGACATAATGCTGAGCAAAAGAAGGCAGACACGAGAGTACATAATCTATGATTCCACTGCAATTAAATTGTGAAATTAAAAAGAAAGCAAAAACAATCTCTGGTGATAGAGGTCAGAATACTAGTTACCTTTGTGGGAGTATATATTGGTTAGGGCTTGAGGAAGCCTGCTGGAGTGCTGGAAATATGTATAACACGGATGTGAGTGTGTGTGTCTCTCTGTGTATGTGTGTATAGTGTGTGTACAATTGTGTACAAGTGTACATACACTTGTATAACATATACAAGTGTAATATGTTGATTACATGGATATATATAAAAATATTAAGGTATACACTTATGATCAAGTGGATGCTTTATTTCATGTCATTATACGTCAATAGAAAGGCAAATGAAAACAAAAAATAGAAGAGATAAGGAATAATTAGAACAAAGCCCTGGAGGTAGCTGAAGAGGATGGGATTAAAAGCACAAGTGGAGGATATGTGTACTGAGAAGGAGGAATGCCGCCACTTTCTCTGAGACTTGAGAGAAGGACATAAGCATACATGTGAATATTAACTTGCAGGGGATTTTGTTTTAAGTGAAAAGGAGTGGGAAATGTAAAGGATTCTAACTATTGATCTGAGAAAAATCTATGGCCACAGGAGGTTACTGACACAGAATTAGTGCCCTCTGGTTAAGACTGGTACTACTTATCATGAAAGACAAGTCATGTTATGTCACAGTATTCTCATCAGGCACTTCAAATTTTCATTTAATTTCACTTCAGTTTCTGACAACTATTCCTCACTTCATTTCTGCCCTCAACTCTATGTCTCTAAGATTCAAGACTAGGCTAGAAAAGTGTACCCAGATAGAACAGCTCAAAAAATGGCTCCCAGTATCAGACCGACAACTCGCCCTGCTACTTTGGCAGCTGATGTTCATCTTGCGGCTTGTTCTGACGTATTTCTCTCAGTATTATCAAGACAATGTCCTGAAATGACAGGGTCTCTGTAATCATTGACTTGGAATTTATAAAATATAGACAAATCATCTAATTGGTATTAAATACCCATTTACTACACCCAATACAAAAAGAAGCATCAATTTATTTCCTCTTCAAGTGGCGGACATTCAGGAAGCCCAGAATTCCCAAAACAGAGAACTGCTTTTCTCAGATTCAGAAGATGGGATAACCAACCACCTGGATTGTCATATTGCAAATCTACATGAACTGGTTCAGTGAAAGGTTGGGGGACATCTGTACAAGAAGAACACTGGCTTAGCTTTCCAGAAAAGACAAATCTCCCCCTTTTCCTAGAGAATGTTTTGGAACAAGTATTTAAAAATAAATGTCTTAAGTGCTCCTAGATGTTTTTGATCTCTAATTCCAATGCCTTGTCAAAATCTAGGGCCAAGTAGTATAATTATTTTAATAGCCCAAATCTTGCCCAGACACGAAATATCTCTTTCCTAGATTTAGTATCACAGAGTTATGGTTTGACTCATAGCTGCTGATTTCGGATAAGGGTCAGTTTCTGTATGTGAAGTAACAGATGTAGATAGGAGAGAAATCTCTCTATATATCTAAGGGGTTTAAGGTCAGCATGACACGATTACCTGCTCATACAGGTTGCAGGGGCATTCTCTCTTTCTTGAAATTCTCCATTTTCTAAACAGTAAGAACTTTTTTTTTTTTTCTGGTTGTGATGATAATATATACTCTGATCCCTCTCATCAGTAAAACAAAGGTTCAGGTCCCTTGTAACATTTGCTCCTCTAAGTTGATCTTCCAAATCTGTTTGGAACTACTAAGGAAGCTGTTTCTGAAAGCTCCTAGAGTAAGCAATTGGAAGTAGAAATATAATAAATCATGATTCAGAGGCCCAGAGACAATTGGGTGGCACTAAAGCCCTTCAAAAGACCTGATCAGATTGTAGCAACAATGGTTGTCTATCTACCATCTGCCAGGAAATACATCTGCAGGAAAAATGTTTGCTGGAGAATAACTGGGTTTTACTCATCTGTATAGAATTTGAAACTCACCTCTGACATTTCAGAAAAACAGTGCTTAATACCAAAACTGCCTCAAGATGTTTTGGACTGTAAACACCACAAGGCAGTCCTAGGTGAAAGGAGAAAGATTATGCTCAAAGGAAATGACCTATACGTTAAATAAAATATCCAGGAGTAGTGACTGTACAGTGAGCAACAACAGCAGACAACAAAGGATCCTTTTCAAGGATGCCCTGGGCTTTTATCTTTACAATAGCTCCTTATATCTGTATGGCTCTCTACAGATTACAAAACACTTCAAACATTATAACAACCACTTCCCTCCATCCCCCCAAATTCTACACCAGGGAAACTAGGGAGGAGAGTAAAAGAGAACTGTGACTACATCTATCCTATTTCTGGCAAGGCATTTTGCAATTTCTGGCAGTACCATTTTGTGGTTGACTGGTGAGGCAAGTTTCTCCAAGTTTCTTGAAATGTCATGAGTTTAACCTTGTTTCCTTGATTACCTATATTTTTAAACACCTAACTCAGGGTTTCTGAACTTAGCCATTATTGACATTTTGGGTGAGATAATTCTCTGTTGTGGGCAGGTGTCCTGTGTACATTTAGGATATTTAGCAACATCCCTGTTCTGTAACCACTAGATGCCAGTAACCACCACCACACCCAGCTGTGAAACCACAAATGTTGCCAAGTGAATTGGGGACTGGGGAAGGACATAATAGATGCTTTGATTCAAACGAATTCTTGTATGGAAAAAAATCCACATTATGAATGAGACATTCGAAAGAATTATTACTTAACAAATCTGCCTGACAGAATATTGTTGATTCCTTTGGACATCAAGTAAACAGAAAGGTCACACGTTTATTGCCCCACCTGGCCAAATGAATCTCTTTGTTACATTTTGGAAGAATCTGTTCTAACCATTTTAGGTTGGCATACCTCTATACTTGGGAGCTTGTCCTCATACAAGGTCTTTCTAAAGATCAGGTTTGTTTTATTCATTCTTTCTACCGACCTTTTCCTATAACTGACTAAGAAGGCATAACATCTGACTGTAATTACATCACACAGGACTACAGCTGAATCTTCATTCACACGTTTTCTTGTTCTTTTTAGTGTGAACAGAACCAGTATTTGCACGATCTCTTCTAAACTAATGATAAAATACAGATGTTCTTTCTTCAAATCAATATTATTCAAGAGATAGCAAATGGGAATAAACATTTCCAGAAATAATACAGTTGATAAAATTTTTTAAAGGAATTCATCAGAATTAGGTGTAAATATTAAATTGAATATTTATTTGAATATTTAATATTCAAATACTAATTTGAATATTTAATTTGAAATATGGGGAGGTATTTTCAGTCTTTGAATAATATCTGAATTGGAAGGAAAACAAAATGTCAGCTTGACCCTAACAAAAATTTGGCAATACAGATGAGATCATCTGGATGGATACATTTCCAGTAATTCAGAAATAATCAGAAATTTGAAATCAGAAGAAACTGAAATTCAGTCAAGTACTAGGCTAAATGAGAATGAAATAGGAAAGTGAAAAATGTTTTGGAGGTTCCTATTTGATAAAAGCATAAAGAAGTAGTAAATCATAGAACTTTGAAAATAACTTTCTTGAATAGAGCAGATGTATCTGATGTATTAAAGTGCAGAGTTAATCTTTCAACTTGGAATCAGGTATCTTATTCATTTACAATGGATTTACAGTCCTGTTGCCCTTCACTTTCAGGGCCACTTGAGAAAAACACCCTATGAATAGTCCAGCTTCTATATTGTCTATAAAATTTATATTCCCTTAAATGTGAAGTCCTTGTCGTTTTTAAGCAGTTTTATGTTAATTAGAGCCCTAGGTTCTTCCAACATTCATTTTATTGCTGTTCAGTGCCAAGTTTTGGGCTTCTGAAAGCATGACATAAAGAGCCAGAGAAAGGAGCAGCTGCCCAAGATCCTGGTTTGGAAGACGATAAATCCAAACAAGAAAATGATTTAGCTTTAAGAAGTAGTGCTTTCTGTTAGAAAACAGAAACAAAGAAATACCTAGTTTGCGTTTCACCCTGTAGGACTCAGGCTGAGCTAATGGATTACTGTATTTTATTTACTTACAAGATGGTTATAATAAGTGTCATGCATCAGCCACTGTTTTAGGTACTTTACCGATATTAACTTATTTCATTCTTGAAACGAACCTATGAGGCTCACACTGGTAGAAGCCCCATTTTCCACATAGGAAATTAAAGCAGTAATGTTACTTATCCAGGATCCTTAGCTGAGTAAAGGTGAAATCAGCTTTCAAATCCACACTTGTGGCTCTCTAATCTATGTCCTCATGTACTACACTCTGCTGTCGGAATCAGAAGTGAAAATTTCACTGAAGCAGCTGGGCCAGAAAATGAGGACACCCCGAGTGCTGACACAGCCTGAGGGATCAAAAGCCTCGGAAGCAAATTTTACTGCAAAGTCAAAAGTGTGTGACCAGCACCTAAAAGGAGCGGAGAAGGTCAGGAATCAGGCAGAACTGGAAAATGAAATAGTAGCAAAGTAAGGGAGGCCAGGGGAATGGTCAGGAAAGGATTTGCATATTGTGATAAGACTACTAACCAGGGTGTTATGGGTGAGTCAAGCTAATTTAAAGTAACAAGGTAGAACTTGAGGAAACTTTCTCCCCATGAATTTATCTTTTTCCCTTCCCTCTCAGCCTTCTAGAACATAGTATGGATGTAGGACAAGACAAAAAACAAATGGAATGTTCCAACTTAACACATTTCCTCTAACATTTAAAAAATTATTATTTATTCTTTATACACTCTTCTCACTGCTGATTGCTTCCTTTTTTTTCTAGGATTGTTCATTTGATAAAGGCAAATCTTGGCCCTGAGATATTGATATGTTTAGTATAGAAAGGGAAAAACGAGATCCAGGTAACATTCTTATTACAAAGTGTAGGAAAATGAATCTAAAAATATTGGTCTTGTAATATGTTCATTGAGCAAAAATACCATTAGCAGGTAAGTTACGTTTGACCCATAAACCAACTGGGAGGTGGATATCTAGGTCTGATTATACTATTCTCTTTACTTTTATATAACATTAAAAATTAAAGAACTTAGGTGATTATGACTTGCAGTAACAATGGTGACTCGAATATAATCTTTAATTGACATCTCCCCTCCAGATTCTCCCTGAATTGGGGAAAGTTATATAAAAACATAGGGATTTCTATTTTAGTCTGTAAACCAGGAAAGTGAAAAGTACATACAAGGAACTTCTGCAGTATCTGAAATGAACCCTGGTAGCACATCCTTAGAAGTACAGAAACATGTGGTGGAAATGGTCCACATGGTAGGTTACTGTATATATGGGGAACAATTTCATTTTATTAATGTCCCTGAGAAAACTATAGATAAAAGGGCAAGGACTTAAAAAAGAAGGTTTATTTCATTTAACATATTCGTGGGGCAGTCTTGCTATACGGGTGACCATTTAACTTACAAAATGGCACAGCTGGCTGCCCCAACAAACCTACCAGGACTTTCTTCAGCAAAGAGATACTGCTCTTAACAGAGAAAGCCTCAACAAGGAACACTTCATCTTTCCATATTCCATCCCATAAGATACCTTGAGGTCCAAACAGGCAAAATAAAATTACAATAAATCAAAAATTCTCTTTCTCCCCTTCACTCCCTCTGGCAGATTCTACCAGAGAAACACAATCTCTTCAGAGAATCCATCTCAATTCACAAGACTGCATGAGCACAGATCTGCCTCCGTAAAGATGTACAAAGAGAAGAAAATCTTTCGGATGAGAAATGCTTCAGCAATTCAAAAGAAGACAATCAATCTGAAGAATGAGAAACAATCATTCTTCTTTGAAATGATATTTCCACAAGATTGAAGGTAGGATGCTAGAAAATCTTTATTTTCAACAAGACACAGACATTGCTAGAAGAAGACAGGCACAAAAAGGGAAATGATGACATCAGGGAAAAACTGCATGAAAAGAGAAAACATGGTTGCAACATCTTAAAAAGCAGTGGAAACAGCAAAAATCAATGGGAATGCTCCAGACAACTGAAATAATTAAATAGAAAACGTGTTTTTTAAAAACATTACTCATAGAGAAAAGGATGGGACCATGAAACTAATAAGGAAAAAATGAGAGATGTGAAGGAAGTATTGATTCATTAACTTATCAATCTATGTAACAAATATTGTTTGAGCACACACTATTTGAAGGCACTGCTGCGAGCACAGGTGAGAGAATGGTGAGCAAAAGAATGTCCTTGTATCACAGAGGTTAAATTATAGTGAATGGTACTGACAGCAATCAATGAGCAAATAAATGTATAATACAATGTCGGTAGTGTCAAATGCTATGAAAACAACCAAAGCATGAAAGAGTACAGAGAATAATAGTGTTGTCAGAGATGGCCTCTCTGAGAAGGTGACATTTGAGTAGATAACACGATAATGTAAGAGGATGAACTGTGTGAAGAGCATTTTAGGCAGAGTTTAGCAAGTTCAAACACCATGAGGCAAGGATAACCATGTCCCAGCATGTTCATCAACTACTAAATTCAAGTATATGTAATGGAACAACCAAGTGTACATGGAATGCTAGATGATGAAGTTAGAGAGGGGCAAATAATTTAGATTCTAGAAGATTATATAAGGAGTTTGGATTTATCAAGAGAATGATGGGAGACATTAGAGGATTCTAACAGATCAGTGACACAGTTTGTATTTTGAAGTGATAATGTTTGAAATAAGAAAATTTACATGTATCTGCTTTATCATGTTTGTTTTTTTGTGTGTGTTTTTGTTTTGTTTTGTTTTGTTTTGTTTTCCAGAAAGAGACCTAAAATTATTAATCAGAACTAAAGAAATTGCTTATCTACAGCAAGTAAGTAGAAGGAAATAGGGTGGAAAAAGGAAAGGGAGTAAACATTCCCTGTGAGATTTTGACACATTCAGAATGAATACAAATAGAAACAAAGGAGCCAAGCTGTATTCAAGAAAGTGACATAACTGTTCTGAAAAGAAGGGTGTGGGGAGGAATGATCTGAGTAACTGTTGGACATGTATTTTAGACACATGCTTTGAATTTAAAAACAAAATAATGACAAATCTCTAAGTCTTCTTTTTTTTTTTGTCTTTTTTGAGGGCAGTGTCACTGGCCCTCATATGTAGGACCAAACCGGGCCGCTAGCTTCCCAAGCCAGAGCTTTAACCACCGCGTCACTCGGCTGGCCCTTCTAACTCTTCTTAATAGATTTGTTGATGCCCAGAAGTAGTCAAACTGTTTACCTGCTGGCTCTGTAAGCTTTCCACTACCATTCTATGGATCAGCAGGGTGATAACTCAGGGCTATCAGTATATACCTTTAAGCTAGTCCCCTGAAGCTTAATTTGAGTGTTGATATAACAGAGACCTCATGGACTTTGGAATCCTACAGATAAGGTTTTCAATTCCAAATTTGCTCTTTGTTAGCTCTTGACTTTGGACAGATCACTCTATCTGAGTATGTTTTTCCCCATTAGTAAAATGAACGTAATAAAATCTAATTTACTGGATAATAGTGAAAAGTAAATGGCATAATTAGGCAAAGAGTGCTGGGCATGCATTACCTGTTTATCTTAAATGAAAAGGAATCAAGTTTCCATCTTGGTTAGAGTAGTTAGTATATCTGGTACTAAACCATGAATGACCACATTCAATAGACGTGATTGAAGGTTAAAACCAAACCAATGAGCAGTAATTAAGCTTGAAGTATATCCAATATCAATATGTCAGTTAATATAGGATTTATTTTGGGGGATTTCATATGGCAAGATTTAGGAGTTAGAGAGGTTACCTCATTGGTGATGATGGAACCTCTGTAATCCATAATCAAATATAGCACGTAGTCAAGATTTTTCTCACTTAGGACTGAGAAGTCAATTATTTAGACTTCAGTAGCTTTTGGGTTTTATGTGAAACTGAAGAAAATTGACAAAAAAATTGTAGATCTTTAATTATCTTTTACCTCGCTAACATTTTTGGTAATAAGTGTAATATAGAATGAAGTAATGATTTTCCTTACTGAAAAGAAAATCCAAGTTATGAAGATGCTGAAGATTAAATCTATTTTTGCTATTGAACAGTTGCTTATAAAAACTAAATTTCACTGTTTTTCCAAACTATAAGGCAAGCTCTGTCAATAATTATTCTTGTAATAAAATAAAAAACTTAAAAATTGCATTTCAAGCATGATTTGAGAAATGTAATGATATTATGAGCTATAAGGCAATATCATTAAAATTATTATTCATTTCAAAACAATATCACATAATTATTTTCCTATCCTGCGAACGCATTATGTGAATATTTTAGTGTCAGATGCCAGTCCAAAATATACATCCCACATATTTGGAATTTTTGTATGAAAAAAGAGGCATTTTAAATCAGTAGGAAATGAAAGAATAGTGTAATGAATGCTGTTAAAATATTGACTATTCAGAAGAAAATCAAGTTTGATTACTAATCTTCATATATAAAAGGAATATTAGGTGGATTAACGATTCAAACATTATAACATTTGGAAGAAAACAAATATCTGTTTTCTTCATTCAAGGGAATGAGGCATCCATTGAGACTCACATCATGTTTGCTCTACTGTGAGTAACAAAGTCCTTTGTCTCTGACTTGGAGTCTTGTGTCTTCTACCGCCATCCATGAAAAAGTAACAGGCTAATTTAATAGCTTGTAATAAAGATAAAAATCATGGAAGGCCCACCGAGTGGCAAGGTGGTTAAGCGCTGGCTTGGGAAGCCAGAGGCCCCGGTTCAGGTCCCACATATGAGGGCCAGTGACACTGCCCTCAAAAAAAAAATCATGGAATACTATTCTGCCATAAGAAAGATGAAATAGTGCCATTTGCAACAACATGGATGGATCTTGAGATTATAATGCTAAGTGAAATAAGTCAGACAGAAAAAGTAGAGAACCATATGACTTCACTGATATAAAACTGGAAACAAAAGAATAAGAAAAACAAATGAAGAAACAAAACTCATAGACACAGGCAATAGTTTGGTGGTTACCAGAGGGTAAGTGAGGAGGTGGGTGGTAGCTGAGGGTAAAAAGGATCAAATATATGGTGAGGGAAAGAGAACTGACTGGATAGTGAACATACAATGTGATATATAGACGATATATTACAGAATTCCCCTGAAATTTATGTGACTTTGCTAACAATTGTCACCCCAATAAACTGTAATTAAAAAATTATAATAATAAATAAAAATAAATAAATAAAGATAAAAATCAAATCCCAGGCTATAATATACATGAATCTGGTACTCACCAAAAGCTGAAAAGCACTGAATTTGATTGTAAAACGTAAGAGATTATATAACCCCTGAAAGCACAAACCATGCCTGTTCTTTTTTTTGTTCACTCCCATCTACCTGGTTTGTTCAACAAAGTTTATGCTGCTTAAATTTCAATTAATTGAATTATACCAGGAAGCCATTATTTTAAAAGATGTACCTGCATTATAGTGATACGATCCCAGGGCACAGACATAATTTTTGATCACTCAATATAAAATCTATGCATATCCAAGAAAAATATTTTCCTGTTCTTTAAGTAATTATAACTACAGATGGTATAGTGTTTATTTTAATTTTCCTTATAAAGGAGTTGTTATATTTAATGACATAATTTTCTTTGATTCAAGGAAATATTACCCAGGTTAGTTTAAAAATTAGCCTCTAGATATCCCACCTTGTTTTTGTATATTATATAACCATTTTATTAAATAATGGGTTGAAAGATTTCCAGTTAAATTAAAATGACTAAGAAAATTAATTTTTCAGCAAACTGTCAGTTCAAGAACAGCTTTTCTGAACTTCTTATATTTCATTTTTTATTTATAACTTTTTTTTTAGCCTAGCTGGTTATGTATAAATCCAGTGAGACTCAAAAATGTCAACTTATCACTTATCTCCAAAGAGCAAATACTCTTTTCTAATATTGCAATTAATTTAATCACTATTGATAGAATTTCATCATAGTATCTATGAAAAGAGACAAGATCACAATAGAAATTGTAGGTCTTCTGCATGTGATGGGAAGGTAACATTTGAGAATGTTCACTGGTGCTATCTTTGGCTGACAAAACTAATTAATTCCAGCATGAATCTACCTGGTAAAATAAAAGGTTACTCAGAAGTATGATATGTGTGTGTGTCTCTGTGTGTGTGTGTGTGTGTGTGTGTGTGTGTGTGTGTGTGTGTGTGTGATGAATGGAAGCCTTCTGTGTAGAAAATGTGAGTCAGAGTAAAGCATGGATTTCCTTTGCTTCTTTACTTCTCAACAACAAATAACATTTTCTGGATTAGAGGTCTGTATATTTTTAGGCTACCTTAATCAAAACTCTGTTAAATCCACAGTTCTGTTCATACCACACTTACATTTTACTTTTCAAATTAATTCAAAGTTGATGAAAATATAATCAAGCTTATGTCAACTAGACTGTAATTTGTGTGTTTTATGGGAAGAAGTCTTTATATGTCCAATCCACTTTAGTTTAAGTGATGGGAAAAATCTGATTTCATAGGGATATTCTGTGTGTAATTTTCATGATATGCTACTTTATCTTGATGCAATCTCAATTCTTTTTTTTTCCTCCCATGAAATCTGGTATCAGAACCTTACACTAAGGCAGGCAGACAATCTAGTGTAATAAAAGTTATCTAAACTTTTGTGTTCCAGATACGCTTCTCCCAGTGTTCCCATTTAGTCACTAGTTGTAATATGCTTGTTGTCAATTTCAGGGTTTTTTTAAGGTTTTCGCTTGAAAGAACCAGGAAGGTCAAATCTCATGAGTCAATTTCATATCCTACTACAGTAAATGGAATCCTGTATTGAATCTCTTACATACAAAAAAGGTCAGTTTCACTGTAAATATCATGTCTGTCATTGAAACAAGACATTGCTTAGCCACCGACATAAGTAGTTATTCACCTACAGGCTTCCCTAGAGTGGTTTTTGCATCTTAAAGTCTAATTATCTCCACTAAGAATCCTGATCCATTAACAGGAGATCTATGTGCATGAGGTTTGAATATGGTGATTAAGCTCAAAGAGCTCTAAGGAATGAATTCAGTCTGTTAGCCACGAGCTGTGACCTTCCGCAAATTACTCAATATCTCTGAACCTGAGTTTCCCCATTTACAGAATGGGGATTTGAGCTCATGGCGAAAATTACGAGATAATGTATATAAATTACCTGACACACAGTAAGCACTAAATAAAGGACCGCTATCATTATTATGTGACATTTGCACTCTAGTTTCCTCTATAACCTCAAACCAACACCCTCTTCTTCCACTGCTACCTAAATAAAACTTATCTCTCCAGTAACTCTTATTTCAAATTCAACTTTTCTTTTGAAATTTTTGAAAATGTCCTGAGGTGGAAGTGGTTTTTCAATCCTATGAAACCCTCCAATCCCTCCTTCAGGGAAAATAAAAATGAAGCACATTCTTGTTTTAAAGTTATATGTCACATTGGTATCTTCTTAACTATGTATTTGGTTGCTAAAACTATAACCAACACATTAGCCATAGGAGCACTGCGGACAAGGCATAGCACTTAGAACAGAGGTTCATATAAGATTTATTTAATAAATGTGTTAAAACAATGAATATATGAATGACTATATGAATTCTAGGTCTCTGTTTCCAATGTGTTAACATGACTTGCTCTTCAATGGTGAATTATATCATTGCCTTTTTCCTATATACTGAATTTTAATATTTGGCATATGTGGTTCATTTGGGTGAAAATATATATGAATATAAAGGAAATAAAACAAAGGAAAGATTTTGTTATATAAAAACTAACATTATTTAATCTTCAAAAATATTAGAACTTCTGAAAATTTACATAAAGAAAATATAAAGAAAAAAATAAAGTTTATAAAGAACAAGTTTTTATTCTTGAATGTAAGTTATCTTTATGCTAATTTTATTAAGTGGCATAAAAATTGGATTTGGTATTGGCAGTTTTCCCAAAGTGCACATTAGAGTTATTTCAGACAGCTTCCTTGGCCAGAAAAGGGAAAAATGATTTCTTGATATAAACCTATTTTTAATCATATGCCAATTGATAGTTTTTCCCAAAGACTTTTTAGGCAAATTTTCAACTTGATCAATTATCTAGTGAATTTCATTTTGATATTTGGATTGTATAGACATCTGTCCTGAACTTACTACTTATTTCCCTCAAATAATGATCCAAGCAATTGTTTCATTTTCTTGAAGTGAATCCAATATTTATCAATTATTAAATTTATTTAGCAATCAAATTAGGGCAACTGAATTGAACAAGGAAATTATATGTGCAAAAAACAGTACAATTCTATATAGCTTCTAGAATTAGAATATGATTTTATTGTCTCACATATTACCACTATAATAGATGTTAATAGTTTAAAATAACAAATATTAGCAAGAATGAAAATATATTTCCTTTTTTACTCGAGAATATTTCCCACTTAAGAGCACCACTCAAAGCACATGCAAACCATATGAAAGACTTACTATCTAAATGGATTGATTTGCATTTTGGCCAGAGAAGAACACAAAAAGCTTATTTATTTTTAACCTTAGTTTCAAGCATTGGTCTCAGGTATTTCCAATTCAGTTCCTGAAATGTATAATATCATCATCAAAAGTATATTAAAATACCTTTCTCTTTCCTTTTGTTTCTTTTTCAGGAATATTTGTTTCACTTCCATATCCTTTATTTTCCATGAAAATTTGTTCATCAAATTTTAGAGGGTAGGGGAAGTGTGATCAAGGACAAAAGGTATTGAACATTCCCTCATACACATATGAAAGATGAAGCATGAATAAGGGCTACCTGGACAAAGGAAGAGGTGAACTAGGGCTGTGGAATCATTGAAATACTCATAGAGCTTGATTTTGTGAGAAGAACATGACAGATGATGTAACTGAATTGGCAAGACAGAAAACTTTAAACTCATCAGTTTCATTTATCCTGTGCACATTTTAAAATTATCTTTTTCACAGAAATTTTCCCAAGCACGCCTTTCAAAAATTATGCAGAATTATTTTCATTTCCAAAAAAACTTATGGGAGAATTTCATCTTAACAATTACTCAACAGTGTTTTTCATGAAAGACCCCAGGACTGTCTGGTTGACACTTGGAATTAAGCAATGTCGCCCTCTAGAGGATTATG
The DNA here is from genome assembly GCA_033961575.1 of Aselliscus stoliczkanus. Classification (NCBI taxonomy): domain Eukaryota; kingdom Metazoa; phylum Chordata; class Mammalia; order Chiroptera; family Hipposideridae; genus Aselliscus; species Aselliscus stoliczkanus. Next base: position 147,296,948 of record CM066727.1, read on the forward strand.
ACATATGTTCCTACTGAACCCTTTAAATATGGTTAGTGCAACTGAGGTGCTGGATTTGAATTGCATTTAATTTTGATTATTTTAAATTTAAATAGCCACATGTGCTTAGTGGCTACAGTATTAGAGAGGGTAGTATTGGCTTTCAAAATGATTTGCTTAATGGATTGGTTAAGGAAGAGCAAAAATATCATATACATAATTCCTATACATCTCTACCACTGTTAACAGTACTCTCATAAATGTATTTATCTTCATATAGTTTTTTCAACCCTTAACTTGCTTTAGAAGAAATAAGGATTTCCTAAGAAGTTAACACAACAAAAACATTTTTTTCCCTTTCACTTTTGTCTATCCTCCATAGCTAAGGAATTTACTCAATAAAGAGAATTTCTGTAAATTAGTGGTGCTACCTCCAAAATTTTTACCCTGAAGAATAAAAACAAAACAAAAAATGATTTTAACTTGCATCTTTGCATCAAGTGAAATAATATGAAAGAACACTAAGGATTAACTGACAAAGACCAATATTTCAGGATTAAAAAACAGTGTTAGATAATATAACGAAGTCTGTATTTTTTTATCCTTTGGGATTTCTTCAAAACTTTTATGCTATAATCTTTGATCCTGATCTCTAATATATCAGTTTTCTTTCAAAACAATATTTTTCACAGGTAATCTCACTTTCAGGTTAGTATTTTTAAAAGCTTTACAGATCTGTTTCCTAGAGTAAGCCAGTTTCTTTGCATGAACCCCAAATGTTAAGGCTATAACTTGAGGCTAGACTTATAAAGGGCAGAAATTAAGTCTATACCAGAAGTGAAGAGACTAGAAAAATCCTGTCTGGATACATGTGTTAGATGTTTCATAACTTGTTTTCTCTGAGTTAAAGTTCAAGAAGAGGTCAACATGTTAGGATAATGAAAGGAAGAGGAACTATTAGCTCTAATCTCATTTGGAACCCCCCAAAAGAGCTCATCTCATAAAGTGCCCCTTTACCAAAAGCTGTAGTACAACAAAGCTGAGCAAAAAGAGAAGCTTTAGATCCTCTGTCATAAAGAATTGTGTTGAATAAACCTATAGGTTGATTTATGTTCAAGAAATCTAAATGCTAACTTCACTGCTTTTTGAAAGAGACCAATTAATTGACGAGAGCATGTCAAAAAGATGTTGTAGCAATAGGATTTCCTAAAATATATTGTCAAAAGTACACAAATTTCACTCCTAGTCAGGATGTAGATGGATGTGAGAGTTTCATCGACTGGTAACAAGAAGGAATATAAGTCAAAATAAAAATCACACTGTTCTATAGGGATAGTGAAAAGTGGTAAAGGCAGAGAAGCTCTGATAAATGAAATTCTCAAGAGAAGCAAGCTCTCATAAAAGAGTAGACTGTCTGTGAGTAACTTCTATACATGAGGATGGATGCCTGATCCGGGGAGAATCAGGAATGACATACATAGAGATATTTTAGAAACAAGCGGATATCACTCAAGACTTAATTTATAGGTGGGGCTAATAAAATGAACTGAAATCTAGAAAAGCTCCAAATACATAAATATGCATAGATTGCTCAAAAAGTGCTTGAAGCCATAATTAACTAGGATCACACTTACCTTCCAATCATAAACAACTAAAAACTAGAAAAAATATATGAAAAGTTTATTTTCAGACACTGAACAGTTGGAAATGATCCATAGAGAAGATAAACAAATGAATTAAGCTGTGTACTTGACACAGTTTCCTGTCTGGAGGAACTTTTCAGATGGTAGTGCAGGGAAGAAGACCCCAATAAATCATAGAAGTTCTGCTAAATTGAGAAGACAAAGCTTGGAGATGAGGGAGCAAGAGGCAGTCAGAATTTATGAAGCAGAATATCAGAGAGGAGAGAGCAATGAAAAAAAGTTTCAGAAATCTGCATAGAGGTTTTCTAGAGTCTGCTGTTAAATAATAAGCCAAACATGTGCAGTGAAACACATGGCAAGGAATTATAAGAAGAATAAACCTCAAAGCTAACACAGGTCTGAGAAGTTTAAATTCTGGCCATCAAAAGCCAAAAAACCTTGTGAATAGCCAGGACATTTAGTAGACACTCTAGAAGAACAATGCCTTCAGAGTAGGGCTAAGCTTGATATAGAATAAATGCTGCCCTATCGTTTTCTTAAAAACGCTTAGGACTATGCTTTGGAAAAATAGAAAGCGGATCTCCAAATAATTTAACAGCTTTCAAGCAAAAGCTGTAATAGTGTTATGAGGAAGAAACAAAAACTCAGCACTCACAAATATGCAGCATCCAATCCAAAATTAATAGACATGTGCAAAACAGAAAAATTGACCCATAGGAGAAAAATCAGTCTATAGAAACAGATATAGAAATGACAGATGATAATGAAGTTAATACAAGGAATTTATAACACCTGCTAAAATTATGCTCAAGGATATATAGAAAAATATGAAAATAATGAGAAAAGAGATGTAAGATATAAATCTCTAGAGATAAAAAGTACATATATGTATTTAAAAATTCACTTGACGGGATTAACAACAAGTTATAAAGTTCAGGAGGTAAGTCAGTGAGTATCATGATACCACAATAGAAATTATAAAACAATAAAGCACAGAAAGATAAAAACTGAAAAAATATACAGAACCTAAGGCATAAATGGTACAAAGTCCAACTGTTTAATATCATTGTAATTGGAGTACCAGAGAGTTATCAGAAAAACAATTTGAAATTATAATGGCGGAAAATTTTCCAAATCTCATGAAAACTGAACCTACATATCCAGGAAGATTAATAAACCAAAAGCAATAGAGTTATAAATACAAAGAAAACCACACAAGGCATATTGTAGCTAAATTATTAAAACCTTTAAAGACAAAAGTTTCAAAACAACCAGTGGAAAAAATAGGTATTATAAATAGGTGAACAAGGAAAAGAAGAATCATAAACTTCTCTTATGAAATTATACAAGATAGAAGATAAAGAAGCAACTTTTTTAAGATAAAAGCTATCATCTCAGAATTCTTTCCACAGAAAAAATATTCAGCTAAAATATTTAGCCAGTTGGTAAAGGGTAAATATGAGTTAGCATTACAATTTGCAGCTCTTTGAAGGTTTTTCACAATAGATTTCACCAAATTCTCATGGAGGGCAGCATGGGAAAGTGTGGAAAGCCACCGTTACGGCAGGAGGGCAGATAGTAGGAATGGCACAAAGTCCCACTAGACAAAAGTCTTAAGGGAAGCGAACTTTGTCACCTCCAGGGATCCAGAGAAAACCCATTTTGGCTGGGGTAAGTTAAAAGAAATATTTTCTCTACTCCTGGGCTTCAAAAAGAAACCATCCTAGGCTTAAGCTAGTAAAGGTGTCCTACTACTGTACAAGAGGCAGGATTACTGAAAAAGTCCCGTCCTGGAGACCCAGAGATGTAAAGCTTGCCTAAAGTAGACTAAATTGTGACAAAAGAGAATAGACTCCAGTCCCTACTCTTTACCAAACTAATAAGCATAGTACATAATAAGTAAGAAGTCACTGAGGTCTACCACCAGAGAATGAACAAGAGCACAGAGAAAATCCAACTCTGAGCAAATCCACAAGCTTAGAGGAAACACCTAAAGCTGAAGGTGAAACAGAAACACTGAGAAAACTAGCACTTTAGTCCTACACTAGCATAAAGTAATGCTAGAGGAATTTGAAGCGTATAGTACATTGAGAGTGATAATAGCAAAACCAAACTTCAAACAAAAGTAAACAATAAAACCTAAGCCCAGCTAAACTCACAATTAGATGAACTCAACCCAGCACACACAAGGCATAGCCGAAACAGAAGCATGCCAATTTTTAGCAAGGGTATTATTTACCTCAGTCTCTTCTGTTCTAAAACTTATGAAACACACACACACACACACACACACACACACACACACACACACACACTACAGAAACAAATGACTATCAAGGGACAATCAAGAATGAGACAATCCAGTATTAAGGGTTAAAATAATCAACAGAATTAAGTTCAGACAGGGAATTAAAAATGACTATAATGAATAAGCTAAAGCCTCTAGCGGATAACGTACATGAACAGATGAGAATTTATAGCAGAGACATGAATGAAATGAAACTGGTAGAAAAAAATGGTGACAATTGAAGAATGCCTCTTATTTAAAGAACCCAAAAGAATAAATTAGAAGGTAAAAGAAGAGAACAAAACATTCTATGGGATATTTAAAACAATATATGTGTAATTGGAATCTCAGAAAACTAATTAAGAAAGAATGGAGAAGAAATAATTGAAGAGATAATGGCTGAGTATTTTCCAAAAATAATAAAAATTATACATCCAAAAAGCTATTGAGACCTAAGAAGAATACTAAAAACAAAACAAAACAAACAAAAAATCTACACATAAACACATCATATTGAAACTGCTAAAAATCAGAGGTAGAGAGTAAACCTTGAAGGCACCCAGAGGAAAAAAAGAAAATTAACATCCAGAAGGACAAAGGTAAGAGTTACAGACATCTTCTTATCAGAAATTATGCCATTAAATTTCTGATTGCTTATCAGAAAAAATGACAATTTACTGGAATCATTAAAGTGTTGAAAGAAAAACAGAGTCAACCAAGAATTCTCTACCCATTGTTATGTTTTTAAAATCAGGGAGGATTAAAGACTTTTTAGGAAGAACAAAAACTGAGGGAATTCATTGCTAAAATACATGAAAGTTCTTCAGGTTGCAGTTATATGATATCAACCAGAAATTAGAATCTACACACAAAAAAAAAGATCATTAGAAATGGCAAAAAATGAAGATAAAAATTTTAAAACTTATAATTTATTGTTGTGGATTGGATTGAAAGATAATTGTCTAATGAAAAAAATTAATTGAAAGATATTTTGTCTATAGCATATATAAAAGTGAAAAGTATAGTCAAAATAACCCAAAGGCTAAGAAAGAGGAGTTGGGAGTATATAAACTTAAATGGAGAGTGGCACGTTTCTTACAGTACTATCAATACAAGGAATACATACTATTTATTACATACAACTTGAACATGAAAAAGCATTATGTGGATTAAAAGAAGCCAAACACCAAAGCGTATATGGTATATGATTTCATTTACATGAAATTCAAGAAAAGGAAAAGATAATCTATGCTGCAGGGTGCTTGACTGTAAAATTGCACAGGGGAGTTTTCTATATTTCTATAGAGGTGCTTATGTGGGTTTATGCATTTGTCAGAATTCATCAAACCATACACTTGATATGTATCAATAAAAATCAACTTAAAATAAAAAGAATAAATAGTATGCCATCTATAAAATAAAAAACATTGAATTCTGTTTTACAAAAATGTTTTCTTTTTGTAAGAAATTTATGAGTATGTCCGGTTCCAGTATCCTAATATAGCACAGAAATTTTTTCCAAAGGCAAAAATTGCTTGCAGATTGGTGATATTAGTACAATAAACCAAAAAATTTTAGATATTTCATTATGTCCAAAACTATTTACAAATCACGAATGAGCTTCACTTCATTAAATTGTCCTTATAAATTGTCTTTTTATTTTCTCAAACGTAACTCTTTGCTTGAAATTTAGTCTAAAGCTTAAAAACATTTTATGTATTAAGCCAGTGAGCCTCTGTGTAATTGAAAATAACATCATACTTAATTCTCATTTCTTGACAATATCATTTGACAAATGATTTATGATATTAGATCTGGCAAAGTTCCACATTTTATGCCAGTTCATAGACTTCTCTCAGCTGGTAGGGCCTTTTGGATGCATGCTGATAGAAACAGTGAACCATAAAACTATAGTCCGTCTTTCTTTACCAAATCCACAGAACCTGAGGTGTTCTAGTCATCATCTCAATAGGGTAAACAAAATATTGTGAAGAGAATACTGATATTTTTTTCCATTTAAATTTTTTTTGGTCAAATATAATCTAAACTATTTCCAGAATGTGAGCAGAGCATGAATTTGCTACACTCAGGGATTATACCAAGTTGCCTGTCTGAGGAAAGGAAATAGAATAGCTATCAATTCCTCCAAATCATGCTTCATTGTATTAAAGAAAATTGCAGGAAGTTAGGGGTAGACAATGGCAATTGATATTGATACCACTTTAATTTTATCTCCTCCTTCAAAGCAGCTCACCCATTTCCACAGTGTAGGAGTTTATCAAGATATTTGTGGGGCCGGCCAAGTGGTGCAGTGGTTAAGTGCTGGTCTTGGGAAGCCAGCAGCCCAGGTTCGGGTCCCACATATGAGGGCCAGTGACACTGCCCTAAATAAAAAAATAAAAAAAAAAAAAAAAAAAAAAGGTATGTGTGGTCCTTTGAGGTTTTCTTTGTATAAGAAGAGTAAGGTAAGAAACTTTAAAAGACACTTCAAAATTTGTTTCTTGTGTTGACACGAACCCATGATTTGGTAACATACCTATCACTGATAAACGAGCCTTTTCTTTTATTAAAGGCCCTTAGTCTTCAATGTATTATTAGGATGCAGAGATATTAAATGCTGTATCAGGCAGATTTGAATGCAGAAAACAGAAACATTTTGGGGATTTCAAGTAGAATGAGATTTAATACAGGGAGTAAATACTATGCTGGGTATAAAATTTAAAAACCGAACACTGATTACAAAATGTTTTCTTAAGAAATTTATGTGTATGTCTGGTTCCAATATCCTTATCCAGCACAGAAATTTTTTCCAAAGGCAAAATTGCTTGCAGACCCGTGATATTTCAACAATGAACCAAAAAATTTGAGACATTTTATATGTCTAAAACCATTTACAAATCATGAATGAACTTCTCTTCATTAAACTGTCCTTATAATTTGCTTTTCTTTTTTCTCAATAAGACTTAGCTCTTTGCTTGAAATTTAGTTTAAAGCTTAAAAACATTTTATACATTACACCAGTGAGCCTCTGTGTAATTGAAAATAACATTATACCTTATTATCATTTCTTGGCAATATCATTTGCCAAATAATTTATGATGTTAGATCTGGCAGAGTCACAAATTTTATGTCAGATTCAATAGGACCTTTAAAATCATCCAAAGAGATTGAGGAGTAAAATTCGGGTGGCTGATTTAGGCCTTTGCACTTCAAATAACACTATACCAGGTATGATATGATACCTGATATGATAACTTTTGTTATCATTGATTTCTCCATTGTAATGGCTACAGCTGCCCCACTAAAATGTTGAGTAGATAGTGGAACGTGTCAACCAGCATCATCACAGGAAGAAATCTCTCCTAGCTTTCGGTCTTCCAATTACCACATGGGTACATGTCTTTGGCAAAACATACACTTAAACGAGAACCCTAGCTATAAAGGGGAAAATAGGAGAGTGTACTGAAGGATGCCAAATGCCAAAGGTAATATGTATCATAAGTGTCCTTTTAGCTTTGTTTGGCTTGTGTTTCCATTAGTAAGACTCTTTCCATACTTGTGCATTATATTCAGTGATGAAAATAAACCAATGGATACAGAAGCTTCCATTATAATGGCAGTCTACTTTAAATGATAAAATATGGAAGTAATAATAATTGTGTATGTATATAAACTTTGTTACCCTCCACTTCTTTTGGAGTGACAAAAAACACATTACATCCTAAATTCAGCATACTTTGACGCCACGAAATAATTTTCAAAGAAATATAAATTGAAAAAAATTTCTCTTTTTGGAGGATGAGAACTAGGTGGTCTCTAAAGCCTATCTATGTACATCTCAAATAGCCAGGAAGTTAAAAATTTGTGGTTTCAATTAAAAATAGCCATATACTCCTACCAACTAGTTAGGAGCAACCAAAGATCCAGGGAAACTGAAGAAATTCATATTAGGAAAGGAATTTCATGGTTGAAAAGTCATGGACAGAGACTTTTTAAGGTTTTGACCAAGATTAAACCAAGGTTAGAAGGCTAAGGCTTATGTAATCTACAGGTAAAAAAAACAGCAAGAGGTTTTAGCTGGTTAGGACACAATTTTCTGCTTAGTGAATCAGTTCATCCAGGCCAAGAGCATATATGAAAACCATACATACATCTAGGTCTATGTTTACCCCATCCTGATACGCTTCACTGAAGAAAGACTGGATTTGAACTAATTATCCTGCAATTATTCAAGAGCAATGAGCATGAGCAGTTACTGATCAAAAGGGAACACACCCCCTTCCTTTCTAAGGAAGGTAAGATTTTATTTAAGTTTTCTTAAAGGTTCAATTTGTTGAACAAAATAGCTACATGCAGGTTAGAAAGTCATATTACTCTTAGTGTTTTATTACCAAGCAAGTTATTTCTAATTCATTTTAGATTTTTTTTTTTTGTATAAGTATATCAGCTTTTGATTAGGCAGCTTTTGGACTTTATAGTATACAATGTAAAATAATTGCTCTTTGTTAATTAATGGGTAGAAGATAGGAAGGATAAAGGTTTCAGTCAGGGCTATTTTAGATTAGGTAAATCAGAGAACATTTCTCTCAGAAGATGACATTTAAGTAGAAACAGACATAAAATAAGAAAGTGAACCATGCATAAAGAGCTGATAATTTTCTCCTGGCAGAGGAGAAATCAAATGAAAATGCCCCAAAGCTACAATGGACTTGTAGGAACAGGCTCAAGGAACAGCAAGAAATAATATGGCTGAAGGGAAGTGAGGGAAGGGGTGATCATTTTGGAGAGGCGGCCATGCACCAGAGAAGTTGTGGACCTTGAAAGACATGATGAAGAATTTAATTTTAAGTGTGGTGGCAAACCACCAGAGGATTTTGAGTAACGAAGCGATATGACCTAATTGATATTAAACAAACAAGCAAGTACATGAAACCTCTCTCTGGCTAATGCTAAGAAAAAAACTGTAGGACATAAGTGGAAGCAGCAAAACCACCTCTTAACTCCCGAGTTTTGCAGTTATTGTGGCTTCATTTCAGAGTCACTGATTTTCCATTTCCAAGGAGTTCAGCATCAATACCCAAGGTGACGAAGACTCTTGCCTTTCTCTCAATATTGACCCAATCCTTCCTACTCATTATCTTCCAAGTCACCAACAGATCCTGGCCTCAGATGATAGTGGGGAAAATTAGTTTATATTCTCATTAAGCACCCCAATTAAATTTGATATCGAATCCCCTTACACAAGATCCTCCACTTATTTCTGAGAGCCCTCCAAGGAGCTGTCTTACGAGTACTCAGGAATAAGTTCCTCATATTTTCTACTTCAGCTTATTCATTAATTCATTAGCATTAGTGTTGGTAATGATACATCATGTAGAGAAACACTCTGCAGGGTACAGTCAGCCTCTCCTGGTGATTGTCACTTACGGCAGCACTGGAAGGATGGCCTTTCCAGCCTTTCCAATGCTTAACATGGAGCAGGCCTGCCTCATAATTCACTACTGCACAACTCTGATGATGCTGACCATTTTACCAATATTTCCCTGAAGAAGTGGGAGAAATAATACAGCAACACAACACCAAGTGTAATATGAAACCAACTCGTACATATGCCTGATTTCAGGGTCCACAGGTCCAGGACTACCCTCACAATCTCTTATTTCCCTGTCTAGCTTGTGGGAAGATGCTAACTCCCACTCAAACACACACACACACACACACACACACACACACACACACACACACATTTGAGAAACTACTAGGAATACTCTATGCATATCTATGATTCCAAATTGAAAGTTAAATTGCCAGGTGGTGCACAGAGGTCCCAATTTTGATTCATAGTTCATATTTTATTTTGTTTCCAACAAAGGTCTTCTTAGGATGCTTCTAAATCCCTCACCATTCAGAGAAAATCCTATATTCTCTCCCGAAAGCATATGGAGCTATTCTCCAGCCACCCCAGCCCTACCAGTTAGACAACTTAATAGTCCAAGAATGGCATACCTAAGTCATTCACCTGTATAATAACATATGTAAATGTGGAACAAAAAGAAACTAGTCAACTTCTGATTCACAGTCTGTCTTGCGTGGCGTGAAGCTCAGACTGACAGATTTTTCTTACAATATTGGTGTAAGGGCAGAAAACTTTTCTCCCCGTCTAGGTTTTTTGGCTGGTCTAGTAATTAAATTGCCGTAAGATAGATTAACAGGAGAAAAACAAATTTTGTACATACAGGCGTCCCATAAAAACATGATACTACCTGACTGTCAGGTAATTGAGGCTTATCTACCATACTGAGCTAAGGAGAAGTGGGCAGGGTTTGGGGTCTCAAAGGGGAGAAATGCAATTCACAGGAAGATGAGAAAAGCAAATGTTTGATAAACGTTTGCCACACTATGCAGAGAAGTCTTTCTGATATCAAAAGTTATCTTTGGTATTAGCTCTTTTCCTGGTACAGGCCCCTTATCTAAATACTTTTAAGCAGTTGAGGAGGAGGTAAAAAGCTCTTCCTCTGTCTGCTGGGCCCCAATTGTCTTCAGCTCGAAATAATCCACATGCCAAAGTGGCACATGGTGAGGGATTTAGAAGCAAAGTGACTCCCCCCAATCAAGTTTGTCCACAAATATTTGAAAACCAATATACACAAAGCTCCAAGCATAAGATCAGTTTACAGGTCAATGAACCCTAAATTCTTACAAGGCCAAGATACATTTCTACTGAAAGGGCAACCGGTTTGTGGACAGCTTTAGTTCAAAATTATGCATAATATTGAGCTTTACCTGCCAGAACAGTGTTGTTCTTAAGATACACATTTGCCTTCTGATAGTGGTTTTGCTTTCTAGAAACATGGTGAGGTGTTTCTGTAAATGAAATGTACATTCAAAGGTACTTTCCTTAAAACAAAAGTACAAAATATGACTTTTTTTTCTTACACATGTCAAGTTCTTAAAACTCTCGAAAAATTTTTTTTTCTTTTGTTTGATCCAGGGAATTCTCATAGACAAGTTCAGTTGCTCCAGTGATCACACAGACTCCTGCTCATCATTCACGTGTCTGAGGAAATTTCATCTCACGTATTATTTGTCTCCTGCGCTAGAATGCCAGCTCCCTGACAGCAAAGACGCTTCTCCCCCTCTGGGCCTCTAGACTGGGCCCTAGAGGGTGTGCCCAGCACCTGGTGAGCTCAGTGTTTATTGAATTGCTACATTCTGAAGGCGATACATTTTTCAAAAATTAGTGGCAAGTACAAATGAATGGAGGATCTGATTATACTCTGAACTTTATGCCTTATGCTATGTTGTATTTAGTTTTCATTGCTATCATTTATTTTCCCATATTTTTAATTGAATAGATAGCTTCTCTTCTACTGAAAGAATTTTCAAAAATAAATGATTACCCATACAACAAACATAAAGTACTTACTCATTTGTGCTTTTCCTACAACAGTGTCCAAGTCAAGAGCTGCTTCAATGTGCATTCTTCCCTTACCTGGCCAGAAACAAACAAACCAAAAAATTTTTGTTTTCGCATTTGTGTTCATAGTACTTTATAACGCTATGCTTCTATTACACCATTTGCCACAGTATAATTATTCGTTAATGTGTTATTTTTTTTTCATTAGTCTTTGAATACTCCAGAAAGCACTTTTTTAAAAAATTTCTTTTTATGAAAAAGCCCCAGGAGCCTCTGGGTTGGTGAACATATGGAGATTTGGGGAGAAAGGCTTGCTCAAGGATCATGAAAGCTTCTCGCTCCTGCCCACATACCTTGAGCCATGCATTTCTATCTGGCTGAGTTATTGCCTTTGTAATAAACTGGCCTAAGAGTTTTCTCCAACTGGCCATGGTAGGCGAAGTAAGATATGTGCAAAGCACGAGAAGAATCAATGCAGCACTGCTGACTGGAAGATGAAAGAACCATAGGCAAGGACTAGAGATTTCTCATCAGGAGTTGTGAGCAATTCCTGGCTGACCGCCAATAAGAGAATGGAAACCTCATCCTTGCAAACACAAGTTGCTGGGTACTGCCAACAACCAAAAGAGCATGGATGCCGATTCTTCTCCAAAGCTTGATATTTGTTTTGTGTGACCTTCAGCAGAGAATCCATTAGAGACTGCCCAATCTTCTGTTCTCCAGGACTGTGCCATAATAAATAAGTGTTGTTTAAGGAAAAAAAAAAAAAACATGCACAAGGAAATCCAGCACTTGTGATTGCTCAGCACTTGTAGTTACTCAAGAATATTTCTGAAGGGCCGACTGAATGGCTCAGTTGGTTAAGAGCTCACTCAAGAGTGCAAGCTGAGCTCTGAGCAACAGCAGTTCGATTCCCAGCCGAAGCTGAGCTGCTGCTGAGCTGCCAACAGGTAGCAGGATTGTTCAGCTAAAAAAAAAAAAAAGAATGTTTTCTGAGATATTAAAATGCAGAATAGTATCCTTACATTATGCATTTTGACCAACAGGTCATATATAATTTGCTTATTAAAAAAATATAGTAAATTTAGAATTACCAAATAGCTACCATTTTTACTTAATAATACTCCTCTTGCAATCTTACTTTAGGAAAGCAAAGCAATTCTTTGTTTCAACCTAGCTATTCTTACTACTGTATGTAACTTACTTTACATTATTCACTTTTCATTGGTTGTTTTGGTCATTTCAATGGGTCACTCTTTCCATTTAATAGTTAGTAGTACTTTATTTTTGCAGGAGTATTCAATATGTATAATTCATTTTTTCCTGCGTTCAAAAAAGAATTCTTCAGGCAGTTAATATTTTGATTTTACTCATGTGTGTAAGTTAATGTAAAAGTAATTATGGGGCCGGCCGAGTGGCGAGTTGGTTGGGAGCTGGCTTGGGATGCCAGCTCTGAGCAGCAGGGCCCCGGTTCAGATCCCATATGTGAGGGCCAGTGACGCTGCCCTCTGTACCTAAGGTGGTGACCAATAGCTCCACCTGGAGCTGGGCTGCTGTGAGTTGCTGGTGATGGTATGGGCTGCAGCCTCTGCTGCAGTGGGCTGCCATAAGCTACAATGAGTAGCTGGCAGCCAGCGTGAGCTGCCAAGAGCTGCCATGAGTGGCCTTCCAGAGGCCGGCGACCCATCTGCCTCACCTAGGAAGAGCTCGATGATAATACCAACATGGGCCAGTGAAGCAAAGTCCTCCACAACTAGTCTGTTCCTCTTCCACGATTCCCCAATGCTGTTCCCCTCCCCCAACTCCCCAATAAAATCTTTAAAAAACAACAACAAAGTAATTATGATATTCTTTGGGACTGGGCTTTGTAGGTATAAGCATTACATTTCTATTTTCTACTCCCACTTCGTGCTCATAAGCTAAGCAATCTAACATAACAAAATATAAGACACGAAGTTGATATGATTTTAAGATGCCAAAAGCTTCTACCAACCGTCACAATTTTTATCAACATAACAGTCATTTATCAACACCTGCTTTTGCCAGGTGTTTCACTGTTTTGGTTTATCCCATCTGAACTCTTATAACAAGTCTATTTTCAGACTCTCCATTACCAGTCATTACTTTTGGATCAGCTGACCATAGATGTTCAACTACTTATTGGAGAATTACTATTGTAGGGATAAAGATGAACAAAATTATTTCTGCTTTCAAATATTTTATATGTAAAAATGATTATAATACTACTTACTTCAAACAATAATATATTTCTCTTCTGTCTACAGGGCTCAGAAAAGAAAAAAATGACCTGGCCCAAGCATCTATTGAAAATTAAATGTGTTGCACAGATAAATGTGTTAGCTTACAAAGGGATGGTCATTGTCCCTCAAATTGCTGTAAGACAATGAAAGTCAGAGTAGGCTTAGATACCAATTCATCTTTCACAAATGCAGATCTGATCATGGTGTATGTCTGATAAAAATTCAACAATGACTTTCTTTTTCCATTAATAAAACCCCCTGGCTTGCATAACAGGCCCTTAACCTTCTGACTTATGTATACCAGCCCTGTTCCTAATAGTTTCCTACAGTGCACTGCCCTTCCAAACATGAATATTTTATACTTCAGTCATACGAGAATGCTTACACAATGATTATACTCTCATCATTTTGTCTTTACATCAGCTATTTTCTGTGCCATGTATCCCCTTTCTGATATTGTCTACCTTTGCTTTCCCATCCAACTGGTCACTCAAGCCAGAATTTGAGAACTCCATCTCCTGTGCTCCCATTGCATCTGATGTCATATTATAATAATTTCTTCCATGCTTTACTTTTTTAGGAACAAACTCTCATTTATCTACTAAGCAGTGTAGGTAACAATAATTGAAAAAAATGACTGTTAAGTAGATAGACAAATTTATCTGATATCAGTGTGCCAAAATGTTCATATGAATTTGCTATTATATAGATTATACAATAGCTATTATATATATATTTAATATTTGAGTTTCAGAAAATATCTGAATATTAGACTGATTTTTTGAAAATTTCCTTGGATATTGGATGTGATACAGCAATAGTTATTTTCAACACTTCCTCCTTCTGTCCATGTCCAATGTCTTCTCTATTCCTGTTCCTGACACTAGAAGGATAGGATTAAAGATTTGCTTTTGCTTTTTGCCATTTTCTCTGTATGATTTTCTATCCAAGTCACCATGCTGTGTCAGCTCCACGATCAGTGTTTCATTAGCAATATCACTTGAAAATAATTGTTGTCATTGGCCCCAAAGGAACACCATGGAATTAGGCTCTTATGTCAATAGATTCTAGAACATTGACAGCCTGGGAATTAGGTTCTACTTACTTATCTTTAGCAGACTGAAAATTAATTGAGAGTAAAAGGGAAGAAAATAGTGTTCTCATCAATGACTTACAGGAGACATTGGGAATCTAAATGTTAATTCCGCTTCTGTGCTAACAAGAAAACCTCTGTTTTCTTTGATTATATATTTCTTGCACAAAAAGCAATTTTTTTTTCTTGATTTACGCTGATTTTAAAGTGTGTTTGCCACTGGTAGCTTGTAAATTAAAGAGCCTTCATTGTATACTGGCAACCTCACTTACTCAATATGTCTTTTGTTTGAACAGTTAAATTTTAGTAAGGCTTTATGTATTCTCAGTTACATTCAGTGTAGCAGTTCTGCCATAATACCAGTTGAAAAAAGTTATAAAATGCCTAACCATATGGTCCTTTGAAGTACAACATTTAATACAAAACTCAAAAGTAAACATTTCAAAAGTATTTTCGGAATCATTATCAAATGCTGATGTGACATAATAAAGGCTCTATAACAATGCTCCAAATGTTAAGCATTCCTATCTTTTTTTAAAGCATTCTTAAATAGAGGAGCATTTTCATAACAACAGGGAAAAAAAAGGGGGCTGCAGAAAGGGAACACACTTAGACATCAGAATGCACTTGAGACAACTCAAATTAAGTGTGACCACTTTGATTGGAAGATGTCATGTCTTTAAGCCTCAGGTTCACAGAGGCTTAAGATTAATATCTCTTAATTATAAATCTTCATTGAAAAAATTCTGGTTGTGACAGAAAGGATTTATTCTTGAACATTATATTTGTTCCAAATTATAGGTAGCATCAATGCTCTCTCGTTATCTAAATTTCTCCTGAAATTTTAATTGGTAGTGAATTTTCATTTTTAGTGGTTGAATCATGTTAAACAGCTAACACGCCATGCATAATAAGCAGGCCATCAAAAAATAATGCATCTTAAAATTGTCAGGACAGAATCAAAAAATTTTCTCAACTTTGATTATATTCTTAGATCTAAAGATCTTTGCAGTATTATACATTTTTGTCAGCTTTTTTTAGTTGTAATTTATATACAATAAAATCTAGGTATTATAAATGTGTAATTACTAGAATTTTGACAAATGCATACAATCATGTAACCACTATCACAATCATGTTTTAGAGCATTCCTATCACCCTAAAAAGTTCCTTAATATGCATTTGCAACAAATTCTCTGACTGCCACTCCAGCCCCTGACAAGTAGTAACCTATTATAGCTTTACCTTTTCTAGAATTTCATATGAATAGGATTAAAAATGTACATAATATAGTCTTTTGTGTTTGGTTTCTTTCACTTGGCATATTGCTTTTGAGATTCATCCATATCGTTGCATGTATCAACAGTTCGTTCTTTTTTATGGCTGACTAGTATTTCATTTATTAATATATCATAATATATCTACACAGTCACTAGCTGATAGAAATTTGAACTTGTTTCCATTTTATGGCTTTTGTACATAAGCTGATATGAATATTCAAATAAAAGTATTGATCTGAACATGTGCTTCCATTTCTCTTCACTAAACAAAGAAATGGGTTGCCAAGTCATACAGTAAGTGTATGTTAAAATTTATAAAACACAACTAAATTGTTTCCAAAGTAACTGTACTGTTTTGTATTTTCACTAGAATATATAAATATTCTTTTTTTTTTTTTTTTTGAGGGCAGTGTCACCGGCCCTCACATGTGAGACCCGAACCGGGGCCGCTGGCCCCACAAGCCAGTGCCCAACCACGGCGCCACTCGGCCGGCCCGTATATAAATATTCTTTTTGCTCAATATCTTCACCAATACTTCCCAAATTTACCTATAGATCTAGTATAATTTTAATCAAAATATATGCAAACATTTTCTTTAAGAATTGGCAAGCTATTCTGAAATTTATATGGAACGCACAGTAACTAGAATAGCCAAACAACTTTGAAAACATCAAATAAGGTTTGGGGATATACACTATCTGACTTTAAGAATTATGAAGTTATGGTAAACAAAACAATTTTGTATTGATGTAAAGATAGGCTAATAGCTCAATAGAACTGGATAGGAAATCAGAAACTAGACCCACTAATATATGATCACTTGATGTCTGACAAATGTTACATGGTGATTCAATGGAGGAAAAATAAACTTTTCAACAAATAATTCTAGAACATGTGGGTATCCATATGCAAAAACAAATGAATCTCAATCTTGATTTTATGCCATATACAGAAACATAACTCACAATGTATTATAGACCTAAATATAATATCTACAACTCTGAAACCTTGAACAAAACAGGAGAAAATCATTAATGACCTTGGATAAGGCAAAGATTTCTTCAATATGAAAGCAAAAGAACTATATTAAAAAATCAATAATTAAACTTCATCAAAATTTGAAACACTGTTAAAAAGACACAACAAAAATAAGAAGTCAGGCCACAAGCTGAGAGACAATATTTCCAAAAATTGTATCTGATGAAGGAAACTGTACATAGAATATATAAATAACTCTTACTACACAGTAATAAGAAGATACATAACTAAATTTTAAAATGGGCAAAATATTTAAATATACATGCCACTAGAATATATATATTCTATAGAAAAAAAATATATGCATATATATTTTTTTGGCAAAGAGCACATTAAAAGATATTCAACATCACTGATTATAAGGAAATATATATTAGAATAACAAAGAGATAGTATATAATCAATAGAATGGCTAAAATTAAATATTGACCATACCAGGAGCTGATAAGGATTTGGAACAACTGGAAACTCTCATCTACTGCTGGCAGGAATGAAAAATGGTACACCACTTTGGTAGTTTTCTTAAATAGTTGAGCATATACCTATACTATGATACAACTATATCGCTCAAGGGACTTAACCAAAAGAAATGAAAGCAATCACTCACAAAAAGACCTGTACATAAATTTTCCTAGCAGTTTATTTGTAATAGTCAAAAACTGTAAAAATGCACATGTCTAACAACAGAGGAGTATAACATGTGGTGTATTCAGACACTGAAATATTACTCAGCAATAAAATAAGAATGAACTTTTGCCATTGATCATTCCCAAAATGATTATTCTGTATAAAAAAGCCAGGCAAAAGAGGGCCTACTCTAGGAATACATTTATATAAAATTCTAGAATAAAAGAACTAAACTACAGCAGAAAGCAAATTAGTGATCACCTGGGGGTGATGCTGGGAGGGGGCAGAAAGGAGAAATTTCCAAAAGGAAAGTTTTGGGATTAATATATATATTCATTCTCCTGATTGTATTGATCTCCATCTTTATCAAATTGTACACTTTAAATATGTACAGTTTATTGTATGTCATTTACACCTCAATGAAGATGTAAAAACATTATCTCTTAATCAATGTTTTATGACAATTTGAAAGCATAATGTTATATAAGACAGTATATAAGTATAATGCAATAATATGCACTGTTGCATGTATAAAAAAGTATAATGCAATAATACACACTATTGAAACCTCCCTGTTAAATTCTACCAAGATTCTGAAATTTCCTCCTAGTCGTTGTTTTGTCATTGTTGTTGTTTATTTGTTTTGCCTTTTCTCCTTGTTTTGCTTTAAAGAATGGGATACAGGTAGTTAGACTAAATGTCTCCTTTCTGTTATTTATTTTAAACTTTATAGTTGGGATTAACTATTTGGACAAGAATTTTTCATGACTTTGAACCCCCCTGGTTATGCGGACATGAATTTAAACCAAATTAATTAAACGCGTAAACGTACTGGTTATTTGATTGTTCTGTTAATTTAACTTGATTTTGTAGTTGAATAGAAATCTTCCAAAGAACAAATCTGAGTCTTCTTGTGCATCTAAAGTTGGTGAGAACAAGATGACAGAACACATCACCTCTCTTACCAGACGGTAGACTATCCATTTGGCATCTTGCCTGGAAAGTTGCAAACTCAATTAAATGCACATATGGCCCTTAGCAGTAAGCATTCATCTTTGCCAAGACTCATTCCTCTATGGCATTTCCAAACCACGGCTATGCTATAAACCTTTCCCATGATTAAATTGTATTTTTTTTTTTACTTAATAATGTCAGATTATACAATGCTTTCTCTACCATAAAAATAATAATGGAAATACATCAAATAGAATATTAGTACAAATTCTACACGTGTGGTTTTCCCATTGAGGTACATTTTATTTAGGAGATCAGGTTTGGAGATAGCTAGCCTTAATGAGAGATAGTGGTAGAATTAATAACTCTTCCAATATTCCCTGAAGCAGCTGCTCTCCTTTGAAATAATGAGCATATGGTTTCATCATATTTTATTGATTTGATGCCCTTCAGCTAGAGAAATATTTCAGTGGAATGCAAACAACTTTCACAATTTCTGCATGTTTCTCAAGCCCTCTATTTTCTTTGCTAAACAGAAAGCTGGCGAGCATACAAATAAAAAGCCAAAGGCAGTGTTTAGATTTTTTAACCAAAGACAATACAAAAGGGAAGATGGGAAGAAAGCAACATCTTTATTTCTGAGATGCCTACCTAAATATTTAATAGATTTAAGAAACAAAGTGGGATGGACTAAAGTAAGATAATGGTATAAAGAGGCCCCATGTCTTGCATAGATGCAGGCGTTGTCAAGGTTTGAGCCAATAATGTATATACACTAGACGGGAGAAAGCAACCATAACTTTCTAGCAAAGTGTGACCAGGATTGAGTCAAGTAATTAGTATCAAAATTATATAAGGACTGGGCCGGCCGAGTGGTGCGGTGGTTAAGTGCTGGCTTGGGAAGCCAGCGGCCCCAGTTCAGTCCCACATGTGAGGGCTAGTGACACTGCCCTCAAAAAAAAAAAAAAAAAGAATTACATAAGGACTTATGAAAGGTTGAGCTGACATTCAATTAGATGGATACAAGGAGTCATTTAGAAAACACATACAAGCCCAAAAAGGATGGAAAGAGGTTACATATAGGATGTAAAAAAGAAATAATGTTCGAATTAGCCCAGTATTGGATGGGAAGCAGAGAATGAGTGCGGGAAAAATTAGGTCAGCGTCAGAGGCAACAGATAATTTCCAAAAGAGGTGAACTATTTGAAATCTACTGAACAGATCTGTGTTTTAATCAGAGTCTTACTGAGTATGCTATCAATGATTCCTTTTGGAAAAACCTATCCTCTCAGAATTATATAATTATATGGAACAAAGTTATTCTTTCAGTTAGAATTTCTCCCATTCTACTATAGTAGGTCATGGTCCTTCTTCAGAATGAACTCTGGCTCTTGTACTCTAATGGAAGATATTGATTTAAAATGTAGATTATTTGGCCCCATTCTCAGAGAACAGATTCAGTAGATAAGGGGTTAGGCTAAGATGTGAATTTTAATATAATCAAAAATCTCTGGACTGAGAACTCTTCCCTTCTGATTTCTTGCTGCCTGTAGCCTTTGAGCCTCTAACTGAGTTCTGTAGGAGGCCATTTGTGACTCTGATCTTGATTAATTACCAAAAAAGAGCTACTTCCATGTGCATTATGCCATAAGAAGTCAAGCATTTGGCCTAATTTATTTGTTATCCTCAGGAGGTATGACAATAAATGAAAATAGGAATGTATTTTAATGTAGAGCCAAAAGAAGGCACTGTTAAATTTATTGTGTTCATCAGCAATAGTCTTCTCTTGTCACTTCTCTTCTCTTGTCACAGTTAATCAGGTGTCTTTGCTGCATGACTGGTCTAGGTCTTTCTTTGGCATGCCAAGGTATTCTGTGAGTCTCCAAGAAGAATGATTACAGTCTAGCATTTCTGAAACAAATCGACCACACGAGTCCCTTTGGGAAGAGCAGTACTGATTGATATTCTTTCAAAGCTAATGTTCAGTAAAATACAGTATGGAAAACACTCATTTACTGACTTAAATTACTGTTTGTTTTTATAAAGATACAGCAATAATGAAGAAAGAGATCGCTCAAGTGTATGCCTGGATATTACTGCTAATTTACAGTAGGAACTGGACTCAGGGAGTAGTAAAGTTCAACCAAACCAGCTATGGCTAAGTGGAACATTGAATCAAGTTTCTAAACCATAATACCATATGCCACCATGTTAGGGAAAGACTGGGTCATAGTTGTGTAAAATTAATGTTGGTAGTGGCCTGTCTGGGAAGCAAAGGTAATGATCAAGGTATTTAAGCCGCCTAGGAAGAGTTGCCCAAATTAGTCTGGACTGAAAATGGAACAAGTCACCAAAGAAAAAAGAGCTATTATGCAAGTTGGGACAAAAATGCTAAGTTTTTTAAGGTGTATAGAGGCAGTGAATTCTAAGAAAAGAAACAAGACTGAAAAGTGTGTGTAGCCTGAGTTAATTAATGTCATAGAATTAACATGATAGAGTTTCTTGGTCAGACATTATACTTCTAGGTAATGTATTTTTAGTGCCTCTATCTTTTATTTAATTTCTTTGAGCTCATTTCTTCCCTAGCTCTTAAGAGAAACACATGTAGAGTTTAAAAATTATAAACTACCATTTATTTATTTTTTTTTAATTTTTTTTTGAGGGCAGTGTCACTGGCCCTCATATGTGGGACCCGAACCGGGGCCGCTGGCTTCCCAAGCCAGCGCTTAACCACCACGCCACTCGGCCAGCCCTAGACTACCATTTATTGAGTGCCTATTGCACTCTAAATCCATGTTAATCACTTTTCTATATTATCTGTTTAAAATAACACCAAAAATAATTTTCACATATAATCTTTACAACATAATATATTATGTAATTTATTAAACAACAGGTTATCTAATGCAACATTTACAAAATGCCTTATAAAGTAAAGGAAAAACAACTTGCACAAGTAGCTTAGAGGAGATACCCTTTATCTCCTCTAAGCTAGGAAAGTGAAAGAGACTTAGGATCATTTATTTATGATTATTTCATTTAGTTATTATTGTTTTTATTTTTAGGCTTTATTTCTGTTATTTGTGATTGAAATAGGTGTGACTACCCCACCTTAAATTCTATCATTGTCCCTTATTCTCTTAAAAAGTAATGATAGGGCCAGCCGAGTGGCGCGGTGGTTAAGCACTGGCTTGGGCCCCGGTTCAGTCCCACATATGAGGGCCAGTGACACTGCCCTCAAAAAAAAAAAAGTAATGATAAATTATAATAGTGACAAAGAAAAATGTTTATCAAATAGTTTGTTCTATTAGCCAATAATGATTCCCACAATGTCTTAATTGCCTTTGTTCATTGTTATCTCTATAATTCACAACATTAACTGATTATTAGTAATATAAGATAAATCAATTACAAAACTGGCCTGAAAGGGGAGATACTGGGCAATGAACTGTAACAGATGTAACAACGTACCCTTCTATTTTTCTATGTTACAGATAAAAGGGGCATATACATCATGTGAGGGGAATGAATTAATAATTACTCTAAATGAAAGGTGTAGACAAGGCTTAGTAGGATTTCCCTATAATACAAAATGTCATTGTCGTTTCTTGTATTTGAACAGGTCTTTTAAACAGGTCATATCCTTCTCTCCACAGTTCATGGAAGAATTAGGTTAACCATTAGGTTAGAAAAGTCTTTGATTATACCCCATGGTGGTTTGGCATCAACACATCATCCAGATCATGACCCAGTTGTTCTCATCCTAAACACTTCAGATCAAGAGCTTTTCTTGCCATTACAATTTAAAAAAACAAACAAACAAAAAACCCTATTGCTTTCACTGGCTTTTCAGCCTGAGAACTCCATGCAGTCAACCTTATTTTCCCTGTTTCTCAAGTGAGAAGACTGGAAAAAACTTGCTTAAGTAGCACAATAAAAGCAAGTCACTTGCAAAACTAAACTGTAAATGAAAGCATCAGAGACACTGGTTTACTTACACTGAAAGTAAAGTGCATTTCTTATGCTCTAAAAATCCTTGCTTTTAAAATAATGTAAATAAGGATCCATACTATTTTTTCAAAAGCGAGTTTAGCTTATATTTATGAGTCCACATAAATAGAAATTTATGTAGAAATTACACTAGATAGGCACTAGAAATTACAATAAACAAATAAGTGAATGATCTAAACATAGATAATTTAGAGGTATAAAGTAACTTTTCAGAATATTATGAAATGCTAATTATGTATATTCTAGTGTATTATATAGACGATGATCATTTTTCTCATATGGACTTCAAATTTTATTTTTTGAAGATTTGGAAAAGAGTATGCTCACACAACTACTGCTTAGGGAGAAAAGAGGGAAAAAAAAAAAATCAAGCCCAGAGTGTAGCATTCATGCTTTCTGTACTAATCTGTGATTGAGTTTCCACATTTAACATTAAGCTAAATGGATCTCATTATGAAAGGCAGGTCTCGAAATATGTTAGGTTTTCAGGACCTCAAATCACCAAGAAAACCAAGACTTATTTACTTAAATCTTTCATATTAATGTGCATAACACAACTTCTGTCAGATTTTAGTAAAGCAGTTCAAGATTATAAGTGGGATGATTTCCTTCAGTGATATTTAAATGCAATAAAAGAGATAAAGGCATCACTTCTTTGTAATGCAATTTTTATATTATTATATATAATATATGCATATACACATGCATGTACATATATACATATGTATTTATAATATTTTGGTACAGATATTTTACTTAACGAAATACTTTATTTCTACAAATTCAGTATCATAAATGCATGGTGAATTAATAAATGATAATCCAGTGTAACTTAATATAAATAATAATTTTCAAATTATTCATATTCTTTTTTTCTTCATAAAATATAAACCATTTTGGTCCCTAGAGCTTCTGGTTTTATGTGTATATATACTTAGGAGGTTAGTTCACATCCCAAGAGAATACATAGATGCAGCAGTAACAATAAAATAAAATAAAGAAGTGAAAGCCATTTTGCCACATTAATACTTGTCAAAGACTGAAAAATTATTCCTTTTTTAAAAACTCAACTACTTAAATTGTGCATATAATAAGTAAGATTAGTTGGAAAGACAGATACCCATGAAAACATATAAGAAATGGAAGATACATTTGTTATCTGCAGTATATCAAAATCAAATATGATTTGCATTATTTTGATCAGCTTTTGTAGACAGGAAATAAAAACTCTTTCCCATCTGTACATGTTATTTTAATTTAAAAGGGTGGGTAAAGTAAAGCTAATTGTGAACAAAATGATGAAGAAAGTGTTTTGTTTATGAAGCATTTCTCTATATAATTTCCAATTCTTACTCTAAATTGATGAACCCTACAATACCCAGAACTTATTGAAGAACCCAGTTTTCTTCACTTTGCTATCCCTCCAATGGACCATCCAACTTGGGAAGGATGCAGTTTCAAGGACTCCAAGTTTCTTTGAAAGGAGAAAATCAATTTAATTTTACACACAGGTGAGCCTATAAAAATATGACATTCAAAGAAGTGACCAAAGCAGGCAGTTTTTATACCTTTTTAGACAAGGAAACAATAAATTTGTGAAGAGTTGACAAGGCAAAGGGGTTTGGGCACAGAGTAGCAAATTCACAAAGTAACAAGGTTTATCTATACAGCCTTCTCCATCCTTAAATTCCCTCTATCTAGTGATAGGATGGCTTCTACCCTCCTGGTACAGGGAGGGTAACTTTCACATGGGAGATTTATTTCCTGCTTTCAGGGGACAAAGAAAGCCAATTTATCTTTCTTGAACCGGTTGTTTCTTATTTTTAATTCAAAACAAACAAAGTGGCCCATTTTGAGGTGGCATATTCTATTCTCCTTCAATGATTAGAAATAGTATCTGTAAAACATCTAGCATACAGGGGAAAAATAATAGATGATAAGTATTATATATACAATGAGTAAAAAAGGTCAGTATTTGAAGGAAACCTTTAAATAATACATGCTTTGGGATTATTCATGGCTTTAGAAGCATGCTTAATCTGACATTTAAAATAGTCTCACCATATGGTTTTTCATTCCCCTATTCAAAGTAAAAATGTCAAATGATGCCTTAAACAGGATTTGCAAGCACTGGAATCAAAGAAATTGGAAGAAGCAAACCTTGCAATCCGGTGCCTTAAATATTTGAAACACATAGTAAAGAAGCTACAATGATGATGAAATTTCATCTCAAAAAGAACAGAATTTGGTGAAATTTAGATCTTACGTCCATTATGTTATCATATGCTCTACTATATTATTATTAATAACTCTAGTGGCAGTGAGAATAACACTTAGAGCTTTAGAAAAGAAAATGACATATTATTGATATCCAAATTTGTATTATATTTCATCCAGGTATTTCAATAATAATGGACACTTGTATGTTACTTTCTACTTTATAAAAAGTTTTGTGTAAATAATCTTATTTAACCATCTAAATTAGATATGAAGTTTCATCAGCTGAGATGAAAAGTGTTCATGTAGCCAGTGTATGCAAGATATTCTCCTTACAGCGACTGTTGAGACCACAACCGTCCTGCCCACATTCCAGTATTTACCAGTCAATATGTGGACTGTAAGCTGTTACCTCCTCCACCCCTGGCACTTTCTCCTTGCCCATTGAGCATTTCCTGCACTGTAGTTTCCTAAACTCTAATATTTCAATGATCTGACCCAGGCCTCCCAAAGCAGACTCCTCAAACTGTGACCCATACAAATGCCATAACTCCAAGGAGAAGATTCCTATACGTCCTTAAGGCATTCCATTAGCCTTCTGCCTTAAGTGAAACTGGTTCCACCCACCACACCCCATTTTCTCTCAAGCTGTCAATAGTCTTATTCCACACTAATCGTGGGGCTGAGATGTGTGATCTTTGCACCCCCTCCTATCACCAATGCCTGTGCCAATAATTATTGCTCCATCTTAACAAAAGAAAGTCGCTTTGAGATATATGGTATTCAGCTACAGCACCCCCCTCCCTTCCTTGTTCTTATTTAACAACTTTCATGCCACCCCTCATTTCTTAGCAATTTCACTGCTTGGCTTACAGATTTCTTCTTTATCCCTTTATACCTCATATCTAGCCATTACCCTGGTGACTTAAATGTCCCCTCGAATAGCACGTTCAACCCAATGTCCTCCCATTGATTCAAGTCATTCACCTTCAATGACAGTTTCATCTTCTATTTACCTTGGCTCTTGTCAACATGTGTAATAACTATAAAACCAATATTCAAATATTTCACTCCAAATATTACCTGTTCTTTCTTCAATTTGCGTATTTACTTTTGTTGTTGATTAGTTTGGTGGTCCCTTTGCTCCTTCCCCACTTAGATTTCATGGTACACCATTTCAGTAACCCTCTTGCAAAACTGAACTGCTTTGCCTTACTTTTTAATTGACCACATCTGCCCAAATCCCTACCCTGAATGAACCAAACCATCTGTTTTCTCTAAGCCTGAACTGATTATTCTAAAACCATGGGAAAATGTCTCATTAGACAATATATTAATTCCACTGTAAACTGAGATGCAACAATTTCAAATGGGCCCTCAGCACTGCCCCAATTCTCTGATTGTCTGATAACTCACCTTTACATTCTCCACAATTATCTCATCTTTCTCTACTACCTTTTTCAAACATCGGACTAACCTTATTGTCTCAGCTGGTGACCTTGACTTCTACTTTAAAGAAAAAAATAAAAACCATCAGATGGAAACTACCTAATTTTCTTTACATAAAACATTCCACCCTCCCCACATCTGTACCTATAATTGCTTCACTTTATACTGTCTTTAAGTAGAGAAGCTACCTCCCTAAGACTGATGCTTTTACCTCTGTTTTGGACTCTATCCTCTATCACCTTTAAAAACGATAAATAATCAATTATCCCTTTAAAAATCATTTAGCCTTTTCTCTCACTATATCATTCCTATTGTTTTTTGTTTTGTTTTGTTTTGTTTGAGGGCAGTGCCACTGGTCCTCATATGTGGGACCCAAACTGGGGCCGCTGGCTTCCCAAGCCAGCGCTGAACCACCACGCCACTCGGCCGGCCCCCATTCCTATTGTTTTTTAAATTGCTCAATCTTTGCTAAAAATACCCTACACAGTCCCTCATTCCCTGCCAATTACTGCCCCTCTTGAAAACCAAACTTTTCAGCAGACTTGTTGATATCTCTTCATACCTCACATACCCCTCAGGTTTCCCATGTCTGGCTTCCTTTCTTCTCTTTCAACCACAGAAACTCTAAGAATCCCAATGAATTTAATGTCACTAGAAGCAACTGGCATTCCTCAGTCCTTACCTGGATGCCAGTGAACACCTCTTTCCTGAAACACACCCCCCTCTGTTTCTGTAACACAATATGCTTCTAGATTTTCTTTCATTGCACATAATTTATTAGATGCTACTCTTTTCCTCCGCCATTAATGTTGGAGGTTGGAGTTACTCAGGGTTTCTTCCCACTCTTTTTCACACTACAGACAAGTGTTCAGTTACCTTCTATATGCAAAGTATTCAAAGATTTAATACCCCAGCTCCACATGTTACAAAGTCATTATCCATTCATCCATTGATTGACACTTAAATTGTTTGCATCCCCTTTTGATATGCACAGTAAATATTATCAATTTAATGGCTCAGAGAAGTCCTATTGCAGAAGTCCTGTAGTAACTTTGTTTAGGATATTAATTACCAAATAATTTTAAATACAGACCCTTTGTCATAAGCACATATTTACATATGTTTTTCAGTGGCTTTTGGGAGATGTTAGTAAAACAAAAGTCCATTTTTATACTTTCCAAAGTTTAGGTTTCGAAAAATATGGCTAAAAATTCTTATAAATAGCTTTTAAAATTTTTTTTTCAGGATTTTTTTGGAGGAATATATAACTGATGGCTTTTATATAGCATAGACTTTGAGAATATGCAAGGTTTTTCCCTAAAGCAGCTGACCAATTTCTACGGAACCTATGGGCCTAGAGGCTAGTCAGAATTCTTCCCAAAGCTCGATGGAGGGCATCCTATCAATACAGTTAAGATTTCCCTCAGAAAGCAACTCTGGGTCTGTTCTGCCACATACAGTATGACAAAATAATTATAACCTAGAACACTGTAAAGAAGATGAGTCCATTCAAAAAAATAAAATAAAATCTCAGTAAGGTATCCATACAGCATTTAAGTAATGTGAGGCAGTATTAAACAAAGTTATGTATCCCTAAGTTATTAAAAACTTGATGTTTTATGTTGGATATTTAGATCTAAGTCCATTAAATGATACATGTCTGCAAATGTGGTTTCGATATTTGGAGAAATAGATATATATTTGAGAGTTAAGATTCTCATTTTTAGTATAAATATACTATACATTTTTCTATCAGCCTAGATCGGTCAACCAAAAATAACTTGTACATTAAAAAGACAAATTGTAACATTACTTAAATAAGCATAAACAAATCAGCATAGTTTGGCCTATTTGCAGTATTGTAGTAACGGGGCAGGTATTTATTATAGTTTTACAGCATAGTTTATCTTAAGGTACTTGTTCATATAGAAAAGACACTTAAGATATTCCACTCCAAAATTCCAAATGTAGTAGTCCAGCTATTTAGAGACAAAAGAAAAGATTAAAGTTATACAAACGATGAGCTCTATATTAAATACTTATTGTTTCTTTTTACAAAGGCTCTTGGGAAAAAGCAAATGCTAGAAAAACATAAAACATTGTGGTACACAGAAGAAGAAAATGAGAAATAAAAGGAATATTTAAGACTTTGATATCCTTCCAGCTTTGTAGAAGTATCCAGTATATTATTTTGTAGAATTAAAAAGATATCTAATTGGATTAAATGTTTTGCTATTGACTATATTAGTATTCAATATTTGCCATTTGCAGTATTAGATTATAAAGCAATAAAATAGGCTGTCTTTATATGATGTACAGCCACTAATGTGTCAAATAACAAGGATATATTTAAAACAGATTTAGTTTTAATCTTGAAAGTAGCTATGAACTGTGCCTTGGAGCATTTAACAATATTTAACTGTAAAAACATGGTGAACGGTAAATACTTGCTTGGAAAGAAACATATGCTCTACAAGAGATAAGTGTAAATATGTATATCTGAGTTGTATTTCATTTTTAATCTCAAGTTCTTTAGGGTGAATTGCACTTTAAGCATTCTGTTCAGCTTATTGCAGTAAATTCTCACGCTGCCACAATTATTACTTCTTAAAGGCGTTTTTTGCAAGAAAAAGAATTCCAATTCTGTTATCAAATTAAGTTCCCTCGTGAAGAATTGTCAGCTTTTGTTGCTTTACTTCTTTCTTTCACATTAGTTTCTTCTAAAAGAATTCTTTGAAGTTTGTTCCACATCAGTCTGTTTTATACCAAGTTTTTCTGTTAATGTTTGCTATATAAATTGGAATATGGTATGCTCAGTATATGGGATACCCTATGTTGCATGCTTAGATAAGTCACAATGTAAATACATACTGGTGACTCAGTTCATATAAAGAGATTTCTGTTTCTGAGCATTTCCACAGGGATCCTTCAGATATATTTTTAAATGATGGAAATTTACACAGTTCTCTCTAGAAACATCTTACTACATTATACTGAGAAATTTTGTATTTTTGAACATGAATTTTTGCTTTCCCTTGAGGAGTATACATGGCAGTTATTCAATCCTGAAACTGGGTCATCAGTAGGGATCTAACAGTTTATCACAAAATACATTTAAAAATTAATCTAAGGGTCTGATGTGGATCTATTAATAGTAAATAATCCTATAGGGAGTTTCAAATTTAGGACTTTTTCTTCATGAGAATAAACTAGTAAATAAATACTTTTGTAGGAAAAAGTCACTTCTGTTGCCATTGTTGTGTGCATATTATATTTCAGCAAACTGAAACACAATTCTGTTGATCTTTTTCCATTTCACCTAAACATGAACTTACTTATCAATTCTTTTAAACACTGTACACAGATTTTTTGAGAGTGTGTTGGATTCAAGCATCTGATCTGGAGATTAAAATATATAATAACCTGCAGCATAAAGTCATCTTGAGCTTTGAATGGAAAAATAAAATCCATGTTGTTTTTCCTGAGATAACTGAGATAATGTAAAACACAGGCTAAATTGGAACGATGGCCTGACCCTCCCCCTCCTGGCTCTAATATTTTGGGTAACTATAAATGTTATCTAATTTTCCTGACCAAAGTTCAGTATGTACTTGGGCACAGAAGGCAAACTATAACACAGACTCCCTTGATTGAAAGAAAAAAACAACAACAACAAAAACTGTCCACAAGATGGGAAATTTCACATAACCTTGGTCAAAAAAATACATGTATCTGTCTGGCCCTGACCCTATTTATCAGGCTACAAGAAATTGTTACTATGTGTTTGGGGTTATCTAACAGACACAAAATTTGCTCTGTGGGACTCTGATGGAGGGACACCTCAGAGATAAAAAGCAATTCTTGAGAGATTTTGAGGAACTGAGAGGCTTGTATAACTTTGGCTGGAAAGAGGCATGCTCTCTCAAAACTCCAAGGACAGGAAAAATACCTCATGCTAAACATTAACACTGAGTTTTAAGTGAGCTGCTTCTTAACCCAGATATTCTCTGTGCTGAGAGACTACGGCATTAGGGAAAAAATCAGTATGTTTAATAATTCTCAAGAACACATTTAGGCCAACTAACATAGAATTAAAATGGACAGTTCTCCATCCAGGCACTAATGGCCTGATCCTTTATCAGGGTACACATTTGTAGCATGAAATACTTGCACAGCTAGGTTTTGGAATCCCACCCCAGCACTGCCATCCCCCGGCACTACATTCTCCCTGGAAGATGATTTGGTAACAGGAAAAAGTGCTTTATGTTATTTCCTTAAAGGAGTCTGGAATGATATCAGCTTGTAAGATTATACAAGCTGCTCCAGCTGAAAACATTTACCTTGGTGCTGGAGTATTGCCTCTCACTACTTTTTTTTTAATCTTCCAGGTTTCAGCTCTAAATGTCCTTCCTACATTCAGGAAACTCCTGAGTCCAGACAAACATGTCTATCACCCTGACCTGCATGCTAAGCACCAGCCCTACATTTCTAACTGTCTTTTGAAACCTAGGACCTAAATGCTCCTACAGTATTTCATACTCAAAAATCCATAGTTTATTAGGATAATAATAGCTAACAGATATTTATTATGTGCTATATGCTAACCACTGTTCTTATCACTTTTATAACATTAAATACTCTAATCCGTAGAGTATCAAAACAGCCTTGTAAGTACTGAACTCTCAAAGATGAGAAAAAGAGGAACAGAAAATGCAGTCAGATGGGTACTAGACTTACTGGAGTGATCACCTTGTAAGTGATACATATGTCTAATCACTATGTTCTACACCTGAAACTAATGTAATAATGTATGTCAACCCTACTTGAAAACTAAAACAATTTCTTTTTTAAAAGAGGCACAGAGAAAAAAATAATACATGCATAAGATCACATGGCCAGTAAATAGAGCAAGAATCAAAGCCTGGCTCCAGAACCCTCAGACAGATAATAACATCTGTGCCTGCACTACCTTTGCCAACGATAAGTGTCTCTTCTAGGTTTTAATAATAATAGTAGTAGTAATAATAATAAGAATAAAACCCAGCCACTTAGGCTCAAAATCTTATGCGTTTACTTATTTAATCCTCAGAGCAACTCAGTGAGGCAGAAGGATAATACAGATGAGTAAATTAGGCTCATGGAATAAAATAAGCTGCATAAATTGAGGCAAGAGGTAAGTGGTAAAGCTCGGGTATGAACCCAGACTTTCTGGTTCCAAAGCTCCTGTTGCTTAGTGATTCTGATACCTGCCTATTTATACTTAGGAAAACACTGCAATATTTCAAGTTTTATTATATGTAGTTGTTAAAGAGGCCATGATTTGACTTAAGGTAGATTTGTAATTTAAGTAAACATTTTTAAAGGAAGCAGAGTTAGTATAGTTGGCCCTTGAACAGTGTGGGAGTTAGGGGCATCCTGCACAGTCAGAAATCCGTGAGTAACTTCCAACTCCCTGACCACTTAATTACTCATAGCCTGCTGTTAACCAGAAGCCTTCCTGATAACTTGAACAGTTCATGAACACATATTTTGTATGTTATATGTATTATATAATATATTCTTACAATAAAGTTAGAAAAAAAATGTTATTAAGAAAATCATAAGAGAAAATACATTTACAGTATTTATTGAAAAAAAAATTGGTGTATAAGTAGACCTGCATAGTTCAAACTCATGTTGTTCCAGGGTCAACTATATATTCAAATGGATTATATATGACATTTGAGAGATTGTGAAATAATGTGGAATATCACTGAAAAAGAGTTGTTTTCTGAGCAATTGTTAGTTTTCATTTCTGAGCTAAGAGGGACTGGGGGAAAGTCATATTTGGAGATAAAGAGAGCGGGAAAATGAGTTCTTTTGTGGACCTCTTAAGTTTGAGGTGTCAATTGGAATTTCAAGTGCAGATGTGGAGTAGGTAGTTAAATATATGAGTGAGAGATCAGGAGCCTGAGTGAGCCTGAGTCTAAAGCTACCAGATGTGAATTTAAAGAGCAGAAGAAATATGTGCTACATCCCCAAGTCCTTCCAATGTTGAAAGGTAGACTGAGAGGGAGCAAAGGAGTCTGAGAGGGAGCCCCTACAGTTAGAGGAAGACCAAGCATGCAGTTGTCTGGAAGCCAAGGCAAAAATTTACCCCAAGGAGTGGATAGTAAATCTGCCATGTCAGATGCACTTTAAATGTTGCCACTAATACCTTAGATGAAGATGTGTTTCACTCTTACCATTGAGAGCAGAAATGATAGGTATCAAGTTAAGACAGAGGTATCATATCTCTGGCAGAAAAATCAATGAGATATTTTCCAAGAAAGCATCCATAGCAGAGACTCCCTGAAATATATAGCAACAAAAACAGAAGTCACAACCTCAAGAGTGGGTACATTATCCCCTCTGTAATTTGCTCTGAGTAACTTCATGATACAAGGAACCAAGTGTTTCAACAAATCAGTCCATTTTGGGGAAGCCAGCGGCCCCGGTTTGGGTTCCACTTATGAGGGCCAGTGACACTGCCCTCAAAAAAAAACAAAAAAACACACAAATCAGTCCATTTAAAATTGGTCTCTTTCGTATTTAGTGAAAGGATACCTCACTCACAGAAGACATTAACTTAAAGAACATGAACTATTCCAACACTATCCTCATAGTTTAAAAAATAATGCTAACACTCTTTAGTTTTTCACCCAGGCTGATGGATGGCTCCTTTCAACTTCTACATCTTAATTTTAAAATATTTTTCCTTTCCCTATTATACAAGGTTGGAAAACTAAGTTGATGAACTCATCCTAGAATGTAGCATCCTAGAAAAGGTGCTACATAACTCATTGCTGAATATCACTACTGTCACCTTTGAAGTGTTCCCCTTGGGAAGCTATGCATGGACACCAGTGCATAGTCTATCCTTCAAAGCAACTTTGGATCTCTTTTTCTGGAATGGCCATCAGAGCTGTCATCATATAATTCTTGATGTCCTGAAAGTCATCAAAATGTCTTCCTTTTAATATTCCCTTTATCTTTGGGTAAAGAAAGAAGTCATTGGGGGCCAGATTCGATGAGTAGGGAGGGTGTTCCAATACAGTTATTTGTTTACTGGCTAAAAACTCCCTCACAGACAGTGCTGTGTGAGCAGGTGCATTGTCATGATGCAAGAGCCATGAATTGTTGGTGAAAAATTCAGGTCATCTAACATTTTCACTCAGCCTTTTCAGCACTTCCAAATAGTAAACTTGGTGAACTGTTTGTCCAGTTGGCACAAATTCATAATGAATAATCCCTCTGATATCAAAAAAAAGGTTAGCAACATCGTTGCAACAAGTTTGCAAACTTAATTGTCACACCTCGTAGTTTATACCCAGCCACCTGATTTTTTATATTAGGTGTAGTTCCATAAAAACAGTGTGCATTCTTTTTATTTTCTTTTATACACACTTTTCTTTTAGAAATTATCTCATTAGTTTGCTTTGAGGATTTACACATAATAAGAGCCAAAAGTATAGATGACATGACACATAATAAATCCAGCTTAGATATCCTCAGTTTTGCTTCCTCTTACTTTCTAATACCTTTCAGTACAAATTCAATCACTGCTTTTCCTATATAATTCTATGCTTGTAGGGAAGTAAACTCATAAAGTTTCCCAGGCAGCAGTTGGCAGAGTTAGGAGATCTGCCTAGCTCCAAATCTCATACACTTTCCACAGTTGGAAGTGAATTTTATACACTTAATTCATATACATTAACTACTTACTCTACAAACTCTTAATGTTGTTCTCTAATTTGTTTGTAGACCAAGAGGACCTATTTCATTCAAAAACAAAAATTACCTCTATTTTACCCCTGCCTCCTTTTATGTGGATTAATGACTAGAAGTGTTCTAGTTCTGAAGACTAGATGCTTGACAGTCCCTTTCATATAAAAAAATAACAGTAGTGTATTAGGAAATAAATAACAATTTCCTAGGTAAATTCTTCCTAGAAAGTTCAGTAGCCTTTCACCTTTGAAGAGTTACATAAACCTTAAAGAAACTAAGTTTTATCTGAATCAGAGAAGAAGGGAAACATTTAATTAGACAAACTACTTTATTCTAGATTATAAAAACAAGAGTCAGGGAATAGGCCCATATCAGATTTATGAAATTTGATAAAAACAAAAACAAAATAAGAGTACATGATAGGAATAAATGATACAAAACAACCTGACTAGAAAAAGTTTGTCATATACTTTCCAAATTTACTATAAACAGCAACAATTTTAGGAAATCATCAATTTCTGGTCTCAGTCTGTGGGGATATTTTATGCATAAGTATTAAGTTCAGGCTTAATCATGCTTCACAACTCCCATCCCTACATACCTTGGGTAATATAGTGTTTCACTTAATTTAAAAGGTTTTATTTTCATTAATAATTTTAATTCAAATCTAAGTTATAAATAGTCTAGTCTTTCTATCACTCCAACTTTTGATATAATTTGGAAAAGCACAGTTCTCTTGGCATGTTGATAACAGTTGCCTCCAGTGATTAAACATTGATTTGAGCTATCAGTAAAGAAAGTGGCATTTACAGCATTCATCTGACACATAATGATATTAGTTCCTGAATTGTACTTGATGTTCTGATTCAAGGGGTAATGCAAAGGTAACATTAGGAAATTGAAAAAAATTTGCTTCTAGCATATATATATATATATATATATATATATATATATATATATATATATATATATTTTAAACAGATCCATCCTGCCACCTATTGCCAGCTCAGCAGCTGCTCAGCTCAGGCCAGGAATCCAACTGGCAAACCTGTTGCTCAGAGCTCGCACTCTTGAGTGAGCTCTTAACCAACTGAGCCACTCGGCCGGCCCACTTCGAGTATATTTTTAAGTGAAGGGCTCAGTAGCTCACTTAACTACTCATGTATTCAAATAACTACTTATATTGTTGACTTTTCTTTAATTTCATGAAGCCATCATTAAATATGGAGCAAAGACACCAATTGTTTATAATTAGATACATTTGGCTACATCACTGTCAGGAGAAAAGAAAAAAATATGTTGGGGCAATTACACTAAAAAACTGAATATTTTTTATTTAATTCTGAGTTTTAGCCTATATTGATGGAATGTTCCTTTTTCTCATTAACCTGAATTCAAGGTTTGAATAGGAATTTTTCTTAATCTTCTATTCATAAAAATTGGCACCACAGTGCCTCGCACAAGGAGCCATTTTGTTGAAAGAATAAACTTGCGAGATTTATATATATAAATCTGATGGTGATTGTAGCCAATGGATTTTAAAGGAAACTAGTAGCAGGGGTCTAAGGGGAACTCTTAGGGTTGATATATGCATTTGTTCCTCAGATTTACAAAAATGGGATTACTATTAATATCCTGGGTACCTGCTCTTTCTACACCAGCAATATGTCATTTTCAGGATATCTTATCTAAATGTCTGTTTGTTTTTATTAAGCAACATAATGAAAATCAGTTATTCTTTAAAAGAGCCACTTACATCCTAAAGAACTGGGTGGGGTACAGTCTTTTGTAATACTGGGGGTGCCAAAAAGAATGGATACACATTTTAAGAGATGCTATCTTAAAATGTATATAGCACTCTCTGTATATTAGTTCCCCATTGTTATTTCAGGGATTTTTTTTCATATTTGGATAAAAAGACTATAATGCTATTGATAAAGTTTCACGATATAAAAATAATAATAATACGATTTAGTTCAAGTATCACCTTGTGTGCCATGAGAATGAGGGTTGGGTGGTTCCTGCAATTCTCCCAAGCATGACACATGAGCTTAATGTAAATAGACTGAGTTTCTTAGAGCACACTGTCCATTTCCA
Organism: Aselliscus stoliczkanus; assembly: GCA_033961575.1. NCBI lineage: Eukaryota > Metazoa > Chordata > Mammalia > Chiroptera > Hipposideridae > Aselliscus > Aselliscus stoliczkanus. The sequence continues at coordinate 147,333,048 of CM066727.1, forward strand.
ACTGGCCCGGAGTAGTCAGCGATAAGCCTATTTGCCCTTTCCCCTTAGTGTCAATAATTTGCATTCTAGTGAGCTAAATATTAAGTGTAGATATGCAAATCATCACATTTGGTCACATGAAAGGGACAACTGATTGCTCTCTCTCATAGTATACTAGTATTTAATAGGCTGGCCAAATATTTATTGTTATAGTATAAAATAGATACAACATTTCACTTGTTGAGTCTATGAAATTGCCCTTAAAAAATATTACCAATAGTTTCCTGCCCTTAATAAAAGATATGTGGAATAAGATAATCCAAAAATTATCAGGACAAGTAAAATGTTATTGGTGTCATAACAGGTATAAGGTGGCATGGAAATTAAGGGACAAAATAAATCACATTTTATTTTGGTGACCAGAGAAGCAGCATATTTCATTTAGTTGTGTCTTAAAGGTTGTGAAGAATTTACAGATGGAAATTTAGGAAGGCATATTTTATGGAAATAACCTCATATATAGAGGTACTGATTAAATGGTTGAATTTTTATTCTCTTTAAATAAAGAGGGAATATAGTTTTACTACAGTTTTCAAAGCACTCCTATACATTTGGGGGAATTATGGAACCTTTTATGGAATGACAATATTATTGATATTCTGGGGTGGTTCAATTAAAAAAACTTGAATATTTCAAAGCAGATAATTATCTAGTGGCTTTCCAATCCAAGTCTAATCATTTCCTTTTTTTGCTGCCTATATTTAGACTCTTTAATTGTTCAATTCAAGAAGGTTAGGAGAGGAACAGAAGGATAATTTCAATTTAGTCAGTTCTGCTATTTGTTAGTTCTAGTAAATGTTCTCGTGTAGAAATAATGATCTTTGGTAATTGTGTATGGATAACGTTAAGAGGCAGAACACTGCATCTGACAGCAGAATGTTGCATCTGTTGCGGTTTCTGGGACTAAAAGATGATATTCTGCATCAAAAATAGCTTTATGTGAGCTCCCTAGGTTAAAGAGTACATATACACATCTGTGTATTTTAATTATCCATCCTGCAAGCGTCCTGCTTCAGTGTGGATAAATGCGAGTTATTTTTAAATCCATATTTACGTTCCCTAAACAGACGGCTCTTTGAAAGAAAAAAATTAGCAGTGCTCCTAAGCATTCTTAAGAAGTTTACTTTGGTTCTCTAAATAAAACTTTAAAGTTTCCCTGATGTTTTCACTTTAACTGTTGGCTGTTGGCAATTTGATCACAGGTTCAAAGTGTTTTCCAAGAGCACATGTTCTGTACCAATTGACTGAATATTCAGAATCCTTTACTGCTTTAGGCCAAACTGAAATTCTTTACTGAAGGACATCAAACACATGAAGAGGCAGCCTGCATTTATAGAAAAGAGACTATTTTAAAGGTGCCACTTTCCCAAACTGTATCTATTAAATTGGTAAAATATTAAATCTATGTTCTAGTAGAGTTATTAATATCACTTGATAAATTGACATTAAATTTTACGTTAAAGACCAAGTTGCCAAAATTAGCCAAGACATTTAGGAAGAAAGATGAAAAGGAAAAAAAAAGGAGAAAGGGTTTGCCCTACAAAATATACTTATTCTATTATAGATACTTAAAAAGCACGTGTTATTGACACAGTGATAGAAAAATCAACAAATGCAACAGAATAAAAACCCAGAAGCAAATCATACCTATTTGTAATTTTATCAGGTGACAGAGGGGATGTAGCAAGGTAAATTTTAGGAGGGAATTATTCAACAAATGAAATCGAATTAATAATTCTCTATAGGAAAGAAAAAGAAAATAAATCTCTGCCTCACATTTTTGTGATCTTTTGCCATCACAAAAATCAACTCCACATGGATTAGTAGCTTACATTTCAAAGGCAGAAATTTAAAACTTTAAGAAGAAAGAATATTAGTATATTTTTCACCTTGTAGTATGGAACCATTTCTTAAATAGGACACATAAATGAGAACAACAAAATAACCTAATTAATCCATTTTACTTCACTAAAATGAAAATCTTTTTTTTTGGCGTTTACAAAATCCATTTTTAATAGATGCACAAAGGAATGCATGTTATACATGGAGGGAGGCTGCAAGCTATTGAGAAGTGAGAGACGTTGTTTAAAGGGGGGGCATTTCCAAAGGAAGGCCAGAAAAACCCAGCAAGAAAGAGTTCTGTTTCCTTTCACATTTTGTGTGGCCACCTGACTTACTTCTCTGAAGCCCTATAAAGGAGAGCACATTTCATATATAATAAATATGTATTAGGCAAAATATTTATCATTTGGTATTTTAAAAGAATAATGATATATTTTTATTACACACAAAAAAATGTTTCCTCTTGAACCACTTCTAAGATTTCTTAAGAAATATGGGTAGACTCCAGTATTGGGGGTAGGGGCACTGTGATTTAAATCAGATAAATCAAATACTCTCCTGTAAGTGACTCGCTGGGTAATTGTAGTTACTCACATATACTTCCACAGAAAAGTTCCTTCAGGGATCATGTCTACGTGATAACCGCTGTCTCCATCAGTGGATTCACTGACATGAAAGTGAGCGTTCCTAGTTCCCTTCACTCCCCTGCATGACAGAGCAGTGAAAGGGAGCTCCGGCACCGATTTCCAGGTCAGTCCTGCTCAGAAGGGGCGCCCTGGAAAGACGGGGCTGCCCAAGGTCTGGTGCAGGGGCAGTGTGGACAGCTGCTGTGGACAGGCAGACCACAGCCAGAGGTCGGAGGCTCTGAAGCTTGCTTGGGGTTTGTGGGGAGCACGAAATGATGCGTGCTGCGACAACACAAACATGAGGGGCTCTCGGCGTGCAGTCCACGAGGGAGACAGAGTTTTGCGATGCTCACAGGTGTAAACTAGGATGGGGACACCATACTGGGGATGGGGTGGGGGGGAGGCCTAACAGAACACAAGAGTGTGAAAGTGGACAAAATACATGAATGAGACACTTATAAATATCAAGGTCACTTAAAGTGAAAAAGCAATGTGAAAAAAACCCTCCACCAAAAACAACAACAACAACTAAAACATTACCAGAAAATTGGGCAAAAGATGAACAGGCAGTTCACAGAAGAGCGAACTATTATATATGACCAATAAACATAAAAAGGCGTATGCCACATTATCAATATTAATCAGGGACATGCAAATTGAGTCCTTGCTGTGTTCATTTTATAAACATTGATTGTAAAAGCTTGAATCTGAAGATTTAGAATAGATATACATCTGTGACAAACTCTTCCATATTTATAATGGACTATCAGTTACTCCAACCACTTTAGAAAACAATTTGGAATTATAAAATGTACCATGTCCATACTCTGCAAGCATCAGTTCCATAACTATACATATGCTTAAGAGAAACTCTTGTATGCATTCCAGGAAACTTGGATAAAAATGTTCCTGGTACCACTGTTCAGTGACAAACAAATGGAAAAAAATCCAAACATTCATCAACAATAGAATGGATAAATAACTCATGTCATATTCACAAATTGGAATACTTAAAAGATCTAAAAATGAACTACAAGAAAAATAACATATGAGTGCATATAATTAAATAATTTTGATAAATTATTTCTTATATATATAAAATATAATTATTAAAGAAAGTATATGATAAATACAACATTTAAAATATTGGTTACCTGGTTAGTGGGAGGGGAGCAGACAGGGTTCAGAGGATATAAGCTAGAGAAAAAGCATATGTGGGGATGTAAGATATTAGAAATATTTTAGATGTTGGGATGGATTCTAAATTCATACTTGCTCATTATATTATTAAATACATAAATAAAATAGAAAGGCCATACATGGATGAATAATCATCATGTGTCATGAATCCAGGCCATGATTAAATTAATTCATGCCTCTGAGGTTCAGGAGAAAAATTATTCATTTATAGTTTATAGAATTCATAAAAAAAATAAATAAATAAACCTCAGGCTGAAAGAGTTCTTAAGAGTATAAAACCATGAGGATGTGGAAAAACTCACTTAGATACATTGACTTTAAATTTAAGACAATCAAAGGAAGATAACTTCTAAAAGCTTACAGAAAGTAAGAAGAGATTGCTCACAAAGAAATAACTTGTGGCTTGATTTCACAATGCTTAAGCGCAATATGGAATCCAAGAAGATGAAGAAATTTTTAAGCATTAATAAAAAGTAAAAACTTTAAACTTAGAATGTTTATCAAGTCAAAAAGTCATCCAATTATGAGGACACAATAAAAATAATCTCAGACATACATTACAAGGAAATGTGTCATTTAAGAACCTACATTGGCAATACTTTTTGAGAATGTACTCACATAAAACTCGTTAAGTGAATGCTACAAGAGATCACAAATTGGAATACTTAATGAGCTCATTGTGATTAATGTTTTTGAGGGAAGTTTACTATTGCTTAAAAAATGTTAAGTCAAGGAAAAAGGAAAAGAAAGCAGAAAATAGGTGATCACAGGAGCATGAGGGTGTATTAAATAAAGTACCTGCCTTTTTTGGGGAAGATACTATCTGGAAGAAAGATTTTTAAAATGCAATAAAAGAAATGCCATATTGAAACATAAAATAAGAAAGCAAATATTAGCCAACAATTATTACTATAACGCCCATTACAATAAATAAAATGGATGCAACTCACCAAATAAAAGATAGGTGATTAGACTGGATAAAGAAACTGATGCAAAAATATGGAATTTTTAAGAAATAGAGTTAAAACAGAGAGAAAAGCTTGACATGACTGTGGGGTCAAGGAAGCATTTTGAACTTGTTAATCTTTTTTTTTTTGATAATATAAGTCATTTGAGAAAGGCAGTTTATAGGTACAAGAAAGGAAACAGTAGAGAAAGATTTGATGTTCGAGAGGGAGGGTAAAATCAACTAAGCAAAGTTTTAGAGGTGATAAGAAATGATGTAAAGAAAGATAAGCCTTAAGGGGGCCAGTATACTCTTTCTTCTGTGGTGCAAAGAGGGATGTTGGATACGGGAATGAAATTATTTTGAGATGGTAAAGAAAGCACTTTTCCTCACAGATCTGTGAATTCTGTTGATGGAAAAGTCAAAATAATCTACTAACTCAAGAGGATGATAGGAGAATTGCAATTTATAGTCCAAATATTATCATTTGGAAAATAAACTGTAAGAATACTATAAATATTTAATAAAAGGTGAATAAATGGCAACTGAATTAGATGAGTTTATAGAGAACCGCCAGAAGTTTGTGATTGTCTCAAGTGCTGTTCCAAGGCCTGAGGGTGGGGAATGCTAGTGCTGGAGTTTCTAAGCTACAGTTGCTTAAAGCCGGATTGAGGTAGGGAGAGAGGATGGTGGTAGAGGGAAAGGATGAGGTGCAAGGTTTTCTAAAGTAGGTACTGCCACTGACTGTGGGGTCTAGACAAGGGAGAAAAGCAAATAAACCCAGAGGGGCTACTGAGCCAGGAAACAGATAGGGACTGAGGATATGAAAGTTTAATGAGGCCAATGAGTAAGTTTAAAAATAGTAATTAAGTCAGAGAAGGAAGAACGAAGTTGAGGGAAGATGGAAGTTTCACAGAGCTCAGGGCTGGCCGAATGGCGCGTTGGTTAAGAGCTGGCTTAGGACGCCAGCAGCCCCGGTTTGGATCACATATAGAGGCATACTGTTCTCTATAGCTAAGGTGGTGAACAATAGCTCCACCTGGTTGCCTCTATAGCTAAGATGGCTGGCGACAGTGTGGGCTACAGCCCCTGCTGCAGTGGGCTGCCATAGGCTACAGTGAGTGGCTGGCAGCCAGCCGCCATGAGCAGCTGTCCAGAGGCCGCAGACCAATCTGCCTCACCTGAGAAGAGCGCAGCGATACCAACATGGGCCAGTGAAGTAATGTCTTCCACAACTAGACTGAAGTTTCACAGAGCTCTTCCAATGTGTGAACATTCCTGTTACAGGGAGTAAAGGCGGAGGGTTCTGGAATTTAGGAGTTAAAAATTTACAAGGCAAAGGGTTGGAAGGGTTCCTTATGAAATCAGAGGATTATGGATGAGGTGCCTTTAAAAAAGAACTTCTGGAAAAATACACACACACACACACACACACACAGAGAATCATATTTCAGGGTCCCTTATTTTTATTTGTTCTGTTTCTACTGAATTGCCTTTTAAATGTCAGAGTGACTTGTTACCTACACTTCAAACTGTGGTTCCTGTGTGAGGGTTAACTCATTACACTTACAACTGCTTGATGTGCTTGATTTAAATTCCCCAGAGTCAAAATGAAGATATCGGTTTAAGAAGGTGGCATTTGAAAGCAGCATAAACTGTGAAGAGGCGTGCATTCAGTGTGGAAGTAGGTCTGCTTGTCTTTTATCTTGAAGGTAATTAGAGTTCCCCAAAGACAGAAAATCAATGCATTCTAAATGAGAATAATTTAGTTGTTATTGCATTGAGTAAGCATAAAACCACCAAAAGAATCTTTAGAACTGTATATATTTTCATCATCTTAAAATAATGCTGATAGCACTGTCAAATTACACGTGTTGACTTATGTTAAAAATGCTAACAAGACAGATGATGACACATAATATGTGCACAGTTTCTGTTAGTACCTTAATGCTCCGTAGGTCTTTTACATGGAGATCTTTTCCCTTATAACATTACAGAGCTTCAAGATTCACTTTAGAAGGAAGGCTACAAAATTTTATTATGGCCTGTCCACCGACAGGGACGGTCAGACACAACTGTTGAAGGGCATGGACGAATGCTCTGTGAGAGGGCATCTTTAAGAACCGACACATCGGGCATAGAACCAGCATAGCACCTTCTGACCAGGATATAGGAGTATCTCTGCAGTCAGAAATAAAGTCAAATTTAATATTTTCTAAAATGATGGACAATGATTTCATCTTCTAGCAAGCTTTCTATTATATGTGTACTTTAAACTCTGAAGTCAAACTCCTCTGGATAAATATAATGTATTTCTTAAGAACAGCTCAAGGCTTAATCAACAATATACAAATAGAATGTATTTTTAAGCATATCACAATGCATGTTATCATTTATAGCCCGCTCCCAGTTTTTCTTCATTCTCTGTTCCCTTATTCGCTAAATATTTATACAGACAACTAATGTGGTAGGACTTGTGACAATTATGGGGATCATGGTCTCTGCCTTCAGGGATCATAGCCTCTAGTGAGAAAGACATCATTAATGAGCAAACAAATAAATGAATGAATAATTTAAAATTATAGCAAGGGGTATGAAGAAATCAAATAAGATTTTCTTTAAAAATAAACACAATATGGGAGCCCTAATTTAGATAGAAAGTCAGGAATAGATCTCTGAGTAAGATATAATTTGATATTTAAAAAAAACAAAAGTAAATGTTAGTCATTTGGAAATACAGAGGAAAGTGTTGGAGGAGGTTGAGGTGGTAATTGGTGGTTCAGGAAGGAAGATCGGCATGTGTAAAGGTTGTCTGGTGAGGGTACACAGAATTAGCTTAAGGAAAGGATGAACAGCAAGGAATATAGAACACAGTAGATTATGAGGCGGTAAAGCTAGAGAATGCAAGTAAATTTTAGCAAGCTAAGCACCCTAGTACATGGATCTTTCCCACATATGAAACTCATTCTCTGGAGGTCACAGCTTATACACTAATATGATATCCAACAAGTTCCTTCTGCTTTTGTAGGCTGCCCCTCCTCTGTGCAATCCCTATCATAGAAACGGGTGCGTAAGTACAGTAGTCTCCTTGGTTATTAGTAAACATCCTAATAAAAACTAATGGCACTAATTGATAACCTTCATGACAAATCACAAGAATATTTTCCTTTTTAAAATAATGTGAAACCCCTCTGAACTTTTTTTTTTTTTTTAAGATTTTATTGGGGACTTGGGGGAGGGGAACAGCGTTGGGGAACTGGGGAAGGGGAACAGACAAGTTGCTGTTCTTCAGTCTAATTGTGGAGGTCATTGCTTCACTGGCCCATGTTGGTATCATCATTGCTCTCTTCTCAGGTAAGGCAGATAGGTCGCCGGCCTCTGGACAGCTGCTCACAGAAGCTCTTGGCAGCTCACTCTTGCTGCCAGCCACTCACTGTAGCCTATGGCAGCCCATTGCAGCAGGGGCTGCTGGTATGCCATCCTGGGCTCTCACAGCAGCCCAGCTCCAGGTGGAACTGTTGTTCACCATCTTAGCTGTAGAGGGCAGTGTCACTGGCCCTCATATGTGGGATCCAAACCAGGGCCGCCGGCATCCCAAGTCAGCTCTCAACCAATATGCCACTTGGCTGGCCCCCCTCTGAACTTTTTGATGGAGTGTGTATGGATGCATGTAGTGGGTTTCAGAAAGAGAAAATGTGTAACTCTCAAAACAAAAGTCATTAATATTGCTCAACACATTACATCCCTATGATTGCTTTATTATTATTTACTACTTAACGTAATGGAACCTATTTTGGAATTAAAAAATGGTAACGTTTTCAAACATTGATGAAAAAGTTTGGCCATGATTATGGAAAGCAATTTGGAAAAATATTCAGGTATTTAGATAAAAGAAGAAAATATGATTTAAAAATCAAACTGATTATCACGACTTAACCCCTCTAAAGGGATAAAATGTTTCACATCAAAGGGAAAACAAACCTCTATACCACTCCCTTTTATTCAGAGACTGACAAGGGCTAGAGAAAAGAAAAAAGTGAAACATCAAAGCTTCTGCCAGCCTTTCCATACAACTGAAAGGAAAGGATGAGCATAAATAGCCCATTGTTTCAGCAAAGGCATTGATTCTCTGGGTATGCAAAATTATGCCTGGAGTCTTGCCAAGCATAATTTGGAGAACTGAATTGTTCTACATAATAAAGTGATTTAAGTAGTTGTGAGGCAACCAAAGGGTGGGGATCAACAAAAAGTGGGTTCTTATCAAAGAGTCTTGAGAGAAAAAGGGGATGAACAACTCTACAATAGGAAATCACTCTTTTCCTGAAATTTTTTTACTGAATACTCTTCCCACAAGTGTTTTCTGAAGTTCATTTTAGTGTGTGTGTGTGTGTGTGTGTGTGTGTGTGTGTAGACCTTATAAAGAAAATGAATCCTATGTTCATGTAAATGAAGAATAGAGGGAAGATGAAGATGACAGCCAAGAACAGTGAGATACACGTAAAATGGAGAGTTCAGAAATAAGAAAAACTCAGGAGAAAAATTAATTCTAAAAATGGAAGGCCCATGGACATTAACAGAAACCATGGGGAGGGCCTATTGCAACAGAATATGGTTTGGGACAATCAAATGTCTTTTTCTTTCTTAATTTCAAAAAAAAGAGTGACAGCTGAGTTTCATTAATCAATAAACAATACAAACTCTGAAGCTAGAATTAAAATATCCCTCTGGTCAAAATTAGGGCTATCTTAAGAATAAATCATCTAATAATCATAGCATTACTTGCCCTCAAAAATATTTCTCTTCCTGGGCTGGCCAAGTGGCGCCTTGATTGGAGTTGGCTTTGGACACCAGCTCTGAGCAGCAGGGCCCTGGTTCAGATCCCACATCGAGGGCCAGTGATGCTGCGCCCTCTACAGCTAAGAGGACCGTAGCTCAACCTGGAGTTGGGCTGCCGTGAGTCACCCGATACAGCAGAGGCTGCAGTGGGGCTGGGCGGCCTCTCGTGTCAGCTTTCGTGAGCTACCATGAGGCAAGCAACTGCCTCAGCTGGGAAGAGCGCAATGATAATACCAACATGGGCAAGTGAAGCGACCTCCTCCACAACTAGACTGAAGAACAAAAGGACAGCAACTTGTCTGTTCCCCTTCCCCAATTCCCCAATAAAAACTTTAAAAAAAATATTTCTCTTCCTTTTGAAATATTCCTCTCAGAGATAATAGCTTAGATATACCTTTGTTTCACAAAGCTAAACAAAGTCTTACTATATGATCTGGCAATTGTGCTCCTAGGTATTTATCCAAATGAGTTGAAAACATGTCTACACAGAAACCTGCACATGACTATTTACCACAAGTTTATTTATAATAGCCCATGATTGGCTTTTTAAAATGGTGGGTAGTTAAGTTCTTACAGCTAGACTAACAATAAAATTGACATAAGACCAGATTAATAATAAACAAATTTAAAAATAAACAAATTTAATGTGTGTGCATGGGAGAATCATGAATGATGCTCAAATGATGAACCAGCCAGGGTCTTATGCTTTTAAGACAAAGAAACAACAAATTTGTGAGGAATTGACAGGACAAAAAAAAAGTCAGTACTCTTTAGAAAGAAATCTGAGGCAGATTTGGGTATTCATTTGTGAGGTCTCTAAACACAGTTTGGGCTTGGATATTAAATTAGAAAAGAGGCAACAAGGTTTGCTCATACAAGCTCTTCAGCTCTGAATTCCTTAACTCTAGAGATAAAGGTGTCTGAAGGTGTAGAGAGGTCACCTTTTATGTGGGAGATTTGGCTCCTGCTTTCAGGGACAATAGAGAAAGAGGTTCCTGTTGGTGAACAGAACAGAAGGGAAACAGAAAGAGTGTTCTTGCATTGGTAATTTCTTAAATTACTTTCATTCATAATAATCCAAATACCAGTGTAGGGTATCTTAAGGCAGCCTGCCCTGGGCCTGACAGTATTTTCTCTGCTCTTACTTAAATTCCTTCTTATTATAGATACAATCATGAAAATTTTAAGAATTAAATGAGGGCAAGTAGAATAGTAAGACTTATATAGTAAGACTTGATACATACATTCAAAGCATAGAAGAGGAAATGAGTTCTCAGACGGAGTAAACAAAAAGAAAAAGTGAATCTGTTAGCTATTAGCTATTATCTTTCTGCTTCAATATTTTCCACTCTTTGAACTAAATGCATGATTAGTTGACTATAAATTGTTGGACATTATTTTCAATTGAGCATTTCTCTTCCCTTCCAGGTTCTCAACAACCAAGAATAATTATAAGAAGAAAAAAAAATGGGGATCAAAATATCAGTTCTATAATAGTATAAAAAGCATAAAAGGTAAATTAGAAAACATAGTGTACTTGAAGCCAAAACAACCAATCTTCTTACTTTCTTGCCCCTGGTTAAAGATAACCCTCCTCCACTAAGTGCCTGCATCACCCATTCAGATACTCAAGAAGAGGTGAGAACACAGAACGCAGAGACTTTCATTCTCTTTGCCTAGAGAGTTGCTGTATCAGTCATGTGAAATTAGGGTACTGAAAATTGTCACTATACTTTTAAGGGCCTTCCTTCTTGTTGATTTTTAAATAAAAACCAGGATTGAAGGATTGAGCCCTTCAATGGAAGCATTTCCCCACTTAAATTAATTGAAGCTGTTTTACTAGGCTAAAATCTACACACATAATATCTTCTGTGATTTAATTGGACAGTAATAAAAGGGCCTGAGTCTAGCAATCAGTACATGTGGAAACCTTACAAATATTTGGTGTGTGCATACTTAATTATCCTACTCAAGTGAATTGAAACATCTGTTTAAGTAAAGCTAACTGCTTCCTAGGGAGCAGGTGGGTAGCAATTTTAAGTGGCTAACTCAAACTTGTCATTTTGTCACTTAGTTGTGAAAATAGACACTAGCTAGTTATCTAAACAACAGTTCACCAAATCAGATATGTTATTTCCAATGCATCTGCTACAAGGAATTTATTCCTTAATGTTAAGTTAAAAGCCTTAGGTCTTTTTAACACTGCATGCTTCACCAATGAAATTATATTGAATATTGTATGTTATTATCCATGAAATCCTATTGTTGTGACTATTTCAAATGTCATTCTTGGTTTCATCAGTTATTTTTTGAAATTATATTAGGTGTTGGAACACTTTTAGTTTATATGAGGAAAAAATATTAATATTTAAGTGGTACTTTACTTCAGTATTCTAATAGTACTTTGTTTGAGGTATTCTAGCTGTATGTCCTAGTCTGTTCTCTAATTATTATAAAATGAATATCAAAATCAAACTGGACAAGATCAGACTAAAATTTCGGCCATGACGAAAATAATTTTAGGTGGCAATATAGCAACAGATAAAAATTAAATATGGATTAAAATACTTTCAAGATTTTGATTGTCAATATAAATGATAAAAATATCATAAAAAACAAAATGAATTATCTGCTAATCTGACATCCCAGGCAGTTACTAAGTGACTAATGGGCATGTCCTGTATACAGCATGGACAGGCTGGACAAAGGGATGATTCACGTCCTGGGTGGCACGAAGCAGGATGGCATGAGATTTTATCATGCTACTCAGAACGGCACAAAATGTAAAACTTATGAAAAGTTTATTTATGGAATTTTCAATTTAATATTTTCAGAGCCTGGCTGACTGCAAGTAACTAAAACCATGGAAAGCAAAATCATGGATAAGAAAGGACTATTGTATATAAGTGTCCTACAGTATCAACAGCTTCATGTCTACTCAATGTACTCATCAGTGCAGATACATAAATTTATAATGTTTTTCAATCTATCTAGCTTTAGTTTTTAATTTCTTGAAATGTGGAGGATATTGTATGCATCTGGCAATGGCAACTACTATTTGAGGTTGAAAGTTTTTAAAATAATTACATATTTTGATTAAAGTTGTATTTATTATCCTATTTAATCAACTCTTTGAAAAACCAGTTTTCTTAAAGAGCCCTGTTATAAAATATGGATTTATTACTTTTCTAAAATAGCCATAATTACTAATTTAATAATTTAATAAAATACTTTCCTATGCATAACTAAAGACATGTCTCATTTGTGTATGTCTCATTGTGTTCTTTGAGGTAAGTGCACTTTCAGGAGATTGTTTATTTTTAAAGCATTGGCCAGAAATCTCTGAATATCTTTGTTTGATATCCACTAAACCAAGAGGAGATAAAACTAAATGACTATTTTTGAAGCTACATAAAGAAAACCAAAAGTGTCACAGGTAAACCAAGATTGTCAGAAATCCTTTGTATTTAAGAGCACTTGTAACGGTTCACAGTCAATGTTGATACATGAACCTTAGAGAGTTTCCAAAAAATGTATTTATTAAAATTGATAAGTATTTATAGCATGTTCCCAGCATCCAAGTTATCCCCATACATATATTCCCTAAATCTTAGTACACTAAATCTAATTTTCTCACCCCTATTCAGAACATCATTGTTTTTTGTTTACTGAATTTTGAAATAATTTCTTCTTTTGCTTTCTGTTTTTCTCCCTGTTATCTTTGATAATGACGATGATTCAAGAAAATAGTTTTTCTTTTAAAAAATCTCTATGTGAAAAGAGTTATTAAATTTTGCCAATCACTGGTATATGATATGCTAGAGAAATGCCAACATCATTTCATTATAAAAAATTTGACAAATATTGATAGACAGCCATGCAAAGGGCAAGCTCACATGAATTTTTATTTAAGTTACCAATTATCATTTTTAAAGGGCAATTCAGTGCCTGAAAAGAGAAATTAAATTTTTCTCGTTTGCAACTGCTTCTGTAACGATGCTTGTTAAGTAACATCCATACTTCCAGGAAGAAAAAACAAAACATGAGGTAATTATTTTTCTTCACATTTTAAAAATTCTGAGGCACATATTTAACTATATCTCATGGCCAATGAAGAGTGGTAGGTTTTAAATAGTATTCGATTAAATAATATAATTGACCATAATGGTGAAATTAATAATCTATCCTTAAAAACATTGATGTATAGATAATGTATTATAGAACTGTAAACCTATGTAGTTTTGTTGACCTCTGTCACCCCAATAAATTTTAATAAAATAAATAAAACCAATATGTATATACAAAACAGAATTGTTTGTTGGTGTTCTAAAGTTCACCTCTTCCAGTTTCCTGACTATTATCATGGCTTCCAGGAATTTTCCTCAACATCGGGGAATCCTTTGTAACAATGACCCGCAACTCCTAAATATAACTGATTCTCAGTTTGTTTGTTTTTTTTTAAAGATTTTCTTGGGGAATTGGGGGAGGGGAACAGCATTGGGGAACTGGGGAAGGGGAACAGACAAGTTGCTGTCCTTTTGTTCTTCAGTCTAGTTGTGGAGGACATTGCTTCACTGGCCCACGTTGGTATTATTATTGTGCTCTTCCCGGGTGAGGCAGACCGGTCACCGGGCTCTGGACAGCATCTTACAGCAGCTCATGGCAGCTCACACCGGCTGCTCACGCTGGCTGCTGGCCACTCACTGTAGCCTGTGGCAGCCCACTGTAGCAGGGGCTGCAGCTATGCCATCCCGGGGACTCACAGCAGCCCAGCTCCAGGTGGACCTGTTGTTCACCATCTTAGCTGTAGAGGGCAGTGTCACTGGCCCTCATATGTGGGATCCAAACCGGGGCCGCTGGCATCCCAAGCCAGCTCTTAACCAATGCGCCACTCAGCCGGCCCTGTTTCTCAGTCTTTGTGTTCAGAAAATTCCAATGTGGAGTAGAGGTTTGATCACTGCACTGTATACCTGAAGCAGAGGTTGTATACCAACTGTAATTGAATATATATAGATAGTCACGGGATGTAGATTATACTGTGGAAGAGAGTCAGAGGAAGAGGAATAGATATATATGATATGGGGGGGAGGAGTGGGGTGGCGAATTGGGGGTGGGGAGTTGTCACTTTGAGGGGTAAAATGTATAACTATTGCACTGTGTTGTACACCTGAAACTAATTAAAAATAAATTAATTAATTAAAAAAAAAAGAAAATTTCAATGAACGGACCTCATCTTTCTTGATCAGAGCCTCACAAATCAGTTAACTGGGCAGTCTATGGATGGTCACCCCTGTGTCAGGGGCCACTCCTGCTCCAGTTAACCCCTGGTGTGGGGTCTTGCGATAGAAAGCATACCTGCTGCCGTTCAGAAAACTCTGATAAGGGCTTTTTTCTCTGAGGGACTTCGGTCATGTAACCATGTAAACAATGCCGATTGCATTTCTTTGCCAGGCAATGCTATGTAGTGAAACAGATTGGGTTGTTGATTATAGCAGTCCCTGCACATTTGATACTGAGCTTTCTGACCTTCAGCAAGGTACTTACACTCTGAGCCTTAGTTTGCTTATCTATAATAAAATCTGACTTTAGGCAAGTTACTTAACTTTTCTATACCATAATTTCTTCACAAGTAAAGGAAGACACTATCAGTATCTACCACATATTTTAGGAACTAATTGATTTATATATAGTACGTAGATTAGGGTTTAGCATATATGGAACCTTCTAGCAAATGTAGTTACACACATCCTTATTAGGAGAGAACATTTCTTAGCCAGTGTTCTGGGTTCCAAGAGCTCTCCCTTGGGAAGCGCTGAAGGTACAGCATTGCTTGAGGCTGGGTAGAAAAAGTCTAATGCAAGGTTCATTTTCAGGAAGTTTTAAAATTGTGCCTCACCCACCAAGAGCCTTTCCTACAGAGCTAAGGGGATAGTATTTGCTCTCTATTTGCTTCACTCCTGTCTTACCAAGTGAGCTCCTATGGGCAAGTGGGATGTATTTTCTGGGTCCCCTTAAAAATACACAAAAATATATTTTTGATTACAAGTAAATAGTTTGGTATATTGTAGTACAGCAAAGGTTCTTTGAGTTAGGCAGATTTTCAGTTCTTCGAGTTATGCAAATCTTTGTGTGTTTGTGTTTATCTGAAAGAAAATCTCATTTTATTTTGTCTATTTCTATCTAGTCTGTACATATGTTTATACATGTCTATATATATAGTGAGTGTGTGTGTGTGTGTGTGTGTTTTCCTAGACTAGTGTATACATCTGGACAGCTATGGAGACATTTTTTTTGTCTTTCATAACATTTCTGCAAGCTTGGTTATTGTTGTGGTTTCAGAAGTTGGACTAACCAGGTTAGATAGCTCACACTTTCCAATTAAAACCACTGTATTTGTATTCAGTAAACATATAATGAAAATAATGACCAGTCAATATCTATTACAGCCCTTTCAAGGAAAGAACAGACTCTTGAATGCATCTTAGTTTAGAGGAGCCATTAACAAGCCCTTTGGGGAATAATGCAGGTGGGAAGACCTCATGTGGATGTGTGGAGAAAGCTGAATTTGAACTATAAATCAAATCTTCATTCATTGATTTTTATTGTTTCCAAGATGTTTAATCTTCATTTTTGATCTTCAGTAGACAGAATCTGCTAATACTGTCTGTAGGTCAGTGGAGGAGAGACGTTCACTAAGATACTGTGCTCAGCTCTCATGATAAAAGTTGAAGATGACAAAGCTGGTTGGCAGTATATGTTTCTAAACAGAACTGCTTTATTGTCAGTGTGTTACCTGCTTCATTCTAAATTTTTTTCCCTCCAGCGATAAACACTTAAACTACCTAAGAGGGATTTATGACATAAAAAAACAAGTGTATCCACATTTTTGTCATGTGTATTAGTCTCCTTGGTGCGTACTCCTTTGGAGAGTAGAAGAGGTAGTTATTTGGGCTTTAAGGAAGGAAATGAAAACATAACTTTCTTGTATATGTGTCTTTGGGGTCTATATAGGACTCAAGTCACAGTTCAGACAACTCAATACACTTATCTACCCATTTAACAGCATCTACAGAAAAAAAATTAGTAAATTTTACCACTCAATATTGTAAAATGGTCTAAAATTCTCCAACAACAGTAACTCACTAAAGAAAGGCCATTCTTTCACTCTCCAAATTACATCTTTCTCAAGTGACCTTTTCTACTTTTCTTTCTCTCTGTAAAAATCCCTTTGAAAATAACAGAACTATATAGTAACTCTTTAAGAAAACTCTTTAAGATCTATCTTTTTCTGACCACACCAGCCTGCAGAGAGATAAGGGGACACAAAACCATGATATTCCTAGATTTTCCCTATCTTCTATTATTAAAACCAGTTTTCTTTAAATTCTTCCAAATAGTTGAGATTTCCCAATTGACTATGCCACACATCAAACCCGCTAGGCTACCATTTTGGCTAGGCCGCCATTTTAGCTAGGCCGCCATTTTGGCTAGGCCGCCATTTTGGCTAGGCCGCACACTTTTTTGTTGTTTCTGTTCTGGTTATCTTCCATCCTAAATGAGAAAAACAGGCTATCAAGAAGTAGTAGCCTTCCTCAAAAATAGTGCAGAGCTAGGATTTGAAAACTTCTAAATCCTTGTTGCTTCCACTAAGTCTTTTATTAATCACATCTGTGACATTTTTGTGTCCAAATACTAAATCTGAATGCAATCCACAACTGCATCATTGTTACTGTGTAAAGATACTAAAATTTTATGACCACACATTTCATAACACAGCTCCAGAGAAAGCATTAGAGTGAAAAGCAGCAAGTATCTTGTAGAGCAAACATCCAGGAGGGTATGTCAACAGTAATGTAAACAGACAGCCAATGGTGTGCATAATAATAAAAACATACATTTCCACACCTAACTGGCAATCTACATTGAGCACGGCCTAAAGGAATACAATAAAAATTTAAAATATTAACCTGTGTGTTCTCTCACTTCCTTATATAACTTGAGCCTACCTTCAGGCAGTCAGAAGTATTTGTATTGCTTTGAGAAGAAAGAGAACTGTTAGACAAAGAGAGAGAAAAACCATTGTTATTCAAAATTTTGACATATAAAGTAAGCTGTTTAGAATCAAAAGGGAAAGTCTTGTAGATAATAAAACATGGGGACTATAGGAAGGGTCCATGTTGACTGACTACCTCTGCCCCACACCAAGCAAATGACAGCAGAGTCTTGGAGTTCTTTATTCTTTCAGCTAAAGTGCAAGGAAGGATTACAGAAAGAAGGGACATAAGAAAGGAATCCTTTTAATTTGTGTATGAAACTTAGGCTCATCCCCAAGTGGCCCATTAATAAAACTCAACAAAATCAAAAGAGCAAAAGCTTTGAGAACAGAACTGTGGTATGGAATATTACCCAGTTTTCAAATTGGGCTCCCTGGTCTGACAAGAAAGGCAGACCAGAGCAGCACTGCTTTGCAACATAATTTGCCATTTGAACTATAGTTCACAAAGCAGAGATGGATGTACATTCTGAAACTAAATACTGCCATCTCAAATGAAAGATTTGAATAGCAACCAAAAGCACAGAGTGTAGTATTCAAAATATTCAAGAAACAATCCAAAATTACCACGAACCACAAGAATCTCAAGTCAAATGAGAAAAGATAAGAGATAACAATGCTGAGAAAACAAAGATAAAATTATCTACCAAGAATTTTAAAGCAGATATTATAAAAATGCTCTACTAAACAATCATAAATACTCTGAAAACCAACAGAAAAATTGTCTCAGCAAAAAAACAGAAGATAAAAAGAAAAGCTAAATCGAGATTTTATAAGTAAAAAATAACTGAAAATGTAACACATTGTATGGGCTCAATAGCCCATATATGAAGAATATATAAAGGAGTCTCAAAACTTAAGAGTAAAAACACAAGCAATCTAATTAAAAAACAGGCACCCTTAATTAGACACGTCCCCAAACAGAATATACAAAGGGGATAAGTACATGAAAAAAATGTGTAACATCATTAACCATTAATTAGATGCAACTTAAAACCACAATTGGATATCACTTTACAGCTATTAGAATTGCTAAGACATGGAATGCTGACTGTCACAAGTGCTGGTGAAGATTGGGGAGCTGCTGGATCTCTTATACATTGCTTGTGGAATGTAAAATGGTACAAATACTCTGGAAAGCATTTTGGCAGCCTCTTATAAAGTTAAACACAAACTTATAAAATGACACAGAAATCTCGCTCCTGAGAATGTAACTTAGAAAAGTAAGAACTTATATTCATGGAAATACCTGTACATGAATGCATGAATATAACAGCCCTATTTACAGTAATAGTCAAAAATGGCAAACAACCCAAATGTGCTTCAATGAGTAAATGGATAAACAATCCATGTACATTATTTGAACAGAATACTACTCAACAATAAAAAGAAACATACTATTGATACCTGCTACAACTTGGATGAATTACAAGGGAATTATGCTGAGTGTAAAAAGCCAATCTCAAAAGAATACATACGGAATAACTCCATCTGTATAACATTCTGAAAAAAACAAAATTGTAATGATGGGGACCAGATCAGTAGTGTCACGAAGGAACCTCTCTGGGGTGATGGGACATTTTTTATTCTAATTATGGTAGTGGCTATATGAATATGTATGTATGATAAAATTTCTTAGAACTATACACACAGAAAAGACTGCACGTAAGAAAACTAATGAAATATCAATATGGTCTACTGTTAATAGTATTTGTACACTACTATTAACTTCTTGATTTTGTTTATCATACTATGGTTATATATATTATTATCAGTGGAGGAAACTAGATGAAGGGTAAATGGGAACTCTGGAGTTTTTGCACCTCCTTTCTGAGCCTAATGTTATTTTAAAATATAATTTTTTTAAAAAAAAACATCTAATTCTCATAAATAGTGAGCTTGTGTCAGAGAATTATTTATTAATGATGGAACCATCAATATGACAAAGATGGTTCAAGAGTCTATGAGAGACAGATGTTTATATAGTTGGTTAGAGAATGGGCCGGCCGAGTGGCGCGGTGGTTAAGAGCTGGCTTGGGACGCCAGCGGCCCGGGTTCTGGATCCGTCGTATGAGGGCCAGTGACACTGCCCTCTAAAAAAAAAAAAAAGAATGGATGCTGCAAATAGATTACTATTCTAAATTAGATGCAAAACCATTTAAAAGGCAATGAAGCTATATAACATGTGGGTATATATATATATTTACATTTGCATCTTTACTGGGCAAAAATCAATTGTAATTTCTCATTTTTCCAAGATAATATCTAATTTTGCAGGCCCCGGTCCTTAATCAATACATAACAGTAAGTCAAACAAAGTTACAAGTCCCTAAACAGTCAGATGGCAGAATTGTCAGACAATGCTTTAATATGACATTGAAAAGACATAGTTATTTTGCGATCTTATTTCCAAGTTTTGAAAAAAATTTCCTTACTACCTTCAGTCTTTTTGCCTTTTGGAGAAGATATGTCAGCTGGTTTCTAGTTTATGGAAAGCCTTCTATAAATTGTTGCTTGCTCCTTACTTAGACAAGGTTGATCACTCTCACCCCAAGAACACTGAATGTCCACGCACACTGGCCCTAATGGCACGTGTCACACGATACTGCGATACTCACTGACCCCTTCTCCTAAATGGGGGTGTGTTCTTTGATTCCCAAAGGAACCATGGTAGTGTGAAAGGAAAAGCCCCAACACTAGTACTTAGGTGGAAGTAGGCCATAGGAAAAGCCACCTATATTAACCTATAATGGCCACACCTGAATATAATCCAATTTGCTTCATAACTCATTAAAAAAGCATTTCTAATCTCAGGATTTGAGACTTTAAAAATTACCTTATGTGCGTGTCAATTACATTAGTAGAAAGAAGGAATTGGAAAGTATAACAAACATCAGATTTTACAGAGAAAATTAAAATAAGCTCATAATTTTGCAACAGTGAATTTGCTTTATTGCTATAACTTCTAGAATGAAGAACATCTGAATGTTGATTGAAGACTGTGCCCCTTACCATTTGTGAATTATCCAGATGAAGGGATGCTGACGCAGGTGAAGGAGGTAGACTGCAAAATCTACTTGGCTGAAAGATAACTCTGGGATAACAGCAGAATTAGACAACAAAAGGAGCCAGCCATGGAGACTTTAGATGTGGTACACTTCTAATTAAATCAGAGAATAAACATTTCATCTTTTTCCTGTTAATTGTACAGAGTTTGATTTCTCTAGAGAAATTTAGGTCTGGTAAACAGTTTTCCCGAGTGCTTTGCATGCAGGTTCTAATGTATTGACATTGAAGGAATGATCCAATTACGATGTGATTAATTGCGGACTGCTGTTGGTCTTAGACTGATTACATTGATGCTTTATGGAGCAGAATCAGTATTCCACTCAAATATCTTCACCTAAACCGTCAACTGCTACCTAGGGATCAGAACTACACTGAGAAAATATTGCAAACAGAAGCACATATAATAATTATTCAGCTAATTCCCATTGTCACTCAAAGACATGCTGCTACTAAGCAATGGTAATTACAATTACAGCATGTGTACTGCTGTTGTCATGTTTAAAATTAATGAATATTTTATTTTCTACACACAAATAAATAGCCTGCATTTGTTGTACAGACAAATCTTCAGTGTTTCAGCTACTGAGACAAATAAAATTTACTCTCATGCAAATTTAATTACAATAAGACATGAGAAAATGAGTGACATTTCATAAATTAGAAAGAGAATTAGAAATTCAAAATGCTAATTTTTAATAAACCCAATTAACACATACTAGAATTAAATACAATCTTTGGCTTCATCAAATGATTTTTCCATTATTCTTTAGTGTGGCATTAAAATTCAAGATGTGAAGGAAAGAAAAAATTCAGAAAATATTAATTATGACAAGAAAAGAGCATGAATTCAGGTTTCTCTCCAGGGGTTACTTTTAAATCGGTGACTGATAACTACAAAAATTTCCCTTCATCTGCTGCTTCTGAGGTGCCTATCTGTGTTTTCTCAATGCTCTCTTCTACTTTATTTGTAATATCTTAGCTGGTTGGGAACCTTCTAAATCCATCCTTTCATTCCTTGTGTCATATGCTTCATTTAACCATGGTCGAGACAGGGACCAATTAAAAAAAAAAAAAGGTCTAATATTAAGGCAACAGAATAAGGAATGCTTCTATTGTTATTTAAGAAATGACTTTTGATGAATCTCTAAAAAGATTCTTGAGATAAGTATGTTTTCTAATTGTTGGGCAAAGGGTTCTATTTTTGTTTATTATATCATTCTAATTAATTGTATTGTTGAAATCTTTTTTCCTGCCCATCTATCAAATATGAGAGAAGTATAGAATACATTTGTCTTTATACTTCTGTCAATTTTGTTTAATGTTTATTCCAGTTTTTATCTACAAACCTTATAACTAACCAACTCAAGAATCATTATAACTTCCTAGGAATAGAATTTTTCCTATTAAAGGTAAAGTATCAAGAACTGCAAGTATGAAGAGTATACCCTATGTTCTCTTAATAAGACTGACCCTACTCAGGTAGGGTACAAAGTGAGAAAGGGTAAGAATTCTTTCCAGACATCCAAAAGGTCATCAGGGAGTCCCAAGAAATCAGACCTGGGCCTTGATCCTGCTAAATGCAAGAGCTGAGAGAGAATTCACAGTGCTCAAAAGAAGACTGTCAGGATCCTGGTCTCCTGCTTATAAGGTATTGCAGACATCCTTTCATGCCCACTCCCTAATATTGTACCCACAGCCTCGGCTACATTTACCCTCTTGAGACTACCAGGTGTAAACTCATTGGGTAAATGCCGAAGTGACCAATTGCTGGGCCATATGGAAATGCTGTGTTTAACATTTTGGGAACCTGAAGATTGCATTCCAAAGCAGCTGCACTATTTTACATTCCCACAATGAGGGATCTAGTTTTTGTAGTGTCTGTTTTTTTGATTATAGCCATCCTAGCAGGTACAAAGTGGTGACTGTGACTGTGGGAGTCAAATATGTTTTCATATTTATTTTTAAAGGTGTTGTGAGTTCATAAAAGCGTCATTTTTACTAGCATCTGAATTTGTTCCCTAATTAATTAAACTTGAGTGAATATATAGAGATTTTGTGTATATAAATATATTCATGTGTATAAAAAATGTGTGTGTGTGTATATATATATGTATATATATATATAAAGTGAAATACATATTAACTGTAAATTTTCCCAATTTCCATGATTATCTTTAATGCAAAGGCAATTGTGATACATTTACTTATTCCTCAGATTAATATACTAAATAACAGGGTAACATCTTCTCTCCAGCTGACTTTCCATTAAAACTATCAAAATTTTAAGCACAATAAAAGATACCACTCCCTGGTACATGATAACTGTTCAATAAATATTTATTAATAAATGAAAAATATATGAAGAACTATAGAGGACAGAAGGCTATATGAACAAAATATAAGGTTTTCTAGTGCAGTGTGGTATCTTATCAGTTTTTGTACTTGGAATGTTCTCTCTCTACATTTTATTCTTGAGGTGTACCAATCAAGATGCAAAGAATATTTGTAAAAAATGTCTTATATTCTACTGCACTTTATATTCTATTGCACATTATACTGACTGTATTACTATTATCAATAATGATAATAAATATTATTAAAAAAATGGAAATTTGGGGACTGAGAACAAAGAACAGAGGGACTAGGTAGAGATAAATATGGACCAAAACAAGAAAACAAAGTAAAAACAAACAAATCAGCAGTTTCTTAAAATATAGGCAATCAAAATCAAACGCAAAAAAAAAAAAACAACCTGCAAATATCATCATATGTTGAGCAGATAATAGACTCATTTTCTTAATATAAATATTTTGCAACTTACTGAAAAGATAGCTACACATATAAAATTAAGGGAGTTGGCAAGGATTTCAATTAGTAAAATATAAAAATGGGTAAAAAACATTTTTTTGACATTCAAATTTACTTCAAATTAATAAAATGCAAATTATAGCAGCAAATGAAATTTTTAGCTAACAACTGGAAAGAGTTGATCATACACAGTTTTGGTAAGAATGTAAAGTATAGATTCTCCTACACAGATGTTTGGGATATTAATCAGCACAGTTCTATATGTGTGAATTTTATTTAAAAATATAATTAAGAAAACATAAAAATAATTATGTTATTTGATAACTTCTAATAAATTGTATACATTATGAATTTATCGATCAATCTAGGTAGGCTACACTATGTTGCAGTATCAATTCCAAAATCTTAGTGACCTGGCATAATATAAATGCTTTTGCTTGCTCATGCAAAGTCCACTATGGGCCTGGGTAATTCTCCAGGGTATCTATCTGGTAACTCAGTGTTCCAGGCTTAACCACCTCATCAGGTCTCTTCCACAGACTGGAAAATGAAACTGAAGAATTATAAGTGTTTCAATGCCTCCATCCTAAAGTGACATTTCATCAGCTACAACAGGACTGAAAAATACAATCTTCCATGTAGAAAGATAACTAGCTATTGCTGTTCACTGGTAATGTCTGCTGCAAACAGCACAATTCCAACCTGGAAAATTATACACCCTGCTTATCTATCTATCTATCTATCTATCTATCTATCTATCTATCTATCTATCTATCATCTATCTATCCATCCATGTCTTGGAAAATGTATACGTACTGATTTTTATTAATATTAAGAATATAAAATCCTTAAAATAAGAACAGTAAAATAATTTCCTTTGTGAGCAATTCATAGATACTAAATAATGTAATAAAATTTAATTATAATATGCCAACATGCTTGAGAAATTGTCAAGCCAATCCAATTATTTAGGGAGGGCATGAGATTGCTAATGGAGTCTAATTGGTGGCCTGCTGGCTTCAGCTTCACTTGGGTGGGTGGCACTAAAGCCTTGGTATCTATTAATATTTTAGTTGAATTACATTGTTGGAGCAACCCTGTGGGTGCCTCTTTCCCTGCCCAATGGATTCAGTTAGCATGCCAACAGAGTCTCAAAGCTTTGTTTATCAAAAGCATCTAAGTTTCTTTCTGCCTCTTACTTACTGAGCTGGAATGAAAAATGTATATAGAATTTATAGTTTTCATAGCTCTTCAAATGCATTATCTCATTTAATCTCCCTAACAACTCTGGGGGGTAGGTCTTATACTCTATTACTAACTAGGAAATGAAATTTAATTAGTTTTAGGAAGTGCAATTTGTTCCCCACGGCTAGATAATTTTTCCAATGTCACAATTAGTAAGGGACAGTGCTAGAATTCAAATTAGTTTCTGACTCCACCATTATGTACTCTTTCCACCATACATTTCATCCTGCCCTGAATTCTTTGAGTCAGAGGATACAGAAATATCTCTATTTTATAGGAGAGATTTGTTGTAAGTGATTTACAAATGAGTCATTTACAAGAGTAGAGATTGGGCTCTTGCTGACTCCTTGCTCTGTCATCTCTCCACCAACCACCTGACACTCCCTCAGGTGAAGTACTGAAAGGTCCCTGGCACACCACTCACTCAGTGTTTGAGGCTCTTTGGGGCAGAGTCCCACCCTTTTCAAATAGCTTCTTAAATCAGGTGCTATCAGCACAGTGTATAATGCTCAGCACACAGGCAATCCAACATCCTACTTATGTCTTTGAAACTTGTTATAAAAAAATTCTAGTGATAAATATGCATAGCAGTCAGCTTAGACTTCACACCTAGCCAGGTGGGGATTTAAAAAAAAAAAATCCATCTTAGCAAAAAGTGAGAAAACATTTTCCTTGTTTCCTTCACAAGAATTTAATCTGAAATGAACTCTTAAAAATCAGAAATTGCTTGAAATAAAATCCCGTTTATTTTCAAGTAAATGAAAGATGTTTGTGTTTGTTTGTAATTGATTACTTTTGTCCCAGAAAAAAATACAAGGTATCTCACAATGATATATAAATGAAATAAGAGAGCACAGATTAATTTTAGATACAAAATAATAGGGTTGTAAAAATTGGCCTGGGAATAAGGGAATAAATATTTTTGCTATGCATGAACAACAAATTTGGTCTAAATTTTAATTGGGGAGATAGTCATTAAAACTTCTTTTTCTGGTCCTACATCCTGTAGTTTTGTGAGAAATCCCTAAAGGAAAACTGCAATTTTGGAGATACACAATAAAATTTACAGTGGGGGAATGTCTTTTATTAGATTATAGTGCTAAAAAGGGTAATACTGCTAAAAATATTGTTTTCAATGTTATATCTGCATAGTATAGTTGCTGAGGTTGGAAAGGATTAAAATGTGAAGGATAAGCCACGATGCTGGACTACATATAAAAAAATTTATTCAAGCACCAGCCAGAAGAAACAAATATAAAAACAAATAAAACCATAGACATAATTAGGTCATTCAAATGTGCTGACAGCCTGGCTCTCTAAGGGAAAGTCCTCTAACATGTCCCAGGAGAGTAATGTGATGAACCATCCAATCCTAAAAGGAGGTGGGCAGACAGTGTGATGAGTTCTGAACATCTGACTTGGCTGATGCTTCTAGTGCCATTTTCTCACCATGTGTATTTCCATAAACCAATGAATTTATAAGTAACCTAGAGCTTGCAGGTATTCTGTACTTGCTGTCCACTGGGCCTCACCACTGCACCTTTCCCTGGGGGGTTCTGCTTATATGAGATTTGGAAGGTAGAAGAGATGGAAACACCATTAATACCCTCTGGAGGCAACTGCAGGTGGTTACCTGGGCAGAAGACAAGGTTTTGAGAATCACCTGCTTTGGGAAACAGCTAAGATTGAAAGCTGCAGAGATACTGAGGTTTACTGAGGTTTCCAGGTAAGCTTCTATACATCACCTACCTCTTTTGCCATACCCTTACAGCAGCCTGCCAGTAGCTGTGTAAGCCACTAACTCTCTGTACTAAAACACTTACTGTTTGGAATACCTGAAATAACTTCTGTTTTCCTAACCAATCTCTGACACTCTAACAAACGTGCTTACCAAAATAACTTCCTAGAAGCTATGATATCAATGATATTATGAGAAAGTTGGGTGTGTTATGTAATTCCCTGCATCTGTAAAATAAAAGAGAATCATTTGCTCATGAGACATACAACAAATGGAGTTTCCTCTCAATGACATCCTCTCAATAACCAGAAGTTTCAGAATACTCTTTTTTTCTAAACTACCTGCAATAAAGGATTAGGTGTGTGGGAAGGTGGGAGGACGTGATAGGGAATACCATGCTGTCATGGCACTCAGCTACCTATTGACACAGCTTGTTTCAAGAATACACTTTAGAAGATCCAACCAAATGGAAAATCTATTCTTCAAGAGGTCCTTTGCTTAGCTTAGACTTGATAAATATCTGTTGGTAGAAAGCTATACTGGAAAACATTAATCTAAAATGTGTTCATTTGGGGTTACCAGCGAAATACAGGTTCATAGGTTTTAAAGATAACCAACCCACATGTACGTGTAATACTACCTATCTCAGAAGAAAACTAGGGAGCCTGACAAGACTGAATTACTGGTTAGATTAGATTCTCCGCTTTTTCTTGGAAGTACAAAGGCAGGACCTGCATGCAAAATCAAGACTCTCCTTAGAAAACTGTTTTACATCCTTTCTTGCACAATGACACTTGGGCAATCAAGCAAGGCCTATGGACAAAATTCCTTTAAACGAAAGTTCTAATGAATTTACTATGCAGACAGATTTTCTTTGAAAACTGTGAATGCTCTTAAGAAGCATGATTCATATTAATTATTTTATATCAAAAGTGCTTTAATTATTACCTAAATTCTAAAAGTAGACACTCTTTTTGGATTGCCGCTATAAATCACATTTTTTAAAAACACCTATCTAGAAATTAGCATGCTATTGACCAGAATTCTTCCTTCACATAGACACATTCTCATTGACGGGCATTTATTCATTTTTGAAACTAATAGTAAATTTATTCAATCATCCAAAAAATACATATGGAAACGTATTATGTGTCAGGCATTGTGTTTAGGTGCAGAGACATAGCAATTAACAAAACAGGCAAAATTATTTGCTCTGGTATTCTAGTGATGGAGCTGGAAAAGTTGTATGTTAGAGGACAGTGGGAAGCACAAAAGGATTTGGAGGAAAACGGAAGAGGGGATGTCAGGGATAGGAGTTGCGCTTCTAAGTAGGATTGTGAGGGAAAGCCTCAATAATATTAGGAGACTTGAAAGAGGTGAGGTCAAGAGTCGTGTGGACATATGCAGGGAGAACGCACTGCACAGAGGAAACCACTAATGCAAAGGCCCAGTGCTGGGAACGTGCACGTGTGTTTGACAATCAGCAAGGTCAGTGAATAAGGAGCAGTGTGGGAAGTAGGAAGAGATGATATCTGAGGAGTAATCAGAAGGCAAATAATGGTTGGTCTTGTAGGCAATTATAAAGATATTGAAATTTATTCTGAATGACTTGGGTAGCTGCTGGGGAACTTAGTGCAGTTAAATGATGTGGTCTAATTCACATTTTATCAGATCACTCTGACTGCTGGGCTGAGAAACTGGAAACAATTATTTCCAGGTGCATCACTTTACATTTGTCTCAATGAAATTCTTCTCCCATTTTTTCTTCTTGGTACTTACATGTTTGAAATTTTCTAATGTATTATGTCTATTTGAAAAAGAGCTCTATTAAATAGCTTTATATTTCACATTGTGTTCCTTCCTACAGATTTATTATGAAGTATTAAATAAGATTGGACTCAGTACCCAGAAGCATCCACAATTAATTAACACTTTTAAATCCAAGTATATAATAAATGTGTTAAGCATTTATGTTAGATTTTAGGTGATAAATGAGAATATTCAATCATAGTTATGCATGCCCATATCCAATATAATCTTAAATACATAAACAATGTACAAAGGAAAAATGATCAAACAGAAATATCCCAAGTGTCCAAAAGATTATTATTTTCTTCTTTTTTCAACTTTGAATATATTTTAATTCATGTGAAGAAACAAAAATTACTAGATGGTACAAGAAGTCAAGCTCTACACATGCATTGTTATCTGTTGAGTTATCTGTCAGTAGACACTGAGAAGTTTGGGATGAAAAGTAACTATTAGGGATACTTTAAACTGCAAATGCAGGCCTAACAATCAAAGCCAACCCAGTGAGAAGTTCTGAAACAAAAATTGCCTGTAACAGTTGCCCTGCTTTCGATCGAAATGACCCGGCCTTTCTGTCCCCATCTCAGTCAGTCATTGACTGAAGGCATGGCCTCTGAGGAGGCAGTCTCCTGGAGTGAGGCATACCCTGAGTGGCCGACAGCTGGAGTTGTCTACTGACAAAATTTCCCTCTGCTGAGCCAGTCCTTTCTTGAAGCGTGGCATGTAAGGTGTGATTAAAAAAATAAAATAAAATATGGTGAATGCTGTTGAGTGCCATCCAACAGAAAGGCAAAGATCTTCAATAAGGGAAGCAGCACATCAAAATTTAGCATGTGACACGTTTCAACTTGTTTGGTGCAGTAAGTCAGGTGTGATCTATGGCTGAGAGAAGGTATGTTTTTACTTTTCTTTTTTTCAGCTGAGCCATCCTGCCACCTGTTGGCAGCTTAGTGGCAGCTCAGCTCAGGCTGGGCATCGAACAGCTGTTGCTCAGAGTTCAGCTCACACGCTTGAGCGAGCTCTTAACCAACTGAGCCACTCGGCCAGCCCCTAGGTGTGTCTTAAAGTGTGCCATAAATCACCCTCCATTATGACAATGCTCCGTGTCACACATCGCTTCTGGTACAGCAATTTCTGTCAAGTATAAACATTATGGTGTGTCCTCATCCACCTTATTCACTGAATCTGGCACCCTGCAACTTCTGGCTCTTCCCCAAAGTCAAAATGACCATGAAAGATAAACGTTTTGAATCAATTCAGGAGATGAAGGCAGCCACAGTGTGAATAAAGACACTCACATAAGAGGGCTTCCAGAACTGCTTCAGAAAGTGGCAAGAATGATGGGATAAATGTGTTCAAAGTGAGGGGAAGTATTTTGAGGGGGATTAATGGCAGTGTGTCTTTTACTGTAATATAATTTTTAAATTTAAACATTCATCATAGCTCTTGATCACGCCTCGTACTTCTGTTTCCCATATACACATGCCTTGTGACAGACTATGTCACATATGTCTTATGACAGCACATTGTATATCCTTAGCCTCTTGCTTCTCATCCAACCTCTGAAGAGAAAAATAATTAAAACTGAGCAAACACAGTCCTGCAACAAAACTAAACGGAAGAAAAAATGAACTCTAATCCCTTAGGCATCTCTAGGTAGAAGCAGGAGGAGAATAGGGATCATTATATATTGTAATGACTCACATAGAAAGCAATAGAAGCTTGAGGGAATAAAGTACTGGGAACAGGAAGTTATTAGAACCAGAAGAAATTAAGTAGTCTGATATTTACTTTCTTCATTTCTTTACCTTCCATATGGCTTTTATCCTTATAAATCCATTGTAACATATCTGGCCAAACACAACCACTGCTTTGGCCAACCTAAAGCACACTTTTAAGTGCTTCTCTTGGCTAGGTCTCTCCTTTTGTTTGACACATTTCATTACACATTTTTTTCTTAATTACATGTCACCACACTCTCCTAGTTTGTGGCCCTCTCTGTGTGTTCCTCCTTGGCTTTTTCTTACTCATTTCTCATTCTCCTTCTAAGACCAGAATCTTTAATACTTAAATACTCAGCTATTTCTTGCATCCCTTTACTTCTCTCTGTAATAAATCCCACATGATGTCATTACTTTGCACTGAGTTTTACAGTCACCTCTATGAGACGACTCCGAAGTTTACATCTCTACCTAATCTCTTACTTAAATTCCAAACCTGTGTATCAAATTTGTTTTTGAAATTTCCACATAGATGCCTCCAAGGCATCACATATACAACATATGCACACCTGAACATTCAAACATTAATCCCCCCTACCACAAACAATAGCTCTTCTCCAATTTTTCCCAATGTTCTTACAGCCAAAATATCCAAGTTTCTTAACATTCATTTTTTAAGCCAGAAAACTCATATATGAACTAGTTCTTGGTATACCAAGTATACTTAGTATACCAAGTATAGTTCATTTGAATTCCAAAATATGTACTTCCTGTTCTATGTCATGACCATGCCTCTAGTACACAACATCTTATCCAGGCCACTTTTATAACCTTCTCACCCTTTTCCTGCCAAAATCTATTCTCTAAAGAGTAGTCAGAGTAATATTTCAAAGATGCAAATAGGATCATATTTAAAACCTTGCAATGAGTTATCATCACACTTTATGTAAGAAAAAAAAAATCCAAATTCCTTACACAGCCTACAAGTACCTGCATATTGTGGGTCTAGTTGGACTCTCCATCTTTGGATGGAGAGTCCCTGAACTTATGCTGCCCTAGACACACTGACATTCTATTTATTTCCCTAATGCACTGAGCTCTTTCCCATCCTTTAACTTTTGCATATGCTGTTCCTTTTTTGGACTGCTCCATCTTTTTTTTTTTTTTTTAGATTTTATTAGGGAATTTAAGGAGGGGAACAGTGTTGGGGAACTGGGGAAGGGGAACAGACAAATTGTTGCCCTTTTGTTTTTCAGTCTAGTTGTGGAGGATATTGTTTCACTGGCCCATGTTGGTATTATCATTGCGCTCTTCTCAGGTGAGGCAGATTGGTCGCCGGCCTCTAGACAGCTGCTCACAGCGGCTCTTAGCAGCTCACAATGGCTGCCGTCCATTCACTGTAGCCTATGGCAGCCCAATGCAGGGGCTGCAGCTATGCTGTCCCGGAGACTCACAGCAGCCCAGCTCCAGGTGGAGCTGCTGTTCAGTATCTTAGCTGTAGAGGGTAGTGTCACTGGCTCTCATATGTGGGATCTGAACTGGGGCCACTGACATCCCAAGCCAGCTCTTAATCAATGCACCACTCGGCCGGCCCATGGACTTCTTCATCTTATTTTCTATGTTTATATCAAATATAATATCTTTTAAAAGGCCTTTGTGGAGAACTCGTTCTTGAATAGATTCCTTGATACTTTATCTCTTCTTTTCCTGCAGAGTATTTACAATTACAGATGTTACATCTATTAGTTCAATGTCTAATATCTGCCTCCCCTTTTGGAGTGTAAGCTCCATGAGGGCTTGGAAAGTATCTGTTTTGTTCACTACTGTATCTGCATCAATTAGCACAATACCTGACACCCAGGAAGTCCCCAACAAATATTTGTTAGATGACTCAATAAATGAGCGTCTTCAAGCTATATAAACTCTAAGAAATTACATTTTAATCCTTTTATTTTAGGCAAATAAAATGTCTGGCAAATTTGCTCACGTTTTGTAATCAGTAAACATGAACTACAAAAGGCTTGAGAAAATCATCTAGCCCAGGACAAGCCTCCATCACATCTCACCCAGATGACCTTCAGAGCCTCTTCAATGATCTCTTCACTTCCCTTTTGGCCCCACGAAAACTCACACGCTACAGAGTAGCCACATCTGGGACTCCGGCAAAATTCAAATTTAGGAGTTTTGCAATGTTTCAAAGGAAAGGAAGAAAAGGCAATGCAAAAATAAAGAGCAGTTTAAGACGAGGTCTCCAAAGACTACTTAGGCTCACTTAGTTCTTTCCCTTCAAACCTCTTGAGCTACTTAGTTACTGAGAAAAAGATTACTACAATCAGACCTTCTAAAAAAGACATTGGTGGCTTCCTTGAACATCAGAAAATTCAATACTGAAATGGCAGTGGGAAGTAGTATAGATAAAGTCTCCAAAGAGAACTCATCAGTATATTTCCTTTAGTCTCACAGACACACAGACAACGCTCAATTGACTTTAATTAAGATCTCCCTAGGCTCACCAACTGGGGAACTTTTCTAGCATTCTTACAATAGATAAGTAATTTGCTACCAGATAATTGTGAAAGATACTGTGGCACCAGGGTAGCTATATAATCCTTAGAAGTAATTAGTAAGAGATTATAACCTGTTATTCTGCATTCACAGCAAAACACCTTGTTATCATAGCAATAACCTAGATTTATGTGTTAATTTGACACCTATTGAACAAGCATTTTGATAAAATCAAGACACCAAGAAACATAGAAACAGGCTTATATTTTAATGCCATCATGTTTCCTATGATGATGGTGATAATATTTAAATGTAGTACTCCTTAACACATCTCTTTGATTATCATGCTGCATAATGGTAAAATTATAAGAAAGCAACAATTTCTTTGAAAAGAAACTCAGATTTCTTTTTAAATAAAAAATCATGTAGGCCACAGCAGTACTAGGCAAAGAAAGAAACTTAAATAAGTAGCTGGAGTTTTACATTTATGTTGCATGCCAAGTGTGCAAACCCCTTCAAAGATTTTAATCCATTGCCCCTTACAGCAATCGTGTAAGGTAGAGCAGCACTTATTAGCAGCCTAATGTTACAGATGAAGAAAATGGAGATACAGAGAGGTTAAGTGAGCTGCACAGGGTTTCTTAGGAAGTCAATGGGGCGGGGGGGGGGGCAGGGGGGGGGTGGATTTAGAGCCGGAAGCCCTTCTGTTTTTCAGGCTAGCAAGTGGTACTAGCAAGTGGTACTGGCTCCATGGGGTTCCTTTCCTGAGCAATAAAACACAAATGCAAATATCTGTGGACATTTGAAATATATAAGAATGTTTCAGAGAGCAGTTCTCTTAATGCAAAATGTTCTTCAAAAAGAATGATTTTCCAGATAGGTATAATGAAAGTCACAGTCAATTTTGACCTGAAAATTTCTCTTTAATTTTATAATTCTCCACTTACTAGTTATCTGCCCTTGGGCAAAACAACTTTTCTGTAACTCATTTTCTTGCCTTCTAAGATTAATACAGGAACAGAAGCTACTCTTACAGGATTGTGAGAGAACAAAGAAAGAATTCACTAAAAGGTCAACAAACAACTCCTTGGGTGTCTACTATATGGCAAGTACGCCAAATACTAAGTAAGATTCAGGGACCTGGTCTCCTCCTTCCAGGAATGTAACATTACTGAAAAGTTTAAGATGGTTAATTTTATATTTGGGCAACCAGGTTGGAAATGTGGAGATCTAACTTATTTCACCTCGGGCATGTATTTCCTCAGTAAATCAACCTTTAATTCTAAACTAGGGGTTAAGACAAATCCCTTCAGGGTAGAGTGCAAGGCAGCTGTAATTCAAAGTTTGTTCAGTCCTTTATTTCCTGAGAGAAAGATAGAATGTAAATAACAGTAAGAAATCAGCTCCCAACAGAATATCCCAGAAAAACACATACAGGTGAGTATAAACTTTATAAATAAAAAATCAAGCTAAACGTCTACCATCTAGATTACTGTGCATTGATGTACTGAACTGTCATCCTAGTAGACTTATGTGTGACTGATGAACTATAAAACATCAACTCATTCTTTAAAAAAATAAAATAAAATCCACATAGGAAAGGGGGATAAAAGTATACTATAATTTACAAAATTCTTTTCTTTTATAAGGAATTTGGATGAAATTTTTAATCAAATAAGATTTATTATACCTCTTTCTGCAAAAGCCATTCCTGAGTTCTCAAAGCATTCTGATTTATTTTGTAAGAAAAATGTCTGAATTCACAGATTTTAGTTTATGAACAGGTGGCATTTAATTTATTTTTTGTAGCTAAAAAAAGTCACACAATTTAAAAACACTTTTCCATAAGGACTATATTAGTTATTAATTGCAAGGCACTTTATCCCAAAACTTAGTGGCTAAAAACCATCAACACTCATTAGTTCACAGTTTCTGTTTCAGGGATTCAAGAGCAGATTAGCAGGGTGGTGTTTCATTAAACTGCAGTCAGGATGTTAGTGGGAGCTTTGGTCATCTGAAGGATTAATTAAGGCTGTAGAAACTGCGTCCATGTTGATTTATTCCCACGGCTGCCAGCAGGAGGTCTCAGGTGCTCTCACACATGAGCCTCTCCATAGCTTGCTTGACTGTTCTCAAAACATGTCATCTGGCTTCTGAGAGAGAGAGGGAGGGAGGGAGGGAGAGAGAGGGAGAGAGAGGGAGAGAGAGGGGGAGAGAGAGAGAGATCCAAAAGAGGAAGGCAGAAACCAGTTTTTTTATAACCCAGTCTCTGAAGTCTCACATGGTCACTTCCTTTTTTTTTTTTTTTTTTTTTTTTCCCCCCCAGTAAGGAGAGGATGACAAAATTCAGCCTGTGCTCTAAGGGGATGTGATTAGGCTCCACCTCTTGAAGGAGGAATATCAAAGAATTAGTTGATCTATTTATCATAGTTATTTATTTAGAGCTATTTCTAGTTATTTGGCTATTATTGAGAGACTAGCCAATGTTGGTAACACTTAATTCTTTATTAATCACCTATGAGTTCGTGGGACCATCCAGTATAGTGACTCAGAGCCCAGGGGCCAGGCTGATCAAGTCAATATGGGCTCTAATATGTACAAGCTGTGTGATCTTGAATAAATTACTTAACTAACATGTGCTTCAATGTTTCCTCTTCAAACAATAGCTAATTATAGTTCTTGCCTTTCAGGCTTTTTGTGAGGACTACATGAATGGCTGTGAATAAAGTGCTTAGAATATTTCTTGCCACGTTATAAGCACTCAGTAAGTTTCAATGACTAGTACGAATTGGTGGTAATTGTAATAGCTCAGCTATATAGATACTAATCACTTCACATCCATAGTCAGAAATATACTTTTCTCTCTGTCAAAAAATGAAGATTTTGAACTGAACCATTAAACAACGAACATACCTTACCTAAAGCAGTATAAATTGATTACTCAGTATATAAAAAAAACTCACTTTAAAATATTTCATCACTTATCTTTCCAGTGAAAGATTTACTTTCTCATCTCCAATTTGGGAGTGGTTTTCTTTGGGGTATGTTGATTTCCATAAACAGCTTTATTTTTACCCTTCTATGATAGGATACTTATTCATCTCAAATAGTTGAACCAAGTGAAAACAACACTGTCTGAAATTAGTTTAATTGTTGTTTTTCTTTTTCCAAAAGCTATGTCTCAGCTCTACCTGAACCTGTACTTGGTTTTCATTCCTTTGATAAGCTCATCCCCTACTATGCTGTGTTTCTTTACAGCTTGATTGCAATGTGTCAAAACTGCTGGGCTCTAATCATGAACCTCTTTTCAAAAACTCAGTTGCTTCCCAGCCGCTGAACACTTACATCCATTCACCAACGGTTATTGTCAGCATCTTGCTGCCTCCTCATGTGAGGAATTCCCTAGCCCTTTTTACTTCGGCAGCTTAATGAGCACTTTGAGTTGTGAACACTATTTTCTCTGTGAGGCCAGGGCCATAAATTCCTCCGAGTCTCCCCCTACACCAGCACACATGTTAGAGAGACACAGGAAATAAGCTCCCGCCCTCCCCACCCCACTGTTCTTTCTCCTGACAGATCAGAAAAATTCTCCCAGCCCTTCTAAATTAGCCATCACCAATTCCGCAATTTCAATGTCTCTCTCTGCCTCCTGTTCAGACCCAAATGTAATTTTTCTAGAAGCAACTCGTGACAGCAGATCCGTCATACACAAAGATGATCAGATTGGAGAAGCCCTTCCAGGACTGTAAAACAGCAAAACGTGCTGTGCACAAATAAACTGTTTACCTGCAGACTCGTATCTTCAAGCTCTCCTTTCGCGTCTTTCTGAGAGTTACCTGTTTATTTTTTTCTTGATAAGAAAAAAAAAGATATTAGATTATATTTCTACCCTTCAATTTACAAACTCTCAGTAATCTTAGTTCCTCTCCCCATTTCCATCCCCTGTGCTACAGGCACTTCCACCTTTTAAACACATACACACACACACACACACACACACACACACACGCACACATACACTCTTTCCCACAGTGGAATAACAATATACAGACTATTCCCTAATTTGCTGCTTTCTTAAATTAACATGTGGTGTTGCATCTATCCAATTAGTGCCATGAAGCACATATTTGTAATTGGACTATCTGGACACACATACCTTCCCTCCATGCAGCACTGTAAAATTGGGTAAATTATTTAATCTTTTTAACCCTTGCCTATCTGTAAAATGGAGATAGTATCTACTTCAAAAGGTTACTGTGAGGATTAAATATGATATGGTAAGAACTTATCAGATTGCCTAGCAACTGGAAAGCAATCAGCGTATTTCAACTGTTAATAAAATGATGGTTATATCACTATTATTCAACACATTTACTTCATTTATGAAAATGACCAAAAATAAAATTCCATTATAGGAATTGATGAGTCTCAATGTGTCCAACCCTATTAATGACTCTGTAGATGGTTTCTAATTTTTTGATATTATAAAATGTGATAATAGACATTCTTACATGGCCGTCCTGCACATTTATGGCTATTTTTCAGTTATCCTGGAGAGAGTGAGTGCTCAGAGATTAAGAATTTTTACCCTACTACAATGTTTCTCTTGCACATCCTATGGCTGGCCTGGGCCAGGGAGCAAAGCTGCAGCCTCACCATAGTCTCTATTCCTTCCAAACAAGAAGCCTGGCCTGAGTGTCTGGGCAGCCGTGGAGCCCATCCTACAGCCTTGCTCAGGCAGGGAGCCAAGCCAGAAGCTGTGCCCAACTCTTGAGTATAATCTCTGATCCCACATAACCAGGGAGCCTAAACTGAGGCCCTGGGCAGCTTCCAAGCGCAGCCAATGATACTGCTCACTGCAAAGCCTAGCCTCCAGCCTAGCCCAGCAGTGGAGACCAGCTGATGGTCCTGCCTGATTGCTGAACACAGCTGTCTACCCCATCCAGGCAGGGAGCCCAGTCAGGTACCCCACCCAGTGGTGGAACACAACCTACAGCCCCACATATCCAGGGAACTCAGATGGCAACCTTTCAGGACCACAGAGTACAGTCGCCAACCTCACCCAACTGTACAGTTGGAGGCCCAGGCCAACCAGAGAGCCCAGGAACCTAGCCCCAGAGCAGAGAACAGCTGATGGCCTACCTAATGGTGAAGCTGAGCCTAAGGCCCTACTTAACTCTGGGGCACAGCCTTAGGCCCCATCTGATTGCCAAGCCCTGCCTGTGGCTATGCCAGTGCACTATCAAGGTCAGAAAGCACAGTCTGAGGCTTCATCTAACCAGAGGTGATTGCAGAGACAGCTAGTAGCCCATTTAATGGTGAAGGAAGACCAACAAACCTATCTGACCGTGGCCCTAACTGAATGTGGAGCTCAGTCAGCAGGCCCACCCAACCACAAGGTCCAGCCAGCAATACCCACTCCTTACCTCAGAGCACAGGCAATGGCCTTGCCTAACTAGAGACACTGGCAGCAAGCCTAGCCTTCCCATGGAGACTACCAGCTGAGCTTCCAGTACCCTAAGCTGAGCTGACTTGTAAAAGTCTTTTCCTGCTGAAGTGAACTTACAAAGTCTGGAATAGTAAACTACTTACTAAAATGCATAGATGCCAACACAAGAACATAAGGATCACAAAGAATCAGGGAAACATGACACCACCAAAGGGGACTAATAAAGCTCCAGTGACTGACCCTAAAGAAATGAAGATCTATGAGCTGTCTAAGAATTCAGAATAATCTTCTTAAAGAAGTTCAGAAAACTATAAGAACACACAGACAGACAACTAAACAAAGTTAGGCAAACAATGCATGAATGAGAAATTTAACAAACACATAAAAATCATGCTCAAAAAAATAAAAATCCTAAGGCTGATGACTACAATGACTGAAGTGAAAATTTCAATAGAAAGCTTCAACAACAGATTCACCCACATAGAAGAAGGAATCAATATTCATGGATCAGAAGAACATTGTTAAAATGTCCATACTGCCCAAAGCCATCTACACATTCAATATAATCCTTGTCAAATTTCCAACAATATTTTTTACAGATACAAAAACAATCCTATAATTCATATGAAACTGCAAAAAAGCCAGAATAGTCCAAGCAATCTTGAGAAAGAACAAAGCTGGATACACACACACATACAGAAAGAGAGACACACACACACACATATATACCTGGAGTGCCAAAAAATTGTATATACATTTTAAGAAAGGAAAACCTATTAAAATTGTAGTAATATATACCAATAACAAAAGATGAATACAAGTCACATTTGAGTTCTGCAATTACAAGAGGTGCTCAAAGTGGTTACCATCAGTGTCCAGACACTTCTGATTATGGTGAACTACTGCTTGAACAACGTGGACCAAAGTGTCCACTTGTATGCATTTTTTTGGCACCCCCCCAGTGTATGTATGTGTGTGTGTGTGTGTGTGTGTGTATATATATATATATATATATATATATATATATATATATAAAATCTTCCCACATGATGCATCAAAATCATAATTTTAAAAAAGTATTAGGTAATCCAAAATATTAATACAAAAGAAAAAATAAGATGAGAAAAATAATAAGTCAAATCATCAAAAAAAGCTAATACATATTTTATGTAATTTCTTTTAATGTTTTTTCCCCCTTTATATTACAAAAGACTTTAGAACTTGACACAGAGTTAATGGTCAATAAATATTAGTATGTATTGTTTATAGCTGTGGGCATCTGAGTTCTGAACACCACATAGAGTAGGTCTATTTAAACCAGGGATCTTTCCAGAGCATCATCTGGACAGTTTTCTTTTTTTTTTAATATACATTACTTATTAGAATATTTTTAGGTTCATAGCAAAATTGAGAGGAAACTACAGTGATTTCCCATCAGTTTCCCCTTCCCTGCTGCCATATACATCACATAGCCTCCCTTGGTATCAAAAGCCAGCACCAGAATTGTATATTTCCAACAAACAATGAACCTACATTGACTCATCATAATCACCCAAAGTCCATACTTTACATTAGCATTCACTCTTTTTTTTTTTAATATTTTTATTGGTGAATTGGGAGAGGGGAACAGACAAGTTGCTGTCCTTCTGTTCCTCAGTGTAGCTGGGGAGGACGTCGCCTCACTGGCCCATGTTGGCATCGTCATTGCGCTCTTCCTGGATGAGGCAGATCGGTCGCTGGCCTCTGGATGGTCGCTCATTGCAGCTATAGGCTGCTCACACTGGCTGCGGGCCACTCACTGTAGCCTTTGGCGGGCCACTCACTGTAGCCTATGGCAGCCCACTGCAGCAGGGGCTGCAGCCTACACCGTCGCCAAGGCTCGCACAGCCCAGCTCCAGGTGGAGCCGTTGTTAGCTGTGGAGGGCAGTGTCACTGGCCCTCACATATGGGTTCCGAACTGGGGCCGCTGGCATCTCAAAACCAGCTCCCAACCAATGCGCCACTCGACCGGCCCTAGCATTCACTCTCGATGTTGTGCATTCTGTGAGTTTTGGCAAAGGTATAATGATATCCACCATCATAGTATCATACAGAATAATTTTACTGCCCTAAATCCTCTGTATTCCACCTAGTAATCCCTCCTAATCCCTGGAAACTAATGTTCCTTTTACCATCTCTATAATTGTGCCTTTTCCAGAATGTCATATAGCTAAAATCATACAGTATGTCACCTTTGCAGGTTGGCTTCTCTCACACAGTAATATGCATTTAAGCATATGCTTAAGTAATTTGTGTCTCTCTGTACATGGTTACATAGCATTCTCCCAAAATTCATGTTTTCCCAGAACCTATGAATAAGACTTTATTTGAAAACAGGTACTTTTAGATGTAATCAAATTAAGATGAGGTTATGTTGGATTCGGGTGAACCCTAATCCAATTGCTGGTATCCTTCTAAGAAGAGAGACATTTGGATATAGACACATAAACCAGAAAGCTATGAGAAGACAGAGGTAGAGATTGGGGAGATACATCAATAAGCCAAAGGATAGCAAGGATTTCAGGTAACTACCAAAAGCAGAGACAAGGTAGGATTCTCTCCTACAGCTTTCAGAGAGACCATGGCACTCTTAACACCTTGATTTAAGATTTCCAGCCTCCAGAACTGAGAGAATAAATTCCTGTTGTTCTAAGCCACCCAGTCAGAGGTACTTTGTTACAGCAGACCTAGGAATCTAATATACCATCTCTACCTCATTACCCTACTCCAGGCTCTTATCACCTCACATGTACTGCTACAAAAGTTCTCTGCCTTCACCTGTCAAAACCTGAGGCAAGATTAAGTATTGTTTGATTTTGAGGTGTCATCCCAGGGCAGGAAGAGTGAGGACATAGCAAATAAGAGGAAAGATGTGAAGTCATGCAAGGTGATGTATAATTTTTTTGGCCACTAAATTATGAGTCACAAAGCAGACATAGCTGAACCACACGAGATAGCTCTAGAGATGATATTTAAAGAAAATGTGCCAAGGTGTAATTCATAGGAAAGAGGGATAATTTATTCATTTGGCTTCCTCCTATTTCCTCCTATCTCCTGTTTACCAATGAACAAAGCAACTTCACAAGGAGTTAACTCACATATTTTGGAATACCGTTATCAGGCTCTTGTGGTTTACAGACTGTGAAGTGAACTTTGTACAAATGCAGAATTAGCAGGAAAAGCCAAACACTCAAGAGCACAATGCTAGTTGACTTGGTTTTTCAGCAGTAGCTAAAAGGGAAGGCTGGGTCTTCCAGGTAAGAGACTAGTAGACCCCAGGGATTAGAACCAGAAAGGGCCCAAGTCTCTGCAGCTGGGGCAGCTAACTGAAATGTGATAAAGGATGGCACAGAGGGAGTTGCATAAGAGGCATCGGATACATATCCTCACAGTACTTTCTACATCGACTGATAGCCAAGTATTCCATTATCCACACTATAGCCTTCTAGGATGTAACTTATTTACTTAGAATTCTTCAATGACTGTCCATTGCTCATAGAGTGATGTCCTAGTCTGCTTGGGCTGCTATAATAAGATACAGATAGGGTGACTTAAACAATCTACGTTTATTTTCTCATAGTTCTGGAGGCTGGAAATATGTTCAGGCTCTGGTGAGGACTGTTCCTGGCTTGTAGGTGGCTACCTTTTGGCTGTCTTCATGTGGCAGAGAGCTGGTGAGGGATGGAAGGTTAGGGAGGGATAGAGGGAGGGTGAGGAAGGAAAGGAGAGGGGCAAAAAGTTCTTTGGTGTCCCTCCTTATAAGGGCATGAAACCCACCACGAAGGCCTAACCCTCATAACCTCATCTAATCCTAATTACCTTCCAAGGTTCCATCTCCAAATATCATTACATTGAGGATTAAGGCTTTGACATATGAATTTGGTGGGAAAAGCATTCGGTCCATAGCAGAAGACCAAAATCTTTCATGTGACCTACATGGTTTGGATTCCATTGCTTCAAGCTCCTCTCACACCATGTCCCATGGTTGTGCACTATAATCACGGTGGTCTCCTTTCAGTTCCCCACACCTGTCATTCTAACTTCTACCACATGCTATTGTGCATGTCTGGAATGTTCTTTCCTACCCTCCAAGCTCTCATTACTTAGTTAAGTCCTACTATTCCATCAATATTCATTTCTTTAGGGGAAATTTTCTCCCCTACCTAGCCTCCTAAGTTTTTCTTATCCCATGTTCTCATACCCACGTGCCTCATCTTTGTTGCACTCAGCAAATATGTATTAATACATATTCATGTAATCTTTGATTACATTCTGGATCCTTCTGTGTGTGTGTGTGTGTGTGTGTGTGTGTATGTATGTATGTGTGTGTGTGTTGGAGGGGATGTTTTACCCTCACCATTATAAACCCAGAATGTAGCACTGTGCCTGACACATGGTAGACTAGACATTTTAAAAATGTTTGTTGAATAAATTCCTTCAAGGGTTTGAGAACTAGTTTTACAGACCCAAGAATATCCATAAGAGATAACATATATAAATTTGATTTGATATTTTTATAATAAAAACTCAAGCCAAGAAGAGCTACAATAGTGTAGAAGATAGCATCATCCCAATGGATAGGCAATTTGAAGTTACCAAAAACTGAGAGTGGAGCTGGCAATTGAAGAAACAATAAAATTTAGATAATCAGGAAGGAGGGAGAAGGGCTTCCTCTGATGAAACATGCTAGTATTGTTTGTTTGTTTGTTTTCCTCTTTGGCCATGAACCATAAACCTGTGCCTTTCCTATGAGTGATGGTATCTTAATGTAATATTTCATTCTGGTAATTCTCAACCTACCACTGTGATATGATTTATTTACTTGGTTAGTGTGGAAAAAATTAGGCAATTGTAATAAATATGTCATAAACCTATTGTAAATAACAACTTTATGTACCACTACCACCCCATATTATACATGATTCCATTTGCATAACAATTTTTATGTTTGTTTTATAATTATAAAAATACTAACAGCAAGGATATAATTCAGAAATTGTGTTATTAAAAGAAACTCATACTAGGGATACAGTTGGAACCATATTATACTTAAACAATCATACATGTTTGCTGTTTTTAATGATTGTTGATGTTTTGTTTAAGAACTGATGTATTTCAAATAATATTTGGGAAGCATTATTTTGTTATATCCAATTAATTCTTTAGGGTAAAGTTTCTCAAAACATTATGACGCGTATTTGAAAAATATATTTGCAAATTGCATTTTGGTATTTCAAATTGTCATTTACTAGAAAATTAAAATGTGGCATATGTTATGTAATAAGGACCTATTCAGCCATGTAGAGACCATGAATTCCTTGCTTGTTCTGCATCAAATTCTCTCTTCAATGCTAACACCTGAACCTCCCATTGTATTAGTTTTTCCAACTTCTCTCTTCCCCAATCACACCTGCACCTTAATCCTTTGAACAAACACAAATCTGCATGTTTGTTCCCAGATATAAGACTGGTTTTTCTGTCAATGACTTCTCTTCTGATATGGTACTAAGCCAATACCTTGAGAAGTCTCTTTTCCACTTTGCAGGTCCCAAAGACTCTCCTATCAAGATATTATTTTCATAGGTGTCACCCACACCTGCAGAAACCTAAGATGTGGCATTGCCCTTGGAACTTGATAGCATGCAAGAGCTACACAAGAGCTAAGGAAATTGTTATCAAAATCTATATTAAAAAGAAAAAAAAAACTGTTAGTAGAGACCAGAAAATACATGAGAAAACTGCAACTGGACTCTAGAAAAAAGTGATAAATGATGAATGCAGTAGT
The DNA here is from genome assembly GCA_033961575.1 of Aselliscus stoliczkanus. NCBI lineage: Eukaryota > Metazoa > Chordata > Mammalia > Chiroptera > Hipposideridae > Aselliscus > Aselliscus stoliczkanus. The sequence goes on from CM066727.1 coordinate 147,376,758, forward strand.
AAAAAAAAAAAAAAAAAAGTTGACAAAAAGGTCATCTATGAAGCAGAAAATGAGTATCTGCTAATAATATTTCTAGGCAAAATGTTTGAAATGTTTATTGTCTCCTTTTAACGGCATATGATAAAATTAAGGATGTGAGAGATGAGTTAAAGGGAGAACTGCTAGGTTTTCAAGCAGAATTAGAAGAAATACAGAGAAGCCAGGATTTCTGAGTTGGAATATAAAAACTATTTCACATCTCCAGCCCCTCTAAACAGAAAAAGATTCTCAGAGAAAAAAAAAAAAGAAAAGTCCCAGAGTAAATATCCCATCAAGACTACAAGACCCTTTGCTAAGACCTCTGAAATAGTCAAGGTAGTGCCTATTAGATCCTCTCATCTTGACAGAAGACCTCTAGAAATCTTGAAGTTATGGTATCATGAAATATTTTTGAAGATGACTAGAAAAGGATATCTCAAAAAGAAAAGAATTGTGTATGTGGCTTTTGTCTAATGGAGTGGACTATAGTCTAATTTATAGAAAAACCTATGACATTTTTTAAGGAAACTGAATCAGTATGGATGATCAAAAGGAACAGAGGCAGCTCAAAAGGAAAAGAGGATTCTGTGATCCAACTTTGTATAAGCAGCAACAGAATGAGAAACCTACTCAGCCATTTCTTATTAAAAAGAAAAGACTTCTTAGAGGGCAGAGCCAAGGGCTATGAAGCACAATAGACAAGAGAACCACTCAGGAAGTAGGACTGGGTCTTAATAAAGCAACAGTCCTTGAGATAGTGGGCATAGGGAGGCCCAGCTATATTTCAGCATTGCTATGATACAGTCACTATTGTGTACCTCTTTTTCTTTGAATGGGATTATCTATTGCAGTTCCCCTTTCCCTGTCTCACCCATTGTATGCCATGTACTGGGAAAGGAGGTGGGGTGGTGCACATAAACCTTTTTGTTTTAGTTAACATGTAGGAAAGATGAGAATCATTGAGGCTAGAGGGTATCTATGGTATTAAGTTACTATAGTGGCCCCCAAGCGATCCATGTCCTTGTGGAGTAACCTCCAAAATTGATTCTGATCTTGGTGTTGTTAGCCTATGCAACATTAGCAAATGTGATGCAAGCAGAGAATCAAAAGCGTTTGTAAATTAGGGTTTGCTGCCTCTTGAAACATTTTTACCTACTATGTGGAAAAGTCTGAACTAGCTTCCTTATGAATAAAAGGGCATATGTAGAGAAGTTCCAATCTGTTCCATCCCAGGTGAAACCTAATACACACATGAGCCCAGATGCCACCACTTGAAGCAACACTAAGTCATCCCAGATGAGCCTGGCTCAAATCGCTAATTCACAAAATTGTAAGCAGATGGATGACTATTATTTTAAGCAAGTAAGTTTTGGGGGCAGTTTACTTTGCACCAACAGATAACAGACTTGCCTGCTATCTCAGCCTCTCCAGTAGATCCCTCAGAGCATTCTGTTCTTCTCTATGAGAAAATTTCCCAGTCACTTTACTATTTAATTTATACATGCCATCTATCACTCCAAAGCAAAACCTACATCTTATTTTATTTTGTATTCTTAGCATCCAACATAGTATTGCCACAGAGTAGGAATGTTATGAATTTGGCTATGAATGAATGACAGTAATTTCTTTATAAGATCAATACTATATTTTAACTTGGTATCTAGTATCACTGATACTACTTAGTTAAAATACTTTATCTCAGGAAGACAATCAGGTTTTTCATTATACTCTGCAATTTATATTAAAAGATTTCATTTTACACAGGACCCTATTTAATATTTTTATACATTTGAATGCACACTGCAGAAAATGCAGGTCTAGAGATATTTTGTTCTATATTCTACATCTCATCTACCGATATCATTGTTCTAAGCCCAAAAAGGAAGTCTGTATCCAGGTGGCACTTTGACTAAGCACAGCACCACTACACTCTTGTTTTTGAGATTCATCTATTAGGGAATTAAAAACACTTTGGAATAAGCAAAGGGTGCTCTTATTAGAGCTCTCTGTGATAAAATACACATGCACCAGTAAGAAATGACATATACAGTTCCCAGGATTCAAGTTTTCCAGACCCCAAGTCTTACATTCCTCACCCCTGGTTCCAAATCCCCCCTCCAGATAAATAGTACAGCAGGTCAGCCCATGGCCTCTCAAATCCAATTGCTCAGGTTTAACTCATGGTTCTGACACTTCCTGGCTGCATGACTTCAAATATACTATTTAATCTGTCAGTGTTTCAAATTCCTCTTTTTAAATGGGTCTAGAAATCACATTTACCTACATATGTGAAGATTAAAATCTTATTTACAATTGGTAAAAAGCACTTAGCAGAAAGACCAGCACACTGCCAACATTTCATAAATGTTAGCTCTTACGATTATATAGATTATGCTTTTTGGCCTGGCCCTTTCCATAAGTGGTTTGGTTTGACTGTCCCTCAATGATTTTGAATTCAGTCCCTGGACATTATTACTCATAGACAATCTCACTCATATCTCTACAATGGGATAAGGGTTTCTTGATTTTACAAAAGGTTCAATATTTGGAAGGGGAGTTTATATAACATATGGTTGGGATATATTTTAATTTAATCCTTGCAGATCCATGAAAAAATAATGTTGTTCTGTTTTTGTTTTGTTTTGTTTTGTTTTTTTAAGAAGGTGGACAGTCTATTGGCTATGCCTCCCAGACTATTGGCCATTTGTTATGGTTGGGCATCTTTCCATGGCACATCAATAATGAGGAGTGGATCTAGAATAGAAAACTATCTGTTTTCCGATATTATTTCATTTTGTTATGTTTATGGCATAATCAATTTGGATATACTTGTTTCTGCTCCAAAGAGAGATGCTTTGAGATGTTTCAGAAGAGTGCGCCATGGTTATTAGAAACTAATAGGTGTTCATTATAATATCATGCCAATCTAACCTCACTCATTTTGATGTATTGGGTATTTTTATTTTCTTTTTAATTTGTATGTCATACTAGCACTGTTAGCTGCCTACCCGATCAGCATTTTCTCTTATCTTCCTAATAGAGTCCTGATTTTGTTCACAGAACTATGCTTAATATAGGTTGAAACTATGTCTAAATAAAGAGTTTGAACCATGACTGGTTGAAGTCGATCACAGTGATGCCATTTCTCTTGTGAGTGATTGGTTTTGGCATGGAGGCAATACAATTCTAGCCAATAAATATGAGGGAAATTCTACTAAGAAGTTCTTCAGTGAAAGATATCCCTCAGAAATAAAAAGTGAAACACGGGAGGAAATACCTTCTTCTTCCATGAATGTTGTATTATTATGATAGGCACTCAGATAACTGTATTGTGGTATTGAGAGATTAGTGACACACTGGCAGTGGCAAAGCATGTAAAAAGAAAAAAAAAAAAAAAAAAAAAAAACTGGGGACCTTGATGACATTATGAAGGAGTTAACTTCATCAACCCTGGAGGTGCCTTGTACCCATGGACAGTGTGGGTTAATATATTTCCCTTATTCTTTAAAACAGTTGAGTGGAAATTTTCTGTTCTCTGTAATTATGAAATTCCTGAAAAATAGAGTATTTTAAAAAGATAATACTAAATATTATTTTTTAAAAAATGTTTATGTTATTTCCTTGGAGAGTATGAGGCCATTTAGGTAATTTTATGGAATAGTAAAAAAATAATTACCAAGAGAGTGGTTCATGGACCATAGTCAAGGGCATGCATAGCACTGTCCTATTCAATATTTGTATCTATTTTTGCCATAAATATAAAGGAGAAACTATAAATATAAGGCTGAAGTATAAACTTTGCTCACTGTTCAGGGCCATTGGTGATATTTGCTTATCATTCCGGCCACATTTCTCAATATATGTATTCTATTTTATACATATTTTATGTACTATCTGTATATGTATATATTATGTATTATAAATATTATGTTTATATGTATTATGTTTATATTTACATATATGTAGATATATTACATACATATATGTATTATGTTTATTATATATTGTGTATTTACATTTCATATACCTATATATACAGGTATTATGTGTTATACATAGTATATGCATGTTATATGTATATACATGTATGTGTCCAATGCTATCTACTACAGAATTTAAGAAAATCTAAAAACGCCTTAATTCATTTTTTAGAGCCAGTATAATCACTATTATACCAAAACATAAATACTATTGCACTAAAAAGAAAACCAGTGAGCACTCTTATTTGTGAAAAGGCACATGTAAATGCAGATTCTAAATTTAAAAAAAAAATAAAACAACAAACAATCTACATGCAGATACACATATAATCTCACAATCTGTTTTATCCAAAAATCTAAAGATATTTTATTTGAAAATATTTTACTCTAACAGAGATTATCAACTATTAACAACATATATCTCAAGTTTTACTGAACACTCATTCAATTATATGCAAAAGCAATTTCCATTGGAATATTTTGAAACCTTGATATAGATGCATATTTTCTCAATATTTTAAAAGATTATTATAGTGTTCATAGTGATCTGAGTATTTGCCTTTGCCTCAGCCCATTTCACCATAAGCTGTTCCACTGAACATACTCTGGCACTGCAAGTTCAGGGCCAAGATTCATCAGTATGATCCCGTTCTACAGGGTGATGGCAAGCCCAAGGCCACAGCAGTGACAGGGCCACGGAATTGCCATCTGGGGCCCAGAATTCTTAGACGGCACCTAACTGAGAGACTGATATATCAAGGTTACGTGAAACTTTTATCCCTGTTGAATTTTATCATGTTAAATTCAACACATTGACAGAATACAGCCTGTCAAAATATTTTTAAATCCACATTCTGATTTCTAATTCACACTTCCTTTGAGTTTTGTACCATCAGAAATTTTTATAATGGTCGTTTTTATATTTTTTCCTGGTTACTAATAAAAATGATGAAGAGATAAGATCAAGAAAAGAGTATTTAAAAGCTGCCCCCAAATTATCCTTCTTTTTTTTTTAAATTATTTTTATTTATTTTTAATCAGTTTCAGGTGTACAACACAGTGCAATAGTTATACTTTTTACCCCTCAAAGTGACACCCCCTCTCCCCTATTTAGCCACCCCACTCCTCCCCCCCATATCATATATATCTATTACACTTCCTCTGACTCCCTTCCATATTATAATCCACATCCCGTGACTATCTATATATTCAATTACAGTTGGTATACAATATTATACAACCTCAGCTTCAGGTGTACAGTGCAATGATCAAGCCTCTACTGCATCCATGAAATGGTCTCCCTAACAAGACATATGACCATCTGACACCCCACAAAATATTTACAACATTATTAATTATATTCCCCGAACTGTCTTTCATATCCCTGTGGCAATATTGTAGTTGCCTATTTTTGCTGTCTAATCCCTTCCCCTTCTCCCTCATCCTACCCGCCCTCCCAACTAGCAACCCTGTTTTTCCTCTATATCTATGAGACAGTTTCTGTTTACTTTGCTCATTCATTCAGTTTTTCAGATTCCACATATGAGTGAGATCATATGGTATTTGTCTTTCTCTGACTGACTTACTTCACTTAACATAGTCTCTAGGTCCATCCATATCATTGCAAATGGTACGATTTCATTATTCTTTATAGTGGAGTAATACTGCATTGTATAAATGTACCACCGTTTCTTAATCCAGTGATCTACCGATGGGCATTTCAGTTGTTTCCAAGTCTTAGCTATTGTAAATAGCGCTGCTATGAACATAGGGGTGCATAAATTTTTTTGAATAAGTGTCTTGGGTTTTTCAGGATAAATACCTAGGAGTGGAATTGCTGGGTCAAAAGGTAGTTCCATTTCCAGTTTTTTGAGATATCTCCATACTGACTTCCATAGTGGCTGCACCAATCTGCAATCACACCAACAGTGCAGCAGGGTCCCCTTTTCCCCACAGCCCCGCCAGCACTTGTTGTTTGTTGATTTATTGATGATAGCCATTCTGACTGGAGTGAGGTGGTATCTCATGGTGGTTTTTATTTGCATTTCCCTAATGACCAGTGAGGTTGAACATTTTTTCATATGCCTGTTGGCCATCTGTATGTCCTCTTTAGAGAAATGTCTCTTCGTATCGTCTGCCCATTTTTTAATTGGGTTGTTTGTTTTTTTGGTGTTGAGTTTCATGAGTGTTTTATAAATTTTGGATATTAACCCCTTATCAGATATATCATTGGCAAATATATTCTCCCATTCAGTAGGCTTCCTTTTTGTTTTATTAATGGTTTCCTTTGTTGTGAAAAAACTTTTAAGTCTGATATAATCCCATATGTTCATTTTTTCTTTTACTTCCCTTGCCCGTAGGGATGTATCAGTAAAAATATTGCTCTGGGTAATGTCTGCAAATGTACTCCCTATATTTTCTTTTAGGAGTTTTATGGTTTCAGGTCTTACATTTAAGTCTTTAATCCATTTTGAATTTGTTCTTGTATATGGAGTAAGGAGGTGGTCCAGTTTCATTTTTTTGCATGCCTCAGTTCAATTTTCCCAGCACCATTTGTTGAACTCTTTTATCCTTAATTCTTTAATTAGCATTATATGAGTAGAGTATTTTAGCTAGTTATTAATCCACCAAATTATACAACCATCCTAATAGTAGTTCTTTATTTTTACTACAAGTAAAATAAAAGTTCTCTGCCAAATATTTTATTAAAATATAGTCTCATTATATGCACTATATTTGACTTATCTTCCCATCTAGAACCTAATCTCAAGATACTTACCATAGCCAAACTGAGAACAAACCCTAAATCTCATATGGTCTCACGAGTGGATTACTTTACTATCCTCCCTAAATGTCAATAAGAAATACTTTTCAGTGATATATTTTAAAGTCATTAAACATAAGCTTAGTTAAATAGCAGCATTAACTAAGCCATCTGCTTTGTATACAGTGTCTTAGTAATTTTAGGGACTTCACAGTTTGTTTCATGCATTTGTATATCTATCTGCCTTTATTACAGTGAGAAGGATTTACTATAACAGCATTTCCTGAATATCTCCCATGGTTTAATAGATATTGCTGGAAAATATGGTATCTATGGTAAAATATATGTCTATGGTAAAATAGCTTTGGGCAATGTCAATAGATTTCTCTACTATAGGATTATCAGAGCCTTAAAATTAAAATTAAAATGATTTCTCCAATAAAGAGTTATGCTAGTGTTTCCCAAATTTATTGAGACAGAACACTTCTACATGATTTTTCTTGTTGGCTAGTACTCTTTTTTTAAAAAAAAAAAAAGATTTTATTGGGGAATTGGGGTAGGGGAACAGCGATGGGGAATTGGGAAAAAGGAACAGACAAGTTGCTGTCCTGTTCTTCAATCTAGTTGCGGAGGACGTTGCTTCACTGGCTCATGTTGGTATTGTCACTGCACTCTTCCTGGATGAGGCAGATCAGTCGGCGGCCTCTGGATGGTCGCTCACCACGGCTATTGGCAGCTCACGCTGGCTGCCGGCCACTCACTGTAGCCTATGGCAGCCCACTGCAGCAGGGGCTGCAGCCTACACTGTTGCCGGGGCTCGCACAGCCCAGCTCCAGGTGGAGGTGTTGTTAGCGGTAGAGGGCAGTGTCACTGGCCCTCACACATGGGATCAGAACTCGGGCTGCTGACGTCCCAAGCCAGCTCTCAACCAATGCGCCACTCAGCCGGCCCAGCTAGTACTCTTTAAAGTATATGCCGGGAAATATAAAAATACACTTCAGGATCTAAGTATCATTTCTACACTGTAGTATTTTACAATTACCATACTGTAAATACAAACAACATATCCACTCAATCAAGGCACAAAATTCAGAGTTTTCATCAAGAAAGCAAAATACAAGAAAACTGGATAAAAACAGTGTCAGAGATTTGAACAAAACTAAAACTGAAAATTTTGTGGTCCTTAATTGTGAACAGATTCTGAGTGTATTAATGACAGAAGGTTGTCTCGTTAAGAAAACACAAACTTGATTGCCACCAAAAAGTTGTTTATGTGTTCTTAATTATTGATTTTGTGTTGTTGTAGGGTTAAAATAATTTTCAGATAGGAAAGGAAGATATAAACTTAAGGTAGATGTGATGAAAAATTAATGTAAAGATATAAAGACGTAGGACAAGAGCTTATGAAATATTTGGTTAAAAAGAAAAAAACCAATAAAATTAAATATTTTCATAAAATATGATAACAGATGGCATTGGCCTGGTTGAACAGTATCAACATAGCAAACAAAGTTGATAAATTTTCCTTGTTTTTCTGTAGATTTCTCACTTTCATCTTAAGTTTCCATTGAAAACAGAGTGTTGAACAGAGAAAACAAAGAGCTAGAAGGCACATAAGATGAAGGTGATTGTTTGGAAGACTTGACGGATTTGCTAAACTCTAATATATGCTCGCCCTCAAAGTGTTAGTCTAATGAAGCTGTTGTAGCTGCCCTCTGCATGTCGGGCCTTAGGAAAGTAGGAACCCAGCTGCTCTTCATCACGTGGTTTGTAATAAACATCAAGTTCCTGAAAGGTGGTGTTCACACAACTTTGTGTTCTTCAGTACTACCATTTTAGTACTTTTCCAGAGTAAGTACTTAATAAGTATTTGTCAATGAAACTATTCTAGAAATGGTGCTAGGTACTAGAGATTCAAACATGAATGATATTTAGCTCCTTTTCTCAAGGCATTAGTGTTCTAGTTAATATATATATATATATATATATATATATATATATATATATATATATATATATATATATATATATATACGACTTTACAGTATGGGAAGTGCTATGGAAGAGTTACGCAAAGCCCAATGAGTGCAGGCAAGCAGGACATTTAACCCAGTTGAGAAGGCGACTTCAAACTGATTGTTCACGGATAAATAGTATTAGAGGCACAGAAACAACATTCCCAATAGAAGCCACAGAGTACACAATGGGTAAGAAATGAGCGAGAGTATGGCAGAGAGAAGAAGTCAAAATGACTGAAGTATTATAGAAAAAATTATATACAATATATAGAACTCCTTAGAAGAAAGATCCAGCTTTGCAGCTTCCACTTGTACTACCACTATTTTTCTTTGTGCTTAACTCATACTGTTATTAACTCTTCAATTGTGCTATCCTCCATCTTGCATAAAAGAGAGTGCGTAATGTTTTCTCTGGTTGCAATTCATTTTTCTCACTTTGTATAATTAAAACTCATACTAAACCTTGAAATCTAAACTCAAATATCACCTCTTTGGGGAAGTCTTTCTGGACCCCCAGATTAGATCATATATGTTCTTCCATCATCCTCTCTCTTTCCTCCCTATTACTCAACATTATTTGTAGTATACATTTATCTGTGTGATTTTTAAAATGTCTGCATACTAAACTGGACTATACAATCCATGAAACTATAGAGTGCCTATTTTACTCAACATTTATCGCCAATACCTAGCAAAGTACTTTACATATAGAAAGTACTCTATAAATATTTGTTTATTGAATGCATGAGATAAAGGTAGAAAGAAATTAGAAAAATCAGCAATCGTCCAGAGAGGGCAGATATTTTATACAATGCTAAGATTTTACACTTTATCCTGAAGTTTCTGGGGAGAAATTGAATTTTAAATAGGTTAAGTAAAATGAACAGATAAGTATTTTATAAATATCACCCTGACAACTATGTTAAAGATGGATCAGAGTGGGATATGACTAGATAGAGTCCAATTAGAAGGTTGTCACAGTAACACAAGCGGGAAATTATTGAACTAGGTATTGGCTGCTGTGATAAATGAAAGTATGAGATTTAACAAATTAAGGAGATGGAATAAAACAGGAGTTAGTAATTGTTTGGAGGTGAGAGTAAAGGAGAAGCAGCAGCAGTCTAAGTTTTTAGGCTGGGCAAATTCATGAGAAGTGCTGCTGCCCACTGAGAAATTAAAAGGGAGCGGGAACAAATACTTAGTTTATATAATGTTGGATCATAAAATATTTCCAGTGGATATGTAAATTTAATCTGAGATTTTGAAAGGAAAAAGGATAACTCGACAATGAGCTTTTTAAAAACTGGTAAAATACACACATAACATAAAATTTATAATCTTAATCATTTTCTAGTGTACAATTCAGTGCATAAAGTACGTTTATATGGTTGTGTAGCTATCACCACCACCTATCTGCAGAATTTTTCTCTTTTCCCAAAAAGAAATTCTGTTACCCATTAAATAATAACTTCCATTGCTCCCCCTACCCTACCTCTGCCAACCACCATTCTACTTTCTGTCTCTATGAATTTAACTACTTGGCTACCTCATATAAGTGGAATCATACAATATTTGTCCTTTTATAACTGGCTTATTTTATGAAGTATAATGTTCTGAAAGATTCATCCATGTTGTAGCATGTGTGAAAATTACTTTCCATTTTAAGAAAGAATAACATTCCATTTGATATATACATTTTGTTTATCCATCTTCACTGGACGTCTCAGTTGCTTCCGCCTTTTGACTATTGTGAATAATGCTGCTATGAACATGGGTGTGAAAATATCTGTTTGAGTCCCTGCTTTCAATTGCTTTGGTATACATTCAAAAGTCAAATTGCTAGATCACATGGACCTATTTTTAATTTTTTGAAGAACTGCCAGACATTTTCCACAGCAGCTATCATTTTACATTCTCACCAACAGTGCACAAGGGTACCAATTTCTCCACATCCTCACCAACACTTCTTATTTTTATTTTTCTAAAAATAGTAGCCATCCTAATGTGTATGAGGTGGTGACAATGAGCATTTCGATGATAGGCACTGGGTCTTATTCATATTAATCTGTTGTACCAACATAATGATCCAGCATAGGAGATGCTTGATATACATTTGTTTAATGAAGGGGCCCTAGATAAAAATTACTTAGTGCATCACACACAACAGTTTAGAAAGGCTCAGACTACACTCCTAACAGTCTCACAGACTCTGTTGAATTAAGACATGGACATATTTGTGAGTCCATTATTCTGCTTACATGGCAACTAATCGATGGTAATTACCAAGCTAACATAAATTATGTTCAGTCTTGATTAACAAAAATATATTAACTACAAAATATCTTCTTACATGTAATCTGGAAAATACATCACAGAGTTCACAGACAATGTGTTGGTTTTTTTTGGTGTTTTTTTTTTTTGAGGGCAGTGTCACTGGCCCTTATATGTGGGACCGAACCAGGGCCTCTGGCTTCCCAGGCCAGCGCTTAACCACCACGCCACTTGGCCGGCCCTGACAATGCGTTTTTTTACAGGAAACACACCTACTCCCTTAGTCTTGTATCTCCTCAGATATAGCTTCAGAAACAGTTGAATTGTCAGAAATTATCTCCTTGAGAACAGATTTACTTGCTTTCATCTGTTATGTGAGTAGAAATTTTTCAATATTGTATAATAGTAGTATTGCTTGAGTAGTATTGTCCAAGTAGTCCAAGAGAGCTGCTCCTCCGAAAACCTGACATCTGTCTTTTAAAACAAGATTACATTAGAGCTCTGCCACAAAAACAGTAAATTCGTATCCTAGTCAAGTCTGATACCGACACTTCTTTGCAGGATCATGTGCTGCCTCTCTTATTTGCTTCCTATTTACTATTGATTAATATACTCTTAATTTAGTAGGCAGCATTTTGATCTCATGTTCTTTCACAGTATTCTAGTAGAAGAGAGCTTTGCAGTTACCAATGGAATAGATGAAGTTTAATGCCTGTGAGCAAGTAAAAAAAAGGATTCTGGGAAGGGAAAAAGAACCCATCTTTAGGGACAGTCCGTAATTCACATGAAAAAAGGAGAGGATTTGAAATATATGGGGATAGAAGAGGAATTTATCTCAACTTCACCTAGCAGTTGTGTGAATGACTCTAAGATCCGAAAGTGTTTTACAAGAGGAGATGAGGCTAAAACTGTAAGATATACACATCAGAATATCTGGGGCTTCATTTCACCATTATCATCAAGGAATTGACATTTATACCAGGATTGTCATGATATTAAAGAGTATAGGCATTAGGCAAGGTGAGATAACCACATGGAACTCAAGATGTAAATATAGAGCCAAGGAAAACAAACGTGTGGACACGTGCCTGCAAAATTGTGCATGAAATCCTAAGCAGAAGAAGTGAACATATGTGAATGCAAACAGAACTGGCAGAGTCCTCATTTCTTTTATCTTAGAAGGTCTCTGTGTAAAACGTGACATAGTAATATCTGCCTCTCAAAACTAATTACCAGAAATGCTTTACAGAGCAGATGCATGTTCTTTTCCAGTATAAATTCTCAATTTGAGGTTTGAGTTTTTTAAAGCTTAAATTCATATCTTTTGTTTTCCTTTTTTCCAATCAGCCTATATCCTGGTTCTGAATTTCATCTTAAAAAATTCAATAATTATTCATTACACCTGTGTATATCTAGCTACAATGTTAAAAATATAAAAAATTGCCTGATGATTTTTAATATTCTGCATGAAACTTCCAAAATTCTCATGGAAGGAAACTGATATGTAATCCATTAGACTTAATTTATTTTTACTATATAAAATATTAGTCTCTGGAATTGTTCTAGATGAATGCCTAGAATCACTCTACTTTCAGAAAGCTTGGTCATCAATACATCAATATTTTAATTAAAAAAATTGAGTATCACAGTTATTTTCAGAAAGTTTGTCCAAAGTGTGATGAGAGGTGGCAGGTGGTCTGTGAGGGTCCCCTGTGTGTTGCACAGGCTAGCTTCTTTTCTAGTTTAATAATGAAATCATCCCAATGGCTAAATTTTGATCTTTGGTATAGATCCATATCTGCCTTCTCATATACCATTGGCCACCTAGTAAACTAGAATCAATCTCTTTACCTATTTGGGAAGAAACAAGTAAAGGGTTAGGCATTCAAAGTCAGGCTTGCATCCCAAGTCTACTGTTTATCACCTGTGTGACATAATTCAAGCAATTTTTTTCCCTATGGGCATCAGTTTTCTCAGTTTAAAAATGAAACTGGGTAGTAGGTGATGATGGTGAGATTGCAACTTTAAGGGTGGTTGTATATATTAAAAGAATAAGGAAATGCCAAATTTCTCTGTAAGTAGGAAAACCCCACAAATTATATGCTATTGTGTTATTCATCTATTGATAGGCTTTTTTCAGTGTCACATAGGTGTGGATAAGTCAGGTAACCAATAGGATTTTCTGATAACTGAAGTGTTTACAGCACGAACAGCACCAACTTAAAATGAATTTTACAGCCATTTTTCCTTTACTTGTTTCATTAATTATTTTAGTCTAATACTGATTTTCTATGTAATGCCCTAGTGGCATAATCTGGCTTTTGAGTTGTCTCCTTGTTTTTTTCTCCTTTCTAAAATGCATGACACTTGAGAACAATTTATATTTATGAACTTATCACCTAAATTCATGGAACATATTACAAAAGGTCAAATATAAACGTCCACTTTCTTTAGAAATAAAGAAACATTTTGAACTCAAAACACTATAAAATTTTAAATTGCTTCTTAATGCAGTAGGCCATTCCATTTAGAAATAATGTTTTTTATACAATGTTAGGGAACAGCATTCAGAACCTTCAAAACCTTTTCTTAATCTCTTTTCTATTTCTATAACTTTTTCTTCTATAATGTACAGGCCACTGTTTTTTGTGTGTACATCTCTCAAAACAAATGTGTAAGCTCTTGTATATCTATTTAAGTAATGTGTGATATTTCTGATGATTATTTTTATTTTTTCTTGAAACCTATGTAAAAACTGATATGAACGTAAAGTTCATCATGAAACCTGGGACAAAAATTCACTAGATTCTAAAAGTTCATAAATGAAGTCTATTGGAAATATTTGCTAATTTTAAAAATATCTACTTATATTGGCAATGTATATGATCAGTTTTCTTTCAGTAACACAGAGTTAATGCAGTATCTTACTGATGAAGCTTCATTTGCATATCAATATCAACATAAAAATTTTAAATTATCTTTGTATTTGGCACCCTATAAGAATGTTTTTTTACTTAAAGTTTATTGGGGTGACAGTGGTTAGTAAAGTTATGTAGTTCTCAGGTGTACAATTCTGTAACACGTCATCTATATATCACATCATGTGTTCACCACCCAGAGTCAGTTTTACTTCTATCAACATATATTTGACCCCATTTTACCCTCATCTACCACCCCCCGACCCCTCACCTTCTGGTAACCACTAAATTGTTGTCTGTGTCTATGAGTTTTTGTTTCTTTATTTGTTTTTTTTGTGTTCCTTTGTTGCTTTCAGTTTCATATCACTCATATCAGTAAAATCATATGGTTCTCAACTTTTTCTGTGTGACATATTTCACTTAGCATAATAATCTCAATATCCATCCAATTTGACTTCAAAGGCAAGGGAAGTTAAAAGCCAAAATAAATGAATGGAACTGTATCAAACTAAAAAGGTTCTGCACAGCAAAAGAAACCATCGACAAAATAAAGAGGCAACCGACGGAATGGGAGAAGGTTTTTGCAAACAACACCTCTGATAAGGGGCTAATATCCAAAATATATAAGGAACTCATACAATTCAACAACAAAAAAACCCCAAACAATCCAATTAAAAAATGGGCAGAGGGGACTTCCGGTAAAATGGCGCAATAGACAGACGCTGTGCTAACTGCCTCCCAGGATCACACCAAAATTACACGCAAATTATACAGTATTCAACCCTGGAGGTCCCCGGAACACTGGAGGAACAGAACCACTAAACGAAGAACTTAAAGAGGAAGCCGCATCAGGTCTGGTAGGATGGGTGGAGACGAGAGAGGGCGAGCCCCATGAGGGAAGCCCCAGCTGTGGAGAGGCTTCTCAGGTTAGGGGAGAGCCCCTCCGGCCGCACACCAAGCTCACCAGCCCAGAGCTCCTTTGCCGAGAAGAGAAGTTCTAAGATAGCTGGCAGTAAATTAGTGAGGACTCTCTTTGCTCAGCTCGGTGAGGCTAAGAGTGGCTGGAGAATCAGTGGGGCTGGGACACGGACTTGCTAGCCGGGGAGCACTTACCTGGTTCCTGGTGGAGGGAGTGGCTGTGTGAGCCGGGAGCCTGCGGGGACGGACTGAACTGAGCACCTTTGGTGCAAAGGCTGGAGGTTTTTGGACTGTTCCCGTCGTGTGGAGCCTGCACGTGAGTGGTGTAGGGAGGACGCCATTTTGTCAGGCTTGGGCCCTCCCACGAAGGATCAGGTCCGAGACCTAATTGGTCTGGTGGAATTGGCGCAGAAGTACGTGTGTGCGTGCGCGCACACGAGCGCGCCTGCGGCCTTGGATCCCCACCCTTTGCCCGGCTTATACTGCGTTGCCAGGGAAACGCAGGGCGGGTGCCCTCCAGCTCCAACAGGCTGCTCACTGAGACCCCGGAGTGTGCCAGCCGCCTCGGATCCCCGCTCTCCGCACTCCGCTTGCAGAGTTGCCAGGCTGGTGATTGGTTGTCGGGCTGCTCCTCCTGATCTGCGAGCGGCTGAATGGGACAGGCTGAGACTGGGAGTTTTCCTGGGAGTGTTGGGCCCTGAGCTGTATGCCTGTGTGATCCAGCCAGAGCTCTCCTGGTGATCTATCTAATACATCAAAGCAATCTCAGAGCGACAGCCAGAATGGGGAAACAAAGAAACATGTCACAAGTAAAAGATCAAAAGAAACCTCCAGAAATGGAACCAAATGAAACAGAGGGATCCAACCTTTCAGAGACACAGTTTAGAACACTGATGATAAGAATGTTTAAGGAACTTAGCGAGGACATAAAGAAGGATAGGGAAACCATAAAAAACAACCTGTTAGAACTAAAGAATACAATAACTGAAATGAAGAACACACTCGAAGGAATCACCAGTAGAGTAGATGAAGCAGAAGAGCAGATCAGCGATTTGGAAGATAAAATAGCAGAACTCACCCAGTTGGCACAGCAAAAAGACCAAAGAATAAAGAACAATGAAAATAGTTTAGGAGCCCTATGGGACAAGGTGAAGCACAACCACCTTCAAATAGGGATACCAGAAGGAGAAGAGAAGAAGCAAGGGGTCGAAAATGTATTTGAAAAAATAACGACTGAAAACTTCCCTACCCTGGTGAAGGAAATCAACATACATGCCCAGGAAGTGCAAAGGGTTCCAAACAAGCTGAACCCAAACAGGTCCACACCAAGACACATCATAGTTAAAATGGCAAAGGTTAAAGACAGAGACAGAATCCTAGAGGCTGCAAGAGAAAGACAGCAGGTTACATACGAAGGAACTCCTGTTAGACTAACAGCCGACTTGTCTACAGAAACTCTGCAGGCCAGAAGGGAGTGGCAGGAGATATTCAAAGTGACACAAAATAAAGGCCTACAACCAAGATTGCTCTACCCAGCACGGCTATCACTTAAAATTGAAGGAGAAATAAAGAGCTTCTCAGAAAAGAATAAGCTTAAGGAATTCATTACCACCAAGCCAGCATTGCAAGAAATGTTAAAAGGGCTTTTTTAAACAAAAGAAAGGGGTAAACAAGCTAACCCAGAGAAACAATTTAAGAAGATTGAAGTCATATCAAGCAGATATAAAGGAAAAACTGATGGTTGCTGGCTGGGAGGGAGTGGGGAAGAGGGAGAGGGGGAAGGTTTTGGACAGTGTATGTGGGACAACAATGTTGCCGCAGGGATATGGGGGCAGTTCTGGGAATGTAATCGATAATGTTGTGAAGAGACTATTATGTTGCGAGAAATAAGTCAGTCGGAGAAGGACAGGTATCATATGATCTCACTTGTGTGTGGAGTCTGAAGAGCTGAGTGAATGATCAAAGTAAACAGACTCGTAGATGTAGAGGAAAAATTGAGGGTTGCTAGTTGGGAAGGGGGTGGGGATGAGGGGAAGGGGAAGGGATTAGACAGCATAAATAGACAACTACAATATTGCCACAGGGATATGAAACACAGTTCAGGGAATATAATAATGTTGTAAAAATTTTGTGGGGTGTCAGATGGTCACATGTCTTGTTAGGGAGACCACTTCATGGATGGAGTAGAGGCTTGATCACTGCACTGTACAACTGAAGCTGATGTTGTATAGTATTGTATGCCAACTGCAACTGAATATGTGGATGGTCACAGGATGTGGAGTATACTGTGGAGGGGAGTCAGGGGAGTTGTGATGGATATGTATGATATGGGGGGGGAGTGAGGTGGCAAACTGGGGGAGGGGGATTTTCACTTTGGGGGGGTAAAGAGTATAACTATTGCATTGTGTTGTACACCTGAAACTAATAAAAAATAAATTAATTAATTAAAATTAAAAAAAAAATGGGCAGAGGACCTGAATAGACATTTCTCCAAAGAGGACATACAGATGACCAATAGACATATGAAAAGATGCTCAACATCACTAATCATTAGAGAAATGCAAATAAAAACCACAATGAGATATCACCTCACACCAGTTAGAATGGGTATCATCAACAAGGTAAATAGTAACAAGTGTTGGAGAAAAAGGAACCCTCACACACACGGTTGGTGGGAAAGCAGATTGGTGCAGCCGCTATGGAAGGCAGTGTGGAGGTTCCTCAAAAAATTAAGAATAGAATTTCCATATGACCCAGCAATCCCTCTCCTGAGAAGCTACCCCAAAAATCTGAAAACATTTATCCATAAAGATATATGTGCTCCTATGTTCATTGCAGCTTTATTTACAGTGGACAAGACATGGAAATAACCAGAAGTCCTTTGATAGGTGATTGGATAAAGAAGATGTGATATATATACACAATGGAATACTATTCTGCCATAGGAAAAGATGAAATAGTGCCATTTGTGACACCCTATAAGCTTTTACATGCCAGAGATGCTGTGTCATTGTTAGATGAGGCCTAGTTTTGTGAACTAGAAAAGACCCAGTATAAGAAGGGATTCCATAGGTTTATATGAGTCCAGGAATCTGTTTTACCTTTTTTTTTTTTTTTTTTAACAAACTTCACCCCAGATGATTCTGATGCAGGTTATCCATATGCTGTTTTCCAAAATACATTTGTGTAGAGAAAGTAAATGCTTAGTAATAACAGTAGGTAACAGTTATTGATTGCTTTGTCTCAAGGACTGTTACATGTTACAAATATTTATTCATCAAATTCTTTCAACTCTATGCTGTAAATATTACTATTATTTAAATTTTACAGTTGGAGAAATTGAGTTAATGAGAACTTAATCCTTTGTATAAGATACATGGCATAGAGTAATGGGAGGAAACATGAGAAAACATGAGGTTGGAGAAGGGTCAAGACATGGATAGTATAGAATTCCAGGCTAATAAGTACGGATATTTTGGGAAGACTAGAATCCATAGAATTTATACAGAAAAATTATATATTCAGACTAGTCTGGGTGCAATGGAGAAATGGTTAAATTAAATTAACAGTTCTTAAAGTTGAATGTGCCTACAAATCATATGGAGATCTTATTAAAATGCAGATTATGATTCAAAGCTCTCAAGTGAGACCTAACAGTCTGTATTTCTGGCAAGTTCTCAAGTAATACTGATTTTGCTGGTCCATGGACCATGGTTTAAGTGCAAGGGATCAGGACTGTGAGGTTATATGGCAGCCACTAGCCACATGTGGCTGTTTTAGTTTAAATTTGGCATAACTAAAATTAAATAAAATTAAAACTTCAGTTCCTCAGATTCCAGTAACATTTCAAGAGCACAAAATCATAGTAGATAAATAGAATATTTACATTATTGCAAAGTACTGTTGGAGAGTGTTGAGTTAGAAGAATATTGAAATAGTTCAAGGAAAAACCAGTGATACTTTGATCAAAGGCAATAGCAATGGGAACAAATATCAGTAGAAAGTCAATAGACCTCAAAACTGATTGGATGTAAGAGACAAGCATAAGGCAGGGCTTACTTCTGAGTTTTTAATCTGCATTGGAAAATGGGAAACATAGTAGAAATATGTTGGGAGATGATGAATTCTATTTTGAATATATGGAGAAGGAGGTGCCTATGAAATGTACAGATTAAGATGTACATTAGGGTCATCCAGGTATACAAGAGTGAATTTAGGGAAGATAATTTGGGTTTAAAATATAAATATTTGAAAGTAATCATTTGATTAAGTTATTATTATGAGGATTCATGGACTCCTTTAAGAACTTGATACATATTCACCTAATATAGGAGCACTTATATATAAAACAGATATTAACAGATCTAAATAAAGAAATACACATGAGGGCTGGCCGAGTGGCACGGTGATTGGGCGCTGGCTTGGGAGGCCAGCGGCCCTGGTTCGGGTCCCACATGTGAGGGCCAGTGACACTGCCCTTAAAAAAAAAAAAAAAAAGAAATACACATGAATATATTAATAGCAGACTTCAATACCTCACTTCAACAATAGATAGGTCATCAAGACAGAAAATCAATAAGAAAACATTGGCCATAAGTGACACAATAGACCAGATAAACTTAACAGGCATATACAAAACATTCCATTTATAAGCATCAGAACATACATTCTTTTCAAGTGCATATGAAACATCCAGGATGGATCATATGTAGGCCACAAAACATATCTTAATGAATTTAAGAAGGCCAAAACCATATAAAGCATCTTTTGCAACCACAATGACATTTAACTACAAATCAATTACAAAAAGAAAAGTGGAAAATTCATAAATACGTGGCAATTAAACAACATGCTATTGAACAACCAACAGGTCAAAGAAGAAATCAAAGAGAAGTCAAAAAATATCTTGAGACAAATGCAAATGGAAATATAACATACCAAACATATGGGACACAGCAAAATCAGTCCTAACAGGGAATTTCATAACACTAAAAGCCAAACATTATAAAAAAGAAAGCATTCAAATAAATAACCTAACCTTATACCTCTAGGAGCTAGAAAAATAAGAAGAAATTAAGCCTAAGTTAGTAGAAGGAAGGAAACAAAGAGTGGAAATAAATGAACTAAAGACTAAAAAGACAACAGAAAATATCAGTGAAACTAAGAGTTGGTTTTCAAAGGACAAAATAAATATTTAATTAGACTCCCCCACCTCACCCCTAGGAAAAAAAAAAGGCCCAAATTAGAAATGAAAGAGGGACATTACAACTGATACCACATAAATACAAAGGATCATACACAACTACTATGAACAATTAATAATATACTAACAATTTGACAACCTGTAAGAAATGGAGACATACCCATTTAAGACTGAATCATACCCAATTAAGACTGAATCATGAAGAAGTAGAAAATCTGAGATTAATCACTTATAAGAAGATTGAATTAAAAAAATCTCTCTACAAACGAAAGCCTAGGACCAGGTGGCTTCATTGATGAATCCTACCAAACATTCCAAGAAGATGCACTACCTATCCTTCTCAAACTCTTTCAAAAGCTTGATGAAGAGGGAATGCTTCTAAACTCATTTTATGAGGACAACATTACCCAGATACCAAAACCAGACTAGGACACTACAAGAAAAAACAATTACAGGCTAATAACCCTGATAAACATAGATGCAAAAACACTTAATAAATATTAGCAAACCAGCACTGTTGGTGGGATTGCAGATTGGTGCAGCCACTATGGAAGTCAGTATGGAGGTATCTCAAAAAACTGGAAATGGAACTACCTATTGACCCAGCAATTCCACTCGTAGATATTTATGCTGAAAAACCCAAGACACTAATTTGAAAAAAAATATATGCACCCCTATGTTCATTACAGAGCTATTTACAATAGCCAAGATTTGGAAACAATCAAAATGCCCATCGGTAGACAACTGGATTAAGAAACTGTGGTACATTTACACAATGGAGTATTACTCAGCTATAAACAAGAAAGAAATCGTACCATTTGCAACGATATGAATGGACCTAGAGAACATTGTTAAGTGAAATAAGACAGTCAGAGAAACACAAATACCATATGATCTCACTTATATGTGGAATCTAAACAACTGAATACACGAGCAATGTAAACAGAAATAGTCTTAGAGACACAAAGGAAAAACCAATGAGGGCTGGATGGGATGGGATGGGCATGAGGGAGAAGGGGAAGAGACGAGGCAACACAAACTGATAACTACAATATTACCGCGGAGACAGAAGAGACAGTTTAGGGAATACAATTAATAAGGTTGTAAATATTATTTTTAGGGGATCAGAAGGACTCATGTCTTGTCAGGGAGGCCACTTCATGGACGGAGTACTGGCCTGACCACTGCACTGTACATCTGAAGCTGCTGCTGAATAATATTAGATGTTGACTATAATTTAGCACATAGATAGTCATGGGATGTGGAATATAGTGTGGGGATGTAGTCAGTGGAATTGTAACAGATATGTATGATATCCAGGGTGGAGGATAAGGGAGGGGGGTGGGGTTAGTTACTTTGTAAGGGATGAAAAAGATAACTATTGCATTGTTTTGTACATCTGTAACTAATAATAATAATAATAAAATCGATAGTGCTTCAATAATACAAGCAATTAATACTTAGAAATTAAAATAAAAATATAATGCCATTAAAAAAATATATTAGCAAACCAAATGCAACAATATATAAAAGGATGATATACCACAATCAACTAGAATATATTCCAGGGATGAAAGGATGGTTTAATATATGCAAATAAATCAATGTAATAAACCATGGTAACAAAACGAAGGAATAAAATCATATGATCATTTCAGTAAATGAAGAAAAAAGCTTATGACAAAATTCAACATCCACTCATGACAAAAATTCTCAACAAAGTGGGTCTAATGGGACATAACTCAACATAATAAAGACTATATATGACAAGCACACAGTTAACATTAATTATACTCAACAGTGAAAAAAATGAAAGCTTTTCTCCTGAGATCAGGAACCACACAAAAATACCAATTCTCACCCCTTTTATTCAACATTGTATTGGAAGTCCTAATCAGAGAAAAATTAGGCAAGAAAAAGAAATAAAAATTATCCAAATCAAAAAGGAAGAAATAAAATTCTCTATTGGCAGATGACATAACATTATATAAAACACTCTAAAAACTACAAAAAAATTGTTGGAACTAATAGACAAACTCAGTAAAGTTGCAGGATACGAAATCAATATATTAATACAAAGATCAGCATGTTTCTATACACTAACACCCACCTATCTGAAAAAGAAATAAAGAAAACAATTCTATTTATAATCTATAAAGAGGAACAAAATACCCGGGAATAAATTTAAGCCAGGAGATGAAAGACCTGTACACTGAAAACTATAAGACATTGATGAAAGAAACTGAAGATACAAATAAATGGAAAGATGTACTATGCTTATGGATTGGGAGAATTCATATTCCTAAAATGTCTATACTACCCAAAGCAATCTACAGATTCAGTGCAATCTCTATTAAAATTCAACTGACATTTTTTACAGAAATACAACAAATAATCCTAAAATTCATATGGAGCCACAAAAGATCCTAAACAATCAAAGCAATCTTGAGAAAGGAGGACAAAGCTGGAGGCATCATGTTTCTTGATTTCAAACTGTAATACAAAGCTATAGTAATCAAAACAGTATGGTATTGACATAAAAACAGGCACAGAAATCAATGCAACAGAATAGAGAGCTCAGAAATAAACCCATATGTATATGATCAATAAATTTATGACAAAAGGGGCAAGAATATACAGTGGGGAAAGGATAGTCTCTTCAATAAATAGTGCTGGGAAAACTAGACAGTTACATGCAAAAGAATGAAACTGGACTCCTATCTTACACCATACACAAAACCCAGCTGAACACGGATTATATTTCAGGTTTTGAATGTAAGACCTGACACCATAAAACTCCTAGAAGAAAACTTTGGGAGTATGCTCCTTGACATCAGTCCTGGCAATAATTTATTTGGATTTGACACCAAAAGCAAAGATATTCAAAGCAAAATAAATCAGTAGAACTGAAAAGCTTCTGCAAAGAAAACCATCAGCAAGGGAAAAGGCAACCTATAGGATGGGAGAAAATATTTGAAATCATATATCTAATAAGAGGTTAGTGTCCAAATTGTATAAAGAACTCACACAATTTATAGTAAAGAAAAATCAAACAAGTTGATTAAAAAACAGGCAGAGGGAGGCCAGCTGAGTGGCTCAGTTGGTTAAGAGTGTGAGCTCTGAGCAACAGGGTTGGCGGTTCAATTCCCACATGGGCCAGTGAGCTGCACCTGAGCTGAGCTGCCACTGAGCTGACAGGATGGCTCAGCTGGTGACAGCACGTGCTCCTAACAAGGTTGCCGGTTCGACTTCACATGGGATGATAGGCTATGCCCACCCGGAACTAAGATTGAACCCAGCTCCTTGAGCTGAGCAGCCACGAGCTGCTGACAGTCCACTGGATGGCAACTGCACTTGGAGCTGAGCTGGCTGCACCCTCCACAACTAAGATTGGAGGACAGCAATTTGGCTGTTCTCCTTCCCCAATTCCCCAAAACTATTTCCCTTCCCCAATACCTCAATAAAAAATCTTAAAACAAACAAACAAACAAACAAAAACAACAGGCAGAGGAACAGAATAGACGTTTCTATGAAGAAGACATACAGATGGCCAACAAGTACATGAAACAGTGCTCAACATCACTAATCATCAGGGAAATAAAAATTAAAACCACAATGGGATATCACCTCACACCTGTTAGAATGGCTGTCATAAAATAGACAAGAGACATGTTAGAGAAGATGTGGAGAAAAGGGAACCCTTGTGCACTATGGTGCACTATGAAAAACAGTATGAAGATCCTTTAAAAAATTAAAAATGAACTACCATATGATCCAGCAATTCCTCTTCTTAATATATATCTGAAGGAAACGAAATCACTGTCTCTAAAAGATACTTGCACTCCCATGTTCACTATAACAGCTAAGACAGAGAAACAAACTAAGTGTCCATCAGTGGATAAATGGATAAAGAAAATGGTGTATATATTCACAAAGAAATATTATTCAGTCACAGAAGAAAAGGAAAGCCTGCCATTTGTGATAATATGAATGATCTTGAGGGTATTATGCTTAGTGAAATAAGTCAGACAGAGAAAGACAAATACTATATTATGTCACTTATATATGGAATCTAAAAAACAACAACAAGCTCATAGATACAGAAAAAGGATTGGTGGTTGTCAGACACAGAGGATGGTGGAGTGGGAAAAATGGATGAAGGTGATTAAAAGGTACAAACTTTCAGTTAAAGATAAATAATTTCTGAGGATATAATGTACATCATGATGACTATAGTTAACAATACTATACTGTATATTCCGAAGTTGCTAAGAGAGTAGATCTTAGAAGTTCTCATCAGAAGGAAAAAGCATTGTAACTATGTGAGGTGACGGATGTTAACTAAACTTATTGTGATAATCATTTTGCAATATATACATATATCAAATCATTACATAATATACATTAAACTAATTCAAGGCTATATGTCAATTATATCTCAATAAAATTAAACAAAAAAGATCTGATACAATAAAATCTTTGGGTCTTCTTTTGGGGGGATGAGGAATAAACCCATTAAATATTTTGTTGAGGTGAAATTCACACAACACACAATTAACCATTTTAAGTTACAATTCGGTGGTATTTAGTGCATTCACAAGGTGGTGCAATCACTACTTCTAATTTAAAAGATTTTCACCACCTAAAAACATCGTGCACACATTAAGTAACCAATCCAAATCCCCCTCCCCCTTCAGCCCGACATATTCTGCTTTCTTTCTGTATAGATTTACCTATTTGGGATATTTCATATAAATAGAATCCTACAATATGTGACCTTCTGTGTTGACTTCTTTTACTTAGCATAATGTTTTCAAGATTCATCCAAATTGTTGCACATATCAGTACTTCATTCCTCTTTATGGATAAATAATATTTCATTATGTTTATTGAAATGGCCACAATTTATTTAGAGTGAAAGTTCTAAGAATTCATGGACCTTCCCAAAAGGCAATTCATGAACTCCCCTAAAGGCAATGCATGGACCCTGAAGGGCTCATTGATCACAGATTATGAACCTCATAATCTATAACAATGGACAAGCTCATATGGTCGAGAATGACATTGAAAGAAGAGGCCAGGGACAGAATGATGGAAAACATCAATACTAAAGAACAGGTAAAGGAAGAGAAGCCTGGATAGATACACACATAAAGGATTAATTTGAGAGAGAATGAGACAGCCAAAACAAGACTTTAAAAGCATGAAATGAGTATATCACATGGTAGAAAAATAAAGAAAAAACAAACAAACATAAAATTGTCCACTGAATTTAGTAAAACAGAGATCATTGTTGAAAATGATTTCATTGGAGTCATAAAGGACTGGACTAGACTCAAAGGGAGGAGGAGCGAAAATTGGTGGAAGAAATAGCAATAACTTAAGATATGCAGATGACACCATCATAATGGCAGAAAGTAGCAATGATTTGAAACAACTTCTGATGAAAGCGAAAGAAGCAAGTACCAAAGTAGGACTGCATTTTAACATCAAGAAGGCAAAAATCATTACTACACAAGAAATACACAACTTGAACATAGACTATGAAGATTGAAACGGTTAAAGGTTCAATCATCAATTCAAATGGAGACTTCGGCCAAGAAATCAAGAGAAGGCTGAGGCTCAGATGGATAGCAATGGAAAAATTAGAGAAGATGACCAAGAGCAAAGATATGTCATTAGAGATCAAGGGTAAGATCAAACACACCCTCACATTCCCAACAGATATGAAAGTTGAACAGTGAAGAAGGCTGATAGGAAAATAAATGGATTCATTTGAAATATGGTATTGGAGGGGAGCTCTACAGATAGCCTGGATCACCAGAAAGACCAACAAGTGGGTCCTAGAGCAAGTTAAGCCTGAAACATCACTGACGGCAAAAATGAAAAACTGAAGCTGTCCTACTTCAGGCACATCAGGAGAAGGCAGGGTTCTTTGGAAAAAATAATAATGTTGGGAAAAATAGAAGGTAGCAGGAAAAGAGTAAGTCAAGTATGAGATAAATTGACTCCATAAAAAAGTGATAAACCTGAGTCTACAGGAGCTGAGCAGGGCAGCTGAGGACAGGACAGTGTGCCCATCACTCATTCGTAGGGTTTACCAAGAGTCAGAGCCAACCAAACAGCACATAATACACACAGATGGTAGTAATTCAAGGAATAAGTGGAGGAAGAAGAAAATTGGGGAATGCAAACAACTCTTTCAAGAGACTCAGCTGTGAAGGACAAAGAAGTTTGTTGCTATTGAAGGCTGAGGACATAAGAGTAGTTTTGAAGATGTGAGGTCACAGAGTGTTTTCACATTCGGAAGAAAAACAAATGTAGGAAGAGATGAATGATAAGGAGCTAATAAATAAGTAATTCAAAAAAAAAAAAGAAACATAGAAACTCCAGGGATGGGCCGGCCAAGTGGCGCGGTGGTTAAGCGCTGGCTTAGGAAGCCAGCAGCCCCAGTTCCGGTCCCACATATGAGGGCCAGTGACACTGCCCTCCAAAAAAAAAAAAAAAAAAGGAAACTCCAGGGCTCAGCAGGAGGCTAACTACATAACCACTGAATTAATATAGGATTTAGATCAGATTTAGGTTAAAGAAAAATATGTCTCGTGCCAAAATTTTGCTTAATAGGTTAAGTGTTAGCAGGTCAGTAAATGACAGTGATTAAGAGGAAGAAGAGATTATTTTTCTGGATTTCATCAGATGAACAGGAATTTCTACAAGAGTGTTCAAAAAAACATGTTTTAAAAGTGGCATTGAGGGGCTATGATAACGATAAGCCAGACCTATAAGAAACACCTAAATTAAAAAGTACACTTTGAGTCAGCCATTTAACAAGTCTCCTGAGTGCTTGCTCTTTACAGGGAACTGTGCTAAATAAAGATCTTTCAGTAGTTCCCAATCAATGATACAACTCAAGGAAAGTGTCCATAAAAATCACCGAAGGATTCACAGAAGGCCTAAAAGCGTACCTATGCTGTTTCTGAGGAAATAATACATATATACATGCAGTAGTTTTTGTTGTTTTCATTTTGATAGTACCAGATTTCTAGAGTGATTAATAGTTATTAGCTATGAAAAGTTGGAATAAAGCACCATATGTTTTATATATGGACAAGATATCATATCATAAAATAACTACAAAGAAATAAAAATCTCTATAAGAAATATATAAAGGGCCAGCTGAGTGGCGCGGTGGTTAAGCGCTGGCTTGGGACTTTAGCGGCCCCTCTTCGGATCCCACATATAAGAGCCAGTGACACTGCCCTCAAAAAAAAAAAAAAAAAAATATATATATATATAGATAGATAGATAGATAGATAGATAGATAGATAGATATAGATATAGATATAGATAAATACTATGGAACCCGAGAGTGACAGTGTTCACTATACCTAAATGTAGGGAAGATGAGAAAGTTACATGGAAGAGGGACAATTCATGTTGAGCCTCATCCAATGTATTTTCTAGGTTTAGAAAAGGGGAACAGTGCATATAGGTGACTGTGAGAATCATGAGGTCAGAAAAATAGCCTAAAGCCATATTTTGAAGGACCTTGCACGTGTGTTATTGGTATTTGTCCCTACAATAAATTCTAAAGCTGAGGTTGGGGATTAGGAGATGTTAAACAAAGAAGCAAATGAAATAAAGCAGGAAAAAAGGTAACAGAGTTCATCTTTGGACATGTTAACCTCTGCAGAATGTGCAGAATTGGTTTTGGAGGGGAAACTGGAGTGAAGAACACGTGTTAAAAGGTTAATGAAGTTACTTAGAACTGATATAAGCAAAGTAGAGCAGAGCTATGGAAATGGACAGGAGTGCAAAGATTCAGGCAAAACTTGGACATACAGCATAGATGTTTCGAGTAGTAGAAAGAGTCCAGAAGGAGTCTATGTTTAACACATAGGTGCTGGTGACATTGACCAAGGTAAGAGACTCCAAATAAAAAATAAATTCCTTAAGGTCATGGTACCATAGGCTAAATCAAACCACATGTATAAAGTAAACTAATGGAGACATAAGAAATTCTATGTTTGTTTGTTTTGGGTTTTTTTGCTACACACTTAGACAATTGATTATTCCACAGAAAAGCTATGGCCATATGCCTGACTTGCTGACAGCTCAAGCTTCTGTATTTTTCATTTTCAAAGAAGTTAAGCTGCAAATGAAGTGAGCGATTCTCTAGCTTGCTTTCCACACAACATAAATCAGAAAATGCACTGTCAGTAGAGCTGGAGAAAATATGGATATAAAGAAGCTCCTCCTCTTCCTTCTTCGTCCTCCCCTTTTGTCTGCCTAAGGCATGAAGATTGATCAGACATTTACAGCAGCTACTGCCAAGGCCTTATTTATTGTGGTGTGAAGGGGATAGCGGAGCTCCTCCAACAAAAGCAAAATGGCAGCATTGAAATGAACTGACACATCAGATCTCCTCAGCGGTTCTTTAAGGGTAGTACATTAATCAGGGTATAAACAAGGTATTGTCACCCTGCCAAAATCTTAGAAGGCTGCATCAGAGAAATCTGCTGAAATTACTCCTCTTGAATACAAACGAGGGCTTGACATTTTCCATAAGGGACAATATATCACAGAAATCTTTGGCTGTTTCTTTTTTAATTTTTCTGAAGAACACTTTCTTGATTAGTCACCTGATTCTGCAGAATATTTTAGTACCTGAGCTTCCCTTGAAATAGGTATGTTAAGATCTGAAGGCATTTTTCCCCCCAGGAATGACTTTTATGTTGGCGAATTTTTAGAGCTTTCTTTAAATGCATTCTCCTCTTCTATTTTCACTGCTATTTTACTTTGGATTTTTGTTATTTCCTACCTAAGTTATAGTTTGCTAAATGGATTCCTTGACTCAAATTATTTCTTTCTCTCAACATGCCCAGATTTAATTTTGTATGTGTCATTGACCATCTAAAAATCTTAGGACTCGACCTTTTTCTAGCATAAATCCTCACATCCTTACTAGACCTCAAGATTCCCTAAAATATACTACTAAGGTGACTCCCAAGCTTTGTCATCCACTATCTACACAAGTCCTCTCCTCTAGTTAATGGAATACTTTGTGCCTTGCCAATTTTTGAATTCTTACCTTTTTTAAAATTCAGTTCAGTTGCTATCTCTTTGATGATTGCAGTTTGATTATTCTCCTGAAATTACTTCTGCCTTTAAATACAATTTATTAAGTATATACAACATCCCAAATATTTTATTTTGCAAAAGAAGTGTGTTTCTTGTTTGAACCACTTTTAGTAAATGTAGTCCATATTGCCATGTGGATGGGTAAGCATGCTGAGGATGGACTTCTTTTTTTAAAATCTTAGCTGTAGAGGGCACCGCTTACTGCTGCAGCTCACTGGCCCATGGGAACTGAACCACCAGCCCCGCTGCTCAGAGCTCACACTCCTACCAACTGAGCCATCCAGCCACCTGACTTTTTCTTTTTAAGAGGCAGAGTTAGTAGTTATTTAGGGGAAAAGGAGAGCTTAACAGATTAGGTAAAGTTTATATTTCACCTGAAAGAACTCCTTGTGACCTTGAAGTTTGTAATAAACTCTGATATTCATTTTGTTAAATACCTCCATCTTTGTGTCATCTGTCTCCCTATTTCTGTTCTTCAATTTTCCTCAGTCTTTCCCCTAGTGAAGCCCTTCCACTGACCCAGATACCTCCAGTTGCATTTTATAAATTGCCGTTATGAAGAAAAAAATATGATATGAAACAATCCACAAATGTGAGCCAAGCAACATATGTCTGCCAAGAGTGCCACACCCTTAAGACCAACGTAAGTACTATAAGCCGGAGATTCCTGAGCTTGCAGAATCATCCCAGGACACTGGTCAGAAATGAAGATTCCAAGATCCCACCTCAGACCTTTTGAATTAGGTCCTTATCAACACAGTAATTCCAGGAAGAAAAATCAAAATTGAAAAAAATAACAAAAACAAAAAAAACAGAGTTTTCATTATTCACAGATATTATTGTCACTTTAGGACATTCTAAGAGGATTTTTAGATAATAGTTCACATATAATAAGAGAGATTAACAAGGTTTATTGATATAAGATCAAATACAGAGATCAAGTTCATTTCTCTGTAACAAATTGAAAATGAAAAGTTTTAAGTAGATGTCATTTACATTAGCATCAAAAAATATGAAGTGCACAGGAATTTACATTCTCTCTGTGGAGAACATTGTGTACCAATGTATTAGCCTGCTCAGGCTGCCACAACAAAATACCAGACTGGTGGCTTAAACAATAGAAATTTATTTTTTTATAGTTTTGGAGGCTGGAAAATCCAAGATCAAGGTGCCAGAAAAGTAGATCTCATTCTGAGGTTTCACAAGATGGAGTTCACTCTTCTCTTGGCACCCAATGCTGTCGAATCAGGTCCCCACTGTTAAGACCTCATTTAACCTGAATTACCTCCAAAAGCCCCTTTCTCTAAATATAGTCACACTGAGGATTAAAAGTGATACTTAGGGAGGACACAATCCAGTCCACAGCAACTATTAAAATAAATATACATCAAAATGAGGGCCGGCCGAGTGGCGCGGTGGTTAAGAGCTTGCTTGGGAAGCCAGCAGCCCCGGTTCAGGTCCTACATATGAGGGCCAATGACACTACCCTCAAATAAATAAAATAAATAAATAAATAAATAAATAAATAAATAAATAAATAAATGAATAATTTTAAAAAAATATACACACACACACATCAAAATGAGATAAATGCCCTATTGGAAACTCAACATAAAATGTAAATTCTCTCCAAATTAACCACTTGCAATCCAAATCCAAATCCCAACGGGTTTACATGTGTGTTTGTGTGCTTCGATGTAGACTTGAAAAACTAATTGTATAATTCTATGCTTTATGCAGGGGTTGTCAAACTTTTGAGACTGAAGAGCCAATCCTGTCCCTCACAACAATTTCAAAAGTATTCGAGCCATAAAACAAATGAAATCACCATTATGTGAATAATATCCTTTAAAAATTTTATAAATGAAACTATGATAGTTTTATTTTCATTTTCACATGTACGTACCCAAAGAGCCGCATGTGGCTCGCAAGCCGCAGTTTGCAGACCCGTGCCATATAGAATTCTATTTCTTATATATTTATATAATTCTATCACTTATATGAAGATAGAAAAGCCAAGAATATTCTTGACACTACTGATGAAAAATAACAAGATGGTTCTTTTTCTTCAGATTTTTAAGCACATGTAAAGCTATATTAATCGAGCAGTATGACATTATGGAGGGATAGCCAATAGACCAATAGTACCAAATATATAGCCCAGAAACATATTCAATAATACAGATGCTTGTCAAAAAACTGAAGTGAGGGCCAGCCAAGTGGCGTGGTGGTTGAGCACTGGCTTGGGAAGCCAGCGACCCCAGTTCGGATCCCACATATGAGGGCCAGTGACACTGCCCTCAAAATAAATAAATAAATAAATAAAAAACTGAAGTGATTGTGCAAATCAACAGAGAAAATAGCAGCTTTTCATTAAGTGTTGTCAGGACAATTGAGTTTCCATGAGGGTTTGAAAAATCAGAAAGAAAATGGTTTCTATCTCTCAAAATACATAAAAGTATATTTCAATGGGATTAAAGATATAAATGTGAAAAGGAAATATATAAAAATTTTAGAAGATAAAATAAGAATATATCTTCATCATCTTGGAAAATAAAAGATTTCTTAAAACACAGAAAACACTTATTAAAAAGAAAAAAACTATAAATTGAAATGTATTAAATTAAATTTTATGTATAATCGAAATATGTAATTGAACTGTATGTATAATTGAAATATATTCAGTTGAAAAATTTCTATTCATCAAAAGTCAAGGAGGACCCGGACGAGTAGCACAGTGGTTAAGCGTTGGCTTGGGAAGCCAGCGGCCCCAGTTCGGGTCCCACATATGAGGGCCAGTGACACTGCCCTCCAAAAAAAAAAAAAAAAAGTCAAGGAAAGTAAAGACGAGTTACCAGGTGCAAGATTTTTGCACAACATATAATGAACAAAAGACTAGTATTCAAAATATATATTGAACTCCTTTAAATTGGTAAGAAAATGACAGACATCCTAGAGTAAAAACAGGCAAAGTATTTAAACAGGCATATCAGAAAAGAGGATATCCTAAAGGTTAATAGTAAACATAAGAAAAGATGAAGAGGACCCAAATTAATAAAATCAGAAATGAAAGAGAAGTAACAACAGATATCACAGAAATTAAAAAATATATGCATCCCTATGTTTATCGCAGCACTATTTATAATAGCCAAGACATGGAAACAATCAAAATGCCCATCAGTAGATGACTAGATTAAGAAGCTATGGTACATTTAAATAATGGAGTATTTCTGGGCTATAAAAAAAAAAATAAGAAAATACTATGAGCAACTATATGCCAACAAATTAGACAATCTGAAAGAAATGGATAATTTTCTAGAAGCATACAACCTTCCAAGGCTAACTCAAGAAAAACAGAAAACCTCAATCGACTGATTACTACCAGTGAAATCAGATCAGTAATCAAGAAGCTCCCAACAAAACAAAAGCCCTGGACCAGATGGTTTTACAGGTGAATTTTACCAAACATTCAAAAAAGAATTATCACCTAGTCTCCTCAAACTATTCCAAAAAATCCAGAAGGAGGGAAGTCTCCCAAACTCTTTTTATGAAGCCACTATCATCCTGATCCCAAAATCAGACAAAGACATTACAAAAACAAAAAACAAAAAAAAACTACAGGCCAATATCCCTAATTAATATAGATGGAAAAATCCTCAACAAAATATTAGAATTCAGCAATACATTAAATAGATCACACACTACAATCAAGTGGGATTCATTCCTGGTATGCAAGGTTGGTTCAATATCTGCAAATCAATAAATGTGATACACCACATTAACAAAATGAAAAATAAAAATAATATGGTCATATCAATAGATGCAGAAAAAGCATTTGACAAAATTCAGGAGCAATTTATGATAAAAACTCTTAGCAAAGTGGGAATAGAGGGATCATATCTCAACATTATAAAAGCCATATATGATAAACCCACAGGTAACATCATACTCAATGGGGAAAAGCTGCAACCATTCTCCCTTAAGATCAGGAACAAGACAGAGTTGCCCACTTTCACCACTATTATTCAACACAGTTTTGGAAATTCTAGCCACAGCAATCAGACAATAAAAAGAAATGAAAAACATCCAAATTGGAAAGGAGGAAGTAAAATTGTCATTATATTCAGATGACATGATACTACACATAGAGAATCCCAAAGACTCCACCTAAAAACTATTAGAATTGATAAATGAATTTAGTAAAGTAGCAGTTAATATTCAGAAATCAGTTGCATTTGTATATAACTATCAAAACTATCAAAAGGAGAAATTAAGAAAACAGTTCCATTTACAATTGCTTCAAAAACTATAAAATACTTAGGAATAAATTTAACCAAAAAAGTAGAAGACCTGTAATCAGAACATTATAAGACACTGAAGAGAGAAATAAAAGAAGATACAAATAAATGGAAACACATGCCATGCTTATGGCTAGGAAGAATTAATATAGTTAAAATGTCCATACTACCTATGGCAATATATAGATTCAATGCAATTCCTATAAACTATCAGTGACATTTTCCACAGAAACAGAACATATAACCCTAAAATTTATATGGAACCATAAAAGACCCCAAACAGTGATTGAAATCTTGAGAAATAAGAACAAAGTGGGAGGTATCCCACTACCCGACATCAAATCATACTACAAGTCTACAGTAATCAAACCAATATGGTATTGGCATAAAAATAGGCACATAGATCAATGGAACAGAACAGAGATCCCAGAAATAAATCCATACCTATATGCTCATTTAATCTATGACAATGGAAACAAGACTTTACATTGGAGTAAAGATAGTCTATTCAATAAATGGTGCTGGGAAATATGGACAGACACATGCAAAAAAATGAAGTTGGACTACCTCCTTACACCATGTACAAGAACACATTCAAAATGGATTAAAGACTTAAATATAACCATAAGACTCCTAGAAGAAAATATAGGAAGTAAATTTGCAGACATTACCTTTAGTAATATTTTCACTAATATATCCCCTCGGTCAAGGGAAGGAAATGAAAAAAATAAACATGGATTACATCAAACTAAAAATTTTTTTTTCACAGCAAAGGAAACCATCAATAAAACAAAAAGGTATCCTACTGAATAGGAGAAGATATTTGTCAATGATACATCTGAAGGGGTTAATATACAAAATTTATAAAACACTCATTCAACTCAACACCAAAATAACAAACAATCCAATTAAAAAATGGGTAGAGGACACAAAGAGGCATTTTTCTAAAAAGGACATACAGATGGCCAACAGGCATATGAAAAAATGTTCAACCTCACTAATCATTAGAGAAATGCAAATAAAAACCACCATGAGATACCACCTCACTCCAGTCAGAATGGCTATCATCAATAAATCAACAAACAACAAGTGCTGGCGGGACTGTGGGGAAAAGGGGACCCTGCTGCATTGTTGGTGGGACTGCAGATTGGTGCAGCCACTATGGAAATCAGTATGGAGGTATCTCAAAAAAGTGGAAACGGAACTACCTTATGACCCAGCAATTCCTCTCTTAGATATCTATCCAGAGAAATCCAAAATGCTAATTTGAAAGAATATAATTTAGTCACTTTTAGACCCAAGAACTGTCTTAATTCAGTAATGAAAATATTCATTAAGCTGAATAATCAAAGATTTTGTCTGACTTTAAAGTTTAGCATTTCTTCCCCCAGCTCTGTTCACCTCTGATATCTGACTCCAACCACCTCAGTATGGGAAAGAAGGATCGACTTACTTTCTTTTCTATTCCCCAGGTCTGCAAGGATCCTTCTGCTCCCTCCCACCAGATGTCCTCCCCTCATTCTTTCTGCCTCCAGAGTTGGGGATGATAAAAGAAAAAGTGGGGAGGGGAAATAAAGGTCTTGTTTAACAGGTACAATCACTATCAGTGTTTCATGTTCTTTGGGCTCAGAGAATGCTTGAACTTGACTCCATCCCTCTTAAGGCTAGTTCTTGTGAGGTTCCCCAGTGGGAACATCTGACTGCAGCTGCCACAAGGAGGCCGTTCTTTTCTTCTGGCTGGACATTAAAAAACCCAAATGAAAGATTATAGAAGCAAACAAGGGCCGGCCGAGTGGTGCGGTGGTTAAGCACTGGCTTGGGAAGCCAGCAGCCCCGGTTCGGGTCCCACATATGAGGGCCAGTGCCACTGCCCTCAAAAAAAAAAAAAAAAAAAAAAATGTAAGCTAGAAGCAAACAAACAAAATCTTCAGCTTCTCTATCTGTGGGTCCAGATCCTACGCCTTTGTGCTGAGGTTGGTACTCTCTACAACAAGAAGCAATCTTCACTGAGGTTCCCTGTGAATAATCCGGGCTGGATCCTGCTCACCCAGGAAAGAAACGCCTCGCCAGCAAGTTTTAGATTTTTCCAGATTGGGCCAAACTCTAGTGCACATGCACCCTAGTGCACATGCACCTTAGTCTCATGGAAGACTAAGATAGAGAGGAAAATGTTACAGCACTCTCTGTCCAAAGTTCCTACAATTCTTAAAATAAAAAATAAAACAAAATAAAATAAAATAAAATAAATAAGAAGATGAAGAAGTTGTGTCCTGATCTATTCATGCTTGATAATTTTGTGCCTATTATTGGGTTGTTGGAAAAGTCATGACTCATTTTTGCAAAGAAAAGCAGAAACAATACATCATGACTTTTCCAACAACTCAATAGATGGTATTTTGCTAAAACTTTGTTGTTATCATTGTCATTGTTTGCTTCCTTTTGAAGAGCAAGAATTCTTTCCGCTTTATAATTTTTCACCATCTGAGACTTTAGCAGAAAATGAGTCCCATTTTAACAACTTGTCACACTTTTTAAGAATTCACTTCATGTCTCTAGATGTTTGCCCTTCACCCTCTGAAGGGCCTTTCCATCCCTTCCCATTGTAGTCTGCATGTTGATTTTTGTTGTTTTTTTCCCCGTCTGCTGTCCCTTAGCAGAGCAGAATAAAAGAAAACTATTTTCTGTCTTGTTTGTCTTTATGGGACTAGACACTTTTATTATCCATTTACTGCATGTTGTAAGATTTCAGAAAAGAGAAAAATTAGCTTTGTAGATAATTTAGTCAGAAGACCAAGAACTAGTTCTGATCCTGCCCCCTGTACCTAGTAAAGTGCTTTGTTCTAGACTATTATTATAAATGAATTAAATAATAAATGAAACAAAAAATTTCTCTGAACAGTTAGAAACAAAATGTGCTTCCTGTATTATATATTGTGTACTATTGAAATGATGTACTCTACCAAACAGCTAAGAAATTATCTAAACAAGAAAAACTCAATAATTTTCTTACTTAGGTTTTATGATTGCCTGTGTGTGTGTGTGTGTGTGTGTGTGTGTGTGTGATGAGCTCCTAGTATTATCAGACATTTTCAATTATTGTAAAGATGCAGCTAGTATATCTTATTGAAAGAATTTATCTGAGCCCACAGCTCTGTCTTAGGAAAGAACTTAAACATCTTATGGCTTGCTTTGCTTCTGTTTGATTTTATTCTTTTATCTTGACAATTGTATAAATTTCATTATAATCACTGTGTATATAAAAGTATAATACCTCTCTATTTATTTTACCAATTATACATTAAATTACTCCCCAAATGAGCATGGTAGAAAAGACAGAAATTTAAAAAGAACCTTCAGTTATTATTTTTAACTGTGAAAAGAACAAAAATTTGTCACCAGAGACAAAAAATACCATTTTTGCTTGAAAACAACCACCTGCACTTTTAGATAAGCTCATGACATATTTCAACATATGAAATGGTTGTTTTCGAGTATGTGGGAGTTTTCATATACTAAACTGAATGTAAATCTAAAATAAGTTTTACAAAGTATAAAAAAATACAAAGATACACCTAAGGATATGTATTGATTATAGACAAACAAATCAACATTTTATTTTCCACAAGGAACCCCCTTCCCCCTCCCTTTTTATTTTTACTTAATAAAAAGTGAAGTTTGTATTTATTTCCCAGATTTTTGTCAGTGTTATCAGAAGACTTTCCTTTTAGATACAGCTGGATGGCAACATACGAGGTCTGACAATTAAGTTCACAATCTTGCCATCATGCACTTACATTTGCAGCATTGTACAAATCGCTCAGTAAAGTTTCATAACCTTGGTATATCAGTGTCTCACAGCTGTGTTCATGTTGACATGTGGTGGTGTCTTGCTGAGTGGCGTTCATTATTGTTGTTGCGTGTTTTTCTGTGCCATTGTGAGAATGTCTGAGCTTGAATTACAGCAATGAACAAACATTAAATTTCTTGTTAAACTTGGCAAGAGTGGAAATGAAATCAGGGACATGTTAATCTAAGTTTATGGGGATAATGCCATGCAGAAAGTGGCAGTGTACAAATGGATTAAATGTTTTTCTGAGGGGAGAGAATGCGTCACTGATGAAGAGAGGTCAGGGAGGCCAGTAATGAGCAGAACTGATGAAAACAATGTAAAAATTCATCAAATTGTATGTCAAAACTGTCAGCTGACTGTAAGAAACACAGCAATCCAGTAGTTTGTAATTACCTGGATAAAGCAGAACAAATAGACTGGATGTTAAGTGTTCTCACCACGAAAAAGGTAATTATGTAACGTGATGGAGGGTTAGCTAACACTATGGTGGTAACCATTTTGCAATATATAAATGTATCAGATCAACATATATACTTTAAACTTACATAATGTTATATGTTGATTATATCTCAATAAAGTTCGGGGGAAAGAGTAAAACAAAAAAGCACATGAAAACCTTGTATAGAGGAATGTGGTTGACTCTATTTCACAGCAGATGATTTTTCTAAGACAATTCTGGCAATCTCATCACGCTTGTCAGAAATTGCTTCAGGCATGGGTATGTTGCCCAATGTTTTCTAATGAGACATGAAGCCTTCTAAGGGGTCTGGAAAAAAATAGATCTTGTTCTTAAGAGAGATGTATAAGAAAAGATCTCTCATTCTTTTCTCATCTGACATGTGAAAAGAAGCCATCTTCTTAGCAGTCTAATGATGAAGACATACCAAGAGTGACAGAAGAAAGAAAAAGAAAATTTGAGTCTTTGGTACCATCCTTGAATAGTTAAATTAATCAACACTGGAAGCCATCTTACCTCCTACTATTATGTGAGATAATAATTTTCCATATTGTTTAAGCTTATTTATGTCAGAATTTGTTATTTCTTGTAGCTGAAAGCATACTAACCAACATGTGAGCAGATATGAGGAATTATTGTACAAACTAGAGAAGACAAATGTGAACACCAAAGCTGTTTCAAGAGGATGGCTCTAGTGGATGACATGATTATCTACAGAAGTCACAAGATGGATTTCAGCTTAACATACTCATAAAACTTGCAGCTGGAGCTCTCTGAATAGGCATATCTGCCCTAGGACGTGATAAATTTCCTCTCACCAGAGATTGGCCAATCACTTCTTAGTTTTTCTGTAAATTAGAGGAATTAGACTAAATAGCCTCATGAGTCATTTCCAACACTGGGAATTCTTTGTTTCCATGAAAACTGAAAGAAAGATTTCTCAAGGTGAGGCAAAGTCTACTATTAAAGCTTAACTATAAAACACTCTCCTTTTTGATGTCTATTTTAAGGCAGCTACCGTATGTTTTCAGTTGTCTAAAATGAAGCATTTGTTGAATCTTTGCTGAGTTTCCAGATTGTGTTAGTAATTGTGAGAATAAAACTAACATATGAATATTAAAGAGTTTAATTCCTAATTTACCATGCTTTCAATCAATGAAAAATAATCCCAGGCACATAATTGAGCGTTGAAATTTGTGATAGAGTTAATAAAGGATTTGGCACAACAAGAAGTAGGAAAATCAATATGAACTAAAATAATTGACCTTCAGCTTGACTTTAATAGTGGGTAAAAATTTACCAAGTGCTGATCTTAACAACATATGCATAAATGTTATATAATAGTGTCTTTAAAACTAATGTCAAATGGACATAATGTCATTTTGAGTTAGTACCATGCAATTGTCAATATAGATCCCACTTTATGGAAGCATTAAATGAAATGCTAGAACTAGGCCAGGGTTAAGATTAAGATACAAATTTTATGTGTGGTTTATTTTGAAGAAAGATACATTTTTGAGAGCAGGGTTAGGACTAATACCATTATTCATACAGTGAAACTAGGAACCGTTAAGGTTATTTCAAAAGAAATGTTTTACTTGTTGATATTATTTGGGAGAAATAAAATTTCTAGCAATGTTCTTCCTCAGCTTTTCTACCATTTTATGTGTGGTTTATAAAGAAGATTTTGATCATTTGATGTGACCATTTTATAATGTGACATTTCTCTATCTGACCTTACCTGCTTGACACAGGACCTAAAGAATCTGGATATTGTCATAGCTCTTACAAACAACAATGGCAACAATAGTAGGTTTTAGAATTGTTGGACAGTGTATCAAAATTAATGAAGCCAGTACAGTAGAGGAATTCAATCAATAAAAACAATAATGAGAGGACTACATGGAAACTCCAGCAGGAATTGTTTATTAGCTTCAATTCTAATAAATCACATTAATTAAAAAGAAAAATATTTCACTTTTTTATTGATATGAGTTCTCTGATTTTCCTGGTGCCAGGTATATCAGTCTACTTTTCATGTGAGTGGAGTCTTTAAAAGGAATCAATGGAGAAAGCACAGCATAAAAAAGGCAGAAAGCAAAAAGGTAGGGCCAATCCTAATCATGCAGGGCTAACTGTTTCACAAATCATCTAATCCAACATGACCTCCTGTGGTTATCAGGAGAAATACTGCTCTCATTTGCATTTTAAAATGTTTCCTCTCCTATATATAATGAGGGAAAGATGAGTTCAGCTAAGAGTTCATTATCTCCACCCTTCCCCCTTTGCATGGACTTTGTGAAAGAATTTTCAAAATATGTTCTTCAGATGCTGTGCTCCATTAGCCTTCCATGCAGTGAAATTGATCTCAAACCATTCCATTTTTTAACACAGAACCACTCCATGAGAATAGATCTGCTGTCATAAAATCCCAAAGCCTATATGACCCCAGTATACACTTC
This sequence comes from Aselliscus stoliczkanus, assembly GCA_033961575.1. Classification (NCBI taxonomy): domain Eukaryota; kingdom Metazoa; phylum Chordata; class Mammalia; order Chiroptera; family Hipposideridae; genus Aselliscus; species Aselliscus stoliczkanus. The sequence goes on from CM066727.1 coordinate 147,417,056, forward strand.
GGCTAATGGGCATGTTCTGAGTCCACTGCTTCAAGCCTAGGGCAAGACATATGAAACAATCATATGTTTTCTTTGAAGCTCAGGCATTACAATTTATGTGGAATAAGGAAATTCAAAGGCTAGATATTCTTCTTTTTGTGGAAGATTCATCAAACAAGGATTTGTTGTTTGATAAATTAGTTTGCTTTTTAAACTTTCAAGAAAATTATAAACTCACCAAAACTCTCACCTGCAATTTAGATATCTTTCTGAAGACTACACCATGATATTTTGATGATGTTTCTTGCACGAAATTATGAATCTTATTGGATATATGATCATGAATTTTCCATTTCTTTTGAAATTTTCATAAATTATTTAAGCATAAGTAGCATTAACAAACTTTATATTTGAAGATGACATGTATGAGGTTGATAATTACGTTCATAAACTCATCCTAGAAAAATTGCTACATACCTCATTGCTGAATATCACTATGGTCACCACTGTAGCACTCCCATTGGAAAGCTATGCACTGGCACCAATGCCTAGTCTACCCTTTAAAGCAATTTTGTAACTCTTTTTCTGGAATGGCCATCAGAGCTCTCATCGTATTATCCTTGTCCTGAATGTCATCCAAATATCTTCCCTTCAATATTTCCTTTATCTTTGAGTAAAGAAAGAAGACATTGGAGGCCAGATCAGGTGAGTAGGGAGGGTACTCCAATACAGTTATTTGTTTACTGGCTAAAAACTCAAGAGCCATGAATTGTTTGTGAAAAGTTCAGGTTGTCTAACTTTTTCACACAGCAATAGTAAACTTGTTTAACTCTTTGTCCAGTTGGTACAAATTCATAATGAATAATCCCTGTGATATCAAAAAAGGTTAGCAACATTGTTGCAATAAGGTCATGAACTTAATTGTCAGACCTCGTATAGTATCATGTTATCTGCAAATAGTGATGGTTTTACTTCTTCCTTTTCAATTGGTGTTCCTTTCTTTCTTTCCCTTGCCTAGTTGCTGTATTTAGGACTTGCAATAATACTATGTTGAATTAAAATGGTGAGAGTGAGCCTTAATATATGTAAAGAAAATATGAACAGACTTAAAATGAATAATCAACAGCAATACACTAATGTTAGCTGACTTTAATACCCCACTAACATCCATGGGTAGATTGTGCAGACAGAAAATCAATAAGGAAATATCAGCCTTAAATGACACATTAGATCAAATAGACTTAATAGATCCATATAGAGTATTCCACTGAAAGACAGCAAAATGGACATTTTTCTCAAGTACACATGGAACATTCTCCTGGATTGATCATATGTTGGGTCACAAGTCTTAATATTTAAGAAGATTAAAATCAGATCAAGCATCTTTTTAGATTACAGTGGTATAAAACAATATTAATCACACACTAAAAAACTCGAAAAATCAGAAATATGTTGAGATTAAACAACATGCTACTGAACAACAGTGTGTCAATGAAGAAATTCAAAGGGAAATCAAAAAATAACTCCAGAAAACTGCAAACAGAAATACAACATTCCACAATCTATGAGATGCAGCAAAGCAGTTATTAAGAGGGAAGTTCATAGCGACACAGGCCTGCCTCAAGAAAAAAGAAAAATCTCAAATAAGCTAACTTTACACCCAAAAACTAGAAAAAGTAAGAGCTAAAGGCCAAAATTAGTAGAAAGAAGGAAACAATAATAATCAGAGTGGAAATAAAATATAGACTAAAAAACAATGGAGAAGAAACTAAGAACTGGTCCTTTAAAAAGATAAACAAAATTGACAAACCTTTAGCTAGAGTCACCAAGAAAAAAAGAGAGAGGGCTCAAATTAATAAAATCAGAATTGAAAGAGTAATTAGAACTGATATCACAGAAATACAAAAGATCATGAGAGACTAGAATGAACAACTATATGCCAACAAATTGAACAACCGAGAAGTAGATCAATACTAGAAACATACAATCTTCAAAGATTAAACCAAGAAGGAACAGAAAATCTGACTAGACCAATTACTACTAAGGAAATTAAGTCAGGGAAAAACAACAACAACAAAAAACACCTCTCGAACTTCTCAAAAAACAGAAGTCCATGACCAAACAGCTTCACTTGTGAATCTAACCAAATATTCAAAGAATATTTAATAACTATCCTTCTCAAACTCTTCCAAAAACTTGAAGAGGAGGGAATGATTCCAAACTCATACTACAAGGACAGCATTACCCTGATACCAAACCAGAAAAGGATATCAGAAAAAAAGACAATTACAGGCTAATATGCCTCATAGACATAGGCAAAAACCCTCAACAAAATATTAGCAAACCTAATTTAACAATACATTAAAAGAATCACACACTATGATTAAGAAGAATTTAACCCAGCATGCAAGGCTAGTTCAACATACACAAATCAAAGTGATATATACCACATTAACAAAATGAAGGATAAAATTCATATTATCATTTCAATAGATGCAGGAAAAGTATTTGAAAAAAATTTAACCTCCTCTTATGATAAAAACTAAACTTTAAGGGCCAGCCGAGTGGTGCGTTGGTTAAAAGCTGGCTTGGGATGCCAGCTCTGAGCAGCAGAGTCCTGGTTCGCATCCCACATATGAGGGCCAGTGACACTACCCTCTACAGTTAAGATGGTGAACAACAGCTCGCCCTGGAGCCGGGCTGCTGTGAGTCGCCAGGGACCAATCTGCCTCACCCAAGAAGAGCGCAATGACAATACCAACATGGGCCAGTGAAGCAACGTCCTCCACAACTAGACTGAAGAACAAAAGAACAGCAACTTGTCTGTTCTCCTTCCCCAATTCCCCGATTCCCCAATGCTGTTCCCCTCCCCCAATTCCCCAATTTAAAACAAAACAAAACAAAAACCCTAAAATTTTTATAAATAGTTGTTAAATTGCAAAAGCATACTATTAATCCATGCCCCCACTAAAATTACCTGGACACTTCTGTTTCTCAAAACTCTTGCAAATGTTTAATTTGATTTTTAACTTTTAATAATCTGATATGGAAAAAATTAGTGCCTCATTTTGATTTGCATTTCTTTAATAATAAAGAAGATTGAGTAACATAGTGCATTCATTGTCAATTTGTATTTCTTTTTCTGGAAACTAATTATTCATATCACTTATTAATTCCACTTTAAGAGATATTTATATATTTATAGATTAAAAATAAAATCATTATATAGATAAAAGAAACAGATTATTGAACATCAACCCTAAAATAGTCTCAAAAATGTCAGATTTTAAAAATTTCAGTATTATTAAAAGGAATTAGTATTCTGTTTAATTTTAAAAATAAAGTGAGGAAATTCATTGTTATATTGAGCAGAATATACAAAAAGTGGCTTCCAATGGTAAGATATTCTATGACATATAAAAAATATTCTGATTGTACAAAATTTGGGGCAAAAGTAACATTTAAGTTTGAGATTTGAGATGGTAGCAATACAGTCTCATGGCATAGTCCCTGCAGCAGGTTTTGGTAAAAGGGTATTGAACTGAGTGAACTATGTGACAGACGTAGGAAGAAATGGGAAAAATTGGCCCACTATGGCTCATCAAGACAGAAAAGAATTATGAGCAGAGGGTCAGAAAACAGAAGCTGAGGCATAGAAATTAAACAGAATAATTTTTCCTAAGTAATTAACTCTTTTAAAATGTATTGTTCTATCAGGGCCCTTTAAAAAAATAATGTAAGAATCCATTCTATATTGGAAATCTCAATATAGCAATAAAACATATAAACTTTAACATTTTCTTAATATTTTCAGTACCTTCTTATATGAAATAAATCATTCTACACTATTTACCATAATGACAAACTGAAACAAAATGCAGACTTTGAATTTTTTTAATGTATTGTGCACAGAATTCACATTGTATAATACTTTCTAAATATTCTCCTGTACTTATTAGGAATGTTCTAAGAGGAAATCCGATTATTATAGATTTTTTAGAAATTGCAATTTAATATTGTGTCTCATAAGTTTAGATCCAGGCCTTTGAAAGAGGCTGCAGAAATTTGAAACAGGATTTAGATTCAGATCTCTGACCCCTCATTATTTAAATGCACAGCTGAGGAATCAGGCCACAAAATAGTACATCTCACCATTTTTTCTAACTTTTCTTAACAATAACAAAATATAGTTACCACCATATTTAGTAGTTAAGGTTCCTATTGTGATGATCTACTGGCCTTTTTCTTTTTCTTTCTCTGCAACATAAGAAAAGTGATGATGAATTATGAGAGAACTCCATTCAGTGTGACACTGACCGGAATGTACTTCTGTGCAGGAGAGCTGGAGTTAATAAATTTCAGAAAGCTCATAATAAATTGGACAATTTAGGGGAACTATGTATTCAGGAATCAGGTTAAAGCTAGCCAAATATTTTGCCAAAGCTGGGCCCATCTGCTATGCTAGAAACCACACATTGTTAAATTCCAATATCATTGTTCAATTTAATGATGGTTTGAAGAAATGAGATGTTTAATTTTTCTCACCTAATCCTTCAGTTGTCCTTTAGGGTAGAAGGGAAAAAAATTATAGGTTGGAAAGAAAGTTAATCAGTATATCATCAAAGCAGCAAGGCATATGGGTAAAACAGGAACACTTCTGTCGGTCATTTGGAAGTTCCCAAGTATCCAAATATTTGGTATCGTATTAACTAAGTATTGAAATTACTAACTGAAAATTTTCATTTGGCAGTTTTTTTCCCACGTTTCTGTGTTACAGCTGGATGTCAGTGTATTAGAAAAATAAGGTAGCCCATTGTGAAAAAATATTATTATAATTGGCTTGAAGGAGACATGTTAAGATGCATCAGAGACCAAAATGATGGTTAATAAAGTGAAGGCAGCTGACATCTCTACTGTGCACAGTTAGTAGATACAACTCTATTCATGAATCATTTCTTAATAATGATTTTGCTTGAAGCACTATCAAATTAAAACTTCATCCAGTAGAAAAAAAAGATTTTTGTGGGAAAATGTAAATTGTAAAGAAACAAAAAGTGCCTTCTAACTGACAGAAGCCAATGCCACATAACCTGAGGGCAGTTCTTTCTGGCACATTGAAGGTTTTACTTTTTATAAGGCTCTTGGTTCTGATCTCTAATGTGATAACGTGCCCAGGAACTCCAGGGCTGTACTTACTGAATAGAGGCCCTCACTCATTGACAAAAGTCAGGCACGGTGCCTCATGCTCAGCTGACAAGACTTACTTAAGCACAAAAACCAGCAGTCATTGAGTATCTACAGTAAACACTTATAGAATGAAATAGAAATAAAGATAAACTATGATGTACACAGGTCCTAGGTTCTAGCATTTCATGACCTAAAGCTAATAGACAACATTCTAAGACAACAAGTTCTACTAGGCTATTTCCTTGAAGTTCCCATATTTTGCCATTACTTTCCTTTGATTGTTTCTTTCCAACGTGGGTGTCCTTAAGGGAAGCCAGGAGGAGTCACAAGAGACTTGGTCATATGACACGAAATGTAAATACTCGAATCTCACTAGATAGAAAATACTTGTAAACATAAATGCAAAATGCTGCAGGCTATGGAGTCCTTAGGGAAGGCACAGTTAATAAGAAACAAATAAAAGGAAAAACAGGATATATAGATGATGCATTACAGAATTATACACCTGAAACTTATGTAATTTTACTAACAATTGTCACCCCAATAAACTTTAATTAAAAAAACAAAAAAACAGGGGTTTGCATGTGTGTATGTATCAGAGAATGAAATAAACATAAAATAAAAATTATAATTCAAGCTCATATAGCTTTAAATAAACAATATATATATCTTTATACAGAAATTAGACATGGTGTAGAGTTCCACATGACAAAGAACTGATGGCAGCCTCTGGCCAATAGCCAGCAAAAAACAGAACTTCAATCTGATGTTTTCAGGTAACTCAATGCTGCCAACACCGTGTGACTTCAGAAGCAGATCTTTCTTGAGTTCGGTTTTCAGATGAGAACTCAGTCCTGTCTGATACCAGGATTTTAGATTGTGAACACTCATAACTGAGGATCCAGCTAAATCATGTCCAGGCCCCCAACCCACAAAAACTGTGAGATTATAAATGTTCATTATTTTAAGCCACTGAGCATGTGTAAACTGTTAAGCAGCAATAGATAATACAGATTCCAAATTCTTTAAATGTAGAGGCTGAGAATACTATGTTTTGCCAGGTCCTAACAGAGTTTCTGATCATAATCATATTCAGTATTATTTTAACAAAACTAACACCAATTTCACACAAATAAAATTAAGGGTTTAAATTATTGCCATGTGCACAAATGGAATTTTAGACTATCTTTTAATGCTCAATTTCTAGAAGTGAATTCTTACGATATAAGACATCCAATCCCACATGCTGACTTCAAAGTAACATAGGAATCCGGTAGATTTGATGATGAATAAAGGCTAGGATGGAAAATATTTCTTCATTCTGAGTCACTTTGCAGAAGTTTTGTTACTTTCAGGTATTCACTACCAAGTCAAACAGAATTCCCACTGACTGAGATGCATTTAAAAGATGGCTTTTAGAAAACTTTCTCTCTGTAGCCTCTGAACCCAAAACAGCCTTCCTACCCTGCTTCTTTTTATTTTAAAAATGTGTTTATTTCTTGTAACAGTGAGGTATGGTTTTAAAGAAAAGAGCCTTTATATTGGCAGATGAAAGAAAGGGGGAAACTTGCAGGCAAGTGGAAGGAAGCGAAGTATTTAGTCATCTAAACAGATTTCAGCAGGACAAAAAAAGAGCAGTAGGACAAAGGAGCGGGTGATAATCCATTCTTACATGTTGTTTGCATTTCAGAACCATCACACAATTGCTAAGTTACAGTTACTCAATGCTGAGGAGGTAGTTTCACATTGTAGACAGTTTTACTAAATGCCTTAGCGGGACAAATTTTGTGGGCTAGTCTTAAACAAATGTCAATGTTGGACTGACTTCAAAATTGTGTTTAAGGCCAACAGGCATTCAGCCTCAGGCTTTACTTGGAAAATCTACTTTGTTTGTCAAAAAGTATAATGTTAGAGCCACGTAATATTTGCAAAATGTGGAGTTGGGACACTGAAGGTGTTATTCTAATCCTAATACTGCAAAGGAATTGTAGCCAAAGGAAAAAAAACACTCACCATCAGTAAAGCGTGGTGTCCCTGTTGAGGGAGTGAAGATTTCTGACACAGTTATAGTACAGAACAGTTAACTCATTCTCCCTAAACTCAAATGTCATAGTATCTGAAAGAAATGTTTTATAACAGATGTCAAGGATTTTAAGAAGATTTTTAAGAATTTTTTTTTAAACCATCAGTGTTTACTTTCAAGTATGGAAAAGCTATTGCAGAGCTTAGAACTCCATTTTAATTACAAGTAAATATAAAATTTGTCTGACAGTGTTATGACATAATATCACACCAGCTTTTCTTTTAAAATCATTTTCTATGAAATCATCAAAAAAGCTTTGTACAGTGTGCTTAATTTTGCGGACATCTTAAATAGATGCTTTTATCTGACAAGGAGCAATTTTTTCAATTGTCAATCAAGAGTTTATAAATTAGACTCCAAATATTTATCTCTCTGGAATTTCAATAGTTATAAGGAGAAATGAAATTACATATTCATATTGCAGTTAAAACACAAAAGTTTGAAGAACACTCTAAGGCATTCTTCCTTTTATTCAACTCTTTTAAGAGGGACGGATTTAAGCAGTGGAGTCATCGTCAGTTTAATTAATAGAGTAAATGTCTAAGGCAAAGTAAGCAATCGGGGACCTAATAAAAATGCCACTGAGTGAAATGATAAACAACCCTCAACCTGCTTGGGCATAATCAGTGGATTTTTCTGAGTATATATTGTGCACAATGAAGCCCTGATTAGAACTGCTATAATACCTAGCAGAACGCTCCAGTATTTTTACAGTAGGAAATACAAATAAAAGAGCAACAGGGAAAGTCTGGAAGTATAAATAAAATTCCAAAATAATAAGCAATGTGTGTTCCATTTTAGAAAATAGATGGAAAGGTACAGCTCATTGAGGGAAAGCATTGAGCTAAAAGTCACATGCGTTCAATACCATGATTAAAATTTAAGAAGATTATTCTTTATCTTCTTTAAAATCAATTTTATGTACTAAGCAGGAACATATACTGACTGATGATTCCTTTCAGATTGCCTCATCAAAACCTTCCTAAAATTAGCCCTGGATATCACAGCACTCAATAAATACTTGTTGATCAATCTGTCATAACCATATATAAATGTAGTGGCTATTACCTACAGAATGAGGTCATGAAGTCTTGCATGGGTCTTCCACACCCAGCCCATCTTATGGGTAAAATGGGGATAAGCACACATACCTATTTCACGGGATTGGAGTAATGCATACCTGAGTCAATGTGTTTCAAGTGTTTAGAACTGTACCCGAAACAACCTACATTCAGTGATTGTGAGACTTCAGAAAAAGTGTGGAAGAACAGAGGAAGAAATCATTAAATTAGCCTTGGGAATAACAGAAAGCTTTACAAAACAGGGTGCATTGGAAATATGAATAGGATATCCTTAAAACGGAAAGTAGGTGAGGACATTCTAACCACATTACTCTCCTGCTATTTAAATCCTCCAATAGCTCCCCAAAGATATATGGGACATCACACATGTATAAACAATAATAAGTACATGCCATGATTTGGTTTAAAAGACCCATCCTGGCTGGTTCACTAGATATTACTAATTATTCATGCTCATCTGTCACTGTTCTCAACCAGTCAGTCATGTGATCTTCTTTCATTCCAAGTGCATTTGTTTTTCTCATCTTTAGTCTCTCTGTATATCTCAACTGGAGTTTCTCTTCCCACTGCTTTTTCCTTGCTACGTCTTACCATTTAGATCTCAGCTTCAGATCATTGCCTCTATGAAGCCTTAAAGATCTTTCTACACTAAGTTGGGTGAGCTTGCTATATACTTCCATAGGACCCTGTATTATTTTTTTTTCCATTGATATGTAATCAATTATCACAAACTTAGTAACTTAATATAACATCCACTTATTGTCTCACAATCTGTAGGGTTGAAGTCTCAGCAGGCTGCGCAGTGTTCTCCATTTAGGGGTCACAAATCTGAGTCAAGGTGTTGGCAGGCCTGGCTGGGTGCTTCCCTGGAGGCTCCAGGGGAGAATCAGCTTTCAAATTCATTCAGGTTGTTGGCAGAATTCAATTTTTCTGCTTTTGAGACTGAAATCTCCATTTCCTTGTTGGCTGTCAACCAGGGACCACTCTCACCAGCCACACAGTCCTCCAACTTTGTGGCCCTCTCCATTTTTAAATCAAGAGTATATCAAATCCTTCTCAAGCTTTCAAGCTCTCTGACTTCCTCCACTGCTACACCACCAGAGAAAATTCTCTGCTTTGAAAGGGCCTATGTGATTAGATTGAGCCTACCAGACACTCTCCCTTTTAATTAATCCAAAACCAACTCATTAGAAACCATAATTAAAAATGCAAAAATTCCTTTCCCCAAAACAGAATCATAAGAAGTGGTATCTCATCATATTCACAGACTCCATTCATACTTAAGGGGAGTAGATTATACAAGGATTAGGATTATTGTGGGTCATTCTTAGATTTCTGTCTACTAAGAATTCATATACCTCCTTCTATTACTCAGTTAATTGCAATTGCTTCTTTTTTTTATTATACACAGGGTACCCCAAAAATGTATACACATTTTAAGAAAGGAAAATACTGTATTAAAATTGTAGTACTCAATACATGCTGATAACAAAAGATGAATACAAGTCAGGTATATACATTTTCCTTGGCACCCCCAGTATTTAGCAAGCCCTATGTTAGCATTTATTACACGTATGTACTAGGAGCTGTCCTACCATTTTAGAAGGATACTATTCTGTCCATTTTTCAAATGAGAAAAATAGAGGCACATAGCAGTTGGGCAACCTGACCAAAATCACACAGCTGTAAAATAGGAGAAGTGGGTTTCAAATCTAGGCAGGTGGCTCTGGCTTCTATGCTCTTACCATCATCTTATGCTCTCTGCGCAGCTAGAGTGCAACCTTTCCATCCGTAAATTTCTCTTATTGTACTCCTTATGCTTACTTCAGTATATAGCACTTAACTATTTGTGGTATAAATCAATATCAAATAAAACTAAGTATTTTTTCCAAACAATGTTATTGAGCAACCATGGCTCAATTTGGGCCATTTTGAACAACTGTGGCTCCGTATACAAGTAGGCCACACGTGTGCGCCAGGTGTGATTACAGATGTCAGGGGAACAGTACTGAGCAATTTAAACATATTACCTCTTCTTAGAATTTGCCTGGACATCAAGATATACAAGTAAGTATCCAAATACAATATAGTATGGTCAGTGTGATAATAAAATTAAATTTTATTATCAGATGAATTAATGGAACGTCATGAAAATATGAGGTTTATCTGCTTTCCTATATTTGAAAGTTCCATATCAGATCATATGAAGTAGTAATTTGGGGAATGAATAAAAGTAAAATCTTAAGAGCTGAAACATTAACTACTCAAGAAATTAAATTTCAAGTTTTCTGAGTATCCTATTCTCTTTGTTACACTTTAAAATTAATCATAGTCCCATAGGCAGAAAAACTAATATAGGTAAGATCAACAACAGGGATTTGTCCCAATTGCTACTGTTTGTGAATATATTACTTTCTCTAGGTGGAGTTTGAGTAGAAGAACTTTAAATCTCATCGGCATCAAAATTAGTCTTCTTGATTAATGTTGTATTTTATAACAAGCATTTGTAAAGCAGTCAGCCTTTGCCACTAATAAATGGGGCATCTGTTAGTGTGCGTTTATATGTGCTCATCGATTAACTTCATTATCTTTCCCTGTGGTTTTCAACCAAAGATGATCTACTTGTAAATATATGGCTTCTTGTGAGGAAATTCTGCATAAAGAGTAAAAGAGAGGGGAACAAATGAAGTCAGCATTTAGTGAACAACAACTATGTGCCAACAGCTACTTTTGGTGTATTATCCCATTTAAATCTCACAATAACTGCATGACATTTCTAGTATAATCCCTAGTTTGCAAATAAAAACACTGAGGCTTAGTGAGATTAAGAATTGTACACCTGAAACCTATGTAACTTTACTAACAATTGTCACCCCAATAAACTTTAATTAAAAAAAAAAAGAAAACAAAATTGTGTAAGATCATGCAGTTCACATTTTGTTCTTTCATACTTAGCATTAACCACCTGTAGGCATCTAAAAAAAGTGTGCGTCGATGGGTTTTGGAATAAAAAGTAATTCACAGTGTGTTACTTCCAGAGGGTGTTTTAATTTTGTTTTCATGTTTAACTTGTCATTTCAGTATGACACAAAACACTGTGTCAGTGTAGCTCTTTGGCTGGTATATCCAATCCAGAAAAAAGTAAATGTTCCCCAATTTTCACTTCTGTCATTGGCACTGTCTCTACCCTGTCCCTTCTGTTTTAATGATATATAACTTCTTGGTTTCATCTTTACAATGCTCTATTTTTTTGCACTCTAGTTCCAACCAGCTGATAAAAATGGGGGAAAAAAAAATAAACAAATGGTTCAAGTCTGGAGGGATTTTTTTTCTGGAATTCAGCTGAGGGCCAAACCATATGTTCCCCCAAATTATGAATATATTGAAACCATAATCCAAATGGTCCAGTAATCATTAAGAAAACAGTTTTACAACCAAAATATAATTTGAAAATAAGCAAATTTATGTTTGAATTTCTCAAGTAATATGAAAATGATACTTAGATCCCAGCAATGCTTAATAATAGCTCTTTTCCATCCATTTCCTATAGTAATATAACTGCCTCTCTTTAAATTATCTGAAAAATTCCCAATGAAACCTTAGAACACGCACGCCTTATTTTTATAGCATTCTCTTTTCTTTTCAACCTGCATGAGACACAGAAGAGGAAATTTTCTTACAACTTAACCCTCAGAGGAGAAGGTGAAGGGAACAAAATTGCAAGCAAAGCAAAGACCCATTTACTAGTGGGAGAAGGGAAAGATCAGAAAAATTCCAATATTAATAATTCGAGAAATTCAGGACTCTATGAGTATGCTTACCCAGAAATCTGAACAAAGAAAACATCTGAACAATGAAACTCTTCACAAAATATTTAACAGTTTTATTAATTTATAACTCACATGCCATACAATTCATCCATTAAAGTGTAGAATTCAATGTTTTTTTAGTATATTCACATATGTTCAACCCTCAGTACAATCTAATTTTCAGCATTTCCAGAAAGAAAATGAACAGGCATAGCACAAAGGATTGTTAGGACAGTGAAACTACTGTTATGATACTATAATCATGGATAAGTATCATTATACATTTGTCAGATGCATAGAATGTATAACACTAAGAGTGAACCCTAATGTAAACTATGGGCATTGGGTGATAATAATGTGTCAATGTAAGTTCATCAGTTGTAACAAACGTACCTCTCTGCTACAGGACATTGATAGTGGAGCAGGCCCCATGGTGGGGGGTCAGGGAAATCTATATGGGAAATCTGTGCCTGATGCTCCATGTTGCTGTGAAGCTGATAGTGCTTTAAAAAAATTAAATCTAAGGGCCGGCCCAGTGGCGAAGTGGTTAAGCACTTGCTTGGGAAGCCAGCGGCCCCGGTTCGGTCCCACATATGAGGGCCAGTGACACTGCCCTTAAAAAAATAAAAAAAAAAAAATAAAAAAATAAAAAAATTTAAATCTATTTTAAAAGAAAAAGAAAAAAAAATACCTATATCAATCAGTAGAAAGTCCTCATCCCTCCATCCTTTGGCTCTTAGCAACAATAAATCTACTTTCTGTCTCTATAGATTTTGCCTTTTCCAGAAACTTCTCACATGATTATCTTAACTATATAACAATCACACCAATATAAGTAATAGAAAATTATTTGCTAAATCGATAGAAAATTATTTGCTAAATTGATAGGATGTACTTTAGGGTTTCCCTAGGATAATGCCAGCTTCTTAGATTAAAATCTTTCAGTACTTTCTCTAAAAAAGCAAACTAATCAACAAGGAGATCAAATAAAACCACACAAAACTGTCTTCTTCCACATAACTTGAACACAAAGAGCACCACAATCTTCCAACTAAGTATAAGGAAAGAAATTAACACCAAAGTCCAGCAGACATAGCTGTGACCTCACTCCATAAGCCTGTGTGGAACTAAAGAGACCAGGTAGAAAGAGGAAAATGTGGGTCAGACAAAAATCATATCCAGAATGACAAGGCCCAATAAAATTCTAAAACTGGCCTGAGACCAGGGAGATCTGAACACTGGCTACAGTAAAAGTACTTGAAAGTGTTGGGGAGAGGGAGAATTCCACCTTCCTTTATCTTTCTGGAGCTCTTATGGCTGGACTTATAACACAATTGACACCAGACAAGATTAACAGGAGAAAAATCAACTGAATATGTGTTCATGGGAAATCATAGATGATGCTCAAGATCATGATGTAATGCTCAGAGAAATGATAAACCAGCAAGCTTTTTATACTGTTTAGATAAAGAAACAATATATTTGTGAAGAATTGACAGGACGTGAAAATGTTAGTACACATTAGTAAGGAATCTAAGCAAGTTTTGGGCTTGCATAGTAAGTTAGCAAAGAGGTAACAAGGGTAGTTTATGTAAGTAAGCTTCTCAGTTCTTGTTTCCTTAGCCCTAGTGATAAGGGTACCTCTCTCCCTTGCAGTGAGGAGGGTTCCTTTCAGGGGTGAGATTTATTTTTTGCTTGTAAGAAGACAAGGGAGGGGCAACACACCCTTCATGCACTAGCTACTGGTCAAGTAACTTTAAACCAAAGTAATTGATTGATTTAAATCAAAGTAATATCCCACAATATACTATTGTGGGATATTTGGGGGCAGCTTGCCTGTGTCCTGACAAAAGTATGCGGGACCTGAAGAGGCAAATGCTAAGTGTGATCTCTTCTAGAAATAAATGGAGTGCCCACAGTTGGGAGAGCATCTTTTGCAGATTTGGTAATAAAGAAGAAACTAAGGGGAGGATTTAAGAGTCTCCAAAACAAAAGAGAATAACATTTAAAGACATGCCAGTCTATTTCCCCCCAAAATAAACTTTTATTTCTATGTGTCCCCTAAACCCTTTACTCCCATAAACATAAATTGTTAATGCAGATCCAAGTATAAACAGAAAAATATCCAGTCTATTTGCATTAAAAAACAAAACAAACAAACAAAAAAACTTCCGGACAACAGAAACAGAAAACCAAAATCAGAGCAATCCGATAGATAAAAAATCTTCCCCATCAAATATAAACAACAAAGCAGAAGAAAATTAAATTGTAAAACAGCACTCCAGCCTGGACTAAATATACCTATGCAAGCATTTGCAGATATTTAATGAAATACCTAAATCAGGAATTAAAAAACTCAGAACAGAAATAGGCAAAAAAGGAAGGTATTAGAAAAGATTCTGACCAAACCCAGAAAGAAACTGCAAAAAAAATAAATAAATAAATAAATAAATAAAATAAAAAGAGAGAGAAAACAACCCTATAAAAACTAAACTACAAGTACCCAATTACACGATGTACTAGGTTCAACTAAAACATTTATAATAAGAGGAACTGAAGAAAGGCAGGAAAACAACCAAATAAGTGAAAATAAGATAAAGAATGAAGTAAAAATGATCAGAGGGGGAAAAAAAACTGGTGGAAATGAAAGGCAGGCAAAGAAGATCCAAACAATGAATAATTTGACTACCTAGGTTAAAAAACAAACAAACATATTCAAAACAATAAAATAAGCCAAACTTTCCAGGTTATGGTAAAGCAAAATTTCATTTCTTTCTCAGAAATACCTAGGCCTTTTATTTTTCTTCATTGCCATACTGCACTGTAAAATATATCCAGGATAATGATGAATAAAAGTAATGGGAGCAGATACCTTGCATTGTTCCCAATCTTAGTGGTAAAGCATTCAGATAATATTAGCCCTTGGGTTTTTGTTGGTGTCCTTAATTAGTTTGAAAAATTCTGTTATTCTTCGTTTTACTGAGGTTTTTTTTTTTTTTTTCATAAGTGTGTTTGAATATAATCATATATGAGGTGTGGTCAACAAATACGGTGGATGCTGCTGAGAAGTGCCATCCCAATGAAAAGGCAGAGATCTTCAATACGGGAAGTGCGTGGGACCTTAGTAACAGTGTGTGACAAGTTTCAGCTTGTTTGGTGTAGTCAAGCTGGGTGTGAGCTACAGTTGAGAGAAGGTGTGTTTTATGTTTTTTTTAATTTTTTTATTTTATTTTATTTAAGTTGCAGAAAATGACAGTTTATTAGAAGAAAAACTACATTTCAAAGAAGCAGAAGCCGGCCCTCGCAGTAAAGAATGGCTCAAGGACCATTATTAGAAGACAAAGTACACTCCAAGAAGTTCAGAGCGGGCTGAGCAAAAGGAGCTCAAAAAGCCAAGAAGGTGTGTTTTAAAGTGTGCCATAAATCATGGATCGTGAACAATGTATTAACACAAAATGTGGAAAAGGTTTCATCCTTCATCATGACATCACTCCATGCCACACATCACTTCTGGTATAGCAATTTCTGTCAAATAAAAACATTATGGGGCCGGCGGAGTGGCACATTGGTTAGGAGTTGGCTTGGGACGCCAGCTCTGAGCAGTGGGGCCCTGGTTCAGATCTCACATATGAGGGCCAGTGACACTGCCCTCTACTGCTAAGAAGGTGAACAACAGCTCCACCTGGCTGCCTCTATAGCCAGCAACAGTGTGGGCTGCAGCCTCTGCTGCAGTGGGCTGCCATAGGCTACAGTGAGTGGCCGGCAGCCTGTGTGAGCTGCTAAGAGCCACCGTGAGTGACAGTCCAGAGGTCGGTGACTGATCTGCCTCACCCAGGAAGAATGCAATGATAATACCAACATGGGCCAGTGAAGCGATGTCCTCCACAACTAGACTGAAGAACAAAAGGACAGCAACTTGTCTGTTCCCCTCCCCCAATTCTCTAATAAATCTTTTTTTTTTTTTTTTAATTATGATGTGTCCTCATTCACCTTATTCACCGAATCTGGCACCATGCGACTTCTGACTCTTCCCCAATGTCAAAATGACCATGAAAGGTAAATGTCTTGAATTGATTCAGGACATCAAGGCAGCCACAACAGCACAACTAAAGACACTCATGAAAGAGGACTTCCAGAACTATTGGGTGGTCAGAAAAGTCATGACGTATTTTTTTCTGTTTTTTGTTGCAAAAATGTGTCATGACTTTTCTGACAAACCAATGCTTCAGAAAGTGACAAGAACCATGGGATATGTGTTCAAAGCAAGAGGGAGCAGTTGAGGGGAGTTAATGGCAATGTGTCTTTACTGTAATAACTTTTTCTATTTAAACATTCACCTTATTTTTTTTATCTCACCTCATATACCTTTTCAGCATCTATTGACATATCACATATATTTCTCCTTTATTCTATAATTATAGTGAATACACTGATTAATTTTCCAATGTAAACAGCCTTGCAACCCTGCTATAAATGACACAATCATGATAGATTTGGTAATTAGAAATACATATACATACACATACATTTGTTTTACTTAAGTTTATATATTATTTAAGTATAAGAGTTCTGACAGTTAAGTTCACAAACTTGTTGGACCGATGTTGCTTATCTATTTGATATCAGAGAGATTATTCATTATGAATTTGTACCAACTGGACAAACAGTTAAACAATTTTACTATTTGGAAGTGCTGAAAAGGCTGCATAAAAAAGTTAGACGAAAATGACCTTAAATTTTCACCAACAACTCATGGCTCTTGGATCATGACAATGCACCAGCTCACACGGCACTGTCTGTGAGGGAGTTTTTAGCCAGTAAACAAATCACTGGGTTGGAATACCCTCCCTACTCACCTGAGCTGGCCCCAAATGACTTCTTTCTTTACCCAAAGATAAAGAAAATATTGGAAGGAAGGCATTTTGATGACATCCAGGACACCAAGGGTAATATGATGACAGCTCTGATGGCCATTCCAGAAAGAGTTCCAAAACTGCTTTGAAAGGTGGACTAGGCGCTGGCATCTGTGCATAGCTTCCATAGAGGAGTGCTTCAAAGGTGGCAGTAGTGATATTCACCAATGAGGTATGTAGCACTTTTTCTAGGGTGAGTTTGTGAACTTAATTGTCTGACGTCATATCTATACACACATATATGTTTAATTTTTAAATATTTACATAAATACTTTTGTACCTGTTTTTTGAGAGTATATCTTTTTGTACCTATGGTTTTCTTGTTAGTTTTCTTTCCTTATTTGTTGTTGTATACTTTTATATCAGTAAAATGCTAGCTTCATAAAATGTGTTGGTAAATATTCTCTCTTATACTACTTTTTCAAGGATTTTGAATAGGGCTCAGATTATTTTGTTCTTAAATATTTGGTAGATTTTACTAGCAAAGCCATCTGGACCTATATTACCTCGGTGGAAATGTTTTAATTAGGAATTTAATATTTTTAATAAGTATAGGCCTGTTCAGCTTTCTATTTATTCTTCTGCCAAATTTTATATTTTGTATCTTTTAAGAACTTAAAGTTGTCAAATTATTGGCAGGTAGCCCCTGAGACTGTGTCCCATAAAATAACCCCATATTTGATGATCTATAGCAACATGGTTCTTGCTCACAGGTACAGTGAGGTAGGTAGAAAAGAGAGGGCTTTATTTTTTATCTTGCCTGAGAGCCAACAGATGGATATAAAAGATTCATCGGTGGTGTGTGTGTATGTGTGTGTGTTGTGTGTAGAAATTTGATTCAGAATTTTTTATTGACAGCCTGTTGCAGTTCAGCTTCCCCCCAAAGGCAGATACTGATATAGCATGAGGAACAGGGATTGGGCAAAAGAATAAGATGACCTGTGATTCAGCTGAGACCCTTGGGAGTTCTAGAGCTGGGATAGCCCTTGAAAGTTATCCTGACTTGGGGACTAGGAATCCAGTCTTTATATCCCCACAGTGACCAGCTATCAGATGTGGGCTGCCTCTGGAAGGAGATATGACCTGGAGGGAAGCAATTTTCTTCTTTCAGGGCAATCTCCTGAAAAGAGCTGGTAGGTCAGGGCTGAATTCCAGCATTACTCTCAGCAGCTTTGGGAATGGGTCCTTCATTCCTGAATGAGAGTATAGGCAGTGCCTCCCGGCATCCACCACATAGCCACCTTCTTCAATAACTACCATCAACAGATAAATTCAATTCATTTTAATACATTTTACCACCTCATGGTCCATACCCCTTTAAGTATGTCTGCTTATAGGCATGCTCATGTGTGAAAAAGATTCACTGACAAACTCAGTCAGCTGAAATTGTAAAGAAGATGCACAGCCAAAAGATATACTAATATCATGCAAACTGAGCAGTCTGTTCCCCAGATACAAGTATAATTGTAGGATGTTGGCCTGTCATTAATTTTTAATATGCTGTCTAATTTAGGCAGTATATCAAGAATCCTTGTTGAGTCACAAAGCAATATCTCTCTCTGAAACTTGTTAGAGGTTGCTAAATATTATGCTTTGAGGCTAGTAAAGTGATTTGCTATAAATCCCTCCAGAAGAATTCTAATAAATGATGTATTATTTATTCCATTAGCATTATTTGTTCTCTAATTCCCCAGCGCTAATCATTCCAGCACGCTCTTTCTCTTTTTCAATAAGGAAGATAGTTTCTGGGGCCCAAATCAGAATCAGCAGGCATAATCACAGATTGCTTGCCCTCTTCTGATGAATTTCTCATGATTTCTTCCTCTGTTAAGAAACAGAGAAGGAAGGTTGAAAATGGTTTATTCCCAGCTACCCCAATAATTACTATGCTCCACCAAGTGTCATCAAGCACTTAAGGAAATGTCATTTCAGCATAAAGAATAAAGTTCTACTCATTTGTTTTCATTCTCAACCATATTAAGGATGTATCTCTTCACCAGGAGAGAATTAATATGCATTGCACCGTAATTGTATGGCAGCACCTTTCATATGCATGGCCTCTCTTGGACTTTGTTTTGTATTCTAATTCCAGAGGCTGTGGAAGGGAAAAGTGATCATTCCTGGTCCCTGTGGGCTACGTCAATATCTTGGAATTCTGGAGCTAAGGTAAAAGCACTTTGCCATAAACCAGAGTCAGTTTGTCTAATTTCATCACCACTTTCATGGCCTCAGTTGACTCACAACAGGGAAAGTTTTGCCAGACCTGTAGCTAGTTTTACATACATATAGAACAGAGATAAGTGGAACTAATGGTCTATTTAAAGATAACTGCATGTTAGATGTGCATCTGATGTGCAACACAACAGCCCTCTACCAGTAGGAAAACAGGTGCTCTCTAATAAAAAGAATGTGTCACAAGTTTATGGATCTGGTACGGGGCACAGAAGGAAGGGTGGATTATTTCCTAAGGTGTTTCCCTCTTTGCTCATTAGCATTATACTCTCCATTCCCTTCTTCACTCCTCCCTGGGGATGGGGAAAGACTTAACACAAATTTGTAAGAATGGGGCATTTTTGGCTGAGCTCTGCCCTTCTTCCTTTTGGGAGCTGGGAGCAAGCTGTCTGAGTCACTTAAACACCTACAGTAGGAGGTGCCCCCTGGCAAGTGCTACCTGTAACCAGGTGGCTAGTTCCAACTGTGAGATGCAGTAATAGGCAAGTTGCCTGCTCATATGTGTAAGCCATGTACTCCAACTGGGCACTTACCAAAAACAAGCTGATTTTTTTTTTTTTTAAGATTTTTATTGGTGAATTGGGAGAGGGGAACAGTGTTGGGGAACCGGGGAAGAGGAACAGACAAGTTGCTGTCCTTTTGTTCTTCAGTCTAGTTGCGGAGGACGTTGCTTCACTGGCCCATGTTGGTATCGTCATTGTGCTTTTCTCGGGTCAGGCAGATCGGTTGCTGGCCTCTGGACAGCCACTCACAGCGCCTCTTGGCAGCTCACACCAGCTGCCAGCCACTCACTGTAGCCTATGGCAGCCCACTGCAGCAGGGGCTACAGCTATGCCGTCCCAGGGACTCACAGCTCCAGGTGGAGCTGTTGTTCACCACCTTAGCTGTAGAGGGCAGTGTCACTGGCCCTCACATGTGGGATCCGAACCGGGACCGCTGGCATCCCAAGCCAGTTCTTAACCAACGCGCCACTCGGCCGGCCCAAGCTGATATTTTCTTACCTCCCTCTGTGTTCCTTTATTTCTGAATTTGCTCAGAATTTAGTTATGGCCCCCTCTTGCCCAAAGATTCCCGATACTGGCTGTGTGGGCCAGGAACTCTGAGAGATAAAACAGAAGAAGCATGAAGTGTAAAACGAAAGTCCACGTGGAAAGGCTATGGAAGGAGCCCAGACACGTGGTGTTAGGCTTGGGTTTCACTCTTCGGGCTGGGCATTTTGAACTTGCATTTTTGTATCATTTTTTATTTTATATTTTGATATATATATGGGACTAGATTTTACTTGCTAGGACATGAGTAAGAGATGCTCAACGTTGGGCACCATTGTATTTTGAACTTGATGGATTTAAATAGGTTATGGCAGCTTTGTCCACAAATAAATGACTGTTTTTGTTTATTTGTTTGTTTGTTTTAGAGACTGACACTTACACAGAGCTGGACTTGGTAAAGATCTGGCCTCAGCCAAATCCCTGCAGCCTGGGCCCTGGCCACACAGAGACCCCTGGGAGGCCTTCAGCCAGCTGCAGGTGGCCCCAGCTTGCTATAAAAAGCAGGCACAGCTTTTCAAAAGTAGTGTAACTGAGGCAACATTCCACTGTTACAGGTCTTACAGGCCTTGTTGGACTGAATATTTGAAGCTTTAGAGTGAAAGAGAGCTGAGTTCTCCTGGTATTACAGAGAGCACTCATGAGGCTCTGGCCTTACATTTTTAGTGCCAGGCCTGGGTAGGCTCCCCACATTATCCTTTTTGGGATGTTTTTGAATTATCTTCAGGGCTCAGAAAAAGAAACATGTCGAGAGTAGTCTTGGATTCATAAGGCTTGTCCACAAATTCATTTTGATTCTACACTAGTTAATTATAATTAAAATGACAATTATTCTCAGGGAAACAATTTGGGGAGCCTCAAATATGACTAAAGAAAAAGGCATAGCATCAAAAATAGTGGCAAGGGACCAATGCCTGCTTCCAAAAGAAAGAGGCTATGGCACTTGATAGAGGCCACACTCAGTACTGGAAGCAGAAGTCTGGAGGGTTTGAATGCACTAAGTGGTTACAAAGGCATTTTCCCCTGAAGTTTGTGACTGTCAACAATGCACATTTCTCAACTTTGTATAAACTAAGCAGTTCTTATGTCACTCTCTGAGACAGAAAGCAGTATATACAGTAGGAGGGTCCTTTCTACCCCCAGATATTGGCCTCTCACTAGAATATTTATCAAAAGGAGTTTAAATGTACAAGTAGCAGATTGCAAACAACTGGTATGGAATGACCAGTGTCCCTCTACCCTTCTCTCCAAGGGCACTGAGTCTCTGCCATGGTCTTTGGTGACACTAGCTTCTGGCAACAATTCTGTGTGGGATAGTCACTCTGGGGACTAGAAATCAGCTTGTTTTCTAAATTTGGTAAGTATGGAGCCAATGCTGTAATAACCTTTTGTTTCTCATTACTCCTTTGGATTCTTTGAAAGTGAGGTGTACCAGAGGCTTGGCATTACGAATTCTGAAGGCCTAAACGAAGGAACTACACCTGTTCCTGGGAGGTGCATCTCAGAAGGCAGCTACTGAGAGACCAGCTCCACCCAGGCAGGCATCAGCTGAGGCTGAGCTGAATCATAAATTTGGAAGGACAGCTTGGGTCTTCATTACAACGTAGATATTTTAAACTTCAAACATTTCATTCCACAGGGGAAGATAGTTTGATATCAGAGTTTAATTTATTTGAACTTTAATATATTTTGACTTTAACTTGAAAGGAGATTTAATCTTTGAACTTCAGTTTTGCCCTGGGACTTTTACAATAGTGGGGGACTTTATGTTCAGATTTGGGCTATTTTTATGGTGTTGGCATCTCCTTACTAGAGAAATTTTATGCTTTCTATCTTTTTGTTGACATTAAATCCCACTGAAGAAGCTCTGACATGTGGTGGGAAAACGTAGCTGGACATAATTTGGAAATGGAAATAGAATAGAAAATGAATTTTCAACTTCAGAATGAGGCCACCCTGAAAGTTGACTGACTTAAATCCATTTCAGGGCATTCTAGAAGCAAATTTTACAGAGGTCGAAGGGTCCCAAGAGAATCCGAAAGGGCAGGCAATGGGAATTTAGAGAACTTCATGAAGATAAGAGTGAAACCATCCTGATAGCTTGTGCATCTCCTCCCGCTCCGAGGGCTAAGCCTGATATCGTTATTTGAATGTAATAGGTTAAGAGAAAAATTAATCTGGGGAGTTTGGGGATAAATGCTTATTCCCCACTGCTGATGTTTCCTTCCCTGTGAATGCAGAAGTATTAGTTATCCCGTAGCCTCTCTCTGACCTTCCACTCACATCACCCCCAGGGAAGCTCAGTGATTTATCTGATTGGCAAACTGGGGAAGGCCAAGCTTAGTGTACTCATCTCCTCTCTGAGATTCTAACTGTGAGACAGTGAGCTTACAGGGAGCAAGCTTTTGCCTTAGTTTTTCTAGAATCTAGATGAATTAATAGGCTCTAACCTTGCTGAGGGGCTGGGGGAGGGGAGAAAGGAGAAGGAACAGGGGAACCAAGAGGAGTGGGGGTGGGAGGCCTGTCCCAGTCCTATATAGGAAAATCTGCCCATTTCTGGGATTTGTTATTAGCAAGCACATGAGCTCCAACTTAACTCTTAATATAAATATTATTGATTCTTGTCTTCTGCTATTTCTTGTTTTATTTCTCAATTTTCTCAGAAATGGGTTCAGGCGAAGGGGAGATACTCTCTAACTGATCTTCTTCAAGACTCCCTATAGGATAGAGACTGACCTCTGTAATTTTCTAGTAATGTGATCTGGCCACATCTCTGAAACCTAATGTGTGCATCTGTAAAACTAAAAATATACAATCTACTTCACTGCATAGTAGTGAATATTAAACACAATGCAGGGGATTACTAAATGTGAGTAATTTTAGATCTATGGACAAATGCGCTTGTTAATGCATTATCACAAAAAGAGAAAGGTGGATTAACCCAGTCTCAAGCAGAGTTGGTCATTTGTAGGCCGCCCATAGAGGATGAGAGCAGCTCAGAACCACTCTGTGGTCAGGCTGACTGACAAGAGGAGGGAGGGGCCAACCAAGCACATCCATCTCCTTCTTGCAAATTCATCAGCCAAGGAAGAGGCTGTTCCTCTCAAGAGGAGGGAGTGAAGGGCACAAGGGGCCAGGGTGTGACTCTAATGGAAATTCTTTCACATGGAAACAGCAGTGGAGATTAACTATCACTCTCAATGATATACAGACACTGTATGTGCATATTAAATGAAGGGAAATGATTGTTTGAGACTACTCCATACAAATGTTTGAAACGTTCATACCAGGAGATTTGGATTTATAATTGTCCTGTGAAAATTTCCTGGCTGTTTTATGAATAGATTAAAACTTTTCAATCACACTGAATAACAGGAAATATGTCAGTGTGAATTTCCTTTGAATTCTTATGTTTGTTCATAGAAGGGACTGCAAAATGGATGTATTACTTCACGTCTCATCTAATTACTGGAGAGAATATTTCTATATAATGAATTAGCTCTTACCCTAATTGTTGACACAGTAAATGAGATTTTTTTTCTTTAGAAAAAGAATCTCCTCCCCATCCTGCCAGTAAATGCTATTTCTAGGCAAGATAGAGTCACTTGTTTATTGCAATTTGTATTTTTAAACAAATAGTTTATAGAAGAAAATAGAGCAGAACTGAAACAAATTGGAGTAGGACTGGACTGGAATGGACTCCAGGGAAACCCGCCATATCGAATGATGGCCTTCCTAAACAGATAAGAGAAATAAAGCCACGAGATTACATTATCGGTCTAAGGTCACTCCCCTTAATAGTAAAATCTCTAGAGAAGGAATCTAGATTTATTGACCTCAGCAACACACTCTTCTTTCTGTCTTGCCTCTGATGATTTGCTCAGTACCAAAGCGATGTTTTCCTTTGGTGGCTGCTTGTTTTATTGTTTTCATGCCAGATTTTTCACCTTCATTTAGTTTCACAATAGAAATCAGAAAAGGAGAAATGTAAGAATTAAGAGACTTTTTTCCTGAAAAACATTGGATTTTTCTCACCCCTTTATAAATTTGCACAGCCAGTTTCTGATTCCCCAATAGGGGCACCACGCTATATGAGGAAAGAAGATAACTGCCCAAGGGCTAAGAAACCCAAGGATTAGCATTCAGTAGTTCAAACACATTTTTTTTTTTAAAAGTTAACGCAATGAAGAAGTTCCAACATATATACAAAAGGAGAATATCAAGAACTCCCATATGCCCGTCACTGTTTTCACCTTTACCAACACATGGCCAATCTTGTTTCAGCTATGCCCCTGCCTTCTGCTATTTTGCAGCAAATCTTAAAATATCAAAGTATTTCAGTATGTATTCTAAAAGGAGTCTTTTTTAAAAAAACACTTTCACAATGTCATTATCACACTTAGAATGTTAATAATAATTGCTTTAAGTTGTCAAATTACCTGATTGTCTCATACATTTTTTTAGTGGTTTGTTTGGTTTAATCAGGACCAAAGTAAGATCTACTATAATTGGTTCTTTCTCTTCTAAACTACTCTCTTTTTCTTCCCTTGAAATACATTTTTTTAAAAAAATCAGGTCATTTGTCCTATAGCATTTCTCATAGTCTGGAATTTGCCGATTGTATCTCATGATTAATGTATTGCTCTGTCCCTGTATTTCCTCAAAAACGATAGTTAGCTCTATATATGATCAAATTCATGTTTGAATTCTTTGGGAAGAATGCTTCATAGGTAGTAGACTTCCATCAGAAGGCATATGAAATCAGATAGTCTCTGTTCGTGATGTTACAGTCATTGATGATCAATGCCTAGACTCTACTTTGATAATTTTTCTCCACTTATTAGCTGAAATACATACATATATATTCTTAAACCTTCTCAGGATTTATTTATTTACCCTGAGATACAGGTTGTACAGAAAAAGGAGAATCTCAAGTTGGATTCTTTCCTGTTATGTTACAGTTATCTGTGGCTGCATAATAAAACACTCCAAGCTTAGTACATTAAAACAATAACAATTATTTTATTATTATCTCTCATCATTCTGGGAGTCAGTTGCACTCAGCTGGTTGGTTTACATTTGGAATTTGTGTGATGGCAGACAGCGAATGAAGTCTGGGGCTGGAGTCATCTTAAAAGCATATTTTCACTCACATGTATGGTGGTTAAGATGGCTAACCACTGGGACTTCTGATGGGTCTGGAAGGTCCTACACCTGAACCACCTACATATCAATCAGGTCACTCCCTGTGACCTGAGCCTTCTCTAGCATGGTGGTTGATTTCTAAAGAGAGCTGTAACCTCTTTTATGACCTAGCCTTGGAAATCACAGACTATAGTCACAGGCCCATCAGATTGTTGGGAGGGAACATGAATCCCACATCTCAATGAAAGGAATGTGCATGTCATATTGTAAGATCACATGAAATAACAGATGTTGCTGCCAACATCTTAGAAAACACAATTTGCTACATTTTATTTATTCTTTTTGCTATAATTATTACAGCATCTACCAAAGTTGATCCAATCAGTTATTGTTGTTATTGTGAACTCATGGAAGTAAATACATTTAATGTATTCTAACTCATTGCAGTATTGTTTTTATTCGTATGTAAATTAATTTATCTTTGGCAATGGAGAACTTCTTTAAATGGACTCCTTAGTTCTCATAATTCCAATCATCTTTGAAAGATTCTTTGTTTCCAGGTATAGCATGACATTTCAGGCTTATATTGAACATTTCTCATCCCAGAACTGGAATCAGCCATTTCTCCAAAAGTTCTGTTGTTTTTAGATAAAACAATATGAGTTCCTTCTGGAATTTCAAATTCAAAACCACAGAATTTTTACTAAATTCTTTGATTATTTTTATCTCTATCTCCTTTTCTCCATGCTGAAAATCCTAATACCCAATAATACCAAACAACATAATTATGTATGTTTTATTCCACAAATACATCAATCTTGAAATAAATACCCACAATAAAATTACTGTAATTTTTATACCCAAATTTCTTGTATTCAAAATTTTATTTTGGAGGGCATGTCTCATAATGGATGCATAATCAAATTCTTGTGTTTTAAAATCACTTTAGATGCTTCTTCTCTGTGTGGTTATGTGACCACCTCAACATAGAGGCAGGTTCATATGCTTTCTCTTTTTAAAGGGGTTGCATTTTTTTAAAACTTATTTAGTTGTGTAAAACATTCACATTATGCTAAAAATCAAATCTGCAAAAGAAGGTATATTGTGGGAAAACAAACTTTTATTTCTGTCCATTCTATTGCTTCCTCCTCCCTGCCCACTGACAAATGTTTTTTCAATATTGGGTTATGTTTTCAATATGAGGAAACGTGTGTATACACACATACACACACACACACACATTTTAATCTCATCCTCTTCTTTCTTAGAAGATGTATACAATACATTCTTTTTTTTTCACTTAAGATTTCAGAGATCATTGCACAGCAATATATAAAAATATTCCTTTTTTTTTTTACAACTGAAGACCCATCCCATTGTTTGCCTGCACCTTTGTTTATTGAACTGGGACCTCAAGGAGGACATTTGGGTTGTTTCCAGTCTTTTGCTATTACAAATAGGCCTGCAGTGACTAGCCTATTAATTTTGTGGTTTTCGCATTTTTGCCAGTGTTTTTTAAGGATAGCTCTCTAGAAATGAAAGATTACATTAATATGTAATTTGGAAGCTGACTTCATAGGTAAGTTTTCCGGATGGTGCCAAACACCTTCCATAGATGATGTGACACATTGTTTTCCGTTAGCAATATGAAACTGCTTACTTTCCACAGCCTTACCAAACATATTATGTTGTCAAACTTTTGCATTTTTGCCAATCAGATAGGTTATTTTTGTGTTTTTTTTAAACTGCCTTGTGCTTCAAAGAGGCACATTTAAATATTGAACATGAAAATAAGTTAAAGAGGCACATTTAAATATTGAACATGAAAAGAAGTTACCATCTTAACTGAAAGGAATTCAATATTGTGTATTTACAAAAAGAAAAACAAATTATTTTCTTGCTCTTCCCATGACTTCTCCACAACAACTATTTTCTTGTGTTTCACTGTATATTATCTAGTCAAACTAATGCCCATTGTCTTCTGCAGTTCACAGAACAGAAAAAAAAACAAACTTATTTCTGGGATGCATTCAATTAGAATTTATCCTCCTATGTACACCTTTTCAGATAACTCCTAGTTTGAGATATTACTTAGTAAAACTAGGTTGACCCTAGGCCATTGGCTAAATCAGGTAATTGTCATCCAGCCTCAGGGGATGTGACCTCCTGCCTGCCTGGTACCCTCTGAGTCAGTGTGCTGCAGCCACCACCAGGGACCTAACAACCTGTGCCAGCCAGCCTCACAGCCTTATCCAGACAAGTTAATTTTCTCCCATTTTACTACTTAACCTTCCCATAACCCCAATCTATGTTAGGCTTGATGATCAGAACTTTGGTGACTCCAGAGTGATACAGCTTCTCTATCTAGTTTGTCTTCCAACTTTAATGAATGACGATAGATGGAAGAACAAGAAGAGATGGGGGAAAATATATTTTCATTGCATGTATTTTTAGTTGCTTAGCCGTCATGTACCTTTTGTACAGTGATATCAAAGAGTCCTAATTTAAAGTATGGTTTTCTATTTGTAATTAACCTTAAAGTTGAAAAATAAAACATTTTTCCTTCCTATTCTACACTTGCTTTTTGTCCAGCATTGATTATTACCCCATTCCTCACTTTGGTATTCCCAATTAAAACTCAGGCAAGAATCTTCTTTATTTTGTATTTTATTTTATTTTTTTAAACTATTGAATATTGTACTACCTAAATAAGGGTAAGCTGAGTCATGTCTGTCTTTAACTGTCTATTTAAAACAATAGAGGGTATTTGTTCAGATATGAGCTATTTCAGGTTCTT
Organism: Aselliscus stoliczkanus; assembly: GCA_033961575.1. Lineage (NCBI taxonomy): Eukaryota > Metazoa > Chordata > Mammalia > Chiroptera > Hipposideridae > Aselliscus > Aselliscus stoliczkanus. The sequence continues at coordinate 147,445,329 of CM066727.1, forward strand.
TTTTTTTTTTTTTGGAGGGCAGTGTCACTGGCCCTCACATGATGTGGGATCCGAACCGGAGCGCCTGGCTTCCCAAGCCAGCGCTTAACTGCCGCGCCACTCGGCCGGCCCTCAGGTTCCTCTTTTAAAATAGGAATTTCCTTTAAATGAGCTTTTTTCAGGAAATATGAATATACAATATAATAAGAAATTTTAATGCAGGATGGAAAATGCATTAGCAAGTTCTACAACTCGCTTGTAATTCTTATTGGATTCTGAACTTAAAATTGAATGCCAATTGTCCCATTATTGCAGTCTCTTATGTCATATAACATGCAACTTTCTGCTTTGGTTATACCAGCTCTAAGCAAATCCAAATAAAGAAATATAGACTAAAGTATCCCAAATCTTTTTTTTATAGAATTTGTTGATATGGGAAAGAGTTGGCTAAAGTCTTACAAACTTGCCTTCTTGTGAAACCTTTTTTAATGACAAATAAAAAAATTGCTTAACCAGTCACTTTCCAGAAATACCATCTACTGTGCTATTTTGTGAAAAGGAAACTGATACTTGAACACATGTGCCTTTGAGGATATGGTATAAAATAGAGTTGAGTTTTACTGTTGGTTTACGAGGGTTTGAAAAACTATTTACAGCCTGACTGAGGAGAATAAAGTTTATTTAGCCAGATAAAAGTCATGGAGAGCAGTATCAGTCAGGTGTTGGTTTATGTGCCCTACAGTTTCCTGCTCCACTAGATTCAGGATGAGTATTTTATCTGTTCAAATCCCTTTCCTCATGTGTTCAGATGAGAGATATAGCGTGGATTAAACAGGTCATTCAGTTTGTAAGTTATTTATTTTCCCACATACTTGAAAACACTTGTGAATTATAACTCATTTCAAAATCAACTACATATTTTGACTCTTTCTCCACCCTGGTAAACATGCATACATCCACAGACAGACAAAATATCATTGAGGTTAGAAGCAATGTCCTTGAAGTAAAGTACAAGCTAAGAGTTTTATGCTGTAAAGAAAGTTACAGAAGCAAAAGAAAAAAAGTCACTTTGGTTTCTGAGGAAATAGAAAATTTTCACAAATATAAAAAACAATAAAGAATGGGAACACTTCAAGTTCTTGAACTGAGGTTGTTATATCAGCCCCTCATATTGAGAATTTGTCTAACACATACTTTAGCAAATGCTAAAATCTGTCTGCCATATCAGTTTCGACAAGCAAAGAAACTGGAGCAACAGCACTTGAAAAATGACCTTCCCCAAACACTGACAATCTCAACTTGACATTGTCACCATGTGAGCAGTTGAAAACATGAAAACAATTTCTGTCAGGAAATCTGTTTCTCAAAAACCTTTACCTTTTCCTATTTACTTTTCTACATCTTAAAATTAACCAACATATAGAATGAATTTACACTTTAAAATTTTTAAAGTATTTTTTAAAGGGCAGAATGAAGTTCTGTTATAATAATTCAAGTAGAAATTAACTAGACACTTATAGAAAAAAATTATATTTAGATGAAATTTATTCTGAGTGTATTTTATCAAATAAGTTTGCATGTAGACAATTGAATGACTATGGTACTTGCTTGGTTTGATAATGAGATGGCCACCTCCCTTTTATGTGCTATGAGTACAATCACACTCTCCCCACCCCCACAGGATACTCTCCATCTCCATTTTCCTCTGCCAAGATACACACATACATATATACTTCTTCATTAGCTTCCATTTAATTTTTGTTATTGTTATTCTCTAGTGGTTAATAGATTTTCTTCTCTGTCACATGCAAATACTCTGACTTTGGTATGTATACATTTATTAAAATAGTAGAAGCCACTTTGATTTCCATATTCACAGGTGTGTGTGTGTGTGTGTGTGTGTGTGTGTGTGTGTGGTTTGTGTTTGTTTTAGGCTTTTTTTAGCATGTGATTCAAAAGACAAAAGAAACCCCAAAACATTGTATCAATAGTCTTCCAGTCAGTGGATACATAAAATGAAATGAAGACGTAACACCTTAGGGGAATGGGATGAGGTATTTGGAGTAGGACTTTCATGGAGAACTCTCAGTTGACGGAGTAAACATAAAAGTGATTTACTGAAAGCACTTTAACTCAAACATGTATATTCAAATGTAGATTCCTCTAATAAATATTCATAAGATTTAATTTAATATTATTTCAATTCTTTTTAAATGGCCTCTCAGAACATAAGTTAATGAAGTTCCTAAGTATAAATTTCATTTCATCAAATCTGAATAATAAATCATACTTTGCAATGTGTACTGCAAAGTGCTCATTTTTTCATGTGCATTAACTCAATCAATTTTACTTACCTGCCTTTTAGTCTTTCTCTTTCCCCCTTTTTCTCCTAAAATTATAATATATGTTTGTTCTCCAGGAGAAAGATTACTCTCTGTACAAGTCAGAGCAAATTTGGCAGATTTGCAGATCATAAAAAGATTGAACTGCTGAAATTCAAAGATGATTTAGAGCCTGGGATGTTTCAGGGTATTGAAACAGAGGAAGTCATGGGATGGGGTAGGAGAGGTAGCAATGTCTCAAGCAACAGCATAAGAATCATCTTAACCCAAAAAGTTATTAGTGTAACTTTTATTTGGACAACTGATCTTGTTATTTATATTCCAAATCCTTGATTTATAGCACAATCTGTTCTTATAGTGTTGATATTTTACTTTGTATAACCATGTAATATTGTCTTGGCAAATTGTGATAATTTGTTATATTAGGTGTTTAAAGATTCTTGCACAAATTTGTGTTAAATGCCATCTATAGTTTTGATATGGGTAACTTTCCATTCAATTCTTTGCAAACATTACTTTTGCTCAAAGGTTTAAGATTTTTTAGTGACAGATTTCTTCAATTTGTCTACCTATGCTTTTTGATTATCCAGTAGACTATAACAGGCAGTTCTCTCACTTTGGAATATAAACAAATTAGTAATTTATACAACACTAGTTTTTATTTTAAAATTAATAATAAAACTGATCTTAAAATAAATGTTAAAATTTGACCCATTATTATGTTTTCTATACCTATAGAATTAGAAGTTTTTATTATGGAAATATCTGCTCTGAAAATTGTTTGGATCATCTAGTCTTTATAACCTTATCTAATAATATGTGTGAGGGAGAAAAAAAAGTCTTTTTCCACCTCACAGTCTGTATTTTTTATAACATGAGGATAAATTAAATGGAATAACTGCTATAGATAAGGACTTTTGTAGCTAATGGATCCTTTTGCCCCTATTTTGTTATAAAAAAGGTCATGTTGATTTGCAGAGAGAATTATTTTCTATTAATTATATCATTAAGCGTGTTTGAAAAATAAGAGACTAACTGGTGTTCCTAAATACTTCCAAAATTCAATGGAATAATTATGTCGCTCTGTACATTTTCCATTAGGCATGATCTAAGCCATTAAATATAATACTCCCATTCTACAATGGGCAATCTATATCCTGAGAACATTGTGTGTCAAGGTAGGCAAAACATAATTTATTCTGCTCAAGAAAGAATTTATTTGGTTTGATTAAGTTGAAATTTCATTTGTACAATTTAATCAAATATTTTAAAGAAGGATTAAGTTTATCAAGTCAGCAGTTATATTACTAAGCTGGCCTCTGAATGCTTGGCTTATTGACTTTCTAATAATGATCCAGCTCGACAGTCTTTATCCTCCTTTGTCTTTCAATTTAATGTATCTTTATCTCTTTCAGAGGGAGACTATGTGTTAATAGCAAATATTTTCAAACAGTAAATGTTCACTTTTAATGTATTTGCCAATCACCTCTATTTATTTATTTTCCCAATCTCTATGTATACTACTTTCCCCTGTCAGAATTGACATAGTATTCTATTGCAATGTATTTTCTTTTTTCCTCTTATAAAGAATTAAACAAAAAAATAAAGAAAAACTATTTAAAACTCCAACAACCTTAAACGAAACAAAACAAAAACCCCACTTTTCCTCTAAATGTTTCCTAAGACAGTAGTTATAAGCTTATCTTGGTTGAATTCCAATTAAATTCTTAACCCATTTTAATGTACCTTAATGTAATGGTCTACTTATCAATCTATCACTTGGTACATCTGCTTAGAAATGGGCAGGTGGTCCCCTTCAGAAATACCATTAGATAATGATAATGATTGCAATTAGATGATAATGATCTTGGTCATTTACAACATGCAGAGTTGTTTGTATAAATGATTTTTTTGTAACTATGTCATGGAGTTGGTAGGGAATCAAAAGATACGTCTTTCTTAGGTTACAATCTTCTAAGTAGATGAGATTAGTTAGTTCCATGGGTCTGGAAAAGTTTCTTTCATTTTCCCATTTAATAAGGCAAATTATATAATTCTTTTTGAAGGGGTGGGTGCTAATACCAAATCCAGGATATATTTTCACCTCCCATATGTCTTTCTTCTTGGTTGGCTGCAGGGTCCCAGTGACTCTTCACCCTGTCCTCATGGTCATAAAGCCCTAGTGAGCACAGCCACCACATCTCCTAACAACACTACAGACTCAGCCTCTTCAGGGATGAGATCTGATCATTTCCACTAGTCTCCGGTTTCCCCAACAGCTGCCCTGAGATTCCATACAAAATAAGCCAGATGTTCACAGGTGTTAACATCTAGTGGGTCAAACTTTGATTAATAAGAAATAAGAGACAGCAAGGAGGAAGAATCTGCAAGTAAATTTCAATTTTCTCTCCTGAGAGGTCATGTGTGACCCAGAAACCAATTGCATTTTCTTGAGAAACTGTGGTCAGTTTGGCAAGGCCCCACTGTGTCCTTGCTGTCCCTTCTTTTTTGTCTCATTTCCATTTTCCCTCACTTCTGCTTTCCTGGGATAACATCACCCAATACATTTTTAGCATACAATAAACTCTGTTTCTAAGGAACTCAGGCTGGGAGTTCTTTGTTTGCTTATCCTAAAAATTGTGACATTTACTGTTGTTGTTTTTTAAATGACCAAACCCAATCTCCAGTACGCCCCATCAGAAATAACACCGATGAACAGACATGGTCTAATAATTGGCTGTTGTCTAGTCCCCAGATCCTCCAAAATGAACTCCTGAGAAAGTAATGCCAGACCAAATGGTCATTTTTACTTTATCATATGTTATGATTTATAGTATAGCTAGGTAACTCAGGTTACATCTGCTCTACAATGTTCTCATGTGTAATATGAAAGATACAGGGCATTCTGACTAAATAATCATGCTTCTTTGTTTCATGTGAATCAGTTCTACAGCATGTACTTTTAAAATGTGTCAGAGTTTCATTATTAAATATAATTAAATAAAATGTGTTTTGTATTTTCCAAAGGATAGTCACATACAAGATTCACGCAATTATCCTGACACATAGCTAATACATTAATGTTATTACTCTTATAATTTACATAAGGATAAACTGAAGCTAAGTGGTTAACCAAGAGAGCAAGAAGATGGTAGATTAGATAAATGCTATGTCTTCCACATCTTACAATCACAAAAATTACAACTAAATTATAGAACAATCATCTTGAGAAACACTAAAGACTAGCTGAACAGAACCTCTATAACTGAGGGTATAAAGAACAGGCCACATCAAGGCTGGTAGGAGGGGCAGAGATGTGAAACAGGCTGACCTCAAGACCACAGGTGGTGGTTAAGCACCAAGAAGGACACCTTGGCAGCGGAGGTCTCCCTGAGGAGTGAGGGGTCCCAGCCCCACACTGGGTTCCCCAGCCAGGGGTCCTGTACTGAGAAGAGGAGTCCCCACAACATATGGTAATGAATATCAGTGAGGAATCTGTCAATTTGTCCCAGTGAGATAGAAGGCAGCTAGAAACACAGATGTCCTCTTAAAGAGCCAGTACAAGACTATTATACTGTCAGGGATCATTTCCATAGTTCATTAAAGAGCCAGTGCACAGACTCACTCACTTGCAAGCACTCACCCTGGGTTCCAGCAGAGGGGCAGCAACTCGAGAGGCACCAGAGACATACAGAGAAAGTATGAGTTATGTGGCTTCAGGGTGAGGGCTAGAGGGAGAGCTGCCACTACTCCTGTGTGGAGCCTACCTCATGTATAACATACAGGAGGGCACCATCTTTCCAGTGTTGAACCCATCCCCAAAGGGCCAGATCTTTGACCCATTGGTCTGGTAAAATCCACGTGGGCGTGCTCCACCTTAGTAACTCCTTTGGACCCCATCCTGCCTAGCCAGTGTGGCATCAGCTGGGGTACTCTCAGATCCTGTGTGCCAGCCCTGTCCAACAAGCTATAGAAGGCTTATACGGCAATAGACAGCCGATGGAGGCCTGGGAAACTTAAAATGGCAGGCAGTCAGTCCAAGCTTGCTTCGCAGCCCTTCTTGGATGGCTCTCCAGTATCTGTGGGCCTGAGGCCAGCAATGCCTAGAGCAATGCCTAACTGTGGTGTTCTCAGGTCATTTTTCAGAGTGGCCATAGGCTCAGCACTGGCACAAGAACTAAATTTGAATTAATTTTGTACAAACCATTGGCCATACTCTGTGACTATAGGGAACTCTATCCTGCCCAATTCCAGCCGCATTGCTGGGGGTACTGTCAACACTGTGTCAACCAGCCCAGCCTGTGCACCCAAGGAAGCTCTTTCAGTGGCTGAGTTTTACAGGCAGCCAGCTGGTGGGAACAGGCCTAAATGGACCCACGATCTTTTGTTAAGCTGTCCAAGGCCCAATACTGATGGAGCAGCCTCAGTTCACAGTGAAGCCACCCCTACATGCTTCCTGGTCCAACACAAGCAGCACCCAATTGCATATAGCTATGTAGCTCCTACCAGATAGCGCTGGGATGGTTACAGACTAGGCTGATATTGGCCTTCATGGGAGTCCCTTCCAAGAGGCACCGGAAACAACACACCCAGAGACCAGCCTCAGAACACAACAGAGCATTACCTGATTAGACTCACAGATGACATCCCCAAAGAGTGGTATCAACAAGCACAAGAGACTGCTTGGATGAATCCCCCTCTGAGGGGTCAGCCCCCACACAGCAGCTCATACACTGTAGGCACAACCAAACCTCACAACCTGTCAGCCTTAAAGTCAATCCCACCCAAAAGCAATTAAGGCTCAACTACAACAGGAGAATACACACTACACACACAAAGGACACTCCTGGAACACACACACAGGTGATCAGGGCGACTGTGCCACTAGATCACACAGGACAACTACTACAAAAGGCCACCCAGAAAAGACTGAGAGACATAGGAGATCTATCTAATACATAGAAGCAAACACAGACAGGCAGCCAGGATAAGGAAACAAAGCAACATGCCCCAAATAAAAGAACAAGAAAAGGGCCAGCCGAGTGGTGTGGTGGTTAAGCGCTGGCTTGGGAAGCCAGCAGCCCCGGTTCAGGTCCCACATATGAGGGCCAGTGACACTGCCCTCAAAAAATAAATAAATAAATAAATAAATAAATAAATAAATAAATAAAATAAAAGAACAAGAGAAAACTCTAGAAAAACAACTAAATGAAAGGGAGGAAACCAACTGATCAGAGTTTAAAACATTGCCTAAGGAACTTAGTGAGAACTTAAATAAAAAGAAAATAAGCAAAAGAAGGATGTAAGAAACCATTAAAAAAAACGCAGAAATGAATACAATAACTGCAATGAAGAGCACACTAGAAAGAATCAACAACAGATTATAGGAAGCAGAGAATTGCATCAGTGATTTTGAAGACAAGGTAGCATAAAACACCCAATCAAAGCAACAACAACAACAAAGAAATACCAAAGATAGTTTAAGGGGCCTTTGAGACAACATAAAGCATCAGAGGAGTATCAGAAAGAAAAAAGAAGCAAGGGATTGAGAACCTATTGGGGGAAATAGTGACTGAAAATTTCCCTAAGCTGGTCAAGGACACAGACATACAAGCTCGGGAAGTACAGAGTCTGAAACAAGACAAACCCAAACAGGCCCACACCAATACGCATTATATTTAGAATAGAAAAGGTTAGTGACAAAGAGAATACTAAAGGCAACAAGCAAAATCTCCCATAAGACTCAGCTGATATCTCAACAGAAACTTTGCAGGACAAAAGGGAGTGGCAGGAAATATTCAAACTGATGAAAAGTAAGGACCTATAACTAAGAGTACTCTACCCAGCAAAGCATCATTTAAAATTGAATGAGAAATAAAGAGCTTCCCAGACAAGAAATGTTAAAGGGACTTATTTAAGAAAAAGGGGGTAAACAAACAAAAGAAGACCAAAAATATGAAAAATAAAATGACAATAACTATGTACCTATCAATAATCACTTTAAATGTAAATGGATTAAAGGCTCCAATCAAAAGACATAGGATAGCTGAATGGATAATAAAACAAGACACATACATATGTTGTCTGCAAGAGACCCACCTCAGACTGAAAGACACACATAGATGAAAGTAAAGGGATAGAAAAAGATATTTCATGCAAATGAAAACAATCAAACAAAAAGCAGGAGTAGCAACACTTATATCAGAAAAAAACAGACTTTAAAACAAAGACTATAATAAGAAACAAAGAAGGATATTACATAATGATAAAGGGATCAATCCAAGAAGATATAATCCTAGTCAACATCTATGCACCCACCTAGTAGCTCCTATATAAAACAAACATTGACCAACATGAAGGGAGAAATGGACAGTGACACAAAATAGTAGGGGACTTTAACACCAATGGACAGATGTTCCAGACAAAACCAACAAGGCAATAGTGGCGATTGATCTGCCTCACCTGAGAAGAGCGCAATGATGATACAACATGGGCCAGTGAAGCAATGTCCTCCACAACTAAACTGAAGAACAAAAGGCCAGCAACTTGTCTGCTCCCCTTCCCTGGTTCCTCAATGCTGTTCCCCTCTCCCAATTCCCCATAAAATCTTTAAAAAAAAGAAAATTAGCGATACTATCAATGTGTGGTGATTCTACTTTAAATGGTTGTAATCACCAAAACTGATGTAAGCTAGAACTTTAAAAATGTATGATAAAGATTATCATCAGGCTCTAGGGATTGTCAGAACCTTTTCCATATAACCACAAAGCTTTACTGAGTCTTATAACAAGAATAGTAAGTTAGGTACCAGAAATAGTTTCCTCCAAAAAAATGACCACATAGCTTTCTGATGTAGGAAAATAGAGACATGCAAAAATTATGTAGCAGAAATTTTACTCATCCACAGTGAGTGCTAGAGCCTAAGACAGAGTTATTTTTAAAGTTGTTCCAACTTTCTATAATGAATAGATACGTAATTATAAAAATAAATAAAATATTAAACTTAGTTATTCCTCCTGGGAACAGTTAATATACACTTTAGGGAATAAACTTTAAATTTTAAAATATCTCAATAACTCTGCACATGTACCACGAAATGTAATAAGCAAAAGTGCCAATCTCTATATTACTTCAACACACAGATTGAAAAAATCTTCTAACAATGGCATAAACTAAAAGATGAAAGTTATAAATTTTGACAGAAGCTTATAGAATAGGATCCTCAGGTTTTCACTTGAATGCTTTTTCACAAAGAGCCTCCTGCAAGCTGCACATGCCTCAGAAGTGTAAACTTAGGTTGCAAACAGCGTGCTACCCTCACTGCCAAGGCTGGTAATGGGCTCCCTTCACCCTTATGGCATGAGGCTATTTCTGAAAAACTGTCTGGGATGCTATAAATACATATTTGTGTGTGTGAACGAGAGAGAGAGAGAGAGAGATTTCATATCTATTCTTTTTTTATTGAATTAAATTTATTGAGGTGATGGTTAATGTACAATTCTATAATATTTCATCCACATATTGCATTCTGTGCTCACCACCCACAGTCTAGTCTGGGATGCTATATTTTAAAGAGGACTCTTATTATTAACTATAATATATCCCACAAAATGTAATACAAATCCTACAAAACCTGAGACTGAATAAGACTATTTTAAAAAGCAGCACTCCAGGGCTGGTCGAGTGGCACGTTGGTTCGGAGCTGGCTTGGGAAGCCAGCTCTGAGCAGCAGGACCCTGGTTCAGATCCCACATATGAGGGCCAGTGACACTGCCCTCTACAGCTAAGGTGGTGAACAACAGCTCCACCTGGAGCACGGCTGCTGTGAGTCCCCCGGACGGCATAGCTGCACCCCTGCTGCAGTTGGCTGCCATAGGCTACAGTGAGTGGCCAGCAGCCAGCGTGGGCGGCTGGCAGTCGGTGTGAGCTGCCAAGAGCCGCTGTGAGCGGCCGTCCAGAGGCTGGTGACCGATCTGCCTCACCTGAGAAGAGCACAATGATGATGCCAACATGGGCCAATGAAGCAACGTCCTCCACAACTACACTGAAGAACAAAAAAGTACAGCAATTTGTCTGTTCCCCTTCCCCGATTCCCCAATGCTATTCCCCTCCCCCAATTGCACAATAAAATCTTAAAAAAAAAAAAAAAGCAGCATTGTGCTCTAGTAAATATCTTTTCTCATCAATGAGAGGCCTGGGACTGGAACCTGGCTCTACCATCCATTACCACAGAAAGCTGATGAGGGTTATTAACTTTTCTGTACCCATTTCTTCCACTATAAAATTAGGACATCAGCAGAATGTGTGAAACATTAAGGATCACTTGAAGATTACATGAAATAAGCCAGCTATACCATTTAGGACACTGGCAATATTTAGCTCTTACAAGATATTAACTATTATAAATATGCAAAGAAGAAACTACTTTTTAAAGGAGAAATTAGACAAAATAACTACCATCTAATATTTGTCGAGCTCTTTTGAAAGACAGTAAATATTATGTGTGACTAAGGAAAGAACTGGATCACATGATGGCTTTTTGAGACAGGTTTAATATGAAATAAAGAATAACATTCTAAAACCGAGGTCCATCCTGACATGGAAAGAAAGAACAGGCTTATTCAACCAAAGGTGCATCAGGACATATCCAAGCACAGGTTAGGTGACTCTTGGGTCAGAAAGATTACAGAAGCCATTCCGATCCAAAAGCCTGAACTACGTGATGACTAATGCACATTTGTCTCTCCAAATACATTAAGGAAAAGGAGCACGTCTCCTGATTTTTATATATTCCCATATAAAAGCAGTGTTTAAGAAAATAAATACCTGTTAAAGATTCAATTTCAATGACAAATATACCTTACAATGGTTACATTTTTTGGACAGAACAACAGTCTGGTAAAGGAGGTCCTCAAGGTATTTCATATCTTGTAACACACACATTTTTTACATGTTAACATTTCTGAAATGGAGATGCCTCTCAATGGTATCATAATTTTCAGCCTTTTTCTTTACCTGTGGTACCTAAAGTAACAGTGCATTTGACAATGATGGTCCCTTAAATGGAGTATTTTGTACATCCATTAAAGTTACTAAGTGCTTTACATGCACTGTCTCATTTAATTAGCACAATAACCTTTAGGTGGGTAATGTTTCACCATTTTACAGGTCTGCTTTAGAGGGTTAAGGGTAAACACCTATGATCACGCAGCTAGTAAAGATGGAGTCAGAATTCAACAGATTTGTCTGATTGCTGTTAGTCTGTTCACCAGCATGCTCTCCTAAGAAAGGTTTTGATAAAGAAAATTTTTTTAAGAAGAAACAATGTTAAAGTCTCAAAGATGCTTCTATTTATTTACTAATGCTTCTCATGCTTCTTGTATATTCCTCTGCTGGGTCACACCATGAAGCCCCAGAGCTGACCTGTACTGGGAGAGGCTGTGTCATTTCGTGTTCATTTCCAAAGCTACTCCAGCATTAAGACACAGTTTAGGGCTGGCCAAGTGGCACGCTGGTTAAGAGCTGGCTTGGGATGCCAGTGGCTTCAGTTTGGATCCCATATATGAGGGCCAGTGACACTGCCCTCTACAGCTAACAACAGCTCCACCTGGAGCTGGGCTGCTAGAGTCCCAGTGACGGTGTAGGCTGCAGCCCTTGCTGCAGTGAGCTGCCATAGGCTACAGTGAGTGGCTGGCAGCTAGCATGAACTGCCAAGAGCTGCACTGGGCAGCCATGAGTGGCAGTCCAGATGCTGTCAACTGATCTGCCTCACCAGGGAAGAGCGCAATGATAACACCAACATGGGACAGTGAAGCAACGTCCTCCACAACTAGAATGAAGAACAAAAGGACAGCAATTTGTCTGTTCCCCTCCCCCAATTCCCCAATAAAAATCTTAAAAAACGAAAACAAAAGCACAGTTTAACGTGGAGGTGAATCTAAGAAACCAGAGCACCATTGAGGAAGACTCTTCTTTTTACAAGTGAGATACAGTATCCGTCCAATCCCTTTTTGACAATACTTTTGTATAGTCTAAAATTCCTGATAGTATTCTCTACAGAAAAAAAAAATCACTCCCAAATGCAAATACTTTTATATTTTAACAAAATAACTTTGCCACACAGCCTTAAAATTCCCAAATTGAAAAGATTACTTTCACAACAGAATGTTTAAATTAACTAGAAATGTCTTTTTTAAAATGTTTATATTCACATGACAATTTTTTAAAACGGTTAAACCTCAATATTTTGAGGGATACTTGAAATAATAAAATAACAAAGGCAGCAGGATTATACACTTACTCTCTAACTACCATAACACTTCCCATTGTAAGGACCATGATATCATCTGATTTTTATAGCTATTTCAATATCAAATTGAGGCAATAACAAATAAACTAAACTAAATTCAGGACCCAAATGAAGAGCTCAAGAAAAAATACCACAAAGAGAATGTGATTAATAAAAATCTATTTGGTGAAGTTACAAAATACTGCTATTTTAACATGCACAATCATTATATTTTAGGTTGTTCCCAAATTACTAGTTTGATATATATTGAAGGGCTGAAAATTACTGTTCTTTAATGGCAACCTAATATGAACAAAATACAACAGTCAATTTTAGTGGTCTCTTATCCTCACGTTAGTTGCTAAAGATGAAAGGTGTACTATCAAAATGCTAAACCATCTTGGAATAAGGACGCAACCTGTACTTCTCTATTCCATGGTTGCTACATGAACTAAATTTTACTCTTTCAATTTAACTCCATGTCAATTCTAATTTAGAAGCCTTTTCTTTCATAGATCCTCCCTAATCTCTAGTAGCCAGAGTGTTGTCCCTCTTTTGTCCATCTCTAATGAATTAAAAATATAACTGAAAAGAACTTAAGAATTTTTAATCTTATAAAACTATACAAGTCATAGATATAGCTATAAATATAACATACAAATATATGTATGTATATTTACTATATTATATAAATAAAACAAACATCATATTTATATATGTAACAAATGCACACAAACATATATGTATGTTTGCATAAACCTTGAAAATATTAAAGTCTTACAAGAAAACTTAAAGCCACCTTTTAAAAAACCACACCCAGCCTCAGAGGATTCTCCAAAGCTCACCAAATAACATTTTCATGTGCATTTCTCTAATAATTTTTTCCATGTCTACACTAGACATTTAGTATTATTTTCTAATGAGAGCATGTGTTTTATATTAATTGTACCACCCTGAATAGATGAATCTGAAACTTGCATTCTTCACCCAAAAGCATGTCTTATATATTTTTCCATGGCAGCCCATAAGTTTCACCTCTTTTTTTTTTAATTGCCCCAAAGTATTCCCTGATATGAATATACCATAATTCATATAATTTATTTAACAGTTTCCTTTTGGTAATTATTTAGGTTGTTTCCATTTCCCTTTGGTTTTCTATTTCAGATAATACTGTAAAAAATTTCTTGGTCATACAACCCTGTATATGTGTAGGAATTTATCCAGAGTAGATAGTTATAAGTGTAATTATTGGAAATTAAGAATGTTTAAAAATTTTTTTATAGAAACTATCCAGCTGCCTGGCAAAATTACTGTAGACCTTTATATACAACTACTAGCAATATAGAGAGTACTTGTTCCCCACACAGCTGTTAACACTTGGTACTTAAAGACTTTAAATTTGTTGCAACCTGATGTGTGAAATGGTAGCTCATTCATTTAACTTGCATTTCTCTAATTGCAAGCAAGGAATTGATCTCATGTGTTTATTGTTTTATTCTTCTCATCTGACTTTGACTGTTTATATGCTTCATTTTCTTTTTTAAATAATTATTGAGCTTCTTTGTATGTTGTATGCTATTTTTCTACCAGCTTGCCACTTTTTCTCTAATTTTGTGGTAATATTATATTACTGACATGACCAAATGTAAAACTTTTTATTTATGTGTTTTCTTGTATGTTTTTTTAAAAGAATATCTTTCCTGCTCTAAGTTCACAGAGCATTTTCCTCTTTTTCTTGTAATGTATTTATATACTTTTCATTTTTGTTGTTTGTTTTGATTTATACATATTGGTCTTAGGTCCATATGGCAAACATTTTCGTGAATCTTCAAAGGTAAGAATCCAAATATTATTTTTCTGGGTGGATAGAGTATTAACCCAACTGCATTCTATTAACTGATCTGAAAAGACATTTTTGGTATATTAAATTTCTATTTGTCTATTTCTGGATACTCTTTGTATTCTACTAAATATCTCAATTTATTATGTACTACATTTTCCAATTATGTTTTGATATCTGATAGGACATCCATATCGTTCTTCAAAACTGTTTACTATTTTTAGGGCCGGCCAAGTGGCACGGTGGTTAAGCAAGCCAGCAGCCCCGGTTCGGTTCCACCTAAGAGGGCCAGTGACACTGCCCTAAAAAAAAAAAAAACAAAAAAAAAACTGTTTACTATTTTTCTGCTTTTTCTTTTCTGTTGAATTTCACAGTTGGTTCTCATGTTTCAAGACAGATCCTATTGGAAATTCTGTGACTATTGTTATAAGTTAAAGGATTATTTTGAAAATAAAAATATTAGAATATTGATATTTTACATCCATGAACATGATATGTTTCTTTAGATATTCTTTTAGATCTAGCTTTAAAGTTTTATATTTTTAGCATAAAGGCTTTGCATATTTTTCTTACAAGGTTTATTATCACTTTATAATTTATATTCTTATATTGAATAGAAACATTTTCTATTTTCTAGTCAATTGCTATTTATTAAAAAATACTTTGATTTTGTATAAGATCACTTTACTGACCTATTTTAATATTTCCCATAATTTAACGGTTGATTTTGTTGGATTTTACTACATAGAGGATAATACTGTTCACCTAAAAGGATGCTTTTTATTTTTCTATTCAATATTTAATTTCATGTTGTTTATATTGCAGAGCCAACTATTGTCAGATACTGTGCTTTTCTTGCTCCTGACTTTATGAGGCCTTTCTAACTTTGAGAAGTAGTGCTTATGTACATCAATGTTATGTCAAATGCTAAACTTAAATCTAGACTTCACCAATTACTAGCTGCGTACCCTTCAGCAAGTTTTTATCTCCCTGTGCCTCAAGAAAAATAATAATACCTATTTCATAGGGTTGTTGTGAAGATTAAGTGAATGAATATATGAACAGCACTTAAAACAGCGCCCAGCCCATAGTAAGTGCGCTCACTCGCTCTCTCTCTCTCTCTCTCTCTCTCTCTCTCTCTCTCTCTCTATATATATATATATATATATATATATATATATATATATATATAATGTTATCATTTCCTATTTCAACATTAAATATAATGTCTGATATGAGTTGATGCCCTCGGGTATAGATACAAATATCTGGAATTTGGACCATCTGTTATGAAATATTACCAGAAAAAAAATCACATAGGATTAGCATTAGGCTTCAAATAGAGCCTTGAATAGAATGCACTGAAGTACATGCATTGAAATACAGTGCACTGAACAGAGTGCATTGGGGTGGGATTTAAAAGAAAAGGGAAAAGATGCTCAATCTGTTTATTGAATATCGAATATGTCCCAGGAACTATACTAGATCAATACAATTCTTCCTCATAACAACCGTTTAACATAAAGAACCACAATCTTACTTTCAAGTGAAGGTAAAATAACTTGACCAAGGTTACACATGAAGTTGACACAATATTCAAATTCTGGTTGTAGTTCTACATACGGAGTAAATCCTAAGAGGTTCCAGTAGCAACACAGATGGCCCCAGAGGTCTGTGGGTATTTCTCCTTTCCAGTGTTTACTGCCAGGAGAACAGGGCTGAAAAGACAGAGGTGCTCATCCCTCTGAGCAGAATCTGAGTAGGTCTCAATGCAGTGCCCAGGATAGTGCAAGATGTGAAGTATCAAAAACATGTTCGATATTGGTTGATAAGGAAACATGTTTGTGCCATTCAAACAGAAGATTTTCACATACTGAGCTACCAAAATAGTTGTCTATTCTCCTTTCTGAAATATTATCTCTGCGTAATTTTCATGTTATATAATAGTTTTATATTTTAAATTCTTCAGCTCTGTGTAGACAAGAAAGCTGTCAAAAACACAGGCACCAGACAAGGAATACTTCTAAGTTTAGAACTTGAGACTTGCAGTTATATACAGATCTGTCTTAAATTTAGGAAGTTCATTTCCACTGTTTTTTTTTGGGTGGGGGGGCAGCGGGGAGGGCAGAAACACTACAGTTGCCTCTTTCTGGAAACTAAAGTTTTATTAAAGTTGTTTTTGTAAAACAAAAGGTTCAGTAAATATAAAATATTGGAATGATTAAATAAAATTCTGGTGACAATGTGCTATTTATTTAATTATAAAATTTCAATAACATTTGTTGAGCACAACAAGTCATGGAGATTAGCATTTTCAGTTATTCCAATTTAACGAAGGAAAAAAATGAAGTAGAGATGTTAGGTCATTTCCGCAAGGTCACTCCGCAGGCAAATGGCAGATGCAATTCAAACCCAGAGGGACTGGCTCCAGAACTGTCATTCTTAACCACTATGTTTGCTGCCTCATGTGAAAGTTAAAATGTCTTAATTATATTTTTTTCCTAAATATATATTTAATGCATAGAAGGATGCATCTCACATCACTACTAGTAATGCTATTTTTCTTCCATAAGAATGACTGAAAACTCAGAGAGAAAAAACATTATTCCACAACTTTGCTGTACCCCCACAGCAGGCTTAGAGCAGATACGGTTAGCCTATTAAACTGTACTCCGAAGGGCTTCCGTCTAAGGCTCAACTCCCACCTCCAACAATGCTCATTAAAAAATAAAATAAAAAAATGAGTTATGTAGTTTTAGCATTTTTAGTTTTAGCATTTTCAGTGTATGGTCCAGCTACTATGTCAGTTTCCCTGCATTACAAAGTTGCTTCAAATGTGTATGTGCTGCTGCTTTTGTGAAAAAGCACGGTGAAAATTGAGTTACCCTCTTGGAGTGAGCAATCACTTGGCAGCATAAGTTATTTTCATGGACATCTCTTTACACTGAGCCTTTGCCATCTGTTTCACCCTCTAATTAGAAATGCAGGAAGAACACAATTCACAATTGTCTCTATAAAGACAAATATAAGGGACTTAAATGCAGGTTTATATCACTGCATCTGTTCAGTGATTTTAAATCCAGGAGGAACAAAAGGGCAGGAAACTTTTCTTTCCTTTCTCAGTACAATTAGCATACACAAGTAAGAATTCATAGCACAAAGTTACCAAGATTGGTTCATCTGGCAACAAAATAGAAAACTATCATATTAATCTTGATCTTATGTTTTACTTTATAGTTCATTTTTTGCCTCTGATTCCAATAATGGCACAGAAATTAGCAGAGTTTTTTAGAGGCTAGGTAAAACATTCACATAATTTTTAACTACAAGTATGACTCTAAAGCAGGACCTTTGTCATTTAGATGTAATTAATTTAGTCAAGAGAAAAGGCAAAAGTGTTTCCTTGTCTATCCATAAGGTTTTGGTTGAGAAAGTTCACAAACCTGTGACTGGTTGAGAATCTTAAATCCTTGCCACTTGGCAACAGAGTAATAATGCTTCCTCAGCCCCGTGCCTAAGGCTAGATTCACACTCTAACAAGGAAGAGATATTACATAAAATAAGATTGCATATGCATAACTAGGCCACTCACTTCACATTTTGTAGGTTCATTTTATTACAGCAGTACCTTGTGTCTGTGGTGGCTTAAATGTCTTTACTGCTTAATTATGACAGCTGCATTCTCTTGATACATCAATTAGTCCCTGAAATGCAGAATTTGCTCAGACTCCTAACCAGCCCAGCTATTATCAATGTCAAATCAATTCAGAAAATACTGAGCTATGCAGAAGCAATTTAAATTGCCCAAGCCTGCAGACACTAATCACCAAAGCACCAGGTAGGGTATCCTCAACTCTTTGGGACCACTAGAGCAATATTATGGAACACTATCATTTATCCAGTGGCAATCTCCCTCACCAGGAAATAGCTTAAGTATATTCTGGGAGACTCTCTCTAAGTAAAACACAGAGAAGTACAACAATTATACTATTTTCTCACTATTACATTAAAATTAAAACGAATAAACCACCCAAGATTAGGAAAATAAGAAAAAAATGGAACAATAACTTGTGCCTGTAAACACAAATTTTAATTTGTCATCCTATTAATGGCCTAACAGAACAGAGAAAATAAAGAGAAAATGTAAAATTCTGTTTTTATCTAAATTTTCATATATTTTCTTTCTTTTTCTCATGCACATAAATGCATCTTCCTTTTAAATCCCTCACACACAGGAGGGTCACTCGTGTGAGCCAATAATGCAGGGATTATTACCCCGTGTTCCACGGCTATCATCTATTGTACCAATGCTGTGAAATGGAGATGGGAGAGGTACATTCATTCACCCTGTTAAAGTTAATAACCAGTGATTTACAATACATGACACATTTTAAGTCAACTGAATTCACTGTCTCATTAAACAATGCAGACAGGGCTGAAAACATAGTATCCTTCAGTGCTTTGAACTCGCATCTGCTCCATTACAGTTGCATTAATGGGGCTTCAAAAAAGTCATAGGCAGGTAGCTAATTGATGCTCTTAAAAGAAGATACTGACACTTAGTTTTCATAATGTTAGTAAAATATGATGAGAAATCAATTGGGAACATTTTATTTTCTTGCAGAAAATTTTACAAACAATAATTCTCATTTTCTCTTTCCAACTTTAGCTAAATTGGCATACATATGTACCTTCTTCCCAATAAATGCAACCTGCTCACCCACCCTTAATTCATTACTCTAGCTCCCAGACTGCTCTCTCCATATACTAAGTTCCCTGCCAAAAAAAGTCCACTAAGTGGTCTGAAAAAAAAAGTTCTATTACTAGAGACGATAGGCAGAACTTCCTCTCTTCATACCCTGGAAATGTGCAAAATAATGGATGAAGATGAAGAAGCAATGCTTTCAAAACTCAGTTGAAGAGTTGCTTCTATTAAATTTGTCCTGCTCTCTCATTTTATTCTTGATTTTTTTAAAGTATATATTAGATCACGTTACTATTCTATTTGAAATTCTTCAATAGCTTCTCACTATAACCAAAAGAAAACCCAAACTATTAGGCCAACTTCTCTGATTTCACCTCCTTCCAACCTTATCCTTTTCATTAATCTCCAGTCACACTGGCCTTTTGTCTGTACTTGAAACATGTTAACCTTTTTCTATCTTGGGCCTTCGCACTTGCTGTTTCATCTGCTCATACATTCTTCCTCAAGATTTTTGAGTCCTATTGCCTTGTTACCATTCAACAGATGAATCAGAAAGAAAGCCTTTGCTAATAAATCTACATATAAAGCAGCCCTCTAGTCACTATAATATCCTATTTTGTCTTTGTCATTACGTACCAATACCTAAAATGTCTCGTTCAATTATGTGTATTTTCTCTTTTGCCTGACTAGAGCATAGCTCCTTCGGGTAGGGGCCCTGTCTCATTCATGCCAATGATTACAACAGTGTCTGATACATAGTAGGTGTCTGATACATACTAGGTGTCTGATACATAGGTGTTCAATACTGTAACCATGAGCATATGTGCCTATTGAGCACTCAAAATATGGCTTAAAACTAAAGAATTAAAGTTTTTGTCTTTGGATATCTTTTTCTTCCCCCATGACTACAAGCCAAGCCCTGCCCTTTTTGTAGAAAATCATCAGCTCATAAATGTTACAATCTAATGAGAATACCCTCTAATCATTTTGATTAATGCTCATGGACATTTTCAGACATGGACTTACAGCAAAATGGAAGAATAAAATGACATGGATCATGGCCTCACTAACTACAAGTCAAAAAAAATTTGAAACAAAATTTTAACATTTTATGAATGCAAAATAATGAAAGTAAATTCCATATGTGCTAAAAATGAAGAAAGAAAAAAATGAAGAGTGATATAAATGGGAGCTAATACTTACAGCCCTTAAGATTTCAGACCCTGATATAAGGTTTTAAGGGCAGGGAGCTAGGGTTTTAAATCCAATCTTTGGCAGAGGAGCTTTGTAAATCAGAGTCTGAAAAACCTCTATAGTCTGTAGAAAAGGGAAGGAATAATTTATGTTTCAAAAGAGTTTGCCATTAGTCCGGAGTCTTGAGTCTAAGTTAAAGAAAAAACACCCACTAAAAATCAAATTTCAGGCTCTCAGTACAAATTGGTGAGGATTTTGAATTTATACAACTATAGGTTACAGGCACATTAGCTCATAAATTAACATATACAGTCAGATTTAAAATTATTGAAAACCTAGCATCCTAAAGACAGACCCTTAATGGAGACTTAGGAAACATATTCTGTCAAGGTACTTGTTACAGAAAGAAGAACCTCCTTTAGTTAATGAGACAGGGCATCACAAGTGCTGGCGAGACTGTGGGGAAAAGGGAACCCTGGGGTGGGACTGAAGATTGGTGCAGCCATTATGGAAGTATCTCAAAAAACTTGAAATGGAACTACCTTATGACGCAGCAATTCTACTCCTAGGTATTTATCCTGAAAAACCCAAGACACTGATTCAAAAAAATATATGCACCCCTATGTTTATTGCAGCGCTATTGACAATAGCCAAGACTTGGAAACAACTGAAATGCCCATCGGTAGATGACTGGATTAAGAAACTGTGGTACATTTACACAATGGAGTATTATGCAGCTATAAAGAAGAATGAAATTGTACCATTCGCAACAATATGGATGGACCTACAGACTCTTATGTTAAGTGAAATAAGTCAGTCCGAGAATGACAAATACCATATGATCTCACTCATATGTGGAATCTAAAGAACTGAATAAATGAGCAAGGTAAACAGAAATAGTCTTAGAGACACAGAGGAAAAACTGATGATTGCTAGATGGGACAGGGGTGGACATGAGGGAGAAGGGGAAGGGACGAGGCAACATAAACTGGTAACTACAATATTACCGCAGGGATAGAAGAGGCAGTTTAGGGAATATTATCAATAATGTTGTAACTATATTTTATATATAGTTAATGTTGTAACTATATTTTATATATAGTAATTATATGTCTTGTTAGGGAGACCACTTCATGGACGGTATAGAGGCCTGACCACTGCACTGTACATCTGAAGCTGCCGCTGAATAATATTAGATGTTAGCTATAATTTATTTTTTATTTTTTTTTTTTTTAGCTGAGCCATCCTGCCACCTGTTGGCAGCTCAAAGGCAACTCAGCTCGGGCTGGACATCGAACTGCCGTTGCTCTGAGCTCAGCTCACACTCTTGAGCGAGCTCTTAACCAACTGAGCCATTCAGCCGGCCCTTGTTAGCTATAATTTAACACATACATAGTCATGTGGTGTGGAGTATAGTGTGGGAATGGAGTCGATGGAATGGTAATAGATATGTATGATATCAGGTGTGGGGGACAATGGAGGGGAAGGGGTTGTCACTTTGTAAGGGATGAAAAGGATAACTATTGCATTGTTTTGGACACCTGTAACTAATAATAAAAATACATAAATAAATAAATAAGATAGGGCATCATTTCAGGGTATTAAAGTAACAAAGAGTTTCTTCCAGGGCCAGGAAAACAAGCTTGGTTGATATATATATATATATATATATATATATATATATATACACACACACACACACATACAAGGATGAATGTACAACCACATCACAGGAACAGTCCAATGAAAAGCCCACTGCAACCAGTGTCTACTGCTCAGTTCCTGTGTTGCTAGGAACATTAGAACTTGTACCACAACTGCCAGAGCTATGATTTCCCCAGATGTTTGCCTTTCTAATATCAAGTGGGTGCTTCTTCAAATGCAATCTAGCTTATGAGGGGGTGTCCCAGGTCTCAGAAGGCTGAAATATGTAGATTTTTAGCTTTGTAGATGCCAGAGTATATAAAGGAAGCCAAGAAGGAGTTATAACTAGGTATAGAATGAGCCAATCTGAAAAATATGCCTGTTATAGCTTATCTCCCTAAATGGGACATCCATATTATGGATATGTAGCATAAGATATTATACAATATGTTGTAATAATTTTTGAACGCTATGAATTCCATTAGGAGAGATCATTCTATGTGTTGATTCTTGATTCTTGGCACTGGCACAAAACAAAGAATTTGTTAAATGAATGAATTCTAAATAATCAATTATAAAACTCTAGAACTCAAGAGACTACAGCTCCTCATTTTAATACAAACAGGAGAAAAATGGAATTTATGATAATATATATTTCATAGCAGATTAAGGCATGACTCTGACTTTTAGGAAAAGTGTACCATATTTATATGCCTAGAGTTTATACTCTATTGACAATCTGGCATTCCAAGTTGTTTAGGAATAGGCATACATATTTAGAGAATCTGAAAGCAAAGCGGACTAATGAGTGTTTTTTTTTTAAGGATTACTAATATTCTATGACATAAAAAACAGAGACTTTAAAAATCCTATAGCTACAGAACCAGCCATTTAAACTTTAAACCTTAAATGCTGGTTTTGGATTCATGAAAATCATTGATTATGTCAACCAGGGAAGCACTTCCCTCTTCAACTATGACCACCTTTAACTACTAGAGTCAGGTTTTAAAGATTCTTAATATTTCTAAAACCTGAGGGTTTTTATTTTTTAATTTTAAATAGGATTAGATTGTCAAGGTCACTAACCTTTTTTTTTACATAAACCACGTAAGAGAATATTTAATTATTCTATATTATTAGGGAATACTTAAACGGAATTTTTTAAATGTGTAAGGTAGACCTCTGATTTCTGGTTCTGAACACAAGGATCATGTAAGTTACCACTCTATCCAAACAACAGTTAAAAGGTGAATTTACTGAAAAATGAGTAATCCTTTTAGAATTCATGAGCCGTAAAAACACAAGGCAAACCACTGTCCCCAAGATTGGAGAGACCCACATTCAAATAAAGAAAATAACTTACCGGAGCAGAGATTCCAGAGCTAAGACCACCAGGGGAACCTGTGCTGGGGTAGGAAAAGCAGGACTGTAACTGACGCATTGCTTAAGGCTCAGTGTGGACAACACTGGGAGCTAAAAACTCTGGAGCACCCCAATACAGGAAAGCACCACAATTTCGCGAGGCTTATCTCCAGGAGCTCAACCAGGTTCCCACAAGATTTTGGAGAAAAATCCCCTCATGTTTCTAGCAGGGGAGGGGAAAGGAACCGTTTTGAAATCTCCGAGACCTCTGGGATCTTCTTAAAAAGGCCTGACCTCAGGAGGAACTAATTAACAAAAGCCTAACTTGCTGGGGTTTAATCAGAGCCTAGCTCATCTGGGTGAAAGGAAATAC
Source organism: Aselliscus stoliczkanus (assembly GCA_033961575.1). Classification (NCBI taxonomy): domain Eukaryota; kingdom Metazoa; phylum Chordata; class Mammalia; order Chiroptera; family Hipposideridae; genus Aselliscus; species Aselliscus stoliczkanus. The sequence goes on from CM066727.1 coordinate 147,469,056, forward strand.
CCAACTGTAGCCCACTCTAGCCAACCACTCCCATCTGAGTGGGGTTAAAATATTCAAAACACTTGTGAAGTTCATAGTCCAGAAGCATAAATTCACTAAAAGACTGAGGCCTAATCACAAGAGTATAGGACTCCTCCCCTCCCCTGCCCCCCACTTCCTCACCACATTATTAAAGGGTCTATTCACAGCAGTTCCTTTACCTGGCATATCATGTCTGGCTATCAAAACAAACAAACAAACAAACAAACAAAAAACCCCACAAACAAAAAAACAATTCGAAAAGACAGAGCAACCATCAGAACAAGACATGGCAGGGATGTTGAAAACTGGAAATTTAAAACAATTGTGATTTATATGCTAAGGGCTCTAATGGATAAAATAGATAGCATGCAAGAACAGATAGGTAATGGAAGCAGAGAAATGGAAATCCCAAGAAAGAACCAAAAAAAAATGTAACAAACACTGTAACAAAAATGAAGAATGCCTTTGATGTGCTTACTAGTAGACTGGACACAGCTGAGAAGAGAATCTCAGAACTTGAGTACATCTCAAAAGAAACCTCCAAGACTGAAAAGCAAAGAGAACAAAGACTGGGGAACAAAAGAAAAAACAGGACACAATATCCAAGGACCTAGGGACAATTTTAAAAAGGTGTAACATACATTTAATGGAAATACCAGAAGGAGAAGGAAGAAAGAAAAGAAAAGAAAAGAAAAGAAAAGAAAAGAAAAGAAAAGAAAAGAAAAGAAAAGAAATAATCTCTGGGAATTTCCTCAGAAAATCAATGTAAGACACCAAACTATAGATTGAAGAAGCTCAGAGAACAACAAGCAAAATAAATGCAAAACAAAACAAAACAAACAAAAAACACTACACCTAGGCATATCACTTTCAAATTACAGATAATCAAAAATCAAGATAAAATCTTGAAAGAAGTCAGGTGGGATAAAACACCTTAGCTATACAGGAACAAAGATAAAAATTACATCCAAATTCTCTTCAGAAAGCATGTAAGAAAGAAGAGAATGAAATTAAAGATTTTAAAGTGCTGAGAGGGGGGAAAAAAAAACCCAAAAAAAACCCTAGAATTCTCTATTCTTGAAAGTACTGTTGTGAAATTATCCTTTAACAGTGAAGGAGAAATACAGACTTTCCCAGACAAACAAAAATTGAAGGAATTTGTTGCTAATAGATACGGTTTGTATCTAGATTTAATTTTTTTGCCTGCAAATGTCTAATTGTTCAAGCACCATTTGTTCAAGAGACTATGTTTGCTCCCTTGTATTGCCTTTGCTCAAAGACTGGCTCAGTATTTTTATGTGGGTCTATTTTTCAGCTTTCTATTCCGTTCCATGGACCTATCTGCCTATTGGTTTGCTGAAACAACACTGTCTTAATGACGGTAGTTTTATTGTAAGTCTTGGAAGTTAGAGAGTATCAATCCTCCAGCTTCGTACACCTCCTTCAATATTGTGTTCGCTATTCCTGGTCTTTTCTCTCCATATAAACCTTAGAATCAGTTTTTCAATATCCACAAAAATAACATCCTGGAATTTTTGATTGGGAATATGTGTATGTTGAATCTATAGATCAAATTGGGAAGAAGTGACATATTGACAATATTGAGTCTTCCTACCCATGAACATGGGATTTCTGTTCATTTATTTAGTTCTCTAATTCCATCCATCCAAGGTTTGAAGTTTTCCTCATATGGATCTCATATATATTTTGTTAGATTTATACCTAAGTATAAGAACTTGTACTTTGAAAGACAATTTGGCAGTTTCTTGCAAAACTAAACATACTTTTGCCATATAATCCAGCAATCACCCTCCTTTGACATTTACCCAAAGGAGTCGAAAACTTGTGTCCACACAAAAACCTGCTCATAAATCTTAATTCATAATTGCCAAAACTTGGAAGTAACCAAGATATCTTTCAGTTGGTGAATGGCTAAATAAACTGCCTATTCAGACAATGAACTATACAGTAGTAAAAAGAAAGGAGTTATGGAGCCATGAAAACACATGGAAGAAACCAAAATATTACTAACTGAAAGAAACCAACCAGAAAATAAGGATAGATGGATGAATGAGCAGAGCAAACACTCCCACTCTAAAATACACTGTAGGGCCGGCCAAGTGGCGTGTTGATTGGGAGCTGGCTTGGGACGCCAGCAGCCCTGGTTCGGATCTCACATCTGAGGGCCAGTGACACTGCCCTTAAAAAATAAATAAATAAAATAAATAAAATACACTGTACATTTCCACCTAAATGGTAAAATAAATGTATGAGTCTGTGAACCCAGCAGATATTCCAAACTTAAAGCTGAAGCAATCTGTTGTTGACAATAATATAGGTCACTGGGACACCTGGGAAATGGAATAACTGGGTTGTCTGATCTGACAGGAAATTATTGCAGAGCTCTGTGGTGTTTCAATGCCTCGGGCCATAGGACAAATTGTAGCTGCTCGGAGAATAAGTTCAAGAGTCAAGATGATGCCAAGCTATAAATTTTTTATTCAATCCTCCACTACAGCTATAAGAAAATAACAGTGATTTAAGCTTTTAATCTCTTTTCACTTTCCAATTTGAATGTCATGGAGATTTGATAATAAGCAGCAAAATCATAAAAAAAAAAAAAAATTAGGGATAAAAAATAGCAAAGAGTAAGTGCTACACACTGTCTCTTGAAGAGTTTAAAGCACATTTATGGATATCACCTCATACTGAGAGATGATATTTAATTTTTCAAAGCTTTAGCAAGTAAAGTCAACAGGATTTGAGATATATATGTTGTGGATTTTTCTTTCCCAAAAAAAAGTCCACATTCTTCTCATCATCTTTTTCTTTCCTAGTATCTTCTTTGTCTATCTCCACTTTAGACTCAATTGGGTTGCAGTTTATACTTTGGAAGGAGAAGTACATATTTGTATCTGCCTTTCTAAGGGTTATTTTTTATTTTTCCTTAACACCCCAGATTTCATATTTGTGTCATTGTATCTACCTCATTCCTAAAACATTCTTTCTGGAATAAGATAAGGTAAAAATCAATAAATCAACCATTGTGGACAGATGGCTTACCAGACTTTAATTCCCAACACATTGATCACACAAATCCTTCTCTTTGTGTACTTAGTTTTTTATTATCATTCACTAGACCATGACTGTGAGTACCTCCAGGCAAGAGACATGTTTTATTCATCTTTATTCTACTTGCAAGGCCCAGGATGACACTTACACGTGGTAGGTATTCATGCAACATTTATTTAATGAGTGAGCAAATTAATGAATTAATTAAATCAAATTTCACTGTCCTTTAGGCTTATGCCACATGGACTTTCAAACATTTATTCCCATGAAAACAGGAATTTATTTCCATATTTCATTAATTAACTTTCCTACTATTTCTAGTTTTATTAACTCCAAAATGTTGCTGCCAACAGTGACTTGGTTTTTTGGTCCATCCCGACAACTATTTTTTTAAAAATCCAACAAGAAAATCTATGTTTTTTTGTGAATTTTACCACAGTTTATGTTACTCTTTGTTCGCATACTGGCCCCAAGTGGTTGCTGGGAGAAGAAAGGGGAGCCAATGAAGGAAACAGGGATTTCTTCTATTGATATTATCAATGGTCATGTACTATGGGGCATGTTGTATTGTCAGAGGGACCTTTCTTCATTAGAGTTCGAGTCCCCAAATTATGCTATATTAGACGGGCAGATAAAAATTTCTATAAATACAAAACTGAATTTTAAAGCCACTTTCGAAATGTTCAAAGAAAATTGGTGTTATCATTATTGAGTCCAAGAACAGCCTACCCTTCTGATTATCTTATTGAATTTTTCACTGAGTTTTCACTGACAACTATATGGGTTACAGAATTCTGCCCTGAAATCTCAGTGTTTGCCCAAATCTGCCACTCAAGCAAAGTGGTGATAAAAACATCTACAGGAACCAAAGGCTGGGATTTCCTTGAAATCCCAGAAACAGAAAAGATCATATGAATTATTTCTTTTGCATCTGTAGATGGGACAAAAAGTGGTTTGAGACTTCCATTTTTTACAAGCTGGTAGGAAGGTAGTGGATGGGTTAGCTAATGTCATTCACCTCAGAATTTCTTCAGTGGGCATATATTATCTACCAAAAAGAACTTAAGAGCTGTGCATAACCAAATTATATTAGATCAGACAGTAGTTATTAAGAATGGGGATAAAAACAAAAGGATCAGCAGAAGGGTGCATAGGAATAAATAGAGCCCACATTCTCTCCTCTACCTTCATAACTTAAATAGTCCCCTTCCCTACATTTACAAAAGAGAAGGTTGTCTCAAGAAATTGAACCAGAGAGTGTCAGGCTTTTGGAACAAGGAGGAGGGCATGTGTAAGACCTGTGCTTACAAAGTAAGTAAGTGAAGGTCTACATGCTGAATGAAGATGCCCAGTGCTTTTGCAGGATTCTCCAATGCTTGTACATTCAGTGCTGTGCCCCAGCAGGCTGAAAGCCAGCTTATAACTCCAGGTTTGAGGTTTTTCTTTGGGTATACTGTCTGTCCCAAAGAAAAGACTTCCAGACTTCGAAATTAGGGTCTCAAGGCCAGGTTCCTAACCTAGCAATCCTACTGTGAAGCCTAACAGCAGCTCATAAGCCAACAGAGTTTAATCTCCATTTCTTAATGCCTCATTCTTAGAAATTACTGGACAGTGAAGCATCTCCACAGAAGTTAATAACGCTGCCAAAATGAATGAACAGACCAACACAAACAGATCAAAATGAACCTCAGAAGAATTAGAGAAACTCAGGAAAACGCAGGGAGTAGTTAGAAGATATTTTCAAAAAATATATTACTTTTGGATAAAAGATTTTGCACCTATAAGATGAGAACAGGATGCTTTTTAAAAAAAAAGTAATGATCAGATCATAAAAGATAACTATTAGTATTAAAATTGTGTTGTATCTTAAACATTGAAAGATGTTTTGAGGAAATAATTTAGAAAGTAGGACAAATGACAAATGATATAAAAAAGTAAAGATTTTGGGCCAGCCGAGTGGCTCAGTTGTTTAAGAACTTGCTCAAGAATGCCAGCTGAGCTCAGCAACAGCAGTTCGATGCCCAGCCCGAGCTGAGCTGCCGCTGATTTGCCAACAGGTGGCAGGATGGCTCAGCCAAAAAAAAAGGAAAAGATTTTAAGAACCCAAGGTTCAAGGTTCAACATCTAGCTAATAGAAATTCTTGGAGACAGGGAGAGAAAGAAAGATAGATGATAGATGATAGATAGATAGATAGATAGATAGATAGATAGATAGATAATAGATAGATAGATAGATAGATAGATAGATAGATAATAGATAGATAGATAGGCAGGCAAGGAATATGTAAGGAATACACCAAAAAGAAATAAATAATTTTTCTCAGAACTGAAAGGCTGGGCTGAGAAACCGTCCAGCAAAATATAAATGTAAACACACCTAAAGCAAGGGACATCGTCTTCAAATTTCAAAAGTAATTAAATAAAGAGATTTCAAATGCTTCCGGAGAGTTAAAAGAAATAGGAGCCAGGGATATAATAGATGCAATGTCAGGAATCAGGATGATATGAGACTTTACAGCATAAATATTGGAGATCAGAAGACAATCGTATAATGACATCAAAATCTGAAGAATTATTTCTAACTTAAGAGTTTTATACACCACAGAATTCAATCACAAATGAGGGTAGAATAAAACATTTCAAACAAGCAAGGGCACAAAAATATTTTCAAAACCTGCTTCTCAGAAAAAGAGGCCACAGGAGGATGCACTCCAAAAAATCCAGACCTGGGGTCCAAAAAGGGGGTGTGGAGCATTGAATAAAGGAGAAATGCCAGGCGAATGATACTAAAAGGGAAGGGAATGATACTCAAGGGGAGTGCCAAGGTGCCAATGGTGTAGCAGGCTGAGGAAGCAGCCAGTTAACACTGGTCTAACAGGAAATTAACCTGGGATGGTGCACAGCAGGTGGTGATATATGATCAGACAGGGTGCAATGAATGATCAGGGCTGCTACAGAGGCCCAACCCTGTGATGCGGACAGCTCAGAGGGAGCAAACTGGATTGTCACAGCGGCATCATGGTGGTTTCTCTGTTAAAGCACTAGGTATAATGTTCTCAGTCACTTATATGCTTGGGGGTGGCATATATTTTAAAACATTCAATATCAAATTATGCAATTTATTTTATAAAACATGTGGCTAAAAACGGTGTAGAAATAGAAAAAAATATGGACTGAAAATTAATACATTCTGGAAATATTAATCCAAATCAGGTTAATTTCAGAACATCCAGGTACACAATTGACTTTTTTATTGAACTTTGGCTTAAACCCATGTAAGACCAATTGAGTCTTAAGAAAAAAATATGGATAACCATAACTTTCTTTCAGTTTTTAATATACTAAAGGTTGGTTATAATATTTAAAATGTAATAAAGAATAGTATTCTTCTGTATGTATTTTACAAGTTTAAACAACTCTATTGTATATTACTTCATTGGCTCCATTTTCTGATTTTATATGTGAAAAAAATCTGGAATAAAATAGAATAACTTCTAAAATGCATCATAACTAAAATATTTGAATAATAATGCAACTTTTCAGAAAATGAGTCACTGTCAATTTATCTAAACTTGTATCTCCCAGCTCTTACCGACCTCTTTTTAAATACTTTTTGCTCAATAATAACTGTATCTTAAAATAGGGTGTTATACAAATATCTATTTTATACCATTTAATTTAATTTTAATTTTATTTTTTACTTTAATTTTATTTGAAATAATTCATTGTTAGCAGTTTGGGGAGAAACACCAGGCATCAGAGATTCATATCAATCATTGGTCAAAATGAAGCTTTTGGATTATCTCTGAATCCAGCAATCCTTTCTTTCTCTATATTAGTTTCCTTATTTTCACCCTCATACCTTCAAATTGGGAATTTACTATAATAGGTATTGATGTTTATACAACATCTTCTAACCTTGTAAGAGTATAAGGATGTATTTCCTCTTTATAGAGATGGATTGAATTAATCTTTTTGAATTATCAAGCAAAGGCTATTTCAAAACCACAGATAGGATCTTCGCAGGCTTCTTACAATAACTCTTATTATTCATGAAATCACAAGCCTCAAAAACTAGGAGAACTCACATTGACCCTGTTATTACCACTAGATAGAAATAGTGGTCTTCTGCAACGAGGTGCCTCCCAACCAAAAAAGAAAAAGCATCGTAAATCAAGGACAGATATCACAGTTTGCCTAACGGACTAGAAAAAACTAAAATGGGCTCTGATACCCTGGTTTGGCCTGAGTGTACCAAAGGGAGGTAGATTCTAATTCACTGGGGTAGGAGTATAAATTTCTCTTAAGGGAATTTTGGCAATATGTATAATCATAATATACATGCATAGGGGTTACATTATACTGTTGTTTATAGAAGCAAAGAATGGAAACAAAGTATCTATTTAGACAGATTAAATAGCTGTAGTACATCTAAACAAAGGAATACTATGTTATAATTTAAAATAAAAAGTTAGGTCTGTATTTACTCTCGTGAAAGGACATTCATACTGTGTTGATAATTAAAGCAGTCAAAGAACATATATTTATTCCAAAAGTATAAACACCAAAATCTTATCACTGATACACTGGGTAGTGATATTTCATGTAGCTTTTGTTGTATCTAATTTTTCTAATTAATGTTAAAAGTATCATTTATTTTTAAAATAATTTAACAAAGAAAATTACATTATAAACATGAAGAAACTTGAAAATTTTCATAAAGTCCTGATAATTGTGATACTTTTCACAAAGCCATGATAATTGTATATAAACTAGTATGTTTTGTAAAAATTATTCAAGATTTTACAGTGTTGTTTATAATTAGTATGGATGTATTTGTCAGTGAAGGTAAAATTCCCTCTGACTTTGATCCCATCCTTTGTTACCTGTAAGTGTGGAGGTTGGAATTCCTTTATACCATTCCACTAAATCTGCTTCCAGAATATCATCCTTATTAATCACCCTTACTGAGTATTTAATGAAGTACAAATCATTGGAAAATCTGCTTTGTTAGAAAACCCTTCTAATATAGAAATGAATTCAGCTTCTCTGTTAGTTTCACCACTAATTCTAATTTATCCATTAAAAACATATGCTTCAAGGGACTCTTTGAACACTTGAAATTGCATATAAAAATAATTCTTATATGTGCATAGAACATTTTTCTGGCTAGAGGGTCCATAGGTTTTATTATACATATTGTCAACTTAACCTTCTATAAACAAACAAAAGGCCAAACGTTACTGGTCAGAAAACAGTACCGAGAAAGCTGGCTTCCTTTAATTTCTGGCAGTTCTCCAAATATCCAAGAGTAACTATAATCCATTTAATTTTTATATTTATACAATGAAAGCTTCAAAGTCATTAAATAGCATGATACTGTGGCTATTTGAAAAGGATTCAGATTTTAAAGAGCTCAATCTAAAATTATTATAAATCTGTTTATGTCCATTACCCATAAATTGAGAAGGGGTCAATTAGTAAAACAAAGCAATAAATTCAGTTTACTCTAAATGATGGTAACTAGGGGTTATTATCTTTCTGAAGAAGTGGAATGATCAAAATAATACAGGGAATTTTTTTTTTCCAAAGAGACAAAAGAAAATATCGTATCCATAAAATAAGAATAGTATACTATGAAGAAGAATCTGTGAATAAGAAATAGCTTTTAGAATTTAAAAAAATTGTTGAAAGATTATTTAATTAACTGAAAAATGAAAGTTAATATTTAAAAAAAAAACCTTCTAGAATGTATAGAAAGGACATATAAAAGATAAAATGCAAAAGAATCTAGTCAGAATTGGTAATATCTGATTTAAGAAGTGACCCCCCAATAAAGAATAAAAAGTAAAAAAATTTAAAGTGCAAGGCATGTTTAACAATTATGTTTAAATTAGAAAACAATGTACATAGTCAAATTTTCCCAGTGCTCAGGAACAGGCTGGACAATAATAAGCACTTTAATAGGGTTTTTAACAAAGTACACAAATGAAGTTGTGATTGACTGTATCCTGGAGTTTTTAGAAGTCCACATAACGTACAAGTATAATTAGTCTACTAAGTCTAACATGGCTGCGAATTCAGTATTAGAGGAGAGAAAACTGAGTAATTCCAAAAGGAGGGAGCAGCACATGGAAAGGTCTGGTGTAGACTAATGGAAACTTCCTGTTGACCTATGTTGATCATTAAAATATTTAATAACACAGCTCATCATGACAGACACAGCAATCAACTAGGACAGACATCAACTGTGCACAGCCAGTATGAATGACCATGCTTGGCTGAGTATCATGCCTGTTGATACCAACAATAAAGGCAAGTTCTTAGGCATAATTAGAAAGTTCGAGTTTGATGTCCAAACCAAAGTTTTAAAATGGACAAATATGAGCTGGGAAAAATGAAAATTATAAATACTGGGGGGGGCGGGGTGTGACAGATGAGGTAACTATTGTTTTAAGGCATATGGTCTTGTGAAATGAGAAAACCAATTTTTTTTTCTTTTTAAAGAAAGAATACAAATATCTACATGGTAATCTCTTTCACTGGGTTAGAAATAGCTGCCCTTTCTCCTCCAGGATATCTAGTCTTTATCTATGTGATATATATATACAAATGGGCAAAGAAATGGTTGACTTTTTTTTGTATATATACAAATGGGCAAATAAATGGTTGACTTTATTTTGAACCAATAGATGCCTGATTTAGCCTTTAGTGGGGGTTTTGACAGTAGGGTCTCAGGGTTTCTTGGACACCAGAGGAAGCTAGACAAGAGTAAAGTAAGGGTTAGATGAGGTGCTAGAAACAAAGATTTATTGAAGGCCCTTTACGGTTCAGGGACTATACTCTACCCTGAGGATTCAGGAATGGATTATTGAGATGTTAAAAAAGAAAAAAAATCACTTCATAAAAGTTATGAAAGGGGTAAATTTAGGGTGATGGAACAAATAAGGAAAAAATAATATATCCTTAGAAATAAAACTCAACCCTGCGAGAATCTTCAATTCTGATTACTGTAGTCTACAAAAGATCAAGAGTCTTATTTATTTTTTATTTACCTGAGAGCTGGGAAAAATAGGTTATGATCAGTTAATTTAGAATGAATTAAATAAATGAGTGATTATGAAGTTTATTGTTTAAACTAAGTTTAAAGGGTAATAAATTCAATATAGTCAACTTAATTTTCTTATTTTAAGTCACATTTTTTTTCTTCAAAAATGAGGTTCGTCTTAATTTAAAATCTCTTTTGCGTGTTACTTCTTCAAAATCTCAGTTATCAAAATCTCAGCCATAGTGAATGAAATTCATTCAAGTTCAAGAAGTTCCATTTTCAAAAAGTGACCTACTAGACATTTCCAATTAAAGAAGTGATAGATTGAGTTGGTATAAGAAGTAACCATAAATTCATAATCCTAATATAACAAATTCATTTAATTTAACCTAATGATTCCATTGATTTATCCATAAATAAAATTTGAGGTGCAATCAAGGTTATTTCTTACTTCTTAAATTATAGTTATTATTCAATCAGGCTTTCGGTTGAATTTTGTTATTTAAAAGTAAAGAAATAATTACTTGATCCTTTATGCATTGTTTTCCAGTGTCCTCATTACCATCCTCTGCCCAAACCACTAGAGGGCAAGACAATCTAACATATTAGAGCAGATCTAATTTTACCCAACAGAGGGCAGTCACACATGCGCTAGGCAAACAAGTCAGCGCGTTGCATTACATTTCAGCTATTCACATCTGCCATTTCCTTTGGGGATTACACGAGGGAGGGGAGGAGGGGAAGAAAGGAAGAAAGGACACAACCCTCTCAGTAAACAATTCACTGGCAGTCTTCTCCGAAATTGTTAAGCAAGTGAGTTGAATAAACAATTCGCTTTTTTCTAGATTTAGATAGTTTAACTTTGAAGTGAAAAAACCCCAAGTTAGAAGATAAACCTTAACAAAATGAGAAAACATGTGAAAATCATTTCCAATCAAAGGGACCAAGTGTTAACAGCTTTATTTTTATGTACAAACACAATATCGGGTTACCTTTAGAGGCTAAGATGTGAATCAGCAGCATAAATAATTCTTCATTAAACAAAAACTAGAAAAAGCTGTAAGTGGAGTGACAGATGGGATTAGCTATTTCTCATAAAACCTCTTGAAGAAGAAACGTGGGTTAATAGAAAGAGTCAAGAATGGCTGTAGGACAACTGGTGGGTAGGCCAATCCACCACAGCCTTCAGTTGCTTCATACACAAAATTATAGAAATTGTGACATAAATGATTTCTAAATCTGGCTGGTTACCTTCGGAAACCTTGCTTTGCCAGTCTCCATACTCAACCTCCAGAAATGAAGTTCAACAACTATATGCATGTAAATATCTAACTTGTATCCAAGTATACACACATTATATTTATATAACTTCATATGTATACATAAATATATGCATGTGTGTACAGTTCTAGGTTTTCTGATGATCTGTCATTTATAATCTGTCATTATTGAAAATAGGCTAAATGTAGGCTATTTCCTCTTTTACTTTAAAATTCTATGACTTTATGATAACATACATTACTAAGTTGGCATTTTAAGATATATTTTTCTGGCCCAATGCTTAAAAAAGAACAGGAACTCCACCACATTAAAAAAAAATTGAAGTGAAAAAAACAATATAGACACAGGGTTTCTAAGAATTCAACTGATACCTTATTTTTATCGTTGTTGTTTTTCGTTTTTCCTCAGAACTTTCATTTTTTTAGCTGAGTATTTATCATTACTAATTTTGGTATCATGTTGCTGCAATTGACAATGTGCATTTCATGTTGACTTATTGTTGCTGTAGCTGTTATAACTTGAATTTGTAATGGCTAAGAGCCACAGGAGTAACTTTAGTGTATATGCTCTCTGGTTCTGGGGAATGTGGAAGAGCTGCTCTCTTATGAATTATGATGTCATCAGTGCAAATGAATTCTATGTCAGGATAAGGCAAGAGAAGCCAGACTGAACCCAATAGCAATATCTGAAGAAAGAGAAACAGATTGTGGAAATGACTGGTAAATTACTTTCTGTGTAAATGTTAGTTTTTTATCTCACTTCAAGCAGGCGTATTTACAAGTTTAACTTTATCTTACAATATATCAAAGAAAATTTTCTTGTAGGTCATGTAACTACCCCATTAAGTCCAGTGACAGAAGACGTAAAATGACTTCGTTTTGGTGAATGTATTGTATTTTTGGTACACAACTTGATCACAATGTGTCTGTCAATCTTTGTGTCATGTTGATGCTCTGGGAAGCAGTATAGATTCTTGTGGGATTTTAATGTGGTAATTGACACTCGAAGGAGATAGGAGACAAGATGCCTCATTACAAATGAGTGACTAATAACCTTAGAATCAGAAGTGACATTGAAGGACAATCAAACACAGGGATATTCTCTGCTAATCTCCTGTTTTGGTCATCACATTATATTTTAATCAGATTCTACATAATTTTCTTTCAAGAAGGTATGAGATTTTATGATTTTGGTGATTCCATGTGACAGAGCACTTCCTGTTTCCATGGAAGAACAATGCAGAATAATTCAGAAATCAGATGCTATGTAAATGGCTTCCCTTTGCTTACCAAATTTATCTAATTGTCATTTTCGATCCCTTCCCCCTTGTAGTCTCATCATATCTCTCTCGCTCTCTTTCTCTCTGTCTTTCTCTGATGGTGTTAAAAAGTGCTCTTCTTTTAATTTTGTACTAGCACTTAAAAATACATATTGTTATTTCAAGAGAACACTTTAAAATTATTCTCAAAATGACCCCAAATATTATATAGTGGCAGCAAAAAAATAGAATTCTGCAAAAGAGCTAAACTGAAATCAACAGTAATTCAGTTATTCTCATGTTTTAAAGTCACTATTTTGTTTTGTTTTTGTTTGTTTGTTTGTTTGTTTTTAGGGCAGTGTCACAGGCCCTCATATGTGGGACCAAACCGGGGCCGCTGGCTTCCCAAGCCAGCACTTAACCACCACGCAACTCGGCCAGCCCTGGATATTATTAAACTTAGGCTTAGACAGCTTAAGTAACCTGGTTACATTGCCCTTAAAGTCACTATTTTAAAATAAAAACAACTAAGCAGCTCTTTTGCCAGCGGTTCAGGTTCTTTTAATATGTACACATTTTTGTTTTAGAGGAGCAAGCTACAATGTTACATTCCATGCACCTTTCTGAAAGCATTCTTCAAGAGCCAACCAGCCCTAGAAAATGACAAACTCAACCAATCTGGAAGATGAGCAGAAAAATGTTGAATTAATTGGGCTAAATAGCACTCCCACACAACATCCAGTTCATGCCATACCCTGCAGCAACTGGAAATACAATTAAATTTTTATATCTAATTCCATAATAAGAGATTAAGAATGTGGTCATGTGACCACGATGAAGAAAATTCATGAGGCATGCTCATTTTATGCTAACATGACTCCCCTGAATTACATGATTAGTAAACTAGGCGCTATTAATTTGACAATCAGGAAAATCAAGCCTGCAGCAAAGGACTTCAATAGTCAGAATATTATGTCATTGTCTGAACCATATACTGCATATCAGAACTGCTCAAATAATTTATTTTCAGTATCAATATATACCCTCAATATAAGGTGCCTGATTATATCAAGTACCACCCCAAGCCAAGGATGGTCTTCTTTCTTCTTAGGTTTAAGTTTTATTTTTTGTTTCTGATGCATGAAATAGCTCATACACTGTTAGGCTGCCATCCTCATCTGTAACACAGGCATGGAATTCTTGATGTTTCCTCTGCTCTTCAATTTCTATTTAATCCATATACTACAATTGCTACATAATCTGGCTTTCCAAATGGGACAAATGGTGTCTATTTAGTTTTTCAGCTATAGTTAGATCCCTGACCTTTATCACATGAATAAAGAGAAACAACCTAGTAACTGCTTGAAGAATCTTAACAGCACATCTAACTCCCTCACCCTTCTACCACTTTCTCTAATTGTCCCTGGATATTTCACATCAGCATGATGCTAAGAAAAGGAAACTTAACAAATATAAATATTTTAGACGACTATGTTCTAAAAATATTTTTAAAACAGATATTCTGGAAGTCCATTCTAAGAGACACAGTGGGTGTTTATATATTTTTGTTGTTGTTTCATTTAATGGACAAGAAACAGAGCACTACATGGTGCACTAAATGGCTGCCTTCTCCACAGAAATTCTTTTTATCGCCATTTTTCAGGAGTGCGTGATCTACCACTCAACCATAATGATCCTCTGAGGATTCGGACATCTGTAACTCTACCAGATGACCACACTCTGATTTAGGACTCCATGGAACCCAATTCATAGTCTTGAATCAATAAAAGGCACACTGAGGGCCAGCCGAGCAGCTCAGTTGGTTAGAGCGCAAGCTCTGAGCCAACAGGGTCACCAGTTCGATTCCCATTGAGCTGCACCTGAACTGAGCTACCGCTGAGCTGCCTACAGGTGGCAGGATGGCTCAGCTGGTGAGAGCACATGCTCCTAACAACAAGATTGCTGTTCGACTCCCGCATGGCATGGTGGGCTATACCCACCCACAACTAAGATTGAACATGGCACCTTGAGCTGAACTGCCCTGAGCTGCCGACCGGCAGCCGGATCGCTCAGTGGTTAGAGCATGTGCTCTTGGCAACAAGGTTTCCAGTTCAACTGCCACGTGGGATGGTGGGCCACACCCTCCCACCCCACCCCCACACACACATCTAAGATTGAACATGGCACCTTGAACTGAACGGCCCCGAGCTGCCATCAGGTGGCCAGATGGTGACTAGACTTAAAGCTGAGCTAGCTGAGCCTTCCACAACTAAGATTGAAGGACAACAACTTGGCTGTTCTCCTTCCCCAATTCCCCAACAATGTTCCCCTTCCCCAACTCCCCAATAAAATCTTTAAAAAAAAAAAATAGGCACACTGATTCTCAGGCTCCTGGAATTTATATTCTCTTGTACTTTACTTCTTTCTCTCACCTTTTCTCGTCTTTTTCTTACATGCTTTGGAGAGAAAAATCCAGAAGCCCTTCTAAGACAGAAAAATACAAACAAGTTTGAATCTGTTGAAGAGACAGATTCTCCTAATTCTTGGCCAAATCTAGAAGGTGACTCAGAGTGACAGAAAGAAGGCATTACAAGGCATTACTAGTTTTGAGAAAGCGCTTCTAGGACAATATGGGCAGTGGGATGGCTGTGAAACCATCCAGAATACCCTATGTACACTTGCTTGGCTGTCTAGAAAGCCATCATTAATACACAAATGTGTTATACATAAATATGAAGCTATTATACCATCTTATGTTTTCAAACAAATATAAAGTGGTGAATGGGGGAAAAGCACCGTGTAGGTTTCCTAATACCACATCTTTTCTACTTTCCCTTCAGGTTTATATAGTAGAAAAATCTTATATTTTTAAAAGTCTGGAAAGGGTCTCCACAGAGTTTGGATCATCTATTTCATTAATTCTTGAACTATCATAGGGTGGACTAAACTTGTGTCTTATTAGATATTTGAACATAGTGGTGAATGAAGTTTCTGAGTTTTGGAATCAGACTGTCAGGACTAAATCAAAGCCATTCAATATGCAAAACATGCAACTTTGGGCACATTACTACATTACTCCAGATTCAATTTGCTTATCTATAAAATGAAAATGAAGTAGCTGCATCATAAGATTATTGTGAGCGAAACCACTCAAGTACAAACACTGTGCCCGGCATTTAATAATTACTCAACAAACATTATTACTTGCATAATTTTTCTTTGTTCTTCTAATATTTGCAATCAAAAGCAAGGGGAAATTCTTTAGCATTTGGATCAACCAAAATCAAATTGGATAATCAGTTGTGAGCTGACTTTAAGTCACAAAATATGGCTATGAAGCCAAAATACCATCAAATAGATGCAATATGTTGATGAAAAAAGCAGGAGAATTGATGCCAACGGGGTATTTTTAGAGCCAGTGTCTCCAATTACCTGCTATGTGACCTTGAATAAGTCACTTAATCTCTGAGGGTCAACTTTCTCATATGTATAAAGGAATAAATAACACACACATACCAGACATTTGTTATGGGAATTAAAAGAAATCATTTATGTAAAGTTAAAACCATGAATGTTAAATTAAGTAATGTAAATTTCCTACACTCTAGGAGACAATAAAAAACAGGAACAAATAAATAAATCAAAAACGCCACGAATTCAGTCCAAACACCTCTCCTCTATGGAACCTTTCCTGCTTCTATAGTTTTCTCTCCCCAGAGTGATACTGTTTACTCTCCCCTCTTTTGTTATCTTCAGGCATACCCTGCTCATCTGTCTCATACTTTTTACAAGTCTATAGCCGATAGAAATGACACATGTCTTAATGGCTTCCATATCCCCAACAACTAGCATGGAGACAAGCACAGTGAATGGTGCTCAGCAAATGATATTTTAATAACTGATTGCATACTTAAATGAAAGAATGTATTCTCCTGACATTAAAGATAGGATACATCATCTCTTACGATGGCTGGCCAAGAAAAAATAATTCCATACCGCTATTAACCTAACCAGATTGCCTTCTACATATATATATTTCTAATTGCATGACTCTTGGAATTGTTATCATTAGAAATGCCATGCCAACATTCCACAGTCAAGCAGACGTCTCTTTTGTTGGGTGGCTAAAGGCTCCAGCCTGTTGGTGGGGCTGAAGTTGCACAGCCATCTGGAAAGGAAACTTGGAATCCTGTAGTAGGGCCAGAAAAGGAGCATTAGCTTCAGGAATGTGGCACTCATACAACTGTGTTGGAACAAAGCTGGCTGTGAACCAAACCCTGTGCTTGTCTGCCTGTCCTCCTGGAAGAGTTTATGTGTTACATCAGCTACATTAGACAGGCAAGGGTTTTAAGAGACAAGTAGAGGAGAAGATAGAATGTCATTTAAAATACATTTCCAGGCTCCTTCTCAAGTGAAAACCCAGTAACGCTGAGTGGACCCATCCCAACAACGTTTAGGCATTTCTGTACATGATCAGATCACTCTCATCGACTCTTGGCTTCAGTCACATATGAACTGTAGAAGCCTGTATTGTCTAGGATGCTGTAAGCAGAGAACCAGCCCTTACACTCAAGCAGAACAGATTTGGGTGGAGGGTCCTAGTTAAATCATAAACAATTTATAAACCGAAGCATTTAGCAATTATTGATTAAAGATTGACATTCTTGGGGGAAAAAAATCCTACATCACAGCTAAACAAAATTTTAATATTTAATCAGCTAACCTAAAATATGCTTATGAAAAAGTACTTAGTATTGATATGTGTATGAAATGCTTTATCTAAATCTCTTCAAAATATAGTCCCTCTGAATGAAGAAGAGACAGGCTTTGTTGTGATAGTAGCTAGGAAATTGAAACCAATTTTGAAAAAAGAAAAAACAGGAATAAGCCAGTCAGATGGAATACCAGAAAATGAGTTGTAATTTTTTTTAATATAGTTAATTATGGCTCTTCAAACTCGCACTCTTCCACATTTGAATACTGTATCAGTGTAAGCTATCAATTCTTCTTAAAGTTGCTTTTATTACCCAAGAAGCCTTAGTGATCTCTGTCTAACTCATTCCTCCCCTTACAATTTAATGGAGCCAATGAAATTCCATTGTGTGGAGGGTCAGAGTCATAGAGGGATGCCTAAATCAAAAACCTAACACAACTTCTGGAAAGAATCTGAAAACAGGCAAAAAAAAAAAAAAAAAAAAAAAAGTGCCAATATACTCAACTGGAAGATATTACTCAACTCAAGGTATCTCAAGATCAAGAACTGGATCCCAATCATCTCATAATTCCCAGCACTTAGGATAGACCTCCACACAGTAAAATCTCAAAAGATTTTCATCAAGAATATGAAGAAACTGATTAAAAATTTCACTAAAAAATAAATGTTTTTTCCCCAAATCAATATATACTTATAAAGGCAGAATCCATACTGGAAGAATGTTAAATACATTACTCTGTTGTTTAAATTTTTTTTTTTTTTTAAGATTTTATTGCGGGATTGGGGGAGGGGAACTGCCAAGTTGTTGTTCTTCAATCTTTGTTGTGGAGGGCGCCAGTCTCCATCTGATTCCTGTCAACAGCTCATGGCCTTTAAGCTCAAGGTGCTGTGCTCAAACTTAGTTGTAGGTGGGCACAGCCACCATCCCACACGGGAATCGAACCAGCAGCCTTGTTGTTAAGAACGCATGCTCTATCTACCGAGCCAGTCTGGCGGCAGCTCAGCTCAAGGTGCTGAGTTCAGTCTTAGTTGCTGGTGGGCATAGCCCACCACTGAAAAGGCAATCTTGTTGTTATACCAATTGAGCCATCCTGCCACCTGTTGGCAGCTCAGTGACAGCTCAGCTCAGGCACCGCATCACTGGCCCATGTGGGAATAGAACCGACAGCCCTGTTGCTCAGAGCTCACACTCTTAAGCCAACTCTTAACCAACTGAGCCACTTGGCCAGGCCCATGTTCTTTAAATTTTTATTTTTAAATACCCTACCACACAGTTAAAATATATGAGTATCTTTGCAGTAAGCCTATCTTAAGTGAGCAGAAAAGAGATTCAAGGTTGGAAAGAATGAGGAAAAGCTACTTGGGAGGTTATAGAAGACATAAAAGTAGACATGAAAAGAAAGAAAGTTCCAAGTATTCCAGGGAAGGAATAAAGTAAGTAGCAGAACTTAGTTTTATTACAAAATCAACCTTATTCGTTTATAAAGAATTTCCTAAGGGATTTTTAAAAATAATCAATGGAAAGATCTTTAAAGAAGGAAAAATAAATAAATGAATCAGTTTAATTCAATTCAATAAAACCTTTTCTTTCTTTTCTGAGTAATAGATGCTCTTTCCAGGCCCTCCAAAACCAGGTCTCTGTAGTCAGCATAAAATGAAATTGAGCAATTATTCGTTGAATTTTAATTTAAACAGTTGTAGATCCAAATAATTTAGGTCAATTATGATCAAGGATTTATGTCAGCATGATAGCCTCTAGTATAGGAGTTAATGATCCCCTCCCTCAGTGTGGTAGTGAAAATAAGATTCGATAAGAGGTCAGGAGAGCTGGATGCTGTTTTCAAATTCACTATTTAACTAGCAACTGAGAAGCTCTCTGGGCCATAGTGCTATCATTTGATCACCGTAAAAAATATTTGCCCAACTGAGTTGTTTTGATGAGCAATGAAACACTATATGTAAATAACTGTGAATATAAAGTGCTATTGTAAATATAATGAATTCATTGTGAAAACTCACTCCCCACTTAATCCCTCACAATTGGTATAGGCTGTATGAACTTTTCTTTAGTAAGACATTATAAGAGATGTGACTGGAAAGCAAAGTAGTTTGATACTAAAGTATCAAAGCAAATATATTGGAGAGAAAAAATGCTCCAATGCACATGCGTTAATATAAAACAAAGCACTTTCTGGAAAAATAATTTCCTCAATAGTATTCAGATTATTTTAAGGCATATAAATACATGTATGATTTAACACTTTATGATAATAATGTATAATTTTCATTTATCCATAATAAGCGGTCTTCTTTTTTCAGTGGGACTAAAATTGTTTGTTTCCATTTTACTAATGCTACAATTTTATGAAATTAACCTTTTAGCTCAGTATGTTCAAATTCACATAGCATAAAAGCAGCTCTTTGAAAAGTTGAAAATGTCATTAGGCATTTTGTGTGCAATGAGTGCTTAGAAATGCATAATGCTTGCTTTGTTATCACTAGGGATAATAATAGTTTACACTCTAAACTATGCAAATATTGGCAGCAATATCAGAGCTTCTTTAGAAATTCTGGATTCATTTGAAACCTAAACTAAATAAAACTAGAGTGGGTAAATTCGCATGAACCAAACTGCCAAACTCTGTGAATTTTCCCCTCAGATTTACATCACTTTATATCCCGTCTAAGTGCATGTGACTTAAACAACAATAAAAACATTATCACAGATGACAAGAAACTAAAACAGAAATTTTTACTAGCTCCTTTAGTGAGAAACAGCTATTTTATTTTTTTTGCTGCTGCTGCTGCTGCTTTTTGTGTTTGCTTTTAGTGAGCGATCTATTTAAATTTTCTTTAGATTTAATCATTAGATATAGTAACAAAATGGGAATATATGAAAAATAAACCTGACATTGTCCAGATATAGCAATATTGTCTTTTTATAACTGAGGTACAGAAATATTTTTGGACAGTAAAAATCATTTCAAAATTAAGATTAAGATGAAAAGTTATGACTAAGATGAAAAATTATTTTCCACTTGGCTTTTCAGATATAAGTCTTTTGTCTTTTACTTCTCCTGCATTGGTATAGTCAAATAAAAAACTATGACTTCTACGCATGCAAATACCTATCTTCAGCTCTGGGTTTGGCTTCAAAAACACATTCTACAATACATTGACAATTTTTTATTAGCAATTCAATATAGACACTTTTCTTATTTAAAAAAAAACACAAACATATATCAAAAGATGCATATTATTCTATCCCAGGCAACCTGAAATTCCAGAATTTTACTTTTAAAAAATGAAAAGAAAGGTAAACCTTTGAACAGAATGGGAATTTTCTCTTTTACTATGAAATTAAAGAAAGACTCAGACAGAAATCCTGTATATCAGCAATTTAGTTTTCATCATGATATATTTTTCTAGCTGTTAATCCTGAGAACCCAGGTCTGCTGGATCATAAATTTAGTGATTTTTAGATTCTACTATGGCTGTTCTTGAGTGCTGAGAAACTTAAACTGAATATAAAGAAAAACTATTCAAAAAAAGGTCTTACATGTACTTAGGAAATATATTTTAAAATAATTTCAATTATTTTACAAGAAAACTTGAAAAGAAAATTTTTATTTATACCATCCTACAAAAGGTGTACAACTATTAAACATTCAATTCTTTCTGTTCTCTGAATAGACAATGTATACTCTGGCATCTATGAGCATCTCTAGCATACCCATATTAATTTGTGTATTTCTTTATAATGTAAAATAGTTGGTTAAAAACTATTCTTTTTTAATCCAAAACACTAATTAGAGAGACATGTGTACCCCTATGTTTACTGCAGCATTATTTACAATACCCAAGATATGGAAGCAACCAAGGTGTCCATTGATAGACAAATGGATAAAGAAGAGGTAGTACATATATGTGATAGAATATTATTCAGCCATAAAAAAATGAAACCTGGCCATCTGAAACAACATGGATGGACCTAGAGGGTATTATGCTAAGTGAAATAAGTGAGACAGTGAAAGACAAATACCATATGATTTTATTTATATGTGAAATCTAAAAAACAACAAACAAATGAACAAACAAAATAGAAACAAACTCATAGATACAGAGAACAAACTGACAGTAGCCAGATGGGATTGGGGTTGAAATGATGAGTGAAAAATGTAAAGAGATTAAGAAGTACAAATTTCCAGTTATAAAAGCAGTCACAAGGATGAAAATTACAGCATAGGGAATATAGTCAATAATATAGTAAAAACTATGTATGATGTCAGATAGGTACTAGACTCATCAGAGTGATCATTTCGTAAGGTGCATAAACATTGAATCACTATGTTGTATGCCTGAAACTAATATAGTATTGTATCTCAACTGTAATTGAAAAATAAATTTAAAGAGTAAAAACAAAAAAACCTATTCTTTCTTGCTATCAATGCTTTTTGAAATAGTATGTCTGAATCTCAGAAATAAAATATCATAAGAAAGGTTTAAGAATATGGACCTATAATTCTAATAACACCTAGAATCATGGCCCACCAACAAACCAGTATGGCGGCAACTAGAGACAAAAAATAGTGGAAACTAGAGGTCAAAGTAGGAGCAAGAAAACAAAGGTATGAAGAGGCAGCAAATCCCATGGAACAGACCAGACTACAGAAAGAGGGAAAGATGGCTTTTGACTCACTATTTCTCAACTTCCTGTTCTTCCTTTCCCAAATTACAGAAGCTTGCAACTATAGATAGTCAAACAGGCCAATACTAAGAGTGATTCACAGCATCCTACCATAGAATGGTAATCTATCAAAGGCACACACCATAATATATTCAAATCATTTCCTATTGTTTGGCATTAATGTATCACAACAGTCTTCGTGTATATGTCAGAGTATTTCTATATGATTAATTGAGGTAAACTAACTAAATTAACAAGTATAAAAATTTTAATTTTAAGCCAAACTGCTTGTAAGGAAGATTGTACTAATACTTCTACCAGTAGCACATAAGTAACACCTTGCTTTGAACTCTTGCCAACATTGACTGTCAAAATAAAACACATGTATATTTTCTAATTTTAGAAACAAAACAGACTTTCACTTTCCAAGAAGAAAACTGTTCTCTCTGACTATAAAAATTTATACATGCTTCTATTAAGAAAAATTTAACAATCAAAATATAATAAAGAGGACAAAAGCCCCCAAATCTGTCAACCTAGAGATATTTCTCATTAACATTTTGAAGAATTTCCTTCAAAACTGTATATCTATCTATCTATCTACCTATCTATCTCTATATCTATGCCAATATATGTACACAAAAATTCTATAAATGTGACCATGCTATCATACAGCTTTATAACAATTCTTTTCACTCCACAATAGAGCATGTACATTTTTTCCAGACATTAAATGCACATACACACACACACACACACACACACACACACACACACACAATATTTTAATGGATGTATCTGGGGGTTTTTTGTATTCCCACACTTTATTTAACAAGTTATCTACCATGGAAAATCAAAGTCAGGTTATTTCCGATCTTTCTCTATTATAAACAATGCTTTGCCAAATATTAATACCTTTGTGCTCATATTTTTACATGCATTTTACATGCAATGATCTCTTTTAAGAAAATATATTTTTGTGGGCTCCCTGGGTCTAATGGCACATACATTTTAAAGTTATTATCCAAACAACAATAAATATGTGCTTCCCTTAGACCATCTAAGTTTCAAAAATGGCTGATGCAATGAACAAATACGAACAAATTTGATTTTTTAAAATATTGGCTATCAAATGTATCAACATTTAGAAAATCTGCTTATATCCACAAACCAATATTTTTCAAATGACCAATGCATGATGTTATATTGTCAAACATAGATAAATGACCCATTCAAAGTACAAGATAAGACAATGAATTTAAAAGAAACAATTTGTAAAGTTCAAATTGTATGGTTTCAGATTTTACATTGCAACTAACCTTTAAGTAACTACCACTTGTCAGCACTGATGCGTTATCAATGAAAAGCATGTACAATTCTATGAGAGATCTCTTAAAATACTCCTCCTCCCTTTTCTGATTACATAGCTGTGCGGAGCTAGTTTTTTATATATATACTTGAACCAAAACAACAGACTGCATCCAAAGGAAGGCAGAAACAAACATAAGAGCTCAGGGGTCTCCTATCAAGCCTGACAGTAAAGACATTTGCAAAACTGTAAAACAATGTTGCTTTTCCCATAAACATTTTATTTTGGAACATATAGTTGTTTTTACATAAATAAGCAGGTGCCTAGGTTAACAGGTTTACTACATTATATTAAAAATACGTGAATACATTAAATACATTAACAAATACATATTTAAAAATACATTAACAAGCTTTGCGCAGTGGCAGTATCGTAGCCAATGAGGTTTATCCGAGGCGCGATTATTGCTAATTGAATAGATGCAGAAAAAGCATTTGACAAAATCCAACAGCCATTTATGTTAAAAACCCTTAGCAAAGTGGGAATACAGGGATCATATCTCAACATAATAAAAGCCATATATGATAAACCTACAGCTAACATCATACTCAATGGGGAAAAGCTAAAACCATTCCCCTTAAGATCAGGAACAAGACAAGGCTGTCCACTTTCTCCTCTTTTATTCAACATAGTGTTGGAAGTTCTAGCCACAGCAATCAGACAACAAAAAGAAATAAAAGGCATCCAAATTGGCAAGGAAGAAGTAAAATTGTCATTATATGCAGATGACATGATACTGTATATAGAGAACCCCAAAGACTCCATCAAAAAACTATTGGAACTGATAGATGAATTCAGTAAAGTAGCAGGATATAAAATCAATGTTCAGAAATCAGTGGCATTTGCATATACCAATAATAAACTAACGGAAAGAGAAATTAAGAAAACTGTCCCATTTACAATTGCGTCAAGAACTATAAAATACCTAGGAATAAATTTAACCAAAGAAGTGAAAGATCTGTACTCAGAAAATTACAAGACACTGAAGAAAGAAATCATAGAAGATACAAATAAATGGAAACACCTACCATGCTCATGGATAGGAAGAATTAATATAGTTAAAATGTCCATACTGCCTAAAACAATATATAGATTCAATGCAATTCCTATCAAACTACCAAGGGCATTTTTCACAGAAATAGAAAATATAATCCTAAAATTTATATGGAATCATAAAAGACCCAGAATAGCCTCGGCAATTCTGAGAAATAAGAACAAAGTTGGGGGGGATCACGCTACCAGACATCAAAACCTACTACAAGGCTACAGTAATCAAAACAGTTTGGTATTGGCATAAAAACAGGCACATCGATCAGTGGAACAGAACAGAGAGCCCAGAAATAAATCCAGGCATTTACGGACAGTTAATCTATGACAAGGGAAGCAAGAATTTACACTGGAGTAAAGATAGTCTATTCAATAAATGGTGCTGGGAAAATTGGACTGACACATGCAAAAAAATGAAACTGGACCACCTCCTTACACCTTATAGAAGAACAAATTCAAAATGGATTAAAGACTTAAATGTAAAACCTGAAACCATAAAAATCCTAAAAGAAAATATAGGGAGTACATTTGCAGACATTACCCAGAGCAATATTTTTACTGATACATCCCTACGGGCAAGGGAAGTAAAAGAAAAAATGAACATATGGGATTATATCAGACCTAAAAGTTTTTTCACAGCAAAGGAAACCATTAATAAAACAAAAAGGAAGCCTACTGAATGGGAGAATATATTTGCCAACGATATATCTGATAAGGGGTTAATATCCAAAATTTATAAAACACTCATGAAACTCAACACCAAAAAAACAAACAACCCAATTAAAAAATAGGCAGAAGATATGAAGAGACATTTCTCTAAAGAGGACATACAGATGGCTAACAGGCATATGAAAAAAAGTTCAACCTCACTGGTCATTAGGGAAATGCAAATAAAAACCACCATGAGATACCACCTCACTCCAGTCAGAATGGCTATCATCAATAAATCAACAAACAACAAGTGTTGGCGGGGCTATGGGGAAAAGGGGACCCTGCTGCACTGTTGGTGGGATTGCAGATTGGTGCAGCCACTATGGAAGTCAGTATGGAGGTATCTCAAAGAACTGGAAATAGAGCTACCGTTTGACCCAGCAATTCCACTCCTAGGTATTTATCCTGAAAAAACCAAGACACTTATTCAAACAAAGTTATGCACCCCTATGTTCATAGCAGCACAATTTACAATAGCTAAGACTTGGAAACAACCAAAATGCCCATCGGTAGATGACTGGATTAAGAAACTGTGGTATATTTATACATTGGAGTATTACTCCGCTATAAAGAAGAATGAAATCATACCATTTGCAATGATATGGATGGACCTAGAGACTATTATGTTAAGTGAAATAGGTCAGTCAGAGAAAGACAAATACCATATGGTCTCACTCATATGTGGAATCTGAAAAACTGTATGAATGAGCAAAGTAAACAGAAACTGTCTCATAGATATAGAGGAAAAATCAGGGTTGCTAATTGGGAGGGGGATGGGGATAAGGGAGAAGGGGAAGGGATGAGACAGCAAAAATAGGCAACTACAATATTGCCACTGGGATATGAAAAACAGTTTGGGGAATATAATTAATAATGTTGTAAATATTCTGTGGAATGTCAGATGGTCATAGGTCTTGTTAGGGAGACCATTTCATGGATGGAGTAGAGTTTGATCACTGCACTGTATGACTAAAGCGGAGGTTGTATGCCTACTGTAATTGAATATATATAGATAGTCACGGGATGTGGATTATACTGTGGAAGAGAATCAGAGGAAGAGTAATAGATATATATGATATGGGGGGGGAGTGGGGTGGCGAATTGGGGGTGGGGGGTTGTCACTTTGAGGGGTAAAATGTATAACTATTGCACTGTGTTGTACACCTGAAACTAATTAAAAATAAATAAAAAAATAAAAAAAATACATTAACAAATACATATTTGAATTTCTTAGTTTTAATGTATAATATGGTAAATATTAATGGATGATACTGATACAAATGAAAGTTTTATATGGGGGTCCTCAATTTTTTTTAATGAACAACGGGATTCCGAGACTAAAATGTTTGCAACACCTGACCAAATCAATAAGAAGTTACTCAAAGGTGCACACCCATTAAGAGTTTGATAATCATTGAGGAGTCTGATAGACAACACCCAGCAGTCCATTTGAAGGCTGTCCACTGGTCTTCTTTCCCACTTCCAAATCCTAGGCAATTTTTTCTGACAGTATTTACTATGTAAAGAAATCGCATTTTATTATTTAAATTCTGTACTTAAGAGAAGATTTAAAATGTGTGTCAGAGCTCAGCCTTTAAAAAGAGGATCCTGCCTGCTTTAAATTATTAATTTATATGACTACATAGGCAGGATGAGAATTCTGATATAAAATTTTTATACAATAAACTACAGAGCCACAAAGGAGCAATGAACTTTATTTTCCTTAGGTGCCAAGTACAAAAGCAGTAGGTTATCAACTATGATGTTCTTAGAGCAAGGCATGAATAAGAATTCTGAGGAGAGGGCCAGTGAGGGCACAAAATGTATCCATGATAGACTTTTTGAAGAAAATAATCAGGAGAGAGAGAGAAAAAAAACAAAAAACAATTCTCCATCCCTTTTGACAAATGAAGGACATCTGGCCATTTTAATGGAGCATATGGATACTAAACATTAGCTGAGTGTTCCTTCTGTTGTCCTTACAGAAACTCTAGAATTGAAGAGACTACAATTTCTATTTTACAACAAACAGGGGAAAAGATCTATTTGTACTATAAATTCAATGGTAGATTGAATGTACAAAATCTGACTTTTAGGGCAAATCTACGATATTGATATGTCTGGAGTTTATACATCATGACAGGTTTGCATCCCAAGTTATTAGAGTATGGATCCCCACAGGCATAAATATTGGGGCATCTGAAAACAAAGGGAAGAATGCATATGCTTTAAGGATAATTAGTATTCTATGGGGTAAATAATAAGAGACAATAGAGCAAGTTAGGATACCAGCCATTTAAATCTTAAAATTAAACCTGAAGTTGAGCAATCAATCCTTGGTAGAATTTATAGTTAAATGAAGGCTACATACAAGTAAAGCAAGGGAAATTCTTTATTTGACACATAGCTTGGGTAAAACTGTAGGAGTTGTTGAATCAGGTATGTTCATCCTTTCTACAAATAACAGACTACATGAAAAGACACATCTGGGGAATCAAGAGAGACCTGTGGGATGTTTAGGATTCTTTCAGTCCCTCTTCACTGGTGACTCAAAAGGCACCTCAGGGGAAATAGTTCAAGACACAGAAAAATAACTAAAAATGTCATTTTATTCAAGAAAGCCATCTTTGTCATGTCTTCTTTACTAAATATCTTTACCTTCAGAGCAATCCCCTTTGTTTGTTTTTCACACATACCTTGAATTATAAATAGTTGCCTAATTTTAAATTGTCACATCTGAGGTTGGCAGTTAGCAGAGATAAATAAAGCCCTGTCTGAGGATAACCAAAACAAAGACCACATGCAGGTTTGCCAGAGGGATGAAAAACACTTCAATTCAGTGGGTGTTTTCTCAGGTGCTAACTGTTAAGTGAAAAGATCTCTCTTTCTCTTTTTCTCTCCCCCACTTCCTCCTCCTACTTTCCTCCTCCCTCCTCCTTCTCTCTTCTCTTCTTCCCTCTATTCTTTCTATTTATCTTCTAGTTTATGTGGAATGATAAAGAAGATAAGAAAAGGCTTATTGTTTTCCCCGTGGTCAGTTCCCTCTTGCCCTCTCTAGGAGCATTAGCACAAAGAGGGAATTATAAACCAAAAAGTTGGCAGTCCCTGCCTAACTTGTGTGAACTGTTTTAAAATGTGAGAGTAGGGAGAAAAATCTCATTGCTAAGCAGCAGTTCAACCTTAGAATGAACCTGAGGGACACACACACACAGAGACACACACATATTTTCGGGGACAAAATTTTAATCGAGTCAATTTAAATGCTAAATTAGGAAATGTATCCTTATGAGTGAAAATTACAGTTCCAGAGAAAAACGTTCATTTATATACATACACTCTGCACAGACTGGTATTTTCTGTGTAACATTAATTGACAGACATTTCGTTCATAATTGACAATTGCCTTGTGCAAAGTATCAACTTTTCTTTCTCTCCCCAACTCCTTCCTCCAGAAACAATCTCAATGATTTAATTAATAAGAAGTTGATCTTTAAACATGGGAATGGCAGGACATTCTTCAAAAAGAATCTGAAATATCATTTTAGTTTATATTAAAATCTAATTGTTTATAATAAAAATAAAAAGTGCACTGCTTTTTCTGCGCCTGTTCTTCCATTTTAAACTTTCTTAATTTTAGTAAATCTAAGCTCACAAGGTTGTATTGCAATGTCAAACTAAGCCAAATCAAGCCAGCTACCCTCTGCAACTACCTAACCATTTCCCCACTAGATGCAAGACATAGAAACTTAGTGATATACTTTTTTGTAATGTAAAAAAATATTACATATACACTATGTGTAACTTTCTCCTCTATACTTGCTCAAATCCTAGAAATACAAAAAATACTTCAATGAAAGAAAATCAAATAATTAGAAAAATGACACATGAATTTCTTTTCTAATGTCTAATTCTGTCTAACATACCCCTCACCGCAAATTAATATAATTCCCTGTCCATGTTCGTATCATTTTCGTATTGCTGGGTATTTTTAAATTCCATATAGATTTTTTCTTTAGATGTTAGTAAACACTACAAGGTGTGATAGAAAAATACAGTGAATGTTTAAATACAAAAACATTACAGTAAAACATACATTACATTAATTTCCCTCAAAATACTCCCCTCACTTTGACACACTTAACCATCATTCTTGCCACTTTCTGAAGCAGTTCTGGAAGTCCTCTTTTGTGAGTGTCTTTAGTTGCGCTGTCAGGGCTGCCTCCATGTCCTGCATCGATTCAAAATGTTTACTTTTGATGATCATTTTGACTTTGGGGAAGAGTCAGAAGTCGCATAGTGCCAGATCTGGTGAAGAAGGGGGATGAGGACACAACTGTAATGTTTTTATCTGACAGAAATTGCCGTACCAGAAGTGACGTGTGACATGGAGCGTTGTCATGATGGAGGATGAAGTGAAGACACTCACAAAAGAGGACTTTCAGGACTGCTTCAGAAAGTGGCAAGAACGATGGGATAAGTGTGTTTGAAGCGGGGCGGGGAGTATTTTGAGGGGGATTAATGGCAATGTGTCTTTTACTGTAATAAATGTTTTTTATTTAAACATTCACTGTATTTTTTGATCACACCTCGTATACCAGTTTTACTAAGGGAAAAGAAATCTTAAGCAAGTTTCTACGTCTGGATTCCAGTTAAAAGAGTAAGTGCTAGTTAAAAAATAGACATATTAAAAAAAAAATACTTGTTTAGATTTCACTAAATTAGAGTGCCAAGCTAAACTAACTGATCCTGAAACGGGTTGTATGGACCACCTTGTGTTCTTAGCAGAGGATTCTTATCGGCAGTTTTACCCCTAATGGCCTCATTTCTATGAGCCACACAGGTACAGCAGCCAAGCCTTCTCAATATTTCAAGCCTTCAGACCCTTAAGGCTACTCCCAGGCCAAGTCTCAGATTGGAACAAATTACAAATAACCTTTCTAGACTTGAATATCCACACTTTAAAATGAGGTTTGTCCCTTCACTTAACCTAGTTGCAGGGAGATTGTGAGAAAAAAGTTAATTTGTCAATAGTTCCAAGATATTTAGCTATAAGTAGTATATGGATAGAGGTTACAATAAGAATTGCTTTCATGTGATTGCTCATTACATATTAACAATACATGTCAAAGTTTTTCTTCAAAGTAAAATTAAAAATGCTTGGAGAATTGAAATCTGATGGTTTGGAAGTAATTAAACCTGAAATTTGCTGCTATAATATATGTATGTTATGGGCTTCACCGGGCATTTTTAAGATTTTTCTGGCTATAAAAAATTAACCATAATGTTTTGCTTTCTGCCTTTTATGGAGAATTTGTTAGGATTAAGTTGTGTACATTATGTGAAAACACTTTAAGCAAACTAAGCAAAGAACATCATATAAAATATAATAACCATCTAAACTGACAACATGGACCAAATTTTCATGCATAATTTTTGTAAAGTTGGTGGAATTTTTGCACCATTAAATTCATGCCATTAGTCCTTGGTTCCATCTGTGAAATCTATCTTTTTTCATGACAGAGTATATTAATGAGCTGACCATTTAAGGATTCTTGAGCTGTTAGATGGACTCTAATACTGCCTCTTTAAGGAAAGTATATATATATATATATATATATATATATTTTTTTTTTTTACAACTTTTCAACTAAAAAATTAAGGAGTACAATGTATACCCCTCTCATAATATTTTAAAGTTAGGTAGCACTGAAATACAATACTTACCAAATCACAATGAACGCTGGTTTATTCTAGGCAAAAAACATACTACTTGCAAAATAAATACATTATCCATACCCTAAGTGTTGACAAACAGTAAATAGATGGGAAAGGATTCATTTTTGAAAGAAGACCTTTAAAAATTCTACTGCTGGAGGAGATCCAAGATGGTGGGATAAATAAATGCTGTGCTAGTCTCCTCCCATGCCCACATTAAAATTACAACTAAATTACAGAAAAATCAACCTGGAGAACCATCTGAAGTCTAGCTGAACAGAAGTTTTATAACTAAGGGTATAAAGAAAAAGCCTCATTGAAACTGGATAACACAGGAAATACGTACCAACTCTTTACATGGTCATGTTTCCATACTGACCTTTTGCTACTGATCAACAATAACCATCTATGTAGTTTTCACCGGAAAGCCTATGGATTACTTGCCTCATAATCTAAAAAGTTGTCTATTTATTGACCCCTCTATTTTTTTTGGGGGGGGGGGGATGGGTACAACAGCCACTTTCATGATCACTCTTTGGAAAAATCTTCAGCTGCCTTTACATCAATTTCCCTGGACCTTACATGGCTTTCCAGAAAATTTTGTAAGTGTATATATATATTTGTCTCTAAGTCCTAGAAATGTGTAGAATTTTGTGTGTCTTGATTAAAATAGTGATTTTGTGCAAAAAGAATTCTAGCGCTAGAAAAGCATCCTTTAATTGCATGAGGTAGTTTGAACTCTGTTCAGCTGTACATGAGGAGGGAGTTTCATGAGGATGTAGACTATTGTGGGATTTGCCATGAGCAGGTTAGGTGGCCTGGCCATTCTCTGTATGGCTGGAGCAAGAATCCTTTTTGGTGAGCTTGTGGAAACTCCTCTGACCAAAATATTCTCTGGATAACTACATCCTAGAGTCTATACTCTTTGAGAACTGACACCTAAAATCAAAGCTACCCATATGGAATTATTATCTCTTATTTTCAAGAATTTATTTTAAGGATTTACATTGCAAAAGGTATATGTATCATTTTCTGATTTTCACTCTTCATTTCTTTTCTATAACTTGTCAATGTTCCTTAATCTGTTTTTTTGTTTTATATTATATATTTGATAATAGTCCTTATAAATCCTCACACTTAGAGAGTCCAGGAACTTTCAGATATAATAAACTTCAAGATACAGTGTGGCCAGAATTTAAGTTCTCAATAATCCTTTGATAGAAAATAAAAGGCACAAAACCTCCCTCAAGATACCTAAAGAGGAATATTTATTAAAGGGGCTAGAATAAGAACAAGTCACCAATACACTTTAAATTTCTCAGGTCCCTATATTTTCCAACCCCTCTATATTCACAGGTGGGCTCAGGGTTAATAACCTGGGAGGTGGGATTAGGCTGGATTGATTGCTTCCTTTTTAATTTAAATATGCATCTTAATGTTGGTAATGAATATATGAAGTTAACAGTAAGATAATCAATAATGCCTGTTACATTTTCTCCTAGATTCATTTTATGTACCACCATTTCACACTTTCAGCTTCTGGACAGTAATACATATGGTGAAAAAAATTTTTTACATAGATTTGTATATCTGCTTCCAGAATAATGGAAACAAGAAAACAACCTCCCGAAGCCTCAATAAAACAAAGTAGGGTCTGATATAGTCCAAGATGACCAATCACCAACATTGATTGACTTTTGAGTCCCCACAGAAAATTAAATTTTGTCAGGCAGAAAGACTAAATAAAGCAGGTAGCATGTGTTTTAACAGAGAATATAAAAATATTAAAACAAAAGGCCATTGAGGTATAATCAAAGAACAATAAACTCCACATAATTAGAGTACAACCTGATAAGTTTTGGCATATGGATTCACCCATAAAACTATCGCCATACCAATATAACAAATATTTTCATCACCTCCAAGATTCCTCTTGCTCTTTGTAGCCCCTCCCTGATACCCCTACCTGCTGTCCCTCACCAAGTAACTGCTGATTTACTTTTTGTTACCATAGATTAATTTACAATTTATATAATTTTATATAAATGCAATAACATAGTATACAGTTGTATTGCCTAAATCTTTCACTCATTGAGATCCATTCATGTTATTAAATGTATTAATAATTTGTTCATTTTTATAGCTGAGTAGTGTTCCATTGCATGGATATACCATAATTTGTTTATTCATTTGCAAGTTACACAGTTGGGTTGTTTCTAGTTTGTGGCTATTAAAAATAAAGCTGTTGGGTCAGCCGAGTGGCGTGTTGGTTAAGAGCTGGCTTGGGACACCAGCGGCTCGGGTTCTGATCCCACATATGAGGGCCAGTGACACTGCCCTCTACAGCTAAGATGGTGAACAACAGCTCCACCTGGAGCTGGGCTGCTGTGAGTCCCCCAGGTCGGCATAGCTGCAGCCCCTGCTGCAGTGGGCTCCATAGGCTACAGTGAGTGGCTGGCAGCCAGTGTGAGTGGTTGGCAGCCAGAGTGAGCTGCCAAGAGCCGCTGTGAGCAGCCATCCAGAGGCTGGCAACTGATCTGCCTCACCTGAGAAGAGCACAATGACGATACCAACATAGGCCAGTGAAGCAACATCCTCCACAACTAGACTGAAGAACAAAAAGACAACAACTTGTCTGTTTCCCTTCTCCAGTTCCCCAATGCTGTTCCCCTCCCCCAATTCCCAAATAAATAAATAAATAAATAAAATAAAGCTGCCATGAACATTCATGTGCAAGTCTTCATGTGAACATATACTTCATTTTGTTTTGGCAAATATCTATGAGTGAAATGGCTGAGTTGTATATATAAGATGTTTAACATTATAAAAACTATCAAACTTTTCCAAAGTGGTTTACCATTTTGCACTGTCATCAGAAGTGTGTAAAATTTATAATTCCTCCAAAATACTCGGTATGGTCAACTATTTTTATTATTTTTAGCTAATATAATTGAGCAGCAGCTAAAATCTCTATTCAGTATTTTCACCCACGTAGCTGTTGCTATCCATGGGCCCTTTGGAGACGCTTCAGTGTCTTTGCAACCTAGCAGCAGTTTATCTGAAGATTTGGGAGTACCCCACCTGTGCACTCATTTTTTTCAGAATCTCCTCCAATCCCTAGCCATTTTGTAAGCCTGAAGTCCTCTCCTCTGATACCACAAGCCAATAAGACTATGGTTTTCTACTTAAGTTCTACCCACCCCATATCATGGACTGATTCTTGCTTAGGAGAAAATATGAACATGAATTTCACCTATATTTTAAGTGTTGAATTCCCATCAGATTCTGCCTGTTTTGAGTTGCTCTACACTACTTTCTAATAAATAAAGTAATTACGTGGAAAAATCATTTTACCCGTTTGGTCAGTAACATTTTTTTTTTCCTTCCAGTTTTGTTAAAATAAGTTTTAACCACAGTGGACTTATTTTTCTTGCCATCCATTACCTACTTCATCTACTATAGAATGGTTTAAATTTGTACCAATTTATTAAAACTGTTCATGTAAAAGTCGCTAATAAGTAATTCCCCACTAGGCTAAAAGGCTTGTTCACTCTCATTTACATGTGAAATTGTTGATCTTTTTGCTAACTGGGTCAACACCAAACTTCTAACCTGAATTTCAAATTTCTGACCTTCACCATTACAATTTTTATGTTTTACTACTAATAAAGCTAAATGTTTAAGATGTTATTTTTTTCTAAAAGATGGTTCTTTTAACAACTTACATAAGATTTAAAGCTTTGCATTGAGATGTTGATCCTTAAGATTATGTCAAATAAGCAATAGGCATTATTCTGGATTTTAAAAGTCAAATTTTTGTAAAACTTTTATAGGAGCTAAAAAATGATTAGTCAGAGGTTGTAAAGGAGTAAAGATAGGGCCGGCCGAGTGGCACATTGGTTAAGAGCTGGCTTGGGATGCCAGCGGCCACGGTATGGATACCACATATGAGGGTCAGTGACACTGCCCTCTACAGCTAAGATGGTGAACAACAGCTCCACCTGGAGCTGGGCTGCTAGCCCCAGCGACGGTGTGGGCTGCAGGCCCTGATGCAGTGGGCTGCCATAGGCTACAGTGAGTGGCCGGCACCCAGCGTGAGCTGCCAATAGCCTCGGTGAGCGACCATCCAGAGGCCGGCAACCGATCTGCCTCACCCCGGAAGAGTGCAATGACGATACCAACATGGGCCAGTGAAGCAATGTCCTCTGCAACTAGACTGAAGAACAAAAAGACAGCAACTTGTCTGTTCCCCTCCCCCAATTTCCCAATAAAATCTTTAGGAAAAAAAAAAAAAGAGTAAAGATAACAACTTCTAGATACTTCTTCAAATTTTAGCTCAACTACCCCTCGAAAATGTTTTTTACCCTCAATTTCCTGATATTGTTTAAAGAGATGCTGTTAGGGAAAGAAAAAAAAAAAGTTCTAGTTAAGAGAACAGGGCTGGGGATCTGCTCTGCATTTGGCTTCATCTCTGGAAAAGTAATCCTTGTGCCAATTAGATCCTGGAATTTACAGTGTTTTTACAAGGCAAAGTGGTCAAGTTGGCTCAGTGAAAGCTGCAGCCAAATTTATAGGAAAATGTGTCACACAGGCTTTCCAAGTACATGTCAGAAGACCTAACATGAAGTCAAGCTACAGGTGAGCAAAGAATTTTCTCCAGGGCAGGAAACAGATGTGTTGATTTTGGGGAGCAGCAATAGCTCTGGAATCCATAATATGAACAACTGTCCAATGCCTTCTTAACATCTAGAAGAAGCCCAGACATTTCTCCATACCTTAAAAATGATCACAAATTTTACTGTTTTCTTTAGTTATCAATACACTGAAATTTATCAAGAATTGCATCTCAGATATATATATTTTTTAGATTAAGAAATGCTGAAATTGGGCCGGCTGAGTGGCGCGGTGGTTAAGTGCTGGCTTGGGAAGCCAGTGGCCCCGGTTCGGGTCCCACATATGAGGGCCAGTGACACTGCCCTTAAAAAAAAAAATCTTCCAAGATTAAAAAAAAAAAAAAAAAAGAAATACTGAAATCACATTTTCTTGCTCCTATAATTTTCAGTGATTTCTGGAGTTATCAAAAAGATGTTGAAAACTGAAGACACATGTAGTTAGTTCAATCTCAAATAAAAATCACTGAAATGCTCACAACTCCATATATACAGAGGGTGCCAAAAAAATGTATATACATTTTAAGAAAGGGAAAAAAAACTGTATTAAAATTATAATAATATACACCGATAACAGAAGATGAATACAAGTCACGTGTATATATTTTTTGGCACCCCTGGTATTTACTGACTACCCATTAAGGTCAAGGCACTAGTCCCAGGGCTGAAAGAGACAGAATATAAAAAAAATTAAGTGTAAGGCAATGGAATAAATGTTACATAGAGGCAGATACCAAGCATGATGAGTAGACAGAAGGAAAAGACTGACTCTTCCTGAAGATATTTCAGAGGAAAAGACATTTCATAAGTTTGAAGAATGAGTAAGTGCTTGCTTGTACACAAAGTCAGAGATGGCTCTCACACATTCAGAGGATGCTGCCTTGACTAGGGGATGAGAGGGTGGGGAAAAGTGGCTTGAGATGAGGCTATGGCAAGTCAATGAAAGCCACACCAAGCAGTATTATCTACAGCAGACTAAAAAAGGACAGTGTCACACTGGTATTTTAGATTCAATTACTCGGGCCATTTCTTGAGAATGACTTTGGGGAGAACAATGCTGGAGGTACAGAGATTTGTTAAGGGTTATAGTATTCTGGGTAAAATGTATCAGTCCAAACTAAAACACAAAGAAGGTCCTCAATAAAAGTTCAAAGAAGGAAGGAGAAAGAGCTTAGGACGAAGGGAGGGAGAGGAAGTCACGTCATACCCTCTCATCCGTCAGATGAGGACGTTGAGATCCTGAGAGACAAAAGTGCCTTATCCAGTCTACAGAAACAGCGTGTCAGAGCTTCCAGGCCAGAACATCTTCTATGGGGGAAGGGAGTTTGACTTAGAGCATTAATAAGAAACTTAAAAAATAATAGCATCTGCAGAAATTTTACTGTCTCTGCTGACTTATTTAAAATAGTAATTTTAACCTCAAGAAAAGCATGTGTTACTGATTGGGATGTAATGTTACTGGCAATGTCGTTGTACATATTTTCCAAGCTTCATGGGGTTGGCTTAGATTTTTCTCTCCTTAGACCAATGCTCATGTTTGGTGAAATTCTGTTGCTGTACAATATGAGATTCCTCTTCTCATATGTCTATGTTTCTATGTATGTCTTGATTATTATCAAACTTTTCAGGGTTGTAGTTAACGTTTTCAAGGTTCTAGTTAAATTTTTATCTACACCACTTCCAAAACTTTCCAAAAGGTAAGACACTACAGATGGCTTGTAAGATAATATATTTTTAGCAAAGCTAAGTGTTTGTTCACATTTTCCAGAACACACCATTTACATCCAAGAAGGACCAAATGAGGATACATATCCTCATTCTTTATTCATTTAAACACCAACACTATTTGAGTTAAACATCTTGAGTGGAATGAGGTTAATGCTTAAACACAAATGTGTTATGTTTTATAACCAGGCCACAGAACTTGGAACTGAATTAAAAAAGCTTAGTTGGCTCATCACAACCCCTATCAATTATGAAATGGATGCACAGTTCAGCTTATCATGATTTCCAGGTTTTTATTTGTGTCAGTGTCAATACCACTATCCAGTCTCCTGGACTAAAAGCTTTGACATCATTTTTTATTCTGCCTTCTTTTTGCCCATTATGAGTAAATTACTAACAAGCCCATTTGCAAGCCCTTATGTAAAACTGCCTCAATTCTTCTAATAGTAATTAATTTCTCCATCATCCTTACTCTCTTTCATTATAGCAGTTATTAATGTATAACTTGTATAACAGCTCTAAAAATATCTGTGTGCTTTACTAAGGAAGGGACAAGATCTTATTCAAATATTTAACCCCTGCAATGCCTAACTCTCCATTAATATGATTATAACTATCAAGCACAGGGTTTGGCATGTAATGGACATATGATAGGCATTTACACATGTTTTTCAAACTCTTAAGATTTTAACTGACTATCATCATAAGAGAGATCCTCATAAATCATTATTCTTATCATGATTTATACAAACTGTCCACTGCCTATTCTCTGTCACTTCTCTGTCATTCTTTGAATGTCTTTGGAAATATTTCTCACTGCACAAGGCTAACATATTGATCATCAATTTCTAAACAAATCATCTCTTCCAGGTATACTGGAATCCCAACTGACTGCTCTCCCCACCCTTCCACAATCCTTATTCCAGTAGTTTTTGTCCAAATTGGGCTGCCCTTTTCTGCTCCTTTACAAATCCTACCCACAATTCTAGATCCAGCTTTGGCCCACCTCATCTATGAAACTTATGAGGTCACTTTCATCTCCAATGATAACCTCCTTCTCTAAATGTAATTAATTTTATTTATTAACCTCCTTCTCTAAATGTAATTAATTTTATTTATAAGATATAGTATTATTAATGGTGCTGGGATAATTGGAAAGCCACATGCAAAAGAATGAAACTAGACTACCGTCTGTCACCATGTACCAAAATTAACTCAAAATGGATCAAAGACCTAAATATAACACCTGAAACAATAAACTGCATAGAAGAAAGCATAGATGCTAAACCTTGGGTTCAAAGAGGGTTTTATGAATTCGATTTCAAAGTCAAAGGAAGTAAAAGCAAAAAGAAATGAGTGGGACTATATCAAACTAAAAAGCTTCTGCACAGCAAAAGAAACCATCAACAAAACAAAGAGGCAACAGACAGAATGAGAGATGATATTTGCAAACAACGCCACCGATAAGGAGCTAATATCCAAAATATATAAGGAACTCATACAACTCAACAACAAAAAAGATAAACAATCCAATCTAAAAAATGAGCAGAGGACCTGAACAGGCACTTCTCCCAAGAAGACATACAAACAGCCAACAGATATATATGAAAAAATGCTAAACTTCACTAGCTATTAGGGAAATGCCAATCAAAACCACAATGAGATATCACCTCACACCAGTTAGAATGGCTATCATCAACAAGACAAATAATTACAAGTGTTGGAGAGGCTGTGGAGAAAAAGGAACCCTCATACACTGTTGATGGGAATGTACTGAGTTGTCAGAGAATTCATGAAGAATTTTTTCTGTTTTTCATTGCAAAACTGCATCATGACTTTTCCGACAACCCAATAGATTGGTGCAGCTGCTATGGAAGGCAGTATGGAGGTTCCTTAAAAAATTAAGATTAGAATTACCATATGACCCAGCAATTTCTCTCCTGGGTATCTATCCAAAAAAATCTAAAAACATTTATCCATAAAGGTATATGTACTCCAATGTTCATTGCAGCATTATTTATGGTGGCCAACACATGGAAACAACCAAAGTATCCTTTGACAGATGATTGAATAAGGAAGATGTGGTACATATACACTACTCTGCTATAAGAAAAGATGAAATACTGCCATCTGTGACAACATGGATAGATCTTGAGATTATTATGCTAAGTGAAATAAGTCAGACAGAAAAAGTCGAGACCAATATGACTTCACTCATACGTAGGATATAAAACTGAAAGCAATAAAGGAACAAGACAAACAAATAAAGAAAAAAAAAACACATAGACACAGACAACAGTTTAGTGGTTACCAGAGGGTAAGGGGGGAGGGTGGATGGTAGAAGAGAGTGAGGAGGTCAAATATATGGAGATGGAAGAACTGACTCTGGGTGGTGAGCACACAATGTGATATATAGATGATGTATTATAGAATTGTAGACTTGAAACCTATGTAATTTTACTAACATTTGTCACCCCAATAAATTTAATTTTAAAAAGACATAACATTATTAAATTTAAATGAGACTATAGGTATATAATACCTGGAAAATAGGAGGTACTCAATTAATGAGGTGCATGAAAATGCAAGAATTGCTACATTAAAGCAATATATTATAATTATAGTAAGCATTATTAATAAGTTCTTCATGAGATAGAATTGCTGCAAAAACAGTGGTATCAACAAATAACTAACTTTCTGATAAGGGTGATCTACAATTTTGCAATTTCCTACAACAATGACAAATTTATTACTGCCCCCCCCCCAAAAAAAAAGGAAATATTTGACACCATCATGCCAGCCACCATTCAGAGAATTTTTACACATTTTTTTTAATCTTGTGATCATAGTTTGCTATTTATTGAACAGCTCTAGTTTGTAAGAAGTCCTTAAACCAACTAAGAAGCCAAAGGTGTGAGCTGCATAACAAACCACTTCCAAACTCCGTAACTTCCAATAGCATTTATTCTCACAAGTTTTCAGGTCAACCGTGGTTCTCCCAATTTAGGAAGAACCCCACTGGGTTGTTCTGCTCCAGGTTGTAGAACATGTTCCATGCATCTATTCTAGGGTCTATTTTAAAATATCATGTTCTGCTCATGGTTAAACTCCACAGCACCAGAGGCTGGCTAAATCTGGCAAGCACATTTACAGCATCTGTGTTCACCCTCATGTCCACCAACATTCTATCAGTCAAAGCACATCAAACAGCCAAACCCAACATCAATGGGGAGTATATATTTGCTGAACAATACATCAAACTATCACAAAAACCTAAAACATTAATGGATTCCTAGACATTGAGGTTGAGTAGGTAGAGAGGTATCCATTAAAAAAAGAAGTACAAGAAACTGAGGATGAAGAAAGATACTTTCCATGAGCATGCTGGAGGTAAAAATTAGAAAAAAACGAATATGACTTCAAAGACAGGAGGCAACACAACCATTGTGGTGAAGAGTCTAGTTTCTTGAAATTGGAGAGTTCCAGGTTTAAATTATGATTTTGCCACATACTATGCCACATACTGTCACACCTGGGCATGCAAATTACCTCTTATACTTCGATTTCCTCATATGTTAAGCAGAAATTAGTAATAACCACTTCATTGGATGATTGTAATATGGAACAGTATCATGAGAGTATACATCACTAAACTGCTTCTGGTATATATATAATCAACACATGCGGCTATTTTTATTTTATTGGACATTTTTCCTACTGTTATGCAACACCCCTCTCTTCTGCAAACAGCATTCTTCCAAACCTATTTCAATTAGGAGGGCTGTTAATTACAGTATCCAGACCCCTAGTCACATTCGTTGGTCCACAGAACACTTAACCTAGATAAAGCCAGCTGCAGCAGTATGAATTCTAGTTTATTTCACTACTAATCTTCTTAAGTCTCCAGGAGATTATGACCAGCCCCATCATGAAATGAGAAAGGAGTGAGGACATCTTGTTAAGACAAAAAGTATGGGCCCAACATTGTAGAATGGATACCGGGTACAAAAGGAGGGTAGCGGTGGAACTGAATGGTTCAAGGAGTTGGCTATACTAAGAAAACCTTGCATCACATCTTCCTTCAACTTGACCTGCTTCCTGGACCTCCAACCACTTGCTCTCTTCAGTTTCTGTTACAGTTGAGCAACAACTTAACCAAAGGTTTGAAAAGCGCTTCCATGTTTGGGCTTGTTCTCTTGAATCCCTATCCTTGCCTTTGAAGAAACAAGCCCAGGCAAGCCCAACGGCCCCATGAGAAGAGTGAGAGACACTGGGAGCAGAGCCAGACTACCCTCACTGAGGCCAGCCTAGTTCTGGGGGTCCCAGGTAGCCCTCATACGTGTGTGTCAGTGGAGCCACTAAACTAACCATGGCCTAGGTCAGCAACTGACCAGATCTGGTCTGTGAGAATAAGTACTTGTTGGTATAACCCTCTGAGTTTTGTGCTGATTGTTTTGCTGTTTTTTGGGTTTTTTTGTTTTTTTTTTAGCAGGGGAAGCAATAACAGATACATTTACTTATCAATTTCTATCCCTCTTTCTGATGGTGATAGAGGCACATAAGATATGGAGGACAGAGAATTTAGCTAGCTAGCCCAGTATTTGAACTCCTAAGGAAAACATCACACAGAATTTCTGGTTGCTCACTGTATATGTGATCTAGAATAGAGGTCAGCACACCAGGGTCCTCAAGCCAAATCCAGTCTGTGAACTTTTTTGTATGGTCCACGAACTAAGAATGGTTTTTACATTTTAAGGGGTCATAAAAACAAAGACAAATATGCATCAGACACCTGCAAATTCTAAAATGTTTACATTTACTATCCAGACCTTTACAGAAAGACTTTGTCAACCTCTGATCTAGTACACAAACCTCTGAAGAACAGAATATACTAAATTTAGCAGGGACTAACCTTCCTGTTGTCCATAGACATTCCAGGTCAAATTGTCAAAATTCAGCAAGGTTTCCTCAGCCACAGCCCAACAAAAACCAGAGTGGAACCAGCACCAAATGGGCCATCGCTCTTCTCAGAGGTCTGGATCTCAGTTCCACTGGATCCTTTTATATGTTCCTGGTGGTGAAAACACCAGCCTCTTCCCTCTTTTCCTTCTGCTCTCAGGGTAGCAGTGCTTCTTGCAGTTACTAGCTCCATCATCTCAGAAAGTTCTAGTGGACCGTGCTACACTAGTCCTTGAATTCAAAGGTCAACCTAGAGCAATGGTCCCAAACAAGTCTGCACATTACAGTCACAGGAGGAGCTTTTTCAAACTTCCAAAGCTGACGCCACACCACACACCAATTAAGTCACAATGTTTCAGGGAGGATACAACCATCATTATTATTATTATTATTATTATTATTATATTATTATTATTATTATTTAAGCTCCCCAAGTGATTACAATGTGGAAATAAGTTTGAGAACTACTAACCTAAGAGTAGGTTTAAATAAAATGGTAGGATCATTAATGTTATATATTTTTCTATAAGATTGCTTTAGGGGATAATCACCGCTCTCCCCCCTCTCAAGTCCCTAATGAAACAATAACAATAGAAACTACTTTTATCTTTTTAATATTGGGCTACCTACATTTCTGTCTTTGAGTAAGGACTAGAAAGAAAATGCATTCCTTGAATTCATTTGGTGCATTAAAGAAAACTCTTCATCCTTAGTGGGGGGAAAAAAGTGCTAACAGGTATTTTGGTTTCCTGGTAGGCAGGTTGGTTTGTTTAGAATGGCTTATAAGTGGCATTTAAAGGTGCTGAAACACCTGCAGTGCTCAAAAAAGTGTGAAATTCTTTTCTGCTTTTGTAAACAGTAGAGAAAATATCACCAGCATCTAAAGTTTCCTGCTGAATGCCCTGCCATCAGCTAAAGGGAAGGCAGAGAAGGGGTCCTCTGAGCAAACAGGAAGACGAGATAAGCTTGGCAAAAACGCTCACCTGAAGAGGGTAAAACAAAATGGAAATTTTTGTTTGAATTACCTGGCAAAGGCTAATTTCGGCTCACAAACAGGTTTGAATGTTTGGGAAACCAGAAATCCGAATTTGGAGTTCCCTGATTTGGTGTTTGTGCTTCACATTACCACAAATGAAAGGAGAGTAAATGTAGAGGGAAGCAAGGGGGATAAAAGCAAAAGGGCAAACTGTAGCCTTCATCCACGTAGATGAGTTATTCTTCTTAATAAGTACTGTTCCTGCAAGCAATTAGCTGAATATGGAACCTGAATGAATAATGCTAAATAAAATAAAAATTGACCCCAGTCCACAACTGTTTATTGAAGTGAACCAGTATGAACCTCTCTGGGTCATATGGCTGTGGCCTCCCATGCAAGTCAAATAACTGGTTCAGTTCAGTTAATTCACACCAAAAATGCAGTGCTTGTCTCAATTATCAAAATGTTTCAGGAGAAAATTATTTTCTTGTAGTTTTCACTTCATTTGCATGTATAGCTTGAGATAATGTATTCACAGACACATCTCCTTTCTTTATATATTTCCCATAATTTTCATACAGAGTAAATATTTGAGGAAAAAAGTACCCATAGGCTTATCTACATTTTATTATTTGTCATTTCTTTGCATTGAAAGAAAAATTCTGCCTATTGGGTGTTTTCAGTTTTTCTTGTATCATTCATATGCTCATTTCATTTGTTCAGAATCATTTAGTGAATTCTTACTATGTGCTAGGCATCTGGATTTCTTTCAAGCGTAACGAATGAGGTATGGATGGGGTGAGGTAATATACTAATATAATTAACTTATGATTTCTCTCTCTTTCTCTCCTTTCCTACATTACAGGGAGTAGCCAGACCCATAGTATTTCCTTGCCTTTGGGAATTTGTTAGTCTAGGGTTAAGCAGTAGCTACTACTTTCCCAAACTGAAATGATACCAATTCTATAGGTTTTAACACCTAAAGGGGTATTGATATATAGTGAAT
Source organism: Aselliscus stoliczkanus (assembly GCA_033961575.1). NCBI lineage: Eukaryota > Metazoa > Chordata > Mammalia > Chiroptera > Hipposideridae > Aselliscus > Aselliscus stoliczkanus. Next base: position 147,513,315 of record CM066727.1, read on the forward strand.
ATATCAGAAAGGTCCAATTAGGAGATGGAAACCACATAATAATTTGAACAAGGGCATTTTATATAAAGGATTATTAACTTTAACAATGGAGTAACTATAAAAGAAAAAGGAGAATTCTAAGGCAGGAGTCGGAGAACTTTTTTTGTTCAAGGGCCAGAGAGTAAATATCATAGGCTTTGTGGACCACTGAAGTCTCTGTTGCAACTATTCAATTATGTCATTGCATCATCAAAGCAGCCAGAGACAAATATAAATGAATGAGAGTGGCTGTGTTCTGATGAATCTCTAAGTACAGAAACCAACAGCAAATCGAAGTTGCTGAACCCTGTTCTAAAGAATACTTTAGTGCTATTTAAGAGAAAAACATGGGTCCAAAATGGTGTCACTTGTGTTGAAAACAATGATACCAAACCTAGATTTAGTACCTGACCTAATTGCTGTTTCAACCTGTCCCAGAAACACAACCAGAAACAACCAGCCTGGAATTTTCTGGTCAAGCATCAGAAAGGTAAGCATCTCCCACAGAAAGAAGAGGCGACCTGAGTGATAAAAAAAACCCCTGCTTGCCATTCCCTTCTCCCTCAAAAGAAGATGTCCTGGTCTAAAAAGAATCCTTTCTTTTCTTTTGCCCCACCCTTCTTCCTATAAAAAACCTTCCATTTTGTACAACAGCCTTTGAGCACCCTTCTAGTTGCTAGATGAGATGCTGCTCAATTCATGAATTGCTTAGTAGATCTTCAAATATACTCAGTTGAATTTTGTTCTTTAACAGGTAGGGAAACCAAGGAAAGAATGACGTGGAAAGGGGGCCAGCTTTCTAAAGCTCGGATCCAGGTTTCTTGCAGATGGTTTACTTGGGGCCCACTGGATGGTGAAGTGCATTGCATTGTCCAGGCTAAACTGGTTCAGTCTCAGGGCAAGCAGAAGCCGCTTCCCAGGTGTGGCGCTGGAGGCCCATTTACTGGCAAGGCAGTGGAAGGCCTAGGGCACAAGGGGTCCACACCAGGAGAGTCAGTCAGTGAGCTGGGTACCAGGCTGAGACTGAGGCTGAGTTTGTTGGCAACCTGGGCATGCAGGCAGCACCGATGGGACAGAGCACCTCTAGCAACAGTACAGAGGGGGCAGAAGCCAAAAAACCGATGGCACAAGACAAACTCTTTCCTCCAACAATGTCCCTCTAGCGCCCTCTACTGACAAGTTTAGTATCACGCTTGCTGCAAAGGAAGTGATGAAAGGGTAGGTAGATTGGGAGCTGAGAGATAAGAAACTGGTCATTGTCACAGTGCATGAGAATTCTTCGTAATACCAGACAAATCCTATCATGGAACAGGTTTGCATCTCAAGCCATAATTTCAGGTGGACTTTCTATAATTGTAAATAGTTTGTTCAACTCCCTCCTTTCCCCACTGCTGTCTGGCAAGAAACTCAAAGCCCATTTATTTAGTGTAGCCAGCCTTTCCACGCTTGTGTCAAGCATCCAGAGGCCCAAGGTACTGGGAAGGGAGAAGTCATCTGATATTCCAGTTGTCTCTCCACATAGGTTTCCATGGAAAACGTCCAGTGTCTCTATCTGCAGAGCCATTCAGCTCTGGTGGTACTTATTTTTTTACTGTCATTGCCAAATTTTCTCGATTGATTCCACATTTTGTTATCATATTTTGGAACTTTGGACCTCTGCTTTAAATAAATGTAAACACAGTTTATAGAACGGGATTCATTTTCATAAACATATCTATTTTCATTTTTAAAAATAAACACATTTCAGTAGACTGTGGAAGACTTTGGGAAAAGGGCAAGGCAAGAGTAAATCTCATTCTAGAATCATTAGGGTGCTGGGTTACCTGCTTCCACTCCCACCGTATGGTCTCCGCATGCCTTCCCTTTGTCTCTCTTCCACGGCCACTTCCCTAACAGCCGCAGCAACTCACCCAACTTCTTCTCTCCATTTGGCCCCAGATTCACAAATGCCAAATTAGGGAAATTGAGCTCCCTCTAGGAATAAACCCAGATTGAGAGTCAGACCAGAACCCCTAGAAACAAAGATCCAAGTTACCTGGACAGAATAACAGTAGCAAGAACTATACAAAGGCATGTTTTTTGTGTGGTGAGCACTGTCCAAATGGCTTTACCTACAGTAACTCACTCGATTTTCATAGCATGCCTAGGAGGAAGACAGTTATTATCCCCACGAGGTACTAAAGCACAGAGGTTTGGTGGCTTGCCCAAAGGAAGTGGCAGAGATGTATGGAATTCAAGCATCTATGCTTTAACAATCGTGCTGATGATTCATTTTTCAGCTGTACTGAGGTATAATTGAAAAAAATGCATCAAGCTTCAAGATGCTTCTGATATGCAAATAGGATTGGAAGGCTATTATAAAGAAATATGTTTATTTGAGTTGTACATTTAATTTTATTACATGACCTTATATTCGGTTCTACCATGGCGTTAGAGTTCATTGGTTTTGTTTTTTTTTTTTTTAGTTCAACAAAATCATACAGATGGAAAAAATAATGCCCATTTGAGATTTCATAAAAACCGTAACTTTAGTAACTGTTTTGCTTCTGGGTTAAAAATAAAAATGTCTGTGATGGTTTTCTTCTTACATTCGGTACCCCCTCAGGTCCCCAGAGCTCTCTAGCTGGGTGTTGCTATTACATGAGTTGCCTGCAGCAGAATATCTGGGAGGGGTTCGTACTGAAGCTGCTATGGGCATTCTTGAAGTCCATGTCAATCAACAGCAGTATTCCAGGAGCCATAATGGGATAATAGGTGTACCAGGGTACTGTATCATTTATACACACACACACACACACAGGGAGCCAAAAAACCTATATACATTTTAAGAAAGGAAAACTTTAACAATTGTAATACTCAATATAGACTGATAAAAGAAGATGATACAAGTCATGTTTGACTTCTGCAGTTACAAGAGGTGCTTAAAGTGGTTACCATCAGTGTCCAGACACTTCTGATTATGGTGAACTACTGCTTGAGCAACGTTGACCCAAGTGTCCACTTGTATACATTTCTTTGGTACTCCCAGGATACATAATCATGCATTGTTTAATGATAGGGATATGTTCTGAGAAATGTATTGTTAGGTGATTTTGTCATTGTGTAGACACAGACTGTATTTACACAAACCTAGATGGTCCAGCCTACTACACACCCAGGCTATATGGTTTAGCCTCTTGCTCCTAGGCTACAAGCCTGTACAGCATGTTACTGTATAACACAATGGTAAGGATTTGTGTACCTGAACATTTAAATATAGAAAAGGTACAGTAAACTCCAGTATAAAAAGATAAAAAAGGTCCACCTGTCCAGGGCACTTACCGTAAATAGAGTTTGCAGGACTGGAAGTTGCTCTGGGTGAGTCAGGGAGTGAGTGGGGGGTGAATGTGAAGGCCTAGTATATTACTGTACTCTACTGTAGACACAGTAAACACTGCACACTTAGGCTACACTAAATTTACAAAACAACACTAGATTAAATCAAGCACAAGAGAAAACAATGCAATCAAAAGACATGGTATACACAAGATGCATGAGGCTGCTGCCAGCATATTGCATACTGTTTTATGGCAAACTTTTTCTTAGTTAGTAGAATTACACTCTAAAATAATGACAAAAAGTATAGTACAGTAAATACATAAAACAGTAATATAGTCTTTTATTATCATTATCAAGTCTTCTGTACTGTACATAATTATATGTGCTATACTTTTATATGACCGGCAGTGCAGTAGGTGTATTTACACCAGCATCACCACAGACACATGAGTAATGCGTTGGACTACCATGTTACCATGGCTACGACATCCCTATGTGATAGGAATTTTTCAGCTCCATTATAATCTTATGGGACCACTGACGTATATGTGGTCCACCCTTGACCAAAATGTCGTTATGTGGCATATGGCTACATATATTTCCAGATGACTGTAATTTATCCCTCAAGAGTAAAATTCCTGCAATCTTCCTTTGTCTGGCTTCAAAAATGAACAATAATTGTGCTATTGTTAATCAGTGGTAAATCTTTTAAAACATTAACTACCATATTACATCAGATGTTATTAAATGATAGTTTTCCTTCTACTTCTAAACCAAATCATAAGAAATAATATATACCTAGTAAAGCTTCTACTATTTTATACTGCCTAGTTAAAGATGCTACAAGTTTAAGGAAGAATGCTGCTGCCAGAATAAAATTGGGGATGGTGTTAGTTTTCAAAGATGTATTTTTCTCTAACAGAAGTATTCAGGGCAAAATCATCACAGACTGATTTTTTTTTTTTTTTAAGATTTTATTGGGGAATTGGGGGAGGGGAACAGCGCTGGGGAATTCGGGAAGGGGAACAGACAAGTTGCTGTCTTTTTGTTCTTCAGTCTAGTTGTGGAGGACATTGCTTCACTGGCCGATGTTGGTATCGTCATTGCGCTCTTCCCGGATGAGGCAGATCGGTCGCCGGCCTCTGGATGGTCACTCACCGCAGCTATTGGCAGCTCACACTGGCTGCCGGCCACTCAATGTAGCCTATGGCAGCCCACTGCAGCAGGGGCTGCAGCCTACACTGTTGCCGGGGCTCGCACAGCCCAGCTCCAGGTGGAGCTGTTAGCTGTAGAGGCCAGTGTCACTGGCCCTCATATGTGGGATCCGAACCTGGGCTGCTGGTGTCCCAAAACCTGCTCTTAACCAATGTACCACTCAGCCGGCCCCCAGACTTATTTTTAAATGTGCATATTGTATCTCCATTATTTATCAGACAGCATTTGCACACACCATCTAATCTAACCACAAGCAAGCCCAACACCATCACCACTGTCTTTGTCTCTATTCCTTAAGACACACAACCCAGAGGGGACGAATATAAAATTGCAATAGAAACTGTGATCTAACTGCACAATTAACAATAGTAGGTATGAACACACCAGTAAACCATGCATCAATTAATAAATGGTCAGAAAAAAAATCCTGTTTTTATGGAAACTCTAAGAAACAAAATAAATAATTGTGAAGTGCTAACCAAAGAGAAGGGTAAGGAGCAGTGCTATCAGGAATATGGTGCCCCGCCCACATCCCCACTCAGCAACAATAATTTGGGAGCCAGCCACAGATAAAAGTGCCTTTGTGGAAGTTTTGGAGTCTAGGTAGAAGATGGTGAAACTCTGGCGAAGGCCAAGACCAAGGAAGGTCATTTTAAGAAGGTGGGCCTGTGCTCAGCTAGGCTCACCAACTGGTTCTGGTTATAGGCCCCCAAACTGCCATATTCCCCTCTGGATTTGACTACAATCCTGTTTCACCTTGGTCCTGCCACCAGCACCATCCATAAAGGGACCTGGGAAGAGTCACAACCACCTGTGCCCACTGATCTCAGTCCAGGCTGTGGACCCTGAAGTGGCATGTGACTTGGCTTCAGCCTAGCTTAACTGGCATCCTAATCAGGGAGCCAGAGGGAGACATGCCCATCCATGCCCCTGAGGCAAGTTCACTGGCATTGATCTAACTGTGAATCGTGAAGCAACCTCGTAATCTGCTTGCACCCCTCAAAGCTATGGTCCACACGCAGTCATGCCTGCCCAGGCACCTGCCAAGACACCTGCAGGAAGGCATGCCCATCACTGTTCCCAAGAGGCAGGTCCACCAAATTAGTCTGACTGTAGATGCTGAAGTGGTTCAATGAAACAGTTCCAGCCCCCCCAGCTTCGGAGCAGGGGCAGTCCAGCCTGCCCAGGAATCTGGTGGGAGACACACCCGTCTGTGCCTGTGAAGGCAGGCCTACCGACCTCCATCCAGTTGTGGGTTCTGAAGTAGCCCTGTGACTCAGTTCTAGCCCTCTCAGTTGTGCCGACCCAAGGATCTGTCCAGTGAACCGTCAGGAGCCCTCCCATCGACCCAGAAGGAAACACCCATCCATGCACCTAGATGTACATGGATGCCTCAATTGCAATTTCCTGAAAACCTTAGCTTCCTATAAATAGTAACCATGCTAAGACTGCAAACCTCCATACAGTTTCCCATGAGAAGCTTGAACAAGCTCGTTCACCTTTCTTCCTCCTCACCATCATATCCAGGTGGACACCAAATCTAAGGCATGTCCCATAAATTACTCTTAAGCTGTATTCTTTTTCCATCTCTTTGGCCACTGACCTTTAATTCAAACCTGCATTATATCTCTCCAGAACTGTTGCAATAGTGTCCTGAATTTTTTTTTCCACTTAAATTTGTTACATTGTTTCCAGAGAACTATTAATTTTTTTTTAATTTAGAAAATAAAGCTGATCATCTCACCCCCAAATTAAAAAAAAACACCCTGAAAGCTCTTGTTTCTTGTTGATTATTGAATAAATATTCCAGCTTTTCTGCTTGGCAAGCAAAGTTCTTCTCTATTCACCCATTCCATCTTTCTAATCATCCTACCCTTCACCCCTCCTGCCTTACTGGATTTTTCTTGGGTGTTGTATACACCAGATCCTTTCGTAATACTGCCCATGCATAAGTTCCCCATACTGCTTAAACACTCCCACCCCACTTTTTAATTTGATAAACTACAACCCATTGCTCAGTACTCAGCTCAGTATTACAATGTTAGGTCCTCGGGGAAACTTCTCTGACATTGTTGGAAACATGCTTTGCACTTTGTTCCCACAGTGCTTTTTTCATATCTCTGTAATATTATTACATCATGATATTTACCTGTTTCAGGCCGGCCGAGTGGCGCGGTGGTTAAGTGCTGGCTTGGGACGCCAGCGGCCCTGGTTCGGGTCCCACCTATGAGGGCCAGTGACACTGCCCTCAAAAAAAAAAAAAAAAAAGATATTTACCTGTTTCTATTGGCTGTCCAGAATAGACTGTGAGATCCTCAAGAACAGAGGTGCTAGTGTATGCATTTTTTTATGTGTCTCCTCACTGTCACCGGCAATGGCAAAATATTTCTTCTAAGTGTCTCACAAATATTTTTCAAATGAACCACTTGATATGGTAACACAGGCAAGAAAATGTAGTCTGCAGCAGTTAAGTTCGCTTTGTAGAAATATTCACGTATTGGAAACGATCAGAGCCTCCAAAAGTACCACTTTCTAAACCTTTATATTGATCCAGATTCCAATTATTTAGCCAATAGTGGGCTATAATCATTTAATTCTGTTAGAGGATATGGATTTTTCTCCCTAAGTCCCATTTTATTCTCCTTCCTCCCTTTTGCCAGCCCTTCTTAATCCATTTCTGAGGCTCAGGGATTTCAATGTACCCACTCTGCCTGTGAGTGTAACAGGACAGAACAGGACACGGGTATAGATCAGGGATGGGTCCTGCGCCTGGAAGCACCACCTCTCTTCCTCTCCCACTGCCTCTACCCTGAGAGCTGCCTGAGCCCCAAGCACCATCAAATCCAGGGCAACCCCCAGCACCTCAACTCCGTTGCCTGGAATGGCAACTCCTTTAAAGAATTACCTGTGAGGTCACACATAAACAAGTCTACACATGACAACAGTCTATATATATAAAACAGGCTCTCAGATAAAAAAGGGGGTGGGCTTCTGTGGGGTCCCAGAGGACAGAACTACAACTGATATTGAAAAATATAAGGAAATAGGGCCGGCCGAGTGGCACGGTGGTTAAGCGCTGGCTTGGGATGCCAGCGGCCCCGGTTTGGGTTCCACAGATGAGGGCCAGTGACACTGCCCTCAAAAAAAAGAAAAAAAGTAAGGAAATAAAACCCCCTAACAATGAAAACTAACAGACAGTGGAAGGTGTGGCTTTGTGAGCAGGCGAATTGCCCTCACAAAAGGAATTTAAGTAGAGGCAACTATTTGTCGCAAAGTTAGTCAAGGAGATTCAGGAAGAAGGGATTTCTGAGGTCACTTCCAAAAGGAGAATCTATGAACTGTACATAATATACAAACTTCTCTTTATCTTACTTTTTTTTGTTTTTGTTTTGTTTGTTTTTGCTCTTTTTCTTACCAAAGTTCCAAGAGCTTCAGCTAAGATTATGAGGGCTACTGAAACAGCAGTAAATGCTTCAGTTAGTTCATATTCTTTAATCTACCTTGCTACAATAAAAATGCAAACTTTAGTAGGGATGGCTAGAATAAGTGACAGTTGATTGCTCCGATGACTGTGAGTACTAATCCACTAGTAAACTTAAAGGGTTAATATATGTCTTCTAAGAGCCATACTTTATTAACAAGGAAAGAATGGGCCTATGAAGAAAAGTCTAAGATACTTAATTTAGTTATTAACTTAGAGTTCTTAGATTAAATGACATATTCCTTCTTTATGCCTTACTTGGATACAATATTTTCTTCCTAAGTATCAAGGCATAGGAGTGAAGTCCCATGAAATCATTCCTAGAGTGTTTTTGGTTTTTTTTTGAGGGCAGTGTCACTGGCCCTCAGGTGGGACCCGAACCGGGGCCGCTGGCTTCCCAAGCCAGCGCTCAACCACCATGCCACTCGGCCGGCCCGAGTGTTTTTTTACAAAGTGAAAATTGTAGTAAGTTATTTGGAAAAAATAGTTTTTTAATAGATTTGGCTTTTACATAACATTTGAATTGTTTAATTGTCAAGCTATTATGAGTTCCTTTCTCTTTAGTGCTAACTGGTATGGCTTTGATTTTCCCCCAAAGAAAAATGCTTGCTAATTTGCAGTGTCTGTTACAATAATGAAATATTTCAGAAATTAGATGTGCGACCCAGATTTAAGTGTGAATCCTCCAATGGTCCAACACAGCACTTTTCCTTCGTTTATGAAACACTTGCAGGACTGTAATGTTACATTACCATGAAAATAGTTCAAGTTGTGTTTTTGAAATAGAATCACATATGTGAGAAATTGGACACCAGGAGGATTGGACCCATGAATAAATGGTTTATTGTGCATGACTTCAAATGGTAGGTTTAAATGATGCCTTGAAGAAATGCTCACGTTTTACCTCCTTTGCCCAGTTGGAACGTACATGGAATGCTTGTTTGGAAAAGGGTAGGTTAAATTTTACAGTTGGAAATACGTTGTTAAACTTTCAGATTTCAGCCACCATAAGCCGAGAAATTGTAAAGCTGAATTGACTGGGGCAACGTGAGGTAGGATGAATCAAGAAAAAATTACCTGGTTAAAAGGGAAGGTTCTTCTATCTGGCCCCAGTGGCACTACTAATTAGCTGTGATCTTGTGTAACACCTTTAGCTTACTCTCTAAAATAGTGGATGAAAAAAAGAATTGGATTACATAGTCTCTAAGATTTCTTCAGAAGTTTTATGACTAAAAAAGTTCTGCATGGTTCATGTGCAATTGTCGCTTGAGCTGCTTTTATATGTCTCTACTTCCTCCTTAATTAATATTTACTCTAATATTAATTTATACCTAAAGTATAAAAATAAAATATAAAATAGTGCACAAAATAAACATACAGTAAATAGTCATTCAACTAAAAATGGACAATTGTAAGTGTGCCATGTTTGTATAGTCACATTAATGCCCTCTAGGTTACAAAAAAAAAAAAAAAGGCATGTGCTTTAGTCATCCATTCATTTATTCATCATGTATTCATTAAATAATTAATTATTATGTTTCAGGAACTATTCCAAGTGATATATATGGTGATAAACGAAACAGATGTGGTTCCTGTCATGTGAAGTTTATCATCTAATTGTGGTGACAATTAATGGAAACTATTTAAATATTGAAGTACAAAGTGTGACAAAAGCTATAAAAAATCAAAGAGAGCTCTTAGAGAGATTTACAGGGTGAGGCTGGGGTGTTACTTTAGATTAGTCGTAGCTCAGACATAATAAATTACCACATGGAACTACCTTGCAATTGAGACCACCTTGTAAGAGGTAGTTTTTTTTACTGGTGGTATTTTTATCAGGAATATCTGATTCCAGAGCCATGGTTTTAGGCAGCTTACAGAATGCAAAGGAGAGAGACGCAGCTGAATGCTTCTTTGTCGATACCCCCATCTCCATTCTCCTCCCCATCACTTTTAGGGTCACCCTGTTTGTTTGTAGACACTCTCCCACCACCCCCGGCTAACTCATCAATCTTGGTCATTCTGAGGCTTCACCTGTCCAACCATCCTGCTTCTCTTCAAAAAGCATTGCAGGCCCCTACACTTAAAGTATTGTATTCTAGACAAGAGCCACATAGCTCTTTCTGTTGGGATCCCAGTTATAACAATAGACAGCTATTACTGACTCTTCAATTTCTGAAAAGAATAGGATGTGGGGTCAGAAGACTGAGGACCCAGATCCAGCTCTACCAGTTTCAATAAGATCAACCTATCTCTACACAGTCAAGATGGCTATGACATCTACCTCCTAGGTTATTAAGAAAAGCAAATAAGACAAATGAAAACACATTTTTGAAACTATTTAGTGCTATATAATTGTCTTATGTTTTTCTCCCTCGCATGCAGTCGCAATAACACACACCCTCCTCCTCCCCTCTCCTCCCTTCTCCTCCCTTCTCTTCCCCTCATCTCCTCTCCTCGACTTTCCTTTCTTTTCTTTTCCCTTTCTTCCTCTCTTCCTCCCTCTACCTCTCTCTTTCTCCCCCCCCCTTCTCTCTTTCATTCTTTCTTCAAGACTTTTTTGAGTTTCTATTATGTATCAGGTACTTTGCTAGTAAGTCCAGTACAAAGATAAATTAAAATGGTGAATCAAACGGAGTCTAAAACAGATTTACCGATGCTAAGTGTTTAGCACAGCTCCCACACACTGTCAGTGCCCAAAACATTTAGAATTTACAGCAGTGGAATAAAGTTAGAAGTAATAAGTTTTACTTAGGAATATTATTTTCACACACAAAAAAGACCCTTGGGATGGGATTTGAGAGATAAAGAGGAGCAGCAATAACATGGAAGTAGTGATATTTTGTTCTTGAATTAATAAGTTGAATACACGGGAAGAAGTTTCACTGATTCATTCATTCATTCATGTACTGAGCACTACTCTGTAAAGACCAGGCTGGGCATTGAAGATATAAAAATGAAAATAATGTTAGTAAGGAAGCACTGATCGTTTAGGAATGGTAATGATATAGCTATAATGATGTTAGGCGTGTGTGTGTGTGTGTGTGTACACTGTATTAATATATAAGTATATCTTTTAGATCTACATACTATCTAGATATATGGGATGAGTTTCAACATAACCCAGAATGTGAGAAACTGAGTGGGTACATAGAAGAAACAAGATTGGACATGAGTTCATAAGCTGGTTAATAGGTATATGGGAGTCCTTCAAACTAATTTTCTATACTTCTATATGTATCTTAAATTTTCCTCAATATAATTATTATGAAATGAATATGAAACTTTTGTCTTCCCTTTATAGTCAAGTGTGGGACACAGACACTGGATACCAATACTTATATCACAATGTGATGTTTGCATAAGGCCATTGGTAAATACATAGGGGATGAGAACCCCAAAGTTAATAATGAGGGATGTTGAGGTTCTGGTTGACTCTATAAATGAATGCTTTTCTTATTCATCACATTAGTGGCTCCCTTGATAAAGACCTTGGCATGCTTCCTCTTTCAGTGTGAAATAAATGGGAGAAGTAAGGTAGAGATCTTTTAATATAACACTAGGCAGTTTCCTCATTCTGGTAATTATATGGCACTTCCGTTGAAGCTTCTGGAATACTAAAGTTCTTTCAAGAGAAACATAATCTTATCACTTTTCTGTAGAGGGATTCAAAATTGGAGACACAAAGTGAATTAGTCATTATGTTGCCACTAGATAATGAAATAGCTGATGTGCTATTACTTCAGCATTGCTTTTTCAGAGCTCTTATGATTTTACCTGCCTCCTGAATGTCTGCATGTAATACCTCTCACCAGATGTCTTAATCTGCATTTAATTCCTGTTTGAATCTAGTTTTCTTTTTTGCTCAGATTCCTAAATTCTTTAGGCTCATTCATGTAGCTTCTCTATCCCTATGGTTGCTTGCCAAGCTACCACATTTAATGTCATTAAAATTTTCATTGCTGTTGTGCTATCTTTCTATTCTAGTCATTAAATGAGGTGAATGTGTGGGAGGGAACTACAAATAGTGTTCCGTTAATTAATCAACCAAAAATAAATTTTTTGATGTTAAAAGGCATAAATATCTCTCTAGCTGATGATATAAACATTTATCTGAGTTTATTCATGTATTTACTCCTTCTATCCCACCTTTTTCCAAAACAGACATGAGTTAGGTTATATTTACCATATGGTTCATTAAAATAAATACAAAGGTAGAATCAAGGCAATTAAAAAAAGAAGCAGCAAATATTAACTGCGGTTAATTCAGTTGTTTTGATAATTAAGCATAAAATTTGATGACCCTAGAGTTGCACATTGATGTCTGACAATCTTCTTTTCTTATTACTAGTTATCAAAAGAACACTAATTTTTATATATGAAAAGATTGAGACATTTTATCTCTGTAGTTTACAAGACTAATGTCTTAATTACGATGCCAATTAAATTGTTGAATGTTGAAATATTTACATAAATGTTGAAATATTTACATAAAAATCATTGTATCTCTTTATTTTGTAATTATCAAATTCAATTGAGATAAAATACATATTGAAAATGATAAAAGGGGAAATTGCATGGTAATATTTGATTTATATATATTATTCTGTATATACAATGCAATCAATGTGATGAGTTCTATACTAAAAGGATGGATAAAATATTATGGCAACACAGATTAAAGGAGATTTTCATTCTTCCTTGTGTATGTAAGTGTGAGGAAGACAAGCAAGGACACATTTTGGACAATCCTGCCCCAGCAATAAAAGCAAAGCCAGAGGGCGGCCGATTAGCTCAGGTGGTTAGAGCGCAGGCTCATAACACCAAGGTTGCTGGTTTGATTCCCACATGGGCCTAGGAGCTGCACCCTCCACAACTAGATTGAAGACAACTACTTGACTTGGAGCTGTTGAGTCCTGGAAAACACACTGCTCCCCAATAAAATTTCAAAAAAACACACAAAACAAGACCATAGACAGAAGGCCCAGTGGGGCCACACATGCATCTCTGAGAGCCCAGTCACCAAACTGCAGATAAGTCATCTATCTCCCTGTGCCCTGTGCCAATTCCTGACTCTCCAAAAGTGTAATAAGCTATTGTATGTTGCTGTTTTATCCACTTTTATTTTATTTTATTTGTGGGATGGGGAAAATGTTATATAATAATAGATAACGAAGACACTGGTCAAGTTCAGGTCACCGTGCTTTTTGCCTGGATTTCTCTAAGATCTTCCTAACCACTCTCCCTGCCCTTTGTCTTTGTAGGTTTCCACACTATTCTCTATAGGACAGAGACCCTTTCCAAATATCTCTCTGATTACAAAACTTTCTTGGTTAACAGCTTTCAGGGGGTTCCCACTGCTTTCAAAATGAACTCTAAATTTCTTTGCATGGCTCTCCAAATCTTTTCATAGGTTATTTTCACAATACCACCCTGCTTATGTCTCCATCGTCATCTCTCCGAATTCTCCCTAAATTGTATACTGTACTCCAGCCATACTGATAACTTGCATTTCTACCAAATATGCCACAGACCTCTCAACCTGTGAACACACTCTTGACTCTGCTTAGAATGTTCTTCTCCACTCATCTCAAATTTCCTACCATTCCTTTTATCTGGGTAAGCCCTATTTATTCTTCAGATTTCAGTTTAAGTATCTTTTCCTCCAGATTTTGCTACCCAGGAAGTGACACCTATCGTATTTATTTTCTGAGCATCCCTAAAACCCTCCCTCGCCTTAAACGCTCTTGAAATATCATCATCATAAATTTAATCTTCAACTTGTCACCCATCCCATGGGCAAGACTCAATTCTACCAGTGGTTAACACCTATATAAGCCAGCGTGCTTCAACCATTATGTCAACTTCTACCATCCAATTGGGAAAATATCTCCACAGAAATCTTAGGAACCTGACTTCAATTCATGATTGACAATTTATCTACTATTTTTGGAAACTGCTACTCAAGAATATTGAAGTTTGTGAGGCAATCCTATAGGATTATGCATTAGAAACTAAGAATAAGATGGCTATTTCTTTCTGAGCGTCATGGAGAAAAAGAGGTCCCAAGTCTGTGCTGAATAAAGAGTTCTGGGGGCCAGCCCAGTGGTTCGTTGGTTAAGAGTTGGCTTGGGATCACAAGCTCTGAGCAGCAGAACCACCAGTTCGGATCGCACGTGGGCCAGTGACTCTGTGCCCTCTACAGCTAAAATAGTGAACAACAGCTCAACCTGAAGTTGGGCTGCTTGAGTCCCTGGTGACAGTATAGGCTGCAGTGGGGCTGCAGTGGGGCTGCCATAAGCTACGGCATGAGTGGCCGACAGCCAGCATGAGCAGCCAGCAGCTGGCATGAGCTGCTGTGAGTTGCCGTGAGTGGCTATCCAATGGCCTGCGACGGATCTGCCTCACCCAGGAAGAGTGCAAATGATCACAATACCAACATGGGCCAGTGAAGCGACGTCCTCCACAACTAGACTGAAGAACAAAAGGACAGCAACTTGTCTGTTCCCTTCTCCCAATTCCCCAATAAAAAATCTTTATAAAAAAACAAAAAAAAAAGTTTTGGATCCCTGAGATAGCCTTCACATTCAAAGTTAGCAGTGCCACCTCTTTATTCAAAGATGGTAGCTCATAATTTGTCTTCAAACTTATAATTACACACCACTAAGGAACAGAGACAGTAATAACCTGTGACAGAAAAGTGTGATGTTTGAAAGAGAAGGAATGACCGATCTCGTGACATTTAGCAGTTCTATGTAACAGCTCTGGACAGAGGTACTATATCCAGTTTTTGCCAGAAGAACCTTAGGAAAAGACACTAGACAGAATTAGGGAGACACTTTGAGAAGCTGAGAAGTATAGGTCATGATTTGTTTAGCCTGGATTTAGTTCCTATGGGTCCTTATTGACAGAATCTCAATCTGCAACCCTCCCCCACTAAAATGCTAATTACTTTATTAATCTTGAGAAGTTAACTCTATACTTTTGTACTTTTATACTAAGACTCCATTGCACAGTTGTCATGGTAAATTTTTATTTTTCTGATTCTTATGGTAAAGCTTATTTACACCTAGGCCTTTCTTTGGGTCTCTGCATTTTTCTTTTTTGCCAATAAATAATTTATAGCTTTGTTCTCTCCCCGCCATGCATGTTCCCTCCTGGGCTGTCTCCCCAGTTTCTTTTTAACCTTTTTTCCCCAGATAACATTTCAGCTTGACAACTTTACATGAAGTCCTGTGGCCTCCACTGGAGTCCTGACTCCTTTTTGGAAAGGACTGCTTCAGGGATCTGTTCTCACAGCTCCTTGTCATGCTGCATTTTAAAACAAGATTACTTGCTGTGACACAGCATGAGACAAAGGCAGAAAATGCATCATAAATAAAGAACAAAACTATTGGAAAACTTGCTATGTCAGTATAAATGAGAAAAATTTCTACAGATCACATTCAACTGTTTCAGAATTTCTAAGAAATGAATATATTTTTCTTATTATTGTATTCCTTGGCAGTTGATGGGTCCTCAGCAGGCAGAGGAACTGTATACATAAACATTTCTCTGTAATCACGCAGAACTCTGAATCATGAAATGATATGTCACGCATTCTATTCTACTGTGTCACAACAATCAACAGTAGCTACATTTTGTTTGAACTTCCAAAAACATCAACTGATCTACTGATAAGTAGGACCAGAATCGTTTTAAGTGATGGTAGAAATGAGATTTCCGATTCTTTTCACAATAGAAATGCTTACCTTAATACATTTTCATGACTCCCTAGTTTTATATTACAGGTCGTCTAACTTTTTTATGCAGCCATTTCAGCACTTCCAAATAGTAAATTTGGTTAACTGCCTGTACAATTGGTACAAATCCATAATGAATAATGCCGCTGATAGCAGAAAAAGTTAGCAACATTGTTGCAACAAGTTCATGAACTTAACTGTCAGGCCTCGTATTATTATTGAGTATTTTGAAGAATCTAGGGATATATTAGACATGACCCCCTACTTCAATGCCCTTAGTTCTCGATAAATCAAACTTTAAAAGAAATCCTCAGGAAAGAAAAAAAACTATAATATTAATGTTAAGGATAATCAAAGATGAAGTATCTGATAGGCATGAATGAAATTATACCCAGAAAAAAATAATTTGAGATTCATACCTCTAAAATTAAACAAATTAAATAACTGTCATTTCACAAATATTTCTTGATTGCTTACCACATACCTGGTACAGAGCAAACATTAAGAAAGAGATCATCAACAGCTAAATAAGAGATTAGCAGTTGCGAAAGGGTGGCTGTGTCTTTCAGGTGAAGAGGTGGGGAAATCTCCCTGAGAAGGCACTTAATACCGAAACCTAACAGGAGAAGAGGAGCAATGAGGGAAGTGGAAAGAAGAGAAGTACTAGTGTGATCAGGAGATGTACATCAGGAGGGACAATACAGAGCTTCCTCAATGCCAAGTTGTTTTTGGTCCCTAACATGCACCATGTGATTTCACCTCAAAGCCTGAAATAAATTTTCCCTTCCTTTGCCATACCTTTTATTCATCTTTTTATTCTAAGTTTAGATGCCTCCTCCTCCAGAAAGACCTCTTCACTTCTCTCAGGCTGTCTCAGTGCCATGCTTTCCTCCCTGTGACTATCTCTGTTATTCTGCATGGCCTGGAAGGGTGTCTCTTCTGGTTAACTATGAGTGATGTAAGAGTAGATACAATGTCCTGAGTAGATTTGTATCCCAGTAGCCTAGCAGAGCTCATTGACTGTGGCAGACATTCCAGAACACCAATTCTGTCTTATTTTTTTTTTTATTTTAAATTTAAAAAAAAAAATACTGAACAAAATCCCCACTGCCTTTTGCAGCTGACAATAACATATTAACAGAAGGCTGGTGGAAATTTGGGGGAAGTTTGCTTTCCTGATATTTGTGATACCCTCTCTCCGTTATAACTTTTTTTTTCCCCTAGAATATATACATGAGGCAGGATTATAAGAGAAAAAGCCATACACTTAAGACAAAGGAGGACAAATCTAGGAGTCTGAGTCCTCAATTATTTCCTAGATCAGCCACGCAAGTCCCACTGTTTTTCACATGAGTAAAAGAAACTCTAGCAATTGTAGTTGGCTTTCTGTTATATGCAGCTGAATGCAACCCTACCTGAGAAAGTGTCTAAAAACACAGAGAGCATGGGCAGGCTGCTTATAGTCATACCTCGGCTCTACAATTTTGCCAAATAACCTTTGACAAGATATTTAGCTCCTCCAAGCCTCAGTTTCCTCATCTGTAAAATAAGGACAATAATAACAGCTCGTTCAAAATGTCTGTGTACAAATGGAATTAGATGACACTGGCCAAGTCTTGAGTACATTATTTGAGAAATAATAAATGCATAATAAAGGTGAGCTATCATTATTAATCTTATTCAATAATGCTTGTTAAAAGAGTGAATGAATAAGCGAATTTTTTTTCTTCAGGCTATCTAATGAAGTTACCACATTTAGAAAAGAAATTAAAGAAACACATGACTGTATAGGCTCCAAAATCAACAGATGTTTAAATGAGTGTTACTGATTTTTCCAAGTCCTTTTTTGTTTTAATAACTTTTATTTTATAAGTTTTAGTTTTTTGCATAAAAAAAAAAGCAAAGATAGAGAGTTCCCACATACCCCACACCTAGTTCCCCTATTATTGACTTTTTACACTAATACAGGACATTTGCGACAATTACAATTAATGAACCAATATTAACACGTTACTATTATTAACTGAAGTCCCTACTTTGTTAAGATTCCAAATAGATTTCAAATAATTGTTATCTAATGGCCTTTTTCTCTCCCAGGCTCCCATCCAGGATAACATATCACATTTAGTCATCATGTCTCCTTAGGCTCCTCTTGACTGTGACAGTGTTTCAGACTTTCCTTGCTTTTTGAATAGCTTGACAGTTTTGAGGCGTACTAGTCAGGTATTTTGTAAAATGTCCCTCAATTGGGATTTTTCTGATGCTTACTCTGGAGTAATGTGTTTTTCAAAAGAAAATCACAGAGGTAAAGTGCCATTTTCATCACATCATATCAAGGGCACACACTACCAGCAGGACTTATCCCTGATGTTGACCTTGACCACCTGGCTGAGGTGGGGTCTGTCAGGATTTTCCTCCATAAAGACACTCTGTTTTCCTCCCTTTCCTTAATGTGCTCTTTGAAAGGACATAACTGCACAGCACACGCTTAAGGAGTAGGGAGTTACTCTCCACCTCCACGAGTTGCCGAGAGATGGACAAATTGAGTTTATTATGCTTATGATGATTTTTTTATGATGATTATTCACCAAAGTTCCAGGTTGCCTTCATCAAGACTATGGGAGAAAAGTGGCAAGCCAAGAAAGGAAAAAGTGGATAGTTAATAATTGTTGCTGACAGTGACACTGCCCTCAAAAAAAAAAATAAATAAATAATTATTGCTGACTAACTGAATATCCTTAATGCAGTAACTAGAAGTTACTTGTTGGTTCAACGAAGAATTTCAGAATAAATAATGATCTGGGTTATTCTTTTTTCCTAGTACTCCAAAAGATGACCTCATGAAAGTTAGAAACAGTCCCTGTGTTTGAATCGTATGCATCACATCACCAAATAATTTCTAGGGCAGCAAAGCCAAGAAATGAGGATTTGGGTTTCTACCATTAAACACACATGTTCAAATCCAAGGACCACTCTTGGTGACTCAGTGTCTCATCTCTAATACAATAACAGCACCTCCCTCCGGGGAGAGCTTAGAAAGCTCACAGCGTACTTCCCAGCAATCAGGAATTGCTGTAAAATGTTTACTTTTCACCATTTTTGCACATATTACAATATTTTTGAACTCTTTATTTCAAAAATTAAAAATCTCCAGGAAGATGGGGTAATATCTGAAGCATATGTAGTTTTTGAAAAAGCAGTTAATTAGAAGTGAAAATATATTTTAAAGAATCACAAACATCCTCAAGGCAAGTGTTCTATTTTTCTCCCCCTGTGGAAACAGCTTATTTTGACTCGAAGTATAGCTGGCATAATTTGTGTTTGAACTCTTTCTTTTCTAATTAGTTTTCTTCTTTAGCTATTTCATCCTCCTCTTGTACAGAACTTCCTAAAGGATTACTGGTGATTAAGACCTTAAATCTGAGATCCAGTCTATTCACTGGCTCTCATAATTTGTTTCAAAGTGTCACTTTTCCCAATTTCTACTTTTGTGCCTAAAGTGTTCTGAATTTGACTTCCCAAGAGCCACCCTCGAATAGTAGATACAGTACGCGTGACTGTACTTGCCTGACTTTTGCCATCAGGAACACTATACAAATAGAGCAAGCTAAAGGTTTCTTTCTTCTCAAAACAGCATTCCCTGTGGAGTCAGATAGGTGTTCAAATATTTATCAAATTCTCCCAATTACAGTTTCAACTTTGAGTTCAGCCTCATCAGGAGTTGTGAAAAGCTGTAACTCTCTGGGTTAAGATTCAGTTACTAAGACATCTTAAGAGATTCTATCACTAGATGCTAAAGAAAAATGAGTCATTGTTTCTGATGAAGTACTAGTTAGAAACTTCAGAGGGAAAAATTGGACAGGAATTAATAATATCTTTTACAAAGAGCCATCAGCGAGCTGGAGATATAGCTGAGTCATCAATGGTATCAAAACATAGGCATGGTGATATGAAAGGCCTCCTCCTGAGGCTCTCATCCACAAAGACCTTTTATGGATGTAGAGTCAGCCAAGGGGGAGTATGTACTGCTTCATGTCTACGTTATAACCATGTCAGTGATCACCAAATAAAGAGGGAAGCTAAAGAAAATATGATACCAATTTGCCATCTCTTTCCATTTGCAATGTTTTCCATTTGACCCTGCTACCTCCCAAGTGACAATAAGATTCACTAATATTATGGAGGCCCCAAAATGTGTGATAAGGAAAGAAGCTATGAAGCATGACTGACTTTCTGTGCTCTGACCTCCACCCATGCTACATCTTTCTGTAGCCAGAGGAGAGCTTTGAGTTGCAACCACCCTCCCCAACTGAAGCTGTGACTTGGAGACTCTAACCCTAATTTGATTTGAAATGAATCTATAAAAGAATCAATTAGCTCATTTTTGTAAGTTAACAGTGGTTCAACCTAATAATCATTGTCACCAACACAATTAAAGGCATATAAAAATCTAAAATGTGAGCAGTTAATATTGGTATATAGGAAGTTTCAGCATGTGTTAATTTTAGGCAATAGGAAAGAATTTTTTTTAGGCTATTGAAGGGGACCAAAGTTTTGCCACCCTAAAGCTGCCTTTTCACATATTGATTTTAAGCTAGTTATTAAGAAACAAAAGGCTCAGAAAGAACCTTTGACCCTCACCCTTTCGTGCCTAACAGATTCAGATAGAAAGACTGGCTCCAGGAGGGAATCTAAGCATAGTCACCTTAGTATGGTAGACAAAAAGGCCAAGCAGGGGACTGTTAACTAGATCAGACCCTGTGTCCCAGGGTCTCTGGGTTGCCTAGCAAGAATTTTCCTGCCACGTATGTTCTACTCTTCCCCCAACTACCTGTAAATTGCCTATTTCCTTTGAAATGTCAGGCCCCTGTCCCCTTTTCTCTTTTGTCCATAATGGCATATAAACCTCAACTGCTCAATATGTTTTGGGTCTCATTTTTATATGAAACCCCTGAATTTGCATTCATATAATAAACTTTGTACATTTTCTCCCGTTAATCTGTATCTGTTAATTTGATTATTAGCCCAGCTAGAAGAACTTAGAAGGTGGAAGGAAAAGCACTTTTTTTTTTAGCCCTTACATTATGCCTCACATAAAAAGCTTTTCTCTTCCCAACACAAAGCCTGCATTTGTAAACTTTTCCTATCATTGAAACACAACTCATATTTACACACAACACCCAAACTCATACTCATGCACACACACATACATACACACATACCTGCAGTTCTTAAGAAAAGACTTATATTCCTCTTGTGCAATAAGAAAGTGAGCTAGTTTTCAGAATATATTAGAAACATGTAAACCTGCTTTAAAGATATCATTGATGAAGGCTCCATGGAAAAAAATGAACTTTGAACAAATGCAGTGAGACATCTGGAGACTCTTCTGCACTATTTATTAAAAGCCTTGCCCAGGGAAACAACCACTGCACGCAGACCTCATAGGGGCCTGAACATATGGGATGTGACAAAAGAGCCAGCAATACTGAACCAATGGCAGGCAAACAATACAAACCAGGCTAAGGATACTTTTTCCTTTGATTAGTCCTGGCTAAGGGTCTCACCAAGCCTTTTTAGAGAAGTTTTTTGGAATTAAGACATGATCTATACTGAATATAGTTTATAAATTATTGCATGGTCTTCATAAGATAAAGAACACATGAAGTCCGGGCAGGCCGAGTGGCGCATTGGTTAAGAGCTGGTTTTGGGATGCCAGCGGCCCCAGTTCAGATCCCACATATGAGGGCCAGTGACACTGCCCTCTACAGCTAACGGGCTGTGCGAGCCCCGGCAATGGTGTGGGCTGCAGCCCCTGCTGCAGTGGGCTGCCATAGGCTACAGTGAGTGGCCGGCAGCCAGCGTGAGCAGCTGGCAGCCAGCGTGAGCTGCCAATAGCTGCAGTGAGCGACCATCCAGAGGCCGGCGACCAATCTGCCTCATCCGGGAAGAGCACAATGCCAATGCCAACATGGGCCCGTGAAGCAACGTCCTCCGCAACTGAACTGAAGAACAAAAAGACAGCAACTTGTCTGTTCCCCTTCCCCGATTCCCCAACGCTGTTCCCCTCCCCCAATTCCCCAATAAAATCTTTAAAACAAACAAACAAACAAAGAAACAACACATGAAGTCCTACTGAAGACAGATATACAGGTCAGGTAACTCCAATTTATTTCCATTTTTGGAAAAAGATTTGTTGCTGTTTAGGTATACGGTGTGTTGAGATTACCTACCTATCAGAGTAAACAAGACGTTATAGATCCACGTTGCTAGCCACAGGATAATTGGACTTAACAGGGCAATTTAATACAAATGGCAGCAACCTTAAGTGTTATGTCCTGTAGATTATAGGAGGCCAGAAGAGAGAATAGACTTTGCATGATCAGTCCTTCATGTGTGTAGGAGAATGCTGATAGGAAAAATACAGACATAGCTTTCACTCGCCACAATCGACTCCATAAAACCAAGTTGAGTTTCTCTACCCTAGGCAGAATAGACAGGAGGGGGCATTGCAGCTCTGCAGAATACACTGCAGATTTTTTTTTTTTTTTTAATTTAGGAGTACTGAGCTATCATCACCAATTGCAAATTTGAGAGGGTCTGTGGTTTAACTCCAGCCATAACAAAAATATGAAACTCAATATGCTACAGAATGAATTTAGTGAAAGCAGAAGTGATTTTAGAGCTATATCAATACAGCTTTGCCTAAAGGATGTGAGAGAGCAGCAGACAGAGAACACTGGTGACTTAAATTTGATTTGGGGTTATACAAACTCCGCCCTTTCTGTGTTTCTGGTACCAGTACTAAAGCCTCCTTTGAAAGGTGAAAGCGATTTGCCTAGAGCAATTTGAAACTATAATGATTTCATTTTATTCTTCTTGGACATTATTCATTGGGGTAAGAGTTGCAGGCGAGGAGAACAAAAGTAAAATATCCTGAGACAGGCAGTTTTAGTGATGTGGTTCCAACAATGAACATTCCAGAGATCTCATGGCAAGTCCTATTATTATGATACTTCCTGCCCAATACGAAGTTTGGATAGTCAATATATGCAGTGAAACCACTGACTGCAAAAGAAACTCAAGCAAAGGTCCCTCAATCTCTTTCTAACCTTCGGTTGAGTTGAGCAGTTTAATCAAATGTATAGGAACAGACAGCTGCAGTTTCCTTTTCATTCTGAAAATAATGAGCCCAAGAGTCTGTGAATTCCTCCAACAGATGAGACACCTCCTCCATTGATGGACATCTCCTTTCAGCTGCTTTTAACAATTTGAAATTGATTGAACCTGCAGCCTTAGAGGGATAATAACCCCTCTTAACATTTTGAAAAGCGCACAACTTGAAATGGCTCTTGGTATTTCATTTCAGTGTTTCGCACCACTCTTCATTTAACCATCCAGGCAATGTAAACAGGACAGTGCTTCACACTCCTGAGAGCTTGTAATGTTCACCTGTTTGCATGACACTCGCTGAGTAGCCTAGTTAATTATCTGTGGGCAGCAGATTACATGTGGTCGCATTAGCCACTGAAGTGTGCATTGCCTGCATGGACAGATACTCTGGAAATGCATATTCTTGGAGGTGGTAGTGAAGGTGTGTGTCTCACTCTTTAAAATTTGAATATTTAGTATTTGTTTTATCTGATTGCTAAAATTTCACAATTTCCATAAGCAAATGTAAACATAGAATGTAGAACCTAAAGAACAATTCAAATTAGCATCATGCCCTAATTATAAAAATTTCTCAAAGGCAAACAGTATGAGTTTAGACTGTTTCAAAGGCAACATCAGGATCCATGTTTATCATTCAGACGCGCATAATCATCAGTGGTTCTTACATGGCTACCTGCCAAGGAATACACTGTCTTCATTATAAATTCTTTAGACAGAATTTCCTAAGGGCCACCTATGATCTGAGAATATTTATTATGGGGTTTCAGTTCACCAAGTGTCATTATAATGTCCAGTCTGCTATCTCTCTTACTGTTTTGTATTTATTTCTAATTACATCTCAAAGATTAACTGGTTAAATGTTTTTACACTCCAAATAGATTCTGTAGTACTAGATTCCCCAGAAAGGGACTCCATTACACTTTTCGGGAGCAAATGCACAAAGAAACAAGCAAAAGACCACCAGCCCTCCCCTAGCCCCAAATTCCTCCTCATAATTTTATAATATGGGCATATTTTGTGCTTCAGAAAATGGAACTTCGTAGAAAGAAAAAAAAAGACTTCATGGAATGCCACCCTTATTCTGATAATTAGACAAAAAGAGAGAGACCACAGCTATGCCAGCATAAAAAAACTCTGGTGAGAATTACGAAAAACGTTTGTGTGTGTGTGTGTGTGTGTGTGTGTGTGTGTGTGTGTGTGTGTGTTTAATCTACCAATTGCACATGCATTTCTGACTTTTTAGAAAGGTTAGAGCTATATGAGATCTGGAATCAAAACCTGATGTGACCTACATAAAAGAAACGCTGATTCCCTAATTAAACCAAGCTGTGACTGCAGGCTGTGTAAAGAGCTGCCAAAAAATCATCCAATCAATCTTTCGACTATCCTCCAGGAATGTGGCGAGGAGGGTGGAGAGGGGAAGGATGGCTATGAGGAAGCGGAGACTGGGGAATGCGCTCCTTCTATACTTGCTCCACGCAGAGGGTCCTGCTTTTCCGGCACATAAGCTGGAGGATACAAAAGCTCATGTGGAAGTGGGGGCAGGGAAGCCAGGGAATGGCAGGGCTTGAGGAGAAAAACAGATTAAATGTTTTAACAGCTGCCCTCTTTTTCTTCACCTATTTTGCCCAAGGATCTGATTTCCTTCTGAAGGGGTGGGCTTTCCATGGGCCAAAGGCTCTGCTCAGCAGGGCCTGTTTACTCTGAGAAGCTGAGTCTCTTTCCCTCTTTATATAAGTGCTTGCTTTGGAGGAGAGGGAAGGGGTGGTGAGAAGAACAGGGAATAGTTTACAGAGTTCATATTAAAGCAAAGCTAGTCAGAGAAAATGCAGTTCATCTGAATTTTAAGGAGAGACTGGCAACAAATGAAGAGAGAAAAAAATAGTAATCTCACATTCTTCCTCTTGCCTTTTTGACAGGAAAATTGTTCTTCAGGAAAGATGGAATGTCATTCCCATGTAACTTCCTCTCTCATTTCAGTTCCTCTATGATGCAGAAGGCATGTTAATTGAGAGGGATTAGAAAAATACTTCAGCTGCTAAAATTGGAGGCAAATAACTTGCAGAGAGGCAATAAAACAAATGGCAAGGTTGCTTCCTGTAAGCCAAACATTTGGGGCTGCCAATATCAGATAACGGGTAAATTCTGTGAAAAGAGCAGTTATTTATTTTCCCTGCTGAGATTTCTTTAATCTAGCATTTTGGTTTTTGCTATAGAGTATTTCACCACCCGAGACATTTCATGATAGATGTTATCTCTCCGACTTACAGTACGATGGTCATTCCATTTAAACATGGATGAGCATTAGTAACACATATGTGTTATGAGACACATAAATTCTCCTTTTGAGGAAGTGGAGCAACCAAAATGTAAGTCTTAATTGCAGCCAACTGTCAATTATTCAAACAAATGTTGGAAGCCCAGAAAGCAGTTACCACTTGCCAGACTTCATTTCAGTTTGTATTCACAACATGCATGTGTCTGCCTGCACCACCAGCTCTCACCCCACCAACCCCAGGTCAGGCTGCTGAGTTTCTTACTCTTTCATCCTCACACCTCCTCCTTCCTGCATTTGCCTCTCATCCTTCTCCTCTGGAGTTTCTAAACTCCTGTCCTATCTGAGCATTCTCACTCTAGGCTCACTTTTGCAAAGGAAATGTCTCTTCATCATAATCTTCCCACTACCAGATCTACACCACTGCACCCCTGATATTCTGCACCACATCTATTAATGCTTGAGTTCTTTCCCTCTTGAATTGTCCCGTATTTGGTTTCTTGCATCCTACTTCAAGTAGATTGCAAATGCCTTGTGGAGAAGAACACTACCTTCTCTTTCTCTCTGGATAGTTGAAAAACTCCTTCAGCAGCGTGCTACATTTTCCAGTTTCCCAGAGACCGTCCTGGTTTTAAGACTAAAAGCGTCATGTCCCAGGAAACCACTCATTCCCTAGCAAATTGGGCTGGCTGATCACCCTATCAGCTTGGCGTAAGTTAAAAATACAGAAGAAGGGCTGGCCGAGTGGTTCAGTTGGTTAAGAGTTGGCTTAAGAGCGTGAGCTCTGAGCAACAGGGTAACCAGTTCGATTCCCACATGGGCCGGTGAGCTGCACCTGAGCTGAGCTGCTACTGAGCTGCCAATAGGTGGCAGGATGGCTCAGCTGGTGAGAGCACATGCTCCTAACAACAAGGTTTCCAGTTTGACTCCCACATTGAATGATGGGCTACACCCACGTGCAACTAAGATTGAACATGCCTACTCTGGCTGAGCTGCCCAGAGCTGCAGATGGACAGCTGGATGGCAACTGGACTTGGAGCTGAGCTAGCTGTGCCCTCCACACCTAAGACTGAAGGACAACAACTTGGCTGTTCCCCTTCCCCAATTCCCCAATAAAATCTTTAAAAAAAAAAAAATACATAATAACATTGTGATTGGTGGTGGAAACACTGAATAATTATAATATTTTCATTAAACGGAGAAACCAAAGGTGGTCAACAAATGAATTAAAATATCACAGAGAAATATATTAGTATATTCTATTTGGAAAGATCTATTACACTTGAAACATATATAAACAAGAGAAAGAAAAAAGCCATGATAATACAGCTACAGAGGCGGATGGAGTATCAGTTAGTGTTAAGGTCAGAATTCAGCCCTCTCCTCTATTTATTCTATTTCTCTACTTGTCAATAGGAATAATTGGAGGAGGGAGAATACTGTCTCATAGGCTTCTATAGGCCAGAGTAAACATGACTGAGGTTTCTCAAGTAGCCTAAAATTAACCATAGCCTTGAGTCGTGAGCATGTTAGCCTGCACTTCAACACTTTGGGCTTCTGCTGCCTTCACCTGAGTGTTTTTGCATGTTGTGTTGTTGTGAGCTTGTTGGGTATACCTTAGTCTCCAGGGCCTGTTCAGGGCTTTTATAACAACTCCCAAAATAGGAGATGTTTTATTCATGGCATTACTCTGGAAATCTACCTAAGCTTCATGGACTTGATTAATTTTTCAGTTATATAATCAACACTGATAGTATTATCATATATATGTCAATGTTTTGTAGTTGTAGCCATACAATGAATTTGTTAAGTAATTAATACATTCACTCAATTTTTTAAGTGTTTCCTTTTCAAGGAATCCTACTGGGCCCTCAGGAAGATGGGGTGGAGATGGGCAGGTGCAGACAAAAAAACAAAAATGACCCTGCCCCTCCCCTGAAGGGGCTCACCATTAGCTGGAGAAGGTGAATGCAAACACCAGCATGGACTGGAACCAAAGGCAGGATGGAAAGACCATTGCAAAGTTGTCACAAGGGCTCTGAGTAGCAGGTTGGAGATTAATTTTGACTAGCAATCTTGGGTAACAGTAAGAGGAGAGCTGGTTAGACACGAAGAAAAAAACATTTATAGTAAAGAGAACCACATAAATATACAGATGAATAAAGCCACAGAAGCAAGGGAATAGAAGACAGACATGTACAGTAATATTAGACAAGTAAGAGAAATGAGGATGTGTGAAAGACAGAGGGACAGCAATGTGAGGGATGGACTGGAAAGGGAGGTCAGATCTAGAATAGTCAGAGAAAGTGACTAACGTTAATTGGGTTTTCACTGGAAACCAGACACTGAACTAGGTAATGTGCATAAGTTATTTCATTTAATGCTTGTTAAACCCTATGGTAGTTATTTTTATCCTCATTTTACAGATGACAAAACAGGCTTAGGGAAGAAAAATAATAATATACCCACATTCACACAGCTAAAAGCCACAAAGCCACAAAGCCAGCACCCAAACTCGGATCTGTCTGTCTCCAAATTCAGATAAATTGAGCTCTTTTGATTGGCCCCACATGATTTGGACTTTATTAGAAATGCAGGGAATTATTAAAGATGTGTGAATAGGGGAATGAAAGGGCCAAGAGAGTTTTCTGGATTCATTGTATACGATGTATTGGCAGGTGCAGAGACTAAAGATAAAGAGGCAAAGGGTAATGAACATTGGGAAGCTAATGAACAAAAAAAAAAACACACACACAAAAAAGCAAAGCACTGGAGAGCTGCTTTGGATGTGGACCCTGCATAGCTAAGCCACTGGTTTTATTGGGCACAATCATGAATGATTCCAAAAAACAGCCTGTGAGAATGTTGGTGTCATCGGTCTTTGTCATAATGTACCTGCCTTACTGGAATGTAGAAGTGTCTCCTTGACACATCAGTAGATTTTTTTTAAGTTCACAATCATTGTTAGGAAAATCACTTTGTTACTGTAAAACAGTAGAGCATTACCTTTCTATGTAAGAGTCATGAGCACTTATTTTGTGCAAGACTGTCCATAATTCAAGCAAGTTTCATCCAAAGTGAACAGTACTTTGTATACTGTGTTTTTACCCATTTTAATGATGGGTTTCATCCAGTCTGCAACTCTTTAGCTCATGAAATGCCTGGTTTACAGAAAGGCGGGTAGAATCTGTGGAAATGAATTGAAGAGCCAGTTGTTAATCAAAGACCAATAATATGACATGGCCTCTTCTTTACTTCGAAGGGAGCACTGAGAAAAATTGGTTTTTGCTCTTGCCAAAGAGAGCTGAAGAGCAATCCACAGTAGAATAATACAAATGCTTTGACGTTTTCTGCATATTGGAAGGATACAAATAAAGGAACAGTGGAACATAAGTTGAAATGAATAAACTAAATCTAAATGTTAGGAGAAGTGCCTTAACATGGAGAACTCTTTATCCTTTAGTAGAAATCTGTCAGGATAGTTTTAACCTTTGCAATACTTTAGGGGTTCAATAATAGATTGGATAAAGCAGTAGAAATAATCATAGTACAATATTCCATCTGACAAAGAACAGATGGCTGGAGTGGTCTCCAGAGGGTGCCTGTTCTTCTCCATTACTATGCAATGTTTACATATAGAAATAATGGTCTTGTCCAAGCCTAATGATGATGATAATGATAAAAACCCTAATTTATTAAACACCAATTATATGCTAGGCACTGTGTTAGCTACATCATATACATTTTATCATTTTATCTTTAAAACGATCCTCTGACGAAGGAAGGCACACCGTCTCCATTTTGAGAGGTAAAAACATGAGTTTACAAAGCTTCAAAATTTTTCCCAATGTCATACAACACAAAAAGTGGCATATCTGGAATTCAAACGCAGGGCTATTGGGCTCTAAAACCTGAAGTCCTTGTTCTACTCTAGGGGCTCTAAGCCCCAGCTGTACATCAGAATCACCTTGGGGGCTCCTGCAAAAATTTCAGTGCCCAAGCCTCACTCCTAGAAATTCTGATTTAACAGGTTTGGGGTGGGGCCAAGCATATGCATTTTTTTAAAGTTCCCTGGGTAATTAGGTAGTCAGTGCTAACAGTCACAGCACCATACCATATATCTACCACGCAGGTTTTATAAACCTCTGGGAACATAAGTTGGAGGGGAAAAAAAAAACAACTTACGTCCACTCCTTTCATTCTCTACTAACCACAGACATTTTCAGATCACTGTTCTCAACAAAAACATTTTTAACTATTCAGCTTAGATTGAAAAGACTAAAAGGTTGCAGATAGTATTTAAGCTGTTGTGGTCTCCAAAGAGGTCAGGGCACTAGGCATCAATTCTCCATTGCTGAAGTTTCTTCAATATTTTGGCACAGAATCCTAGGCACAAATATTTCTGTGTAGGAAAAGCATGGCGGTTAGTAGCTAGATATAATTTTTAAAAAACCTTAAATAAATTATGTCTTACATATTTCTGAATCATCTCTCAGACTTGCAGTACAAGAGATGCAAAACCATGAACAAAAGGCCAACGGGTAGAGAAGAATGACCAAGAAGGTGGGTCAGAATGACAATGGCAAGTGGTTGGGGAAAGGCCAGGACCCTAGGGTTCTAAGAATAACTGGCTGTGTCCTCCATTGCCAGTGTTGTGGTGAACTTTTCTTCTGTTATGACAGTGAATAACTTATTATGGAATTTCAGTTTAAGTGTTTGTTTTCATAATTTTATTCTTCTCTAGTGTTGGGGGCACTCATAATCTTCATTTACCTTGTTTTCTCTTCAACCCCTTTCCTTCTATCCTTCTCCTTTGAACCCAAAACTAAAACACACCCCATACAAATGTAGGCATTTCCTAGAATATAAGACACACCCAGGTAGATGAAGAAATTCAAAGATGGAGCTATGAATGATTTCTTTTCTTTTTTTTTTTTTTTCCCAAAGGTTTCATTGAGGAATTGCGGGAGGAAACAGGGTTGGGGAATCGGGGAAGGGGAACAGACAAGTTGCTGTCCTTTTGTTCTTCAGCCTAGTTTTGGAGGACGTTGCTTCACAGGCCCATGTTGTTATATATATTATGTGCTCTTCCCAGGTGAGGCAGTCGCCCGCCTGCCATTGGACAGCAGCTCATGGTTGCTCACAGCAGCTCACGAAAGCGCAGGCCAGCTGCCAGCCAGCCCCACTGCATCCTACGCCATCTCCAATGACTCATGGAAGCCCAGCTCCAGGTCGAGCTGTTGTTCACTATCTTAGCTGTAGAGGGCGCAGCATCACTGGCCTTCATGTGGGATCTGAACCAGGGCTCTGCTGCTCAGAGCTGGCGTCCCAAGCCAACACTTAACCAACGCACCACTCGGCCAGCCATGAATGATTTCTTAATGCTTCACCATGAGTCTGGTTCTTCCTTCTACATAGGTGCTTCACTGTCTATCAGGTGTGCGAAGAAGTAACACCAAAATAGTGGCCTCTCTCCCATACTTGTGACAGTCAGATAGATGGCAAAGAAAGTGATGCATCGCTGGAACACAATGAAAGTATGACTCTCTAATGAAAAGCACAAATAAAATCTAGCCCCCACACACCCGCTGGGAATTTCTTTATCTAGAAGAGGGCCAGATATTTTAGTCATATGATCTCATGAAGCTTGGAGGCAGTCTTACACTTGAACCTAGGTTTTGTAGTTTATCTGCTATATGGCCTTGAGAAATATATTTAAATTCTCAAAGCCTCATTTTCCTCATCAGTAAAATGGAAATGGAAACATAACATGCTTTAATGGTTTAATGCTTTCATGGGTCGATATAAAGATTCAAAAAGCTATGCTTATAAAACCCGTGGCATAGCCCATGTTCATTCATGTGAAACACATTTATTGAAAATCTAACTGAGCCAGGCATGATTGCAGGTGTTCAGAATTTAGCAGTGGATAAAATAGATAAAACACCCTTCCCCTTCCTTCCCCCCAAAGTGAAAAAACACCCTTCCATTATGGTGTTTACACTCTAGTAAAGGGAGACAACATTAAACAAAACAAAGAGACAAAATGTGTTAAATGTCAAATAGTAAAATACATCTTATGTCTAACATATAGAAAGCTTTCCATAAATGCTATTGATAAAAAATATAAAATATCTCAATAATATATCAACACTAGGTAAAAGTGTAAAGTATGTTTCACATAACCCCATACATTATAGATGCAAAAGTAACGAATACATTAAAGCTAGGTCTCAAGAAATCTTACAAATTCTGAACTTTAAAAAAAAAAGATTGAGCCAAAACTCCAAGGTTCAGTAATGTTGAATCAGCTCTTGAATTGACGTCATAAAAAGGAACCACATGTACAATCACAGTGAAGCCATTCTCCAAAGCTCATATAATGCTCTGGAGGGAGGCCATGGGGAACCAATCCCCAGCTCTAAAGAGACTCCATCACTATTTCTGCTTTGTACTACAGACAGATGTGAGCAGCTCATACAGTGTGTGTTGAGTTAAGTAGGGTTCCTTGCCCACTCTTATAAAGACCTCCCACATCTCCAGGGCTTTTAAAGCTTTATCTCATCAGTGAGCATTACCTTGTCTCCATCACCTCAATAAATGGATGAGCATGGCCCCAAACACTGCCCTAATCTTTCGCATGACTCTGAAGAGTCCCTGTTGTAAGCTAATTATAAACAGTATATTTTCCACTTAAAAATCAAATGTTATTGTTTCCATAAGCACGACTGTGTGAATGCAGCTGATTCCCTATAGAGTCGGAACAATGTTTATGAAATGAAATGACCCCTAGAAAGCCATGGTTCAAGGCATCATGGAAACATAAGCTCGTCATATACAAACAAGCTGGGAACTTTTCTTCTCAGAAAGCCTCTACAGGAAATACTAAATCTGGGGCTAGATCTCAGCGGCTCCATCTGGCAGGCTGCAGCATGCTCTCCCTGGCTGTTGCTGGCAGCGCTGCTCACTTTCTGGCCTGCAGGGCCCTAAGGAGGATGCTAGCAGCCAAGCAGGTTTGAGCTATGAAACTATGAGTTCATGTTAAACACAGAATTGGTTTAACATGCGAGTCACAGTAAATGGAAAGGATTTATCACTTGGAAAGGGGCTCTGTGTCTCAGCCTTATTTTTTCCCCCAATACTAGCTAGCTCCCTGACTATTTAAAACTTGACTCTTCCCATATACCATATAAACTCCCCCTCTCTCATATGCATAATATTACACCATCTCACCTCAACTATTTACTCCCTCTTTTGTCGGGCAGGCAATAGCTCTGTATTTTTATTATTAATACCAATTAGATCCGGAGGAGTAGCACAGTACAGTGATTAAAGGTGAGCATTTCAATTCAGAAAGACTTGTACTATTTAATAGATGTGAGACTTTGGGCACGTTATTTAAACTCTCTAAACCTCAATTTCTCCACCTATAAAATGGGAGTGATGATATTATTTGCCTCAAATCTCTGTTGAGAGGATTATGAGAGAATGCCCAAAGTATGTAGCACATGAGACAGATTTAAGAGAGTCTGCTTTCTTTCTGAAGGATTCAGTTGTGGATGATTGCAAAACAGAAAGAAGAGTGCTTGTTCAATTGTGTGGTTGTGAGAAACAAATGAGTTAATAAATGCAAAGAATTTTAAACAGTACCTAGAACATAAGTGTTAGATAAGCCTTAGTTCTACTTCTCGCTAAACACTTACTGAAAGCAAGGTACTCTGCACATATACGATGCTATGGACTCTGCATACAAACTCAGTGGGCTAGGTATGATCATCCTCACCTGACAAAAGCAACTGGGTTCTTGAGAGATTAAACAATTTGCTGGAGATTATACAGGTAGGTAGGAGCCAGGGTTTGAACTCCCATCTGTCTGACAACAAAGCCTGCATTTGTATAGACTAAGGGATAAATGTCACAAGACAGGTTCAAAGAAAAGGGCTATGCAAGTTTAAAGGAGATAGCAATCACATCCAACTGAAGTGTTAAGATGTAGACATAAAGAAAGAAGCAACAAGCCCCGTTCCTGGCTGATTGTATTTCAATAATTTAATTCAGTAAATATTTATATGTGAGAACCAACCCTACCTGAACATACCAGTGAACATAATTGGTAACAGCTTGTTAACTTCAAATGTGAATTAAAGAGTAATTGGGCAATTTAGACAAAAGGCTCTAGATGGAAAGGTAAGAGTAAAGGAAAGGGATGTGGTGTACGAGAAGTGACCACGGAGAGTGGTCTACTTTGACTTATAGGGTGTTCTGTGTAGAGGAGGAAGCTGAGAAGGAGGTGGGAAATTACTAGGTACTACAGTACTGTGGAGGTATCTGAGACTAGATGGTCTAGAGAGAGTCCAATGCAATAAACCCAGAGGATTACTTGAAGGATGGAACAGGAAGGACAATAATGACAACACAACAATAATGGCAAAATCTACCCCCACCCTGAAAAATGGAATGATCTGAATTGACCAGCTTATTGAATGATATGCATGCTTAATTAGAAGGTGAAAATTAGTCTATTTTACTTTTTACAGTAATGTTACCAGCTTTTCCCCCAACAATTCACTTTTTTTTTTTTTTTTTTTTTGAGGGCAGTGTCACTGGCCCTCATATGTGGGACCCAAACCAGGGCCGCTGGCCTCCCAAGCCAACGCTCAACCACCACGCCACTCGGCCGGCCCCCCAAAAATTCACTTTTAACGCCATTTCCATTTCTAGAAAAATAACTGTCCTTAATTTTCTCATTCTTTGCATGTGGTTTTTGACCTTTTCAACGAAAAGATATTGGGCTATATCACTAAAATACCTGCAATATGCATTTATAATGTTTTTGCTATGAATAAGAATGAGTTAAGTTTTACCATATACAAAAGTGCAGACAACATTGACAGCTTTCACTGTATTCTCCTATAGATTAAAGGTTGCTAGGTCTTCTGACTGTACAAAAGAGAAAATGAATGTTGCCACGGTTCCTCATAAAGGTGACATGGAAATAAATGAGGTTTTTGGCTAACGGATATTTCATAGCCTGCAGGTTGAATTCCAGAACATTTTTATCAACACTAAAGAAACACTATGGCCACAGAAGGAGACTTTTTCAAACACCAACGTGTATATTTAAAGATGGGAAATATTCAAGGGATGATACTTGTGGGGGTGTCCAAATTAAATTTTAAAACTAACACATTTAGCACCTGTCCTCTCATGGAATCAATAGTCAGTTTTCATATGCTGGCAACACGGGTCTAGATATAAGAATGGGATGCTTCAGTGCCCTCAGTTCCTTTACAGGTGTTCCATTTCATTAGAATATTTAATCAGAACAAGTCCAGGTCATTGTTCAATTGAGGAAAGCTGAAACTCACAGAAACTAAATGATTCACTTTAGGTCACACACCTGGTAAGTGGCACAGTCTAAATCAGGACCCAGGTTCTCTGATCCATCCCCCTCTGGTGTTGCTGTCCAATTTTATCAGCATAAATTCATTTTTCACAGTAAATACTTATATGTTTCCACATAGTTAACATTAATACAAAACCTGAAAGGAAATCTAACTGCTACTGAAAGTAGCCTTCCAACTGTTCATTAGCAGTACTCTAGGAATAGTCAAGAAAGTCTTGCTATGTGTTAAAAAAAAAAAAAATCAGGTGAACTAAACAGTGTGCTTAGCAACTTGGTTGATAGACATTTTGGCCCCAATTCATTATCTCATCCTGAATTAGTAACAAATAGTTCTAGGACCCA
This sequence comes from Aselliscus stoliczkanus, assembly GCA_033961575.1. Taxonomy (NCBI): domain Eukaryota; kingdom Metazoa; phylum Chordata; class Mammalia; order Chiroptera; family Hipposideridae; genus Aselliscus; species Aselliscus stoliczkanus. Next base: position 147,548,285 of record CM066727.1, read on the forward strand.
CCTGGGTCATTAGACCCCAAGCTGAGTGACACTCATGTAAATTCTTACAGAGTTCATCTGGAATTGTGGATACATTAAAGATTTTACAATATCTCTACAACAAAGCGAAAAATACCCAAATAGCCACTATAAATTGTGACCGCCCCCAGAGGCTCATTGGCAAGAACTGACACCCACCTAATCGATGAACTGTCTTCTCCTTTTGGGTTAAGAAAGCATACCTGTTCTAGGAATGAGGTTAGTTTTCCGTTAGCTGGCAACTTGTTTCTCTTTCTTACACATGAAGACTCCACTCCCTGCCAGCTCCCTCTTTGGCCCTGCTACTGCCACACACTTTTCACACGAGTTGTGTAACAATAGCACGGAACAAGAAAGAGAAAGAGGGAACAATTTTGCCTCAACCAGGTGTCACCTATAATTTTAAGGTTAGCTTCAAAAAGAATATAGAAGAAAAGGTTTTATGCCAAATGAAAGATTCTGCTTAAGGATTTTACTTCCTCTAGTTTTAGGAAAATTCCTGAATAATAAATAGAGAAAATACCAAGGTCACTCACCTCCATAAACTGCCATTGACCAGATCTGTAAAGCACAGGAAGTAAAGATATACAAGATAAGGAATATTGAGAAGTGGTTACAAACAGAATTTATCCTTTGTCTACCTAATGCCAGAATATTCTGAACATCAAATCATTTCAAAACCAAACCAAACCAATACAATTTCAACACCTAGCTGAATTCTTCCCTTGAAAGAGTCTGTAAAAACCGAAAGTGTATACTTAAATTATATGTGCTCACTCTAAAACTCCTCTGGGAATTCTGTGAAACTTTGTTTGGATCATAGCATATTTTTTAGGGGGTATTTCAGCAATTTCTAAAAAGTACATTTTGATACAATGTAAAATCAAATACCTCTCCCCTCAAATGACATAGAGACTTTTATTCAACTATTGCCCACTTGCCATTCTATACGTTAATACAACAAATTCTGAAGGTTAAATTTTACCTAATATGGGACATGCACTTTTACAAAATAATAAATAAGGTCACAAAATTTTGGGGGCCTCAATCACAGAAGAAAAAAGTGCTAATCTATTTAAGAAAGGGAGGATAGGGAAAGGCTACCTCTGTGATGAATTAACATAGATGACTGATTTACTACCAAACTGCTAATACAATATATCAACAACCAAAAATTACTTATAAGGCAAAAATCTCATTAGTTAAATACTTTCTTTGCATATTAATTTAATTAAAACTGAATTATTAGATCTAAAATGAGAGAGACCTGTATAAAATATTCCTTACCCTTGTTCTGATATCAGAATTAATTTCTAACGGGTCTCAATATTTATAACTTCTTTTAATCAAGAATGAAATTTTAGCACAAGTAATAAAATGACATTATTTATTTTACCAACACTTCAGATTTCAATACAAATAAGTTCTGGTATTATTCGTAATAGAAAAAGATAACTGGAGTAGTTGAGTAAATGATGGTAATACACTTCATAGCATATTATACAAGTACATATATGCATAATAAGGAGCAATGTGAAGAAAAACTTCATAAATAATATTAATTGAAAAAGATACGTCTACTGCATTAAAACATCATGAATGTTAAATGTTTATGTTGATGAGATTTTGATTATTTTCTATTTTCCTTTTTGACATGTAATTGATAAATTATAATGTGTAATATATATAAATTGAATGATGATATATATTATTTTAACAAATGGATTAACTAATAAAAATTTAGGTTTAAACATATTTGAACCTAACTTATGTTTTCTCAATAAAATAGAGCAACAATTTTAAATGTGTTTGGCTCAAAGACATTTTCTAATGAAGCTGTGTTATGTTTAAATTTAGTGGGCATTTTATGGCCTACACCAGCATGTAGTGTTTTTCTGATAAAAAAGATGAGCCCTTTTTAATAAGAATGTTTCAAATTCTAGAACAATTTTTTAAACTATCCCACTGGAAATAACGTATTGTCTATTCAGCTTCACTCTGCTGAGATAAATAAGTGAATAATAAAAAGCTCACCCAAACTGCCCCACAGTTAATCAATATACTTTAAATTTACCTATTGAGGACCACAAAAATCATCAATTTTACATTACTCTAAGTAGGGCAAATCTATTTTCCTGAGCATGCCTGTTAAACTGTAAAAGAGGGAGAAGAACTACCAAATATTCACTCCAGAAAACAAAGCCCATGAAGAGTGTAATTATTTTTTTCTTTCTTTAAATCTCCTTGCCAAGAATCCGAACTGGATTAAGTATTCAACACCAAGAGATTAAAGATGTATATCCCTGTAGCTACCACTGCACACATCTCCACATAATCACTGGGATTAACTTTCCAAGGAAGTAGATCAAAGCTTTATTTCCTTGTGGGTATCTGATAATAAAAGCCAAAGCTAAATCAAACTCTCATCACTTTTGCATCTATCGTTAAGCTACTGGTTCAAAAATAATTAGAATATGTAAAAGATAAGGTCAGTGAGAAGAAGAGAGAAAAAAAAAAACAAACACCACACTGCATTTCACATTTAGCAGTGATAACACTAGTAAAACAACAGAAAAATAAACAAAATAATTTGAACGTTTTCAGAGCATAATAATGGTGCAATTAATAATGCATGAATAACCAGTCTTTGATAAAAGGTGAATGAACATAAAATGATATCAAAATACATACGTATATAAAACTACAAATAAATCAGCCCAGCTATTGTATAGCAATTCCTGGCAATGAATTATAAGAAATATTTGCAATCAGCATCTTTAACTTTACAGAAAGTTTTTTGCTAAATAGATAATATAGTATTTTTAGTTCTAGCCCAAGTTAGAAATATGGGCTGCTGAATTGAATAAGTTGGATTTTAGGCATTGATAAATCAATTGACTTATTATACTTATCAGTAAAATATTTGGGTCTCTAAATATATATATATATCACCAAGTTCTGGAGTAGAGGTTTACTTTGACGAAGTCTGTATTTGTACTCCTGGACTCCACTTCTGCCCTGGTGTTTGACAGGGATCCAGAGAAAATTCAAAGGAGAAGAATCTGGCCTTTTGTCATATTATTCCTATATGTCTCCCAGAAAGACTGGAACTCTCTGCTGTTAAGCACATCATAAACATTAATCCACATTTGACAAATCAATCTTCTGTTACCTATTAAGGAATAGATTTATTTTTTCACTGTTTCAGCTCCCTTACTTGAAACACCTTAATCAGCAACATTTGTAAGCACTAACAAAAATATACGAATATTGAAGATACAGAAATATTCTAGGAAGGAACTCCCCAAAAGACAATTGTTTCCTGTGGGCATGTTTAAAGATTGAATCTTCAAAAGATTTATCTTTGGTATAGACTAAACATTCTAACTTAGTAAAAAATGACCTGAGCTTTTCAAAATCCCTTTCAAAGCTTGGAAACATTAGGGCCAGTATTTATGCAATTATGATACCTTGTGAAAGAACAGGAAAGTCTTCCAAACTTTGGCTATATTTTTATCTGTATCTAATTAAAAGATGGTGAAAAACTATTAACATAAGCCCACTTTTGATGAAAAAGCATTGTTTTTATAGTAATGCTATTATAATTGTCCTTTATAAGCATGTAATTATATTTTTCAATAATGTTTGTGATGTTCAGAAAATTTATTCACTCAATTACATCTATTCTGCAATACAGTAATTATATAATGCATACTTATTTTATACTTCAAAATCTCTTATTTGCTAGTCTTTAAATGTCTCTCATAATCAGTCTCTTAATGTAAAAAATATAAACATTAATATTATTACTAGAGAAAAGGAAGATTACATTTATCTTTTTCTAGAGGTATATTAACTCTTTCATGCTGAGAAGCATACAAAACTACATAGTATATTTCTCTCATAAACTTTGTAAGATAAAAATGTGACCTAATTGTGTATCTCAGATAATCTTACATTGCTATAAATTGTTAACTACCAGTCTGGGGACAATGCAAAGAGAAATTCAATTATTTGCAACACTGTTAAATTCTTATAATAAGAAAAAATACATAATCAGTTTATGGTTCATGGTTCCTCAAATCATAACTTAATAAAGGAATGTACTTTATCAGATTTCTACACGGTGATCCACTCTTTACAAGGTCAGGGAGACTAACATGGCCTCTGGGCAGCATCTGTTTACTAAGAAGTTCAACCACCTGATCATGAACTCATGAAGTTGATCTCTGAGGAATGCAAATCATTCAATTTCTCAGGACATAGTAAAGAAAGGAAGCACTTGGCTTCTCTCTAGAATTTGATCTATATCTTATTTCTCTGCCCCTTGGTTTGAGGTAGCAACTGGCTGGAAAACAGGAGTTTAGAAAAGGTAATCATACAGAACTAGGTCAATGTGCTAAAGGAATAGGAAACAAAAATGATGCTGAAATTTTTTCACTTCCTGTGAAATAAAAACACTACATAGTAAAAAGGCACAGCCATCTCAGACATACCACCTTTTATTTTGGCAATTCACACCCTACCTTTCCCTGCCTTCTTCAGCCAGTAATTCTCCACCCTCCTTAAAGTGCAGATTATATGGAGAAAATAGCAAAGCCAAAAAGCATCACTCCAGAAAGAAAAAGAATGTATCCCAGTTTCTATGATCATGTCTCTGTCACAATGAACAGTTCTACCGTTTTAATCACATGAAGGACAGATTTCGATTAGTGGGCAAACCCCACTAGCAGTACTGACATCAAGGAGTGCATCCCTATCCCAGGCATGGAGCTAAACTCTTTCCTTCCAGTATCCCATTTCATGTTTCACCAATCCAACAGTTTAAATTGTATAGTTTCTCTTTAAAGCTGACTATCCAAAATGAATAGATAACTTTCTAATATTGCAGCTGGTATTCCATGGAGTCCATTGAACCCAGTGGTGCATACTTATGTCACTGGGCTATGCTGTCTCTTAAAGTAGTCACTATTAAATCCACTAAACACCTGGGGACACAAAAACAATCACTTGTAGATTCTGCCATGAGCATCTGTTCATTGTTTCTTCAGATTTTAAAAAACTACACACACACATGCACTCACACACATACACACAGTATACTAATTTTTTTTTTTTTATTACTCTTCATGGTACCCTTTGGATAGGCCCTCTCAGAAACATAGTATAATCGCCCTACATGTTTAAAAGAACATTTTATTTGTGATAGCCATTTTTCTGTCATTCAACGGAATGCTTCCAAGTCTCTCGTTCACATTGCCTTTTCCCATTTTCCAAACCACATCACCTTTGTGTATGCCCTTAAAACCGTGTCATTAGCTATAATAATGATTGATCTATCCTCCTTCCAGCCTTTAGCCATCTGTGCAAGCAAAACTTTCAAGCCAGACATTTTAAGCATTAAACATATACTGGAGCTCTGTTCAATAGATCTTTCATAAATCCCCAGCCCCCAGCCCCAGAGAGTAAGAAAAGTCAGGTCACGAGCAGGAAGTAATGGAGACAAGGCAGTTTCTGAGCTGAAACTCAGACTCAAAGCTGGTTTATTGTTGTCATGACTACGAGTTCCACATGCCTAAAGTCACTGGTTTCTGAAAAGAATGATGCAGTGTCTAGCCTTACAGCTGGACATATAAACCAAATTAGTCTGCCATGCCTCTACCTGCTTTGTGGTTATTAGTGAAAAGAGCAATATATCACACAATCAGTCATGCAACAGTTAAGCTCCACACACACTGCCTTTCTCAGATCTGTAACTCCTTTTTTTTTTAGCTCCCCAGAATAATAGCTTAAAACCTGGGAAGGTGGGGGAGGGGGGAAATCAAACCAATTTTGATAGATATTTTAAATTCTTGAATCAAAGATAAACCTGAAAGCAACGTATATAGTGTTTTTATAAATTAACACTACCCTAGTTTTTATATCACACTAATAGTAAGAGGGTCTCACAAATTCTCTGTAGAAGAGCTCAAAACTTTATTGATTTGCAAAAGATTTTTTTTTTTTTTTTTTTTTTAATGAAGAGGGTGTTTCAGGAAGGAGAAGTCTGGTTTGCTTGCTCCAGATGTGAAATGAGAGCCTTGAGAGCTGAATTCTATTCCTTGCTCTCCAAGTGATTAATTGGATGACCTAGGGGAAGTAATTTAACCCAGCCGTGTAAAAAGAAAATATGCACTTACCCAACAGAACAGGGTGTCTAAGTTGAATCCACACCTGTGCCATTGAATCACTGCTTCCCCTCAAAAGCTATTCAGACCCCCCTTGTATTCATTCCCTCCCCCTCAGTCTACCCTCACTTGTTTCCACCGCCTGCTTTAAATTCTTCAAGTCTTATCACACCCATAAATAATGTAGATCCCGTCTCTTTCCTCCACCTGGTTCTGTTATATCTCTAGTGTCTACTGAAATAAAGCTCAAAACTATGAAGTACGTCCAGCCTGTCTTTGGCATAACCCTCTCCCTGTCCAATCCACTTGGGGCTCCTTTTTCAGGCATTGGACATTTTCGTGCTGTCCACACAGCTGTGTGGGGTTTCACTCTATAGTATCTAACTTGGGCTTCCCCTCTCTAAGCAGGTTTCTGTGGTTAATAACACCCCTGCATGCTCTCTCCTTCCTCCTGTCAAGGTTTACCCATCTCCTGTTCTTTGGGTGGTAACTACCAGTCCAATGAGCAGTCAAAGGCAGCAAGACCAGAACTGCTTCTTAGGAACGGCCATGCGAAATTGGGGAGACAGGAGTGGGGGCTGCCCATACCATGGAATAATCCCATATTGATAATGAACTTAATATGTTAATTTGTAACCCTTTCCAGAGAATATAGTCACATTTTAAAAGGAAAATTTAGCTTACCCGAAAGGAATGGGTTTAATGATAGAAATTTCAGGTACTAGGGCAGCCAGCAAAGCACACATTTTTGAGCCTGAGAGGTCTCTTAGGAAGTTGGATTGGGTCAGGTCTGAAACTATTTGAATCCGATGTGGCAGAAGTATTTGCAACAGGGATGCATGCAGGATAAAAGACAATTAAAAGCACTGTGCATTGGCATTGACTCAGCTAAAATATGAGTCAAACTGTATCTCATAGTACAAGCCATAAAGTGTCTAATATGTTAGGTGCCTGTTCTTTGGCTTGTGGGCACAGCATAGAACACTAGACCTTTTGAGGATTCCTGTTTATTGTTGATTACATTCATATTCAGGATATTTTGCTAGAATTATTTTCATATTCAAAAAGCTTTTCATTACAATGACCCATCTGACTTATATTTATGTTATTTTTCTCCCCGAAGTACTAAAAAAGAGTTTAATTTATGGTATCTCCAGGCTACTGCAGTACACGTTAGGTTTTTGATGGTACTGTAGGGCTTTAATGGGTTATAGAACCCTTGAGAATATATTTGTTTTAGTAGCATGGCTTCCAAAGATGAAGAGGTTTTGAACTGTACACAAAGTTAGTAATTTCTAGAGTTACAGTACTAGTTGTGTGATTCTATATATTAATGTTAATATGCATATGTGAAAATTTATCTACATGATATAAAATACAATTTCATTTTATTTTAAAGTAATTGATCACTAATTGGTCACTTAATAATAAAGATCATGGTATATAGAGAGTGCAGTGGTATGTAAAGGAGAGTTATAATAAATCATGTTTCTTCCTGGACTAATATTTTTTGTTAACATTAATTACCCTAATTATGGCCTTAAACATGATTTTGAAACACAGAAGGGTCAAAGAGGCAACCAGAAGTGGGGAGTGCAATAGTAGGAAGCATACTTGTAACCTTACAAGTGGGAATATTTTGTTCTTGACTTTCATTTATGGAAAACAAATAAAAACTCATACATCCATTTCAAGGGGCCTAACACAGGAGGATATAGATGGTTCGAGAACTAAAAAATAAGGTTAGCAAGGGGTAACACTGCCTGCGAATGGGAGGGCTGATACAGTCTGCTCAGAGAATTAAAGCACCTTCACTTCCCCAGAGTTCATCTTCAGTCAATCTTACAATATACTAGGGAGGACATGACAATGGTTAGGGTTTCTTTCTTTTTTTTTAAAATGATTTTTAGATTAAATTTCTGCTGATAAAAATCATTGTTACCACCATTTTCAGCATCAACATACCATACACATCGGCATCCCTAGAGATATAATAGGCTTCCAGCATTTCATGACTATTCAGACACTGAGAAACTGAGATCCTGTGGGTTTCTTCCAAAAATTAAATCATTAGGACTACAGTCCTCCAAGACATCTCCCTTTGCATCAAAATGGAAGTAAGTAGGTGGGATGGTTCATATTGTATTCCACAAATTTTCATCCCCTGTTTTCCCACCTGATCTCACTTCTCAGTTGCTATGTACGAAGTGTGATAAAAAATTACAGTAAATGTTCACATTTAAAAAAATGTATTAGTAAAAGACACATTGCCATTAACCCCATCAAAATACTCCTCCTTAGTTCAAATACACTTATCCCATTGGTTTTGCCAATTTCTGAAGAAGTTCCGGAAATTCTCTTTCATGAGTGTCTTTAATTGTGCTATCAAGGCTGCCTCCATGTCCTGAGTTGATTCAAAACGTTTTCCTTTCATGGTCATTATGACTTTGGGGAAGAGTCAGAAGTTGCATGATGCCAGACCCGGTGAATAAGGTAGATGAGAACATACTGTAATGTGTTTTATTTGACAGAAATTGCCATATACCAGAAGCGATATATTTCATGGAGCGTTGTCGTGATGGAGGATGATTTACGGCACACTTTAAAACACACCTTCCCTCAACCGTAGCTCACACCGACTGACTATACCGAACAAGTTGAAACTTGTCACACACTGTTACTAAGGCTTGATGCACTGCTTCCCATATTGAAGATCCCTGCCTTTCCATTGGATGGCACTCAGCAGCAGCACTCACCGTATATTTTGATCACAATGGAAAGGCTCCGTGTCACACATCACTTCTTGTACGGCAATTTATGTCAAACAAAAACATTGTGGTGTGTCCTCATCCATCTTATTCACTGGATCTGGCACCATGCAACTTCTGGCTCTTCCCCAAAGTCAAAGTGACCATGAAAGGTAAACATTTTGAATCAATTCAGGACATCAAGGCAGCCACGACAGCACAACTATAATAAGACATTCACAAAAGAGGACTTCCAGAGCTGCTTCAGAAAGTGGCGAGCATGATGGGATAAGTGTGTTCAAGATGTGAGGAGTTTTTGAGGGGGATTACTAACAATGTGTGTTTTACTGTAATAAATGTTTTGTTTGTTTGTTTGTTTGTTAGTTTTTAAATTTAAACATTCACCATATTGTTAGATCACACCTTGTATTCCATCTGATGCTTGCCAATCCATGTTAGGATCCAGTGTCGTATGGAATATAAGCAAGTCATTATCAACACCTGAGTAATCCACATACCTCAGCAAAATGCTTTTCTCTTTTCCAGTCTGGCCAATCAACTTTCCTTTCTAATATCTCAGTATCTCAGGCAGCAGAAAGAAACACAATTTACAGATCAAATTTAGCTTCTATGAAACTGTTCTCTTCTTATCTTCACAGAGAAATTGTGACCCAGTTATTATTGTTGCTACTGTGGTTGGTTTCTCTTAATTCCTTTCCCTATAGGTCTCAGACATAGATTCAAAGAGAATGGGGCCAGAAGTTTTAAGCACTGCCTCAAGGCATCCAGTTGTACTTTACCTACACGTACCATACTCAAATCAAGCTACTACACTCCATCTTTCTTTCTCCCTTTCTCTCTCTCTCTCTCTCTCTCTCTCTCTCTCTCTCTCTCTCTCTCTCTTCTCTCTCTCTCTCTCTCTCTCTCTCTCTCTCTCTCTCTCTCTCTCTCTCTCTCTCTCTCTTTCTCTCTCTCTCTCACAACAAAAAGGCATTTCCCAACAGCTGAGGGATCTTACTCTTCTAGTGCAGAGCCAGACAAAGCCAGTCATTTGTTTTTCCTGTCAAACTCTCCCAGTCCTGAGATATGTGATATAAACCTAAACTGCAGTTTAGCCCTAATTTGGGAGCCTAATATGACAGGAAGGATTAATTGTAGCTAGGCAGAGTAGAAAGAACAGCAGAATTAAGAGTCAGAAAACCTGGGCTTCCTTTACCAATTCTGTCCATAACCCTACAATTAAGGCACTTGACCTATCTCTGTTTCTTAATACAAAATTGAGATTTTTCTCTAAAACCTCCAAAATATTTTGAATCAGGTAATTTTTTAAGAAAATAAAGATAAATAAATTCCCTTACTTATCTCAGAGGACTTACTGGAGTATCAGATGTATCAGCTGTGTGATAACTAATAAAGTTATTGAGCTTCTCATAATCTCAGATTATAAATTTGGAAAAAAAGGAGAATGGAACTACACTAGATGTTGGCTAAGATGTCTTCTTTATCTACAATACTGTGATTCAATTAAGATAATATGTAAGCACTTTGAAATTTATACCAGTGTTATTACAAATATGCATAGCATGATTTTATTTGAATTGATGAAATGTCTCAGAAATCATCTATGTGAGTGTAAAACCAAATTTTTATCTTTTAAGGTATAATTTTTAAATATTCTGGGATTCCCTATTTGGAGTATGGTCATTTCTACTTTGGAGGAATTGGGAATTGGATCTATCTAAATTTTCAAATTTTAACAAGCCTATACTTTTCACAGAGAAGATATGCACCTGCTACCAACTTATGCACCTTGAAGACAATGAATAACCTTATGATGACATTAAGTTGACAACATAATCTCAATTCAGTAGTTAAGTTATCCAGTCTCAGATAATAATCAAAAATATTAACATCATTAGATACCAATCATCTCCATCTTGCCAAAGATTCCAGGATGGGGGCAGAGGTGGGGTGATGAATGGTTTCACTGGCCCATGTTGGTATTGTCATTGCACTCTTCCCGGATGAGGCAGATCAGTCACCAGTCTCTGGATGGTCGCTCATCGCGGCTATTGGCAACTCACGCTGGCTGCGGGCCACTCACTGTAGCCTATGGCAGCCCACTGCAGCAGGGGCTGCAGAGCCTACAGCATCGCTGGGGCTCGTACAGCCCAGCTCCAGGAGGAGCTGTTGTTAGCTGTAGAGGGCAGTGTCACTGGCCCTCATATGTGGGATCTGAACCGGGGCCGCTGGCATCCCAAAACCAGCTCTTAATCAATGCGCCACTCAGCCGGCCCAAGAGAGGAGAATTCTTGCTTGGCTGGTTACCTGGCTTCACTCTCTGGGATTGGCAGATGTTTAAAACTGAATTTCCAGAGTTATTCTCCAAGGAGTTCTTTGGAGACTCCCACACTAGGCCCCTTATGATACTCAGGATAAAACTGATTATGCTATGGTAACCAATAACCCCTCAAAATCATTGGCTCAAGCCCACACAGTTTATTTTCTGCTCCCTTACCAAGTGCCTCAAGGGTGGGTGGACAAACAGGCTCTGTTTACTGTAGTCATTCAAAGATTTATGTTAATGAAGGCTGTACATCACAACACATTCTTCTAAGATCAAGGCAGCAGAGACAAGAGCACAGGGAACAAGTGCTGGCTCCTACAATGTCTGCCTATGAGAGACACACAACACTTCTTAAATCCTTCCATTGGCCACACTGAATTTATCAGGGCAGGACTGTATAATCCTTCTGCAAAGAGAGGTACTGAATATGGGTGAACAGAACTACAGACTACTATTGATGTGGCTGTAACTCTGTTGATATGGGAGCAGGTATTCAGCGAGATAGCCCCCATTCTGCCTATACTGTTGGTTTTCCAATGCACATATTACACAAATGCTCACCTTTGTGGCCCTCTGGAAGAAACAACTCCAGACCAAAATTTCTGTCATGGGCCCTATATTTGTTCCCTGGATTTCACGTACCTTTAACATGCCAGCTTAGAGGACTACCATTAATTACAAAAATAGCAGCAACTTTCTCTCTCAACCTATCTTTATGTCAACAGAGCTCACCAAGAAGCCTGCAACACAAATATCCCCAACAACTTCAGGGGTTATACAGTAAGGTTCTTATTTACATCACCTTGGGATGAAAGGTGCAGATTCACAACAAGGGAACAGTTTTCCCCAAAGAAACCTCCTTGCAAATCTTCCTCTCCTTTCTACTGTCTCTAGACTTTTGTATTCTTAAAGCATTTGAGGGGATTAAAAATTGTGAAACAGTTGTTGATAGTTTTCTATTTATTTTTTACTATTTTGTGTATGGTCTGTCTCTTATTCATTTTAGTATCTGCTATCAACCATATCTTGACTCCTCGGACAAAATTTCCAAATTCAGAGAGATCCAAGATGGCAAAACAGATAAACACTGTGCCTGCTTCCTTGTGTGAACATATTTAAATTACAACTAAATCAAAGAACAATCAACCTGGAGAACCATCTGAAGTCTAGCTGAACAGGAGTTTTATAATATAACTAAGGATATAAAGAAGCCACTTCGAGACTGGTAGGAGGGGCGGAGATGTGAAACATACTGGCCCCAAACCTCCGTGTAGTGGTTGAGAATCAGGAGGGATATCTCAGTCACAGACATTCCCCCTGGAGAAGCGAGGTACCCCAGCTCTACACCAGGCTCTCTAGCCCGGAGTACTGGTGTTGGAAAGAAGAGGCCTCACAACCTCTAGCTGTGAACAACAGTAGGGATTTCTACCATCTAGGTAGGACGGAAGACTGCAGCAAACCCAGATGCCACCTTACGGGACGCACACACAGCCTCACTCATTTGCAGGCACTCACACTGGGCTCCAGCAGAGGGATGCTGACTTGGGGGTGTCAGAGGCATATGGGAGGACAGACTGAGGTGTGTGGCATCAGGGCAAGGGTTGGAAGACAGTCGCCATTGTCCCTGTGTGAGGTCCCCCTCTGTTATGCTGGCAGCGATGCCATCTTTCCTGTGTCGAGCCATCCTCCACAGAGCCAAATCTAAATCTGATTGGCCTGGTGAGCTCCACTTGCCCCACCCTGCAGACTCTGCTGGGACTCTGCTCTACCGAACTCTCCCAACACAGGAGGCACTTTCTCAGCAAGCAGCTAGCTAGCCCCACATTAAACTCTTTCTTGGAAAACCATTGGAGTCCATGGGCCCCAGGCAGGCAACAATTGGCCTTGGTTTGCTCTGAGACTTTTGCTGAGTCACTCCAGGCTCAGCACTGGCAACAAACCAGGGTCTACATTAACCTGGTGACCACAACGCTTCCCTCTCTAGTGACTCCCTGAGACCCTGCCTCACCTAACTTGCATACCACATGAGGCTTATCAGCAGCTGAACCTTAAGGGAGCTGACAGGTGGCAGCAAACCTCGAGGTGTCCTGGCTTTTTGTGGAGTTCCACCAGGCCCAGTACAGGTAGTAGATGTTCTCAGTTCATACCGTGGCCTCTTCCACACTCCTCCAGGTTTAGCATAGGCAGCAAACAATCATGGATCACTTTGTACATCCTACCAGGTATTATAATGCCCAGCTGGTCACAGGCATTAGGTGACATAGACCTGCACCAAAGCCCCTCCCAAGAGGCCCCAGACCAACATATGGAGGTTGGCTTCAGACCACAGCCCAATTAGCCCCATAAGCAGCACACCAAAAAGGCACTTTCAACAGGCTCCAGAACCTAGTGGGATGAATCCCACTCAGTGGGGTAAGCCCCCCACACAGCATCCCATAAACTATGGATGTGGCCAAGCCCCACAACCAGTCAGCCTAAGGGTTAATCCTACCCACTGATGTACCAATAGCAATCAAGGCTCAACTATAACAGGAGGGCACACACAACACACACAAAGGGATACTCCTGAAGCACCCAGAGCAGATGATCAGAGAAACTACACCAGGTCCCCACAGGGTACCTACTACATAAGGCCACCTTGCCAAGGCTGGGGAATGTAGCAGATCTACATAATACATAAAACCATACACAGAGTGGCAGCCAAAATGAGGAAACAAAGAAAGATGTGTTGATTGAAAGAACAGGAGAAAACTCCAGAAAAAAAACTAAACGAAATGGAAGCAAGCAAACTACCAGATACAGAGTTTAAAACAATGCTTATAACAATGTTCAAAGAACTTAGTGAGAACTTCAACAAAGTGATAGCAAGCATAAAAAGGACATACAGAGGGTGCCAAAGAAATGTACACACATTTTAATAAAGGAAAAAACTGTATTAAAATTATAATACCAATAACAAAAGATGAATATAAGTCATGTGTATATATTTTTGGCACCCCTTATAGAAACTATAAAAAAAAAAACAGAAGTGAAGAATATAATAACTGAAATGAAGAATGCACTAGAAGAAATAACTAGCAGACTAGATGAAGCAGAGAATTGAATAAGTGATTTGAAAGATGAGGTAGCATAAAACACCCAATCGGAATCGCAAAAAGAAAAAAAAGATGAGGAGCGTTTAAGAGACCTCTGGGATAACATCAAGTATAACAACATTCACATCACAGAAGTAGCAGAAGGAGAAGAGAGCAAGCAAGGGACTGAGAACCTATTTGGAGAAATAATGACTAAAAGCTTTCCTTACCTGGTGAAGGAAATAGACATACAAGCCCAGGAAGCACAGAGTCCCAAACAAGATGAACCCAAATAGGCCCACACCAAGACACATAATTAAAACGGAGAAGGTTAAAGACAAAGAGAGAATCCCAAAAGCAGCAACAGAAAGGCAACTAGTACTTATAAGGGAGCTCCCATAAGATTGTCAGGTGATTTCTCAACAGAAACTTGCAGGCCAGAAGGGATTGGCATAAAATATTGAACATGATGAAAATCAAGGACCTACAACCAAGATTACTCTACCCAGCAAGGCTATCATTTAAATTCAAAGACAGATAAAGAGCTTCCCAGGCAACAAAAAGCTAAAGGAGTTTATCACCACCAAACCAGTATTATAAGGAATGCTAGAGGAACTTCTTCAAGATGGAAAAAAATAAATAAGTAAAGATCAAAATTATCAATAATAAAATCACAAGAGCTACGTATCTATCAACAATTATTTTAAATGTAAATGGAATAAATGCTCCAATCTAAAGACATAGGCGGGCTGAATGGATAAGAAAACAAAACCTTATGTATGCTGCCTCTAAGAGAATCACTTCAGATTGAAAGACACAAGTGGAAAGTAAAGGGATAGAAAGATATTGCATGAAAATGGAAATGCATTTGGGTTACAAGAACCAATAAACCACCCTTATTTGTTCATGTTAACTTAAGTTGGGCTTTTGACACCAGCCACTGATTGACACAATACTTGACTGCTTCTTAAAACTACTGACCACTTCTTCTTCACCTCTCAGCAGCCTCCCCCATGGTCCTATGCACTGGGGATGTAATAAGAATATCATATAAAGCCAAACTATACTGAAGGACATGCCCTCATCTTTGCCAGACACTAGATTATTGACATTTTCAACTAGTATTAAAATAGGATAAGAAGGTACACATACTTTGAAAAAGAAAATGGAAAAAACACAGGAAGATCTACCCATCCGGCAAACAGATGTGCCCCACATTGCCAATACTCATAAATATTTGGCTCTACCATTCTCTTTATCACACTGGCTTCTTGAAAAAAATAACTTTGTAGTTCATGTCAGCTCTTAGAACTAAAGCCAAAGATCATAGTTATACTAAAGCATCATTTTTCTAAGTGTTCTCATGCAAAATAAGGAAGATGAGAATCCTATGGATCTTTAGTTAACATAGAGAATTGTTTTATAATCCATTAGGAATAGTATTACCTTCTTTATGCTGCAGTCTTCCGTATAAAATAAAAAAAACCATTCTATTTGATGAAGGAAATGAGAAATTCTAAGGGTTGTTAGCACATGGAATTTTTATCACAAGGGAAAACCTGCATAAAGTTATATGGCACAGGTCTCTCTATAATTATGATGCATTGAGAAAATATGTAGCATGTGGTATTCCACCCTGGTACTAAAGAAACACAAAGTTATAAGTGGCAGGAGGAGGAAAGGGTGTACTCTAGGATGCATGGATATTATTTTAAAACAAATGTTTATATGTGGGTGAAGGAGTGAAGAAAATGAGTTTATGTAGCTCTATTTCTTTATTTTTATATTAGCTGAAGAGTGTGCTATATATGAAGTAGATAAAGGAGGTCAAGCTACAAAACTTCAATGCTTTAATGAAAACTGCCTAGAATGGAAGCATCCGTTAAAAAGCATTATGATAGGTTGTAGGTACTTACTCTACCTTAGGACCAGGCGGGAAAAATAAATCAATAATGTGCATATAACATATAATGACATTCTTCTGATGGATGTATTTTCCTCAAGGCACTTTCAAGCACCTGTTGAAGCAGCCATAGTGTAAGTTTCTTAGGTTGTGGTGGTGGTTCTGGGTGCATGAAATGAGTAAATCATTTCAGAGAAATGAGCTGGAAATTTACAATATTTTATAACATAGTCAATATAACATAGTCAATATAAATGCTAAGTGATATTATTGAAGGAACAAAATATTTTTTATAAAAGAGAAAGAGTACCAGGCCGGCCGAGTGGCGCATTCGTTAAGAGCTGGTTTTGGTATGCCAGCGGCTCCGGTTCAGATCCCACATATAGAGCCAGTGATACTGCCCTCTACAGCTAAGATGGTGAACAACCGCTCCACCTGGAATTGGGCTGCGCGAGCCCGGGCGATGGTGTAGGCTGCAGCCCCTGCTGCAGTGGGCTGCCATAGGCTACAGTGAGTGGCCGGCAGTCAGCGTAGCTGCCAATAGCCAGCGGTGAGCGACCATCTAGAGGCCGGCAACCGATTTGCCTCATCTGGGAAGAGTGCAATGGCGATACCAACATGGGCCAGTGAAGCAACGTCCTCCACAACTAGACCGAAGAACAAAAAGACAGCAACTTGTCTGTTCCCCTTCCCCGATTCCCCAACCCTGTTCCCCTCCCCCAATTCCCCAATAAAAATCTAAAAAAAAAGAGAGAAAGACTACTTACGCTGGTGGAGATGGCATTGACATGACAAGTAATAAGGCTTAACTCTGTTTTCTGCTTTGCCTCGGTGACATGTTTGTATGTGTTTTCAGAGGCAACAGAAGTCAGGAATAAAGCTGCTGGAATTTCAGGTCCATTGTGTACAAAATGGGTACTTGTCCATGTCACAGCCCTCAAACTGTGTTGTGAAAAAAATATGCCTATTTTTGAGTCACTTGATCTTTAAAATGATAAAGATAAAATGATCTGGCTTTTGTTTTTCATATTCTTAGTAATTCCTACTTTTCATGAAATATGGTCTTAATATATAGGACAGATTGAGGTAAAAGGTCATTGAAAGTTCTTCAGAAGGTCCAGATGCCAGAAACATTCCAAGTCCAATAGGGCTTACTTAAGTAAAAAGAGAAAACAAAAGATCTAAAAATGTTAACAGATCCTAATTTTGGTTCTGGATAAAAACAATAGAGAATTAAACATCTCATAATATTCACCAAATCATTATTGAATAAAGGCCTCAGAAAAACAGAAAATTTATATAATATGTGGGTAGGTTCTGGGTATGTCAATAGTCACAGTTTAAGCTTTTTTTTTTTCTTTTTTTTTTTTAAATCTGTCTCACCACCAGCAGAAGAGAGAAAATTACACTGAATTTGTATCCTAATCCAACCTAATTCCTTTTCTTTACCAGTAAACTGTATTAATTGGTTTTCTGAACCCTAAATATTAGGACTACTAAGTGGAAAATAATTTGCCGTAAGCCTCCCAAACACTGTGGTGTCTCCAGTGCTTTTCCATGCGAGAGAGAGAGCGTCATGAGACCATCTGGACTCCGAACATAGCCTGCAAAATTAGTCCTGGCTTGGCCAAGATGGGACAGGCAATTAGCAAGTGGTGATGATTTTCAATGAAAAATAAATACCGAATAGATTAGAATCGACAATATGAATTGGTCTTGCTGCAAATATATACTTTAAGAGAGCATATCATTGAGCTCTCCCCTGTGGCTGAACTCACATCTCCTGCTTTAAAGAGGAAGAGTGTGGGGTGCCCTAGCCAGCAGTGGCACCCGCTAGTACCTCTCCTCTCTATGTTTGTCATAGACTTACATATTAGGCATTCAGAAGAGAGAATAAAGGGAGTAAATAACACAGACAGATTTTCCTCTGTATCCCCACGATATTGTTAAATGTACCAATATTCTCTGAAAGCAGAAGCAGCAATCACCAGCATCAACCCAAACCATTTCAGGCAGAGGAACATTTCAAATTATACCTGTTATTGATGAATAGTGCTCATTTTTTTTCATTTTAATTTTTAATTAAAATAATGCATTTTATAAATACATATATTTTATCTCTCTCTAATATATAGATATATTTCTCTGAAATAGGATAAAAACGTAGTAGGTTCCATTTGATCTGTGCCTACTATACATCAGGCACTATATGAGTCCCTTTATAGAAGCTATCCTATTACCATTAAGAATTCCATGAGCAACAGGGGGTTTTTTTTGCCCATTTTATAAATGAAGAAACAGAGACCCCAAGAAATTAAATAGGTTTCCCAACATTGAGCATCCAGTAAGCATTGGAATGTTTTCAAGTTTCGGGAGCTTGGATTTCAAATCCTGTGATCTTAAAGTTCAATATTATTTATATTTCAACATTTCAGAGATTAGAAAATATACTAGTTGCATATCAAATCTTTCTTAAAGGGTCTATGGAAGATACTGATGATTCTGCCTATGAACATGAAGAAGGGTTCCCTTCTCCATCTTGCCCACACTTATCTGCTGTTTCTCAAGTTGTGGTTACCTCCATGAAGAAGCAAAGGAGATGCTCATGAGCTGTAATTCATGCCAGTTACCTCCTTCACCAGTCTATCACACAGATTTCTTCAAAGAGCATTCCCTTTCCTAATCTAAAAAAAAACACAAAACGGCGGGGGGGAGGGGGGAGTTAAAACACAGGCTACATGAGACAAGGCAATTTTACAAAGTTTTATTACATAGTGCAAGATTTCTCAACCATCTATGAGTGTATTTTCTTTTTCTTTAATTAGTACTAAAGCCCTCACTGAAATAAACTAAATATATTTACAATTTTTACAAATGTTTAACCTTCAATAAAAATTTAAAAAACACATATCACAAGATGCAAAACAAGAACACAAGTTCATTGGAGATACCATTACTCTATCGAGAACTGAACATGAGGGGAACCACAAGGAACAGAAAGGTAATCTGAGCAGATCAAATAAGAAGAAAAGAATGGGTCAACCTGGAGCAGCAGGCTCCAGTTCTCAAGTCCACAACCCAAGGAACTGTGTCCCTTCTGTCCACGTTGCCTCAGTGCTCCATTTGGTCTAGGTAGATAGGTGACCTTCTGTTGATGGACTCATCGTCTCCTTTTTGTAGACTCAATGTTTTGTGTCAAGGTTTGGAAACAAATCTTCATTTTTATAGTTACAACTTCTCTATTTCTACAAAGACTGTATTTTCTTTTTCCTCATAGATTTTTCCTTGTAAACATTATAGCCTAAGAGTGTTTAAAGAAAGAAACATTTGAGAACCATTCCTACCTCTTTCATTTACTTTCACAATATAGTGAGATTATGGAAATAACTGTTCATCAACTTGAACATCAGTGGGAGAGTCCAAAATGCCTTGGATCTCTGGATTATATCATTTTAGTCAGTTTGGAAATGAGTGTTTGAATGTTCACAGAGTGGGTCTAGAATATGATATTCAGTTCATGGACTACTTAGTAATAATATTCAGTTCCTGGATAGTAGTAACTAAATACAGTGCAGCTGGGTGTTCTATTAGAGGATAGATATAGATAGATTAGATAGATAGATAGATAGATAGATAGATAGATAGATAGATAGATAGATAAAAGAAACAAAGAAACAAAGAAAGATGATAGATAGGACATAGGTAGATAGATGGAAGGAAGGGAGGAAGGAAGGAAAAAAGAATCTAATACTAAGAGAAGGATGGGGAAACTAGACTGATAGAAAGCCACAGACTCATGTTTCAAATCTAAAATTCATTCTGAATGGCATACATGCTCATTGAGTGGTTAACATCATCATTTGCCAACATTGTTAAAATTATCATTTTCTTCTTCCTTTGTCTTTTACGAAAAGTTGGATTTTATTAAGTCAAATGAATCTATAATAGGATCCCATTATATTGATATAATAATTACTAGAGTACATTGAGAGACAACATTTATTGCATTATTCTGACTGGCTAAAAAAAGTCAAGAGTCAATGTCCAGAGGAGGACCATCAAAACCAGTATCACCCTATATTGTGTTTCTAGGACTGTAGCACAGTACCACCATTAGGTGCCTTCAAACAACAGACATTTATTCTCTCAGTTCTGGAGGCTAGAAGTCTGAAATCAAGGTGTCAGCAGGGCTATGCTGTTTCTGAATGGTCTAGAGGTGAAAGCTTTCTTGCCTCTTGGAGCTTCTAGCGGTAGCCCGGTCATTCCTCAGCTTTTAGCAACAGAACTCTAGTCTTCAGGTGGTCCTCTTCCTTGTGTATGTGTCTGTGTTCTCTACTCTTTTAAGGACAACAGTCACAAATTGAAAGCCTACCCTAAATCTAGGATGATTTCTTCTTAAGATCCTTAATTAATTGCATCTGCAAATACTCTACATCCAAATAATGTCCATTCTGAGGTTCTCAGTAGACATAAATTTTGGGGGATTACTATTCAACCTACAACACACTCTAAGACATGGACAGCAGCAGTGGAGCCCTACCTTGGTCCTCACTCTTTAGAGGTCCTCACATATAACAAACAAAACAATATGGCCCCATGTACCATGGACACACACGCAAAAATATGTTTATTAAAGAATACTGGAGTGTCTCTATAACTCAAGGTCTTGCAGTCAGCACCATCACAGCCCAACCTGTAACACAAATGAGGTCCCAGGGGAAGGCTTCTCCTCATTTATTGCTGATGTCCTTAGACCAAAAGGCATCTAAATATGAATGCTATAAATATATGGGCTGATAGCAGTGGTTCTGAGTGCAGGAAGAGTACAAGTGGTAGAAACACTTAAGAAAGAGAGAAGACCATTTCATTTGCCAAATATATACTCTCAAATAGCATAAATAAAACAGATTATTGCATAATATTGTTTCCCAGTAGTGCTGAGTGTCCATTTACTTGCTTTTTCTTCATGTTCTAATTTGTGAATCTATGATCCAAAATATGTAAATTAGTAGATTATTCACCACAGTTTTACTTGACAGTTGAGAAACATTTTGCAACATTAAACTATTGCTATTAATCTTAAATTTGTCATACATATTTACATCTATCTCTATCTATATCAAATCTGACATGCATTAAGTATGATACTCTTTACTTGGTCAATTAGGTGAACACCGAACATGGGAACTATGAATACTTTTATTTTTAAATATGTAAGTGGTTACATTTTTGCTTGTTAGCTTTAAATAGTTTAGATTTAGATTTTTTATTTTTACTGATTTTAACTTGTTCTGTGTCTTAATTTTAGCACATGATATTGCCTATTTTAGAACTACACTATAAAAAAAGAATTTTAATTTTTACATTCTATGTAATTTATATTTTAATGATAATGTATCAAATTATATACACTTTGAAAATAATTACACTTGATATTGTGATGAAGATACATTTGAATTGCACGTACTTTTAAATTAATTACAATAGAACATAACTCAGAGAAAAATCCTTGATTACAGTTACATAATTAGTGGTTGCACTGACATGAAGACAAAAATAAATTTGATGTAATACATATGTAATAATTTACAAATTATGTATCTTTATATTTTATTATCCCAAATTTTGCCAGCTCATCCACAGAATATCCATATCTGCACAATAATTAAATTCATTTGTCTGACTACTTGGGCTACTTTCAATCATATTGAAACCATAGCTGAAACATATTTTTAAATTACTGTTATTATAAAGCTATGTAAATACAAAAAGATAAAACATGATTTTACAGTTTGTTAGCTTGATTTATAATGATTAAGTATTTAAATTACTGGAAAACAATATTTTATTATGCAACAATCTATTTCATTTGTGCTATGACAGAATTATTTGATCAACTAATTATAACTAGTATTTTTTCTTCCTTAAGTGATACCCATGGGCTTCCTTTTGTTCTCTTTCATCTGGCCCCACAAACATTATTAATGGGCAGGGACTGAACCTGCTTTCAAAAGATGGAGCAAGTTGATTGGCAGGTGGACAGCTAACTTTCAGGCATTCCTATTATATGCATTTGTTAGGTCAGTTGTAACAAAATAGTACAGACTGGATGGCTTAAACAACAGAAATTTATTGTCTCACAGTTGTGTAGGCTAGAAGTTTGGGACAAGATGTCAGCCAGGTTGGTTTCTTCTGAGAGCTGAGGAAGGACTTTTTCCTTGGCTTGTATACAAGATGGCTATCTTTTCCCTGTGTCTTCACATGTCTTCCATAGGTAGGCCCCTCTGTCCAAATTCCCTCTTCTTACTGGATTAGGGCCAGTCATATTGCTTAGGGCCCACCCTAATTACTTTAGTTTACCTTAATTGTCTCTGTAAAGATGCTATCTCCAAATACAGTAACATTCTGAGATGCTGGGGATTAGAACTTCTGCATGTGAATTTTGTGAGGGGCAGGAATTCTGCCCAAAACACTTCCACTCAGACATGAAAATGTTTGCTGTTTATTTTATTTCTGTTGGTTGAACTTTGTTGTCCATAAATACTTGGGCATTTTCTGCAAGCCAACTAATATATGCCAGCTGGTTTTTAAGCAAAAAGGGTGAAAAGTTCTGTAAGTATGATCATTATTCTGGATTCGGTTTTGACTCTAATTTCCTTAAAATCATCAACAAAATTTTATATGATAATAGCTCAGCTAATTGATATAATGTGGTATTCTCCCAAAAATCATTTTTTGCTGTGCTTGACAGAGGAAGTAGCTCTCTTCAACTTTATTAAGTTTTAGCAATGCTTCATTTTTTTGAGTCTTATGCAATTACTCTTCAAGGTAATAAACATGAGCCATTCTTTTATGATTGGTAATCTATTTTTATATATCTGAGTAATATGTAGTTGATGAACTTTAATAAAATCTGAAGTGAGGTCCCCTTGAGGCCATTTTCAGACTGATTTTGCTGCAAATTTCAATAAGCAGAAATTCAGTTAGCTCAGTATACACAGTGTATTTCCCTTTAAAATAGATGAGCTAATGAGAAGCATGTCTGTGCTGGCCTGGTATAATGGTCTGGCCTGAAATACTTGTTAAAACAAACTACACACCATCCAAGACCTAACTGCCAATAATTCGATGGTGTAACATAACTTAATTGAATATACTTTCAGCTTGAAAAAGGTAAATAGGAAATAAGTCAGCAAGAATAAGCATGTCTGCAAATATGTCATCTAACTCTATTTCTGGAAGAAATCCAGGAGATTACAGGACTGAACTAAATCAGATAATTCAGTCAGTTTTCTCTTGTGTAGAAATGTTCTATCCCAAGTAGTCAGTAAATGATGGAATGACTTATGGGTTCTACCTAGAATCTAAGTACAAAACTGACAGTTCTAGTAGCAAAGAAATGACCTACATGACGGAATCCCAAATATTGGGCTGTCAAAAAACTCATGACACATTTTTGCAACAAAAAACAGAAAAAACACGTCATGACTTTTCCAACAACCCAATATTTCTTCTTTTTAGAAGGGCACGCTCTGGGGTCTTCCTCGTTTATACTTCCACCAAATGCATAGCTGTTCTTCAAATCTTAATTTCTTTCACATTAGATTGTATTTTATTAGGTACACGTCTATTATAGGTAGGCCAGAAACGCTTTCTCTAATCTTCTTTTTACATTCACAATCACAATGCATTACACAGTTTAAAAGTGGAATGGGAATGGAATAAAAATGAATTTTAAATTTCAAAATCAGAGAATGAAAAGGGTCTCCAAGAAGACAGTTTGCTGTATTCTCCATTTCAGGTAACCAGTTGTCTATACCAGTCACAAGAATCCCACATAAACCCACGAACATGGCAGGGAAGGGCTGGGGGCCCTTAAAAAAATTTTTTTTAATGCATAATCCAGCGGCTAATGCCACAATTTCTCTCAACAGTGACATTCACGGCAGCTACAAGTGTGTCAGTGCATATTTCTCTTACAGCTGGAAAATGGAGAGTTAGTAGCTGGGTATCAGTTCTCTGTCATTTGGTCCCCACCCCACAGAGAAGCCCCGACACCCACCCAGTCCAAGTCCTGTACATCAGTGCCAGTTTTCAGAAACACTGTGCTGACAGGCACTTGAATCCTGCAGTATGCTTTGAAAATTAAGATATTAAAAATGCTCTTTTTACTTTACTGACTTTCTTCACAATTACTGAATATTACCATGCACTCATGCTGATTAAGACATATATGCAGATATTCAGATTCAGGTTCAAATTGCGTGTGTGTGTGTGTGTGTGTGTGTGTGATCAATTTTCTATATGTTTGTGATTCTGCTAAAAACTTTTAATCTTTCACGTCTCCTTAAGAGCAAAGATTATTTTCCATATTATTTCCAAACTCACAAAAATGGTCTGGCACATAATAGATGGTCACATATATCTAACTGAATTTGGCAATCCTTAAAAACAATGATGTTCTCAATGACACCTCATCAAGGCTAGTTTACTTTCTTACTGTGAGGGCTTTACATTCCAGTTTCCCTGTTTCATAAGAGATTCTTCTTTATTTATAGCCAACTTAAATTCCCCTTGCTTTAATATAAACCACTCTTCTCATTTACATATTTCTGAACAAAGAAAACATTAATGTGACATCCTTCATTTGTGCATAACACTTCAACCATCAATTCTTATTTCTAGAGTTTTTGACCTTCATTGCATAACTCCGCCGTCTGCCATTGCCAGAATGCAGCTTCAATTGCAGTTCTCTGTGTGTGTGTGTGTGTGTGTGCGCGCGCGCGCATCTGTGTGTAGCAGGGGGGGCTGTATTAAACGGAGATGGCAAATTGATTATTACCTTAATTTCGCTCAAGAAACCCATGAGTTATGCATCACTGTTCTACGCTCAGCATGGGCACAGGCCGTTTTTAGAAAGAGAGGAGGGGATGATGGCAAACCACAGGGCCCTTTCAAAATGAATTTGAAGCCCAGCAGCTAAAACATTTAAAAAAATAGGGGTAGAAAACAAAAACAGGGGCACAAAACAAAATGCCTACTGAAGTTTACCAGAAATTTACTAAACTGCCAACCAAACAGATACGTATCACCTATTTCTTTTTGTGGTTAATATAACTGGATGTTGGGAAAATATACTAGGAATCATTTGTGGGGAGGGTAGAGGGAGAGGCAGGGGACTGGAAATTCCTGGCTACTAAAAAGATGCATATTTGTTTGATGCCAAGATATACTTTCCCACTATATTTGCTGGTAATTATTATATCCTTCAATCTTTGGAAAAATACTGCCTTCCATTAGAAATGCTAGTTATCATCTACAAAAGACATAATACTTCTGCAGTTCTCTGCTACTTCCTAATTTGGAGAAGCTAGGTAAGCTTCACTGAACTTCAGGTTTCTTTTAAAGGGGAGTAACAATACCTCCTACGACTGCTTTAAAGATTATACCGAATAATGTCTATAAACACCTGGCAATTAGTAGGAGTTCAATAAATATGGGTTAATATTTTCTTAGCACAGTACCTTTAGCATTGTAAAAACCTCCAAAATATTGGTGGAATGTGTGACTAAAGGAAAATATACTGAAGAATATGCTTTTGTAAAGAATAGTTTAAGGACATGCCTTTATACAGAAGCCAATCTGAAAAAATTCCCAATAATCAAATATAGAATGATTTGAGCAATAAAATAAAGAACACGATATTGGACTATAACCCAAAATATACAATAAATATACAGAGGGTGCCAAAAAATGTACACACATTTTAAGAAAGGAAAAAACTATTAAAATTGTAATACAATGAATGATGCTAGCATTCATTTGATTAACACCACCTTTTGAGCGAACGTCATGTTACACACTGCTACCGTAATTCAACTTTGAAAAGCGATACATAGATAACATCTCTTAAAATGTATACAGTTTTTGGCACCCCCGGTATATGAGTTATACTGATATAAATAATGATTGAGTAAATAAGCGAAAGGGGGAGAAAGACAGCAGATCTTCCTTATGAAAGAATTCCAAGTAATATATGTAGATACCCTCCTTCTGAACTGTTTAATCACCCTCCCATCTTGACTATGGGCTGGATTTCGGACTGAGTGACTCTCTTTAAAGGAACAAAGTGGAGAAAGGGGAACAATAATAACTCCACAGGCGGGGAACCTGGCAAACACTACCTTAACCAAGTGACCAAGGTTAACCTCACTAGTGATAAGTCACACTGATACCAGTATCCCCTGATATAATGTAATGAAAAGAACACTTTAGATCTGTGGTGTTCTTCACCAAATCCTAGAGCTCCAATCCAGCCATGAGGAAAATGCGAGAGACATTTTTCAAAATGCCTGACTAGTACTCTTCAGAACCATAAAAGTGTACAAAAACAAGGAAAGTCTGAGAAACTGTCACAAACAGAGGATGCTGAGAAGACATGACAACCAAATGTCATGTGGTACCCTGGACTAGATCCTGGAACACAAAAAGGACATTAATACAAAACTGGAAATCCAAGTAAAGCCTGTCAGTTAGTTAACGGTAATATATCAATGTTCATTTCTTAGTTTTGACAAGTGTGCCATGGTTCTGTGCTGTGTCAACATTAGGAGAAACTGAGTAAAGGGTATGGAAATTCAGTGCTATTTTTGTAACTTTTCTGCAAATCAAAATTATGCCAAAATAAAAATTTTATTTTAAAAACGCTTTATATGTCACATCACTTTCTTTATTAACTAATTGCAAAGACAAAGAAAATCCACCCAAGAAAGTGAAACCCTGCCTATCCTTTTGGTTCATCTGTAATATTGGAATAAAGTGTTTAGTGAAGTTGTGAGGCTTAACCAACTGAAAAAGCAACATTATACAGCTCTTTGAAATTTCAAGATGAAGAAGCTTACATAAGTATGTAAATAAAGTCTTAGTTTGACCATGCAAAAATGTTCCCGGGTACATGAGGCCTAAAAACAGATGAATCTTTGTAACCTGTTTTCTCTTATCAAACCCATTCTGCCTATAACTGTGAGTGCACAAGCCTGAAATAAATCACTGAAAACTGAAAAATCCAATCAATTTGATCATTTAACATCATGTATCATGCAGTCCCCACCAAAAGACAGGTATTTGTCTTGCTGATTTCATCTGTGTTTTTGCTTTTTGCTCTTTAAAGTACTGTAATTTAGACTGTGTTCAGAAACAGAAAGAAATGTACTTCACCCTCCATGTGACAACAGTGAGCAAACGAACAGGGAAACGGCGCTCATGTTGCTTACAGTCCAGTGAGAAAGATATTTAGAAAAAAATGAGATAAGGCCCCTGAAGATGAAATGAGTGACCGTGCTGGAAACGTGAATTTCCTGGGATGATGGAACAGGAGGAAGGGGAGGGGAGGAAATGAGGCACCGACTTACAGAGGCTGCGTGTTTATATATGTGAGAAGGATCTACGGGATGAAATATTAACTGAGTTGTGATTGGTGAAAACAAGAGTGAGAGGATTTGTGCATGCTTCCCATGAGGGAATGAGCCAGGAGGGGGAAGGAAGGATGAGATACTGCTTCCCCTCCTCAGTGGCCAACCACGTGAGGGGCTGAGTGCAACCAGCTGTTTCCATGTAGAGACGAGGGCTTGTGAGACTGACCATGCCACTGAGACATGGATACATAGCTGATCCCAGAACAATATAACTGGTTTTGGAAAATGTAAAAGTAAATGCAGTAAATGCAGCTTGCCTGAACAACAAGAATGCTGACAACGGGGCTACACCCAAAACTGTGAACTTCAGGAAGGACAGTTTAAAGACAAAAACCTGAAAGAAATTTTTTTTTGCTCTACGTTAACAAATGCTTCAAATCTGTGTCAGCAATCCTGGAATTTTCAATAAGCCCTACTGATATAAGGCATGACTCACTCTTGCCGAATAAATGAAAGAACGAAGTTTTAGAAACACCATCACCCTTCCCCAATTTATTTCACAACTTAAAGTTTAACATTAAACAAATAGAACTCAAGTCACAATGCAACGATGATTGATGTTCTTCATCAACATCCAATTATCATTCCATCAAGCACTGTTGCCTGGGCCAAGTAAAACACAGAGCCCTCATCTATCTAGAAAGGGGTATTCTCTATATCTTTTCAAAATAATGTGCAGGATATAACTACATGTACTGCATTTCTGACTTGTTACATCATGTCATAGGGAACCCACCTCTGCAAGAGAATCTGGGTGTAGTGTTATCACCTGGGCTTTCTGAAGAATATTAATTGCTTTTGCTATTTGAAGTTTAAAAGACACCACCTTTCATTTCTTTAACTTATTCCCTTAGAACGATCTGCATGTGTGTGCTCTTTGTCTTTTGCTAGCTGTGAAGGCAGCCACTTAGGCAATGGCATGATGTCAGGCTGTGGTGTGAGGTCTTGGAGGAGGTGAGACAAGCTGAAGGGATTTCAGAAAAACAAAAACAACATAAAAACATCCCTGTGACAGGGCTTCAAAGGAGGCCATCGCATTCAGAAACAGCTCTTCAAGAAAACACAATCACTTCCCATTTTGTTCTGGGCTAAGCAGTGGTTCAAAAGAGGAGTGATGGATAGCTTGGAGGCCACTGTTGTAAAACCTCCCCATTCACAGGGATGCCTTTTGTGCCGGATCACTTTGCAAGCAGCTCCCTCAAAGAAGCAGTAAGCTTTCTCACCACTTCTGAAAGGACTCTCCTGTGGGGAGGCAGCCACAGCTGCTTCACCATCAGCAGCTACTTGCTGAGGAGGACAAAGCATGCACCTTCCCTGTCTGAAACTGCAGGGAGGGCTGAGCACTGAAATGTAATTAATTGCTCAAATTGGAATTGGGCCAGAACCCCAAGGCTAACAACATACACTTACAGGGGAGAGAAGAAAAAAAAAAAAGCTTTAATGAACTTAGAAAGAAGAGATCTAAAAATGATATTCAAACAGACAACACAACATATCCTGCCGTGGCTTATTTCAGCAGGGAATGACTTGGCTGGGAGGAAGGAGGGCAGGAAGCTGGGTCTCTCTGAATGCTGGCTATCCAGACTCTGACTATTATCTCTAAGATGACTTTGCCCCACTTCCAAAAGCTTGCCTCAACTTAGAATGATAATTAGGAAGCAGATCTGGCTTGAATTTATTTTTAATTAAATCTTAACTTCAGTAAAAATTGATAAATTCCTATTAAGGACATGGGTTCCTGTTTAAGTGGCCTACTCCAAAGCTCATGAAAAATCTGGAAGAATGTCAGAACAGCACTTAGAGTCTTGAACCTGTGCCAGGATCTTCTCTCTTGTCATTAAAGGGCCACTCACTGTGCACAGTACATGAGAATACAGAAAAGAGGGCATCCAGCCATGAGAATGTAAATTTAATTCAATTCAGCCAACATTTCTGGGCCAAGTGGGTGCTAAGAGCTGTAAGGCATCATAACAGGTAGTACAGATAAAAGACGTTAATGGGCCATGCTGGTCTCATGGAGGAAATGGAGGGGAAAAGGCCGCTAGCCTTGACTTGAAGTCCAGCACCTTAGAGAGGAACCAATCCTGGAGCACTGACTGCTGTAAGGAAATGTGCTCAGAAATCACGCCAGATGCACCCACTGTAGCACACAATGTCCAACAATGGGTTTATGCGTGGGTAGGACACGCATAAGTGGGATAGTTATTTCCCAGTGGGTGGACATCATCTGGGACAGAAGACCTGGGGAAGGAGATATTAGGCAGGCAAGAACCCTGGAGGTCATCATTCCGTCTTTCAACAAACACATATAGGGTGCTTACTATGTTATAAATGTTATGCGTGACGTTAGGGGTACAAATAATCAACATGATAGACACTGCCATCTGAGGATTTGGTTCACAGGCGACAGTAAGTCAGCATGGGATTGTAGTCATGGGCCAGGCTCTGGTTGTCCTCGGCAGAAGAACAAGAGATCAGAGTTCCCCCTTCTAGACAGTGACAGATGACAAGTAACTAGGAAACTTGAACATCAAGAGTCTACTTGACAAGTTTCTCAAAGTGGTTTCACAAAGCCATCAAATACCCTCATTGGTGAAGAGCAGGAAGGGGAGGAGGTCTTCACTCTGACCATATATCTATACACCCTCATCTGGCCTCCTTGTACACAAACCTACTTCGTCCTGATTGAAGAAGACACTGTCTCATAGAAGGGTTAAAATATAAAGGTGGTATTATCCTCTAAGTTTACCATTCACATAGACTTTATACTACAAACATGTTTAAGCAACTTCTATGTACTAAGCACTGTACTAGGTCCTTTAGATGCCAACATGAACATAATATAAGTCCTACCTTCAAGGAACTTGCAGTCAATTGTAGAAAACAGTCAAGTAAACTAGCTTCCATGAAACAAAATAATAAATGTTTTAATCATCCTCTTCCCCTCCACTAGCATGCTACTGGGGCTCTGGTCCAGTGGACCCAAGATGGAATTCAGGTACGAGAGGCCAGAGCACAGATTAGGCCAGAAGTCATAATAGAGTTGGAATGACACAGAAAGATGACTTCAGAGTGAAATTGAATCAAAATGCTTCAAGTAATCTCAAAACTAAATGAGACACTAAGATGAAGCAACAAGTCCAAAGTCTGCAATACTGAGTAGACCTAGGATAGATAAGGTGATGTTAGGACCGATGGAGAGAATTTTGTGTGATAGTGACAAGGACAAGAAAGTGAAAATATAGCTATTGATCTCTGGCTTTATAGGGAGAGGAAGGCCAAGCAAATTTCAAAACATCAATATAAGATAAAATAAAGGCCAACGCATAAAGCTTTGAGAACAGAGGGTGAGGGTGGGGCCTCATTTCTGGTGCAACTGAGATGGGGAGAGTGGGTTTGTGGAGTTAGTAACAGAAGGAGTGATGATGATTTGATTCTCTAAGAATGAGCAGGAGTTAACCAGATGTGAGGAGCAAAGAGCATTCCAGAGAGGCACCCCCAACACCACCACCACACACATCCCAGCAGACATGGCAGTTTCCAAGACCCTGTCACAGTTGTCTTGATGGCTGGGCTTCTTTGGAGTAACTACAGGAGATGAGCTTAAATCAAAAGACAGGAATCAGATTAATGTTCTTTTCATTTTAACTCCGCAGTGGAGTGCACATAGGGAGTAAATGTTCCTGCTCACATTCTTTAGATAGCTGACCTATACATCACAAACTTACAGATTCAGGGATATTAGAGAAACTACCCAATAAAAATGATTTTTATTGACTCCCTCAAAAATTAGTTTCTACTTAGCCCACCATAAGTCAACTAGAATTATTTGTGGCTTGCTAACAGTTCAATTTCTTCTTCCTTTTTTTTCAGAAAGCACTAAATCTGCTTTGTTCACTTAAAAATGAACACTTAGCCTTTTCCATGCCTCCTGATGAAATTACAGCCCCTTATATGTTCCCAGTACTTAATCACTGTTAAATATAAATTTAACTGCTGAGAGCTTAAGTTGCATGGCTTTTATTTTCAGGTCTTCACCTCTCCTATATTTATTTTCTCAGATTTCCTGACTTAGAAATTACATGAGATAGATTCAGTCATTAGCCACAAATTAAAGATTTGCCACAAGATACCTCAGCCCTTTGTAGGCTAACATTCTGTTGCTGACGAGTTATGGGATTAATCTTTAAACTCAACAATCCAACATCAGGTGGCACTTGGTTGCTGTCCCATTGTTTAATCAATTATTTGGGCGCTTGTGGTGGTGGTGATGTGTTCTTAATTACAAAAATTCCATCCTTCGATCAATCTGTCCCCAGATAACATTAGTTTCAACTCCATGCACATTCTTTTAAACATTACCAAATGTGCGATCGCATAAAATTACTGATTAAACTTTTGGAACAAGTAGCCGGGATCATTTGTTGTTAACTGCAGCCAAGGCAGAGAGAGATGTGTGTTATGCAGAGCAGGAAACTGCGAACACTTTCATCAGGTCTATTTATTGTTCGGCTCGGTTTATAGTCTTTATTCCGGGTGAATTAATAATAATCCTTTAGAATCACAGAGCACTTTTCTTAGGAGAACACAAAGCATTCTCTCATACCTTCTCTAATTCATTTCACAACATCCCTGTAAAGCAGGAAGGGTCAGGTATTCAGACAGGAAACCAAAGCAGACGCTAAATGACTTTCCCCGGGACATATGGTTAGCCACAGACAGAGCCATAACAAGAATGTGAGTCCCTTGACATCAAGGTCAGTGTTGATGCCATCAGAATGGTGGTTCTCAAAGGATGATCTGTGAAGACTCTCAACTTATCCACAGGCTGGGGGCTGTGAAGTTCAAGTCAGCAGCCATGCCTAAAACATTTCCACTCACTGTTACCATGAATTCTATACAATGCATGTCTGGGATGTGACAAAAGCTATAATGTTGCTGGTGTGAAGGCTCCTATTTTATTTTATTTTTTTAAGATTTTATTGGGGAATTGGGGGAGGGGAACAGCTTTGGGGAATTGGGGAAGGGGAACAGACAAGTTGCCGTCTTTTTGTTCTTCAGTCTAGTTGTGGAGGATGTTGCTTCACTGGCCCATGTTGGTATCGTCATTGCATTCTTCCCGGATGAGGCAGACCAGTCCCTGGCCTCTGGATGGTAGCTCACCACGGCTATTGGCAGCTCACACTGGCTGCCGGCCACTCACTGTAGCCTATGGCAGCCCACTGTAGCCTATGGCAGCCCACTGCAGCAGGGGCTGCAGCCTACACTGTCACTGGGGCTCGCGCAGCCCAGCTCCAGGTGGAGCTGTTGTTAGCTGTAGAGGGCGGTGTCACTAGCCCTCATATGTGAGATTCGAACCGGGGTCGCTGGCATCCCAACACCAGCTCTTAACCAATGCGCCACTCGGCCGGCCCGAGGCTCCTATTTTTAAAAACATGAAAACAGTCCTTTCCCTGAACCTTACTTCTTGGGCTCCTATTCTATTTCACTCCTTTCCATTCTCATTCTCTCTGTCTCCCTCTCCCCCTCCCTCCCTCTTCCCACCATCAAGAACAGGACTGAGACATGCAGCCCACAATGCTGGCACATCTTCAAACAAATAATTTAAATATTTGTTAAACACTGTTTAATGTGGAATGGGAAACACTGATTCTGTATTAGCAAAAATATTCTAGAAAAACAGATAGTAATTCAATTCAACTGACTGCCATGGGTTTAGTTCTTGTTCTCCAGTTTTATTTTTGCAATAATTTTCCAAATCAGATGACTTCTTAGGAAACATATTAAAGGATTTGAAATTGAGACAATGAAATAAATCACTTATTCCCAGTAAACAGCACCACACCCATGCATTATTCAGTTTCAGAATTTAGCTGACTGTAACTGCTAAATTCAAAGACCAGTGAACTTTCTCATATGTGTGCTACAAAAATACTAAGACAAAATAAATAAACAAACAAAACCCCCAGAGATTAGTCAGTATGTATCAGGCAAAACTTTGAGTTTTTCACTGGAAGAAACAGTCCACTTTGGTGAAAGGAAAGTGGGACTATTATTCATTTTGCTAGTTATGTGGACAGCCTTGAAATCACTGGCACCAAATTTCTAATTTTTTTCCCCCAGATCTATACATCTGCAAGAGCCCTAACCTTTCTAAGAGCTCCAGGCTCAACTTCTAATTGCCTGATTGAGAAATCCCTGTGAAGGTCACTTCTCTGCATCCAACTCTGTAGGTCCAGCCCAACTCAACCTTTCTCCTCCAGGGTCTAACTTCCAATGTATGTCATGAAATTCAAAAATATTTCTTTCAGTGAAGCCTCTTTCTGCATTTCTGTGGTTGCTAACCTTCATTTGTTTACTCATTTTTACTCAACATTTCATTCAAGAGTCCCTTAGCACACTACTCTAGGCACTAGAAACCAGAGAACCTAAGAAAACTGCCTAGTGAACAACGGTCATAATCCAAAAATTAAAATTATTACAGTGCCACACCCTAGCTCTGTTACTTCTTTCTTCAACAGCTGCAGTCATCTTTTATAGGTTCCTTTTCTTCTGACTCCATCTATCCTATTCCTCTCCTTAATCTATCCTATTACTCTGTAACAATCACTTTTCTTTTTTGTTAAATTTATTGGGGAAACACTAGCTAATAACATTATATAGATTTCAGGTCTTTGTACTCCATTGTGTACTCACCACCCAAAGTCTAGTCTCCCTCCGTCACCTTGTATTTGACCCCCTTTACCCTCTTCAGCTGGTCCCCCACCCTCTTCCCCTCTGGTAACTACCATTCTGTTGTCTGTATCTATGAGTTTTTTTGTTTGTTTGTTGCTTTTTGTTTTATATCTCACATGTGAGTGAGATCATATGGTTCTTGTCCTTCTCCATCTGATTTATTCACTTAGTATGATAGTTTTAAGATCCATCCATGTTATCGCAAATGGCAATAGTTCATCTACTTTATGGCTGAGTAGTATTCCATTATATATATATACGTGCTACATCTTCTATAGCCAATCATCCATCAAAGAACACTTGGGTTGTTTCCATATCTTGGCTATGCTACCATATGACTCAGCTATTTCTCTTCTGGGTGCCTACCCCCAAATTTTGAAAACACTTATTTGAAAAAAGATATGTACCTCTATATTCACTGCAGCATTATTTACAATAGCCAAGCCATGGATTCCTTTTCTTAATGTACTCTCCATCAAAAATAGTCCATGGGGCCGGCCGAGTGGCGTGGTAGTTAAGCGCTGGCTTGGGAGGCCAGCGGCCCCGGTTCGGGTCCCACATATGAGGGCCAGTGACACTGCCCTCAAAAAAAAAAAAAAAAAAAAAAAGAGAAAAAAAAATAGTCCATGAATTTCCACAGCCAATGAAATAGCCCAGATTATCGTTCTCTGCAATTCTGGTAGGGTGTTGTAGAGAATAGAGCACTCACCTGTGCCTAGTGGACCAGGGTTCAAGACCAAGCCCCACCACTGGTATAAGGATAATAGAGGCATTTATTACACCCGTGCTTTAGTTGTATCACTTGTAAAATGAGAAGGCCAGATGAAAAATATATACACATCATAGTCTGTGAAGATTCATGACCAATGCACTGTATACCTAAAGCTAAAGTAGAATAATATTGTATGTCAACTATAATTAAATATTTATAGTCACGGGAGGTGGAGTATAGCATAAGAAAGATAGTCAATGGTATTGTAGCAGCTATATAAGATGTCAGAGGAGTAGTAGATTGGGGGAGGGGGATTATCACTTTGTGAGGGGTGTAAATGTCTAAACATTATGTTGCTTTGTATACCTGAAACTAATAAAATAAAATAAAATCTTCTCTAAAACAAATAAATAAAAATAAAACATACATACATGTCTAAAACTTTTTCCAATTTTGGAACTTTATGCTTCAGTCAATGTAGAGTGCTCCAGCTAACAGAAAACTCACTTTTCCCATGCAGGCTCTGTTCCTCTGCCCCAGCCTCCTACCTCTAAAATCTTCTCCTTCACTGTTTTCTTTATTATCCATTAAAAACTATGCACATCCTTTATGGTTTTGTTCAAGTGTCACCTCATTCAAATGGTTAACCCTCTCACTATAAGTGAGATCCTTCTTGGAACTCTCATATGACTTTGTACGTACCACTTTCTTAACTTAAATCAAGCATCCTATACTTAAAGTGGCTTTAAAACTCACACACTATAAGTTAGATGTAAACAAATGTAATTTAATTACAAGCACCTGTTTCTCTGAATAGCAATGGAAAAAAATACCCATTCTAAGTAACAGTCAATTTCTGTTTAAAACTAGTCTCTTGCAGATTATAACTAAGTGCATTTGGGAGTACATGCTTTCTTGGTTTTCATACCCCTATGTTATCTCCTTTCCCCCAGGTACCTTCTGAGCAACTAGGGATCCCCAGAAAACATCATGGTGGCAGAGGTGGGAGGTTCCTGCCACGTATACAGTCCTTGGCTCTTCATGGTCTGATTGAGCCACGTAACTTTATCTGATCAGGCTAGAGAACTCTTTCCCCTCTGCATCTCCTGGTGCTCCCCTGGTCTGGCTGCATTGGCCCAGACCTATTGCGGATGCCCACAATGCTCACCATGCCTCTGACCCAGCGCTGTCTATCTGGCCTCTTCCTGCCCTGACATTAGTCTCCATGGCTCCCCTTTCTGGGCCTGGGAATGTCTGCATCTCTCCATGCCACATATATTCATATGCTACAGGGAACCCAAATTAAGAGGGGGTCTGTCTCAGGCCCTCTATACACTGAAAATGCACATCATTGCTAATCTGTTGAAGTCACTCCATGTTATTGTAGGATAAGAGTTGCAGAGCAGCCAAAATGTATAGGCATTAAAATTATACTGATTATTATATCGGAACATGAAAGTCTGCACTCATTCTGCTTGATGCTTTACTTATTTTAGACTATGCTTTATTGAGCCCACTACAAGAAATTTATGTTCAAATTTTGGTTTACTCTTCTCTTTATTATACTCTACAATCTAGCCTTAGGAGTTTGCAAATATTCCGCCATATTTTTTATATCAATTTATTAGATGTTGATTTTTCCTCTTTTTTTTCTTATAGAAAAACGAAGGAAAGCAGGTAAGGCTTAGGAAATGAAGTTAACTTCTTTCTATGCTTATAGCCAGGAATTATGAATATTTATCACCAAAGACAAATTTGAAAATTAGAAGAAATTTCACTAGGATTGAATGAATCACAATGTTTATATGCTAAGGAACATTTAAAAGTCAATATAATCTTAAATCATATTTATAAAAATATCATATCTAGGCCTTAGAAAGTTTATCAATTAAGATATGTATGCAAGCTACAGAAATATGTGCTGCATTGCTTTAAACTAAAAAGGCTCTTATTGCCTTATGCAACATGGTGGTCCATGGAGGGTCAGCTAGCTCAATGATAGAATCTAGGAATCAGGCTCCTCTAATTCTCCGGTGTCAGTGTCACTTCCAGGCATTTTATCCTCATCCTAGACAACAGAAAGATAAAGGATTCTCCTTTATTCTCCCTTTTTGCCTCTTTATTCAGAAAGAAATGTTCTTACTAGAGACCTCTACCTAATATCATTAGCTAAGAATATTTTACAAGTCGTCTTCAACTCCTCATAACTGGAAGAGAGTTGGGGACAGTGATTGCTTTATTTTTCTTGCCTGTGTAGTCAAGAGACACAAGGAAAAAAGACGGTGTGAAGCCACGGCCCGTGTTTTGCACTGATCAGAGCATATCTGAAATAAGGTGCTCAATTTTGAGTACCATCTTTAATAAGAAACGGATGGCAGAACATCTGTTGCTTAAGAGAGAAATATTTAGCCTGAAGAAGAGAAAACTGTATAAAACAATAATGCTTGTCTTAAAATATTTGAAGGGCTACTGTGAGAAGAAGGAGATATATTTTGCGTTGTGCAAAAAGGCAGATCCAGAATCACTGGGTGGGTCTCACTGGGGAATGTTTCCTACTTTATCTTAGTTGGAGCACATCTGTTTTTCAAGAAAAATAAACCCAATCAAGTTAGATTAAAAATAGAGTAGTTTATTATAATAACACAAACGAATACCATGGAGCGAGGTATACCAGGTGTCACAGGACCTCAAAGCCATCAGGCAGCATCTCTCTCCCTTCCCTCCATTTCCATGTCCTCTCCTCTTCTCAGTCTTCTTTCCCCCCACCTCTTTCTTGTGCTTGCTCATGCTTTCTCTCTCTCTCTCTCTCTCTCTCTCTCTCTCTCTCTCTCTCTCTCTCACACACACACACACACACACACACACACACACACACACACACACACACACACACACACACACACACACACACACAGTCTTTCCTATCTGCTTCACGTTGTATATCTGCACCATTGACCTTTCCCCACAAACCAGTTCTCTCCTAAACTTATCTTGCTCATGGTCCATCTCAAGTATTCCAAAGAGATGAATCCCTACAGTTTAAAAATCTTGGTTTATGATCTCAACTCCAAATTTCTGGCAGGAAAATATCTCACTGGATCAGAAAAAGTCAGATATGTCCACATCTGGCTCTATCGATGTAATCAAGAAAAATCAGGATACACAGAACATAAGGCCATCCTTATTTAAAAATTGACAAGGCAAATTCTCTAAGAAGACTTACGCATAGAAAAGAAATCATGGGAACATCAAGTAAATATTCCAGTCTGCCCCCTGCTATTCATTTTACTCTCTACTGTCAAATTAATCTTTCTGAAAGACTGTTTATATCATGTATTCACCTATGCACCAATTTTCAATGACTAGACTGTCTATAAAATACTTCCTAGCACTCCAGGTCCTTTGCAATGTAGTCTTAATGTACTTCTAGAGTTTGATTTTTTACATTTTCCTCTCTTGCTGTAGCCAAATAGAGCTATTTTATCTTATCGTGGGGTGACTACGCATGCCAGTCTGCCGAGGACAGTCCCAGTCTGGTCTGTTACATAGGTGTAATAATTAAAAATGTCCCTTTTTATTATCAATATATCCTGATTTAGATGACAAAGGAATGGTCCCTCTAGAGGACCATCCCATTATTAAAGTTAAATTCCCAAAGCCTAACTAGTATTCAGCAGCCAAGAAAAATGCCAACTTATTTTTACATAAAACCTCCAATGTAGTAAAATCAAAATAATGCCTCCCTTCTTTTAACGCCTATAGTATTTTATTTGTTTTAAACCTTGACACTTCCTCTATTTTATAACTAAAACTTCTGACTGTCCATATTCACTTAGAGGACCCAGCTTAACATACGATTATCTTGCTTTGGTTAGACGTTAAATCATTGGAATGTGTTCAGCTAACCTAGGTGATTATCATACCACAGAAACGTACCTTGAAAGCACTAAGAAAACAAAATGGTATGAGTGAGTGAAATCAACTAAAAGTCTAATTTTAACATTAACTCAGTGGCTGCTCTAGGAAACAGAAATAAAATCCTTTGTTTTGTTTTTTTGGTGTGTGTGTGGGGGGGGGTACCTTCACTGTTATGTTCCCTGCAGCCCTGTAGCTTGGCAGAATGGCTGTCATATCAGCTAACACAACAGAAGTGGTGGGGCTGGGCCCGGTGGTAATTCTGGGTGTAGTTCTTACCTTCAACCACCTCACACTCCCTTACCTTTATCTGCAACTCCTTTATTGGTGCCTGATTGTAATGTCATAGAGCAGGGGCTCTCAGGACAGACAGGCCTGGGGTCAAACCCCAGCTCTGTCACCTCTGGTTCTATGTACAGGACAAGTTACTCATTCTCCAGAAGCCTTGGTTCCCTCATCCATAAAATACAGCATGACAGTACAGATCCCACAGAGTGGTTCTGAGGACTAAAAGAGATAACATGTGTAATCTGCTTTGCACAGTATGATTCTATATTTGTATCATCATATGGTTCAA
Source organism: Aselliscus stoliczkanus (assembly GCA_033961575.1). Classification (NCBI taxonomy): domain Eukaryota; kingdom Metazoa; phylum Chordata; class Mammalia; order Chiroptera; family Hipposideridae; genus Aselliscus; species Aselliscus stoliczkanus. Next base: position 147,587,954 of record CM066727.1, read on the forward strand.
ATTCCATGAAACATGTACCCCTGGGAGCCCATGGAATTATTGCCAGAGTTTAATAAAGCTATAAATATATCAAGTACAGCTGACAGTTGGAGTAAATATGTCTCACAGGCATAAATGCCATTATTTTTAAAAAATATTAAAATTAATAAAATAGGATAGGAAATAATCAAAAAGTATTTTGAATACAGTCAATTATTATTTTCTTTACCGATAGAGACTAAAAGTATCAGATGGCTGGCCATGAGATTTTTGGATATTAAAAGTAACATCCATATTTGAAAAGGTTGGTAATTGCTGTCTTCCCCAATCCTTCTCTTTCCAATTCCTAATAGAGCCTTTCAAAAAAGAATTTTCAGTTGTTTCGCCAACTCTCTGTGTCTGGCTAGTCTCCCTGACATATGTACTTGGCTCTGCTGGTTCCAGTGGGGCTGGGCACTGAGGCTGGGCTGGCACCTGTGCCCAAGTGTTCTGAAATCTTATATTGGATGTGAGGGTGGGGACTACTTGCCCAAGAATTGTGAAACAGGAACTGAAAATATTGTCAGGCAAATAGCCTCAAGGAAGTGCCAAATCAAATTCCCGGATGTCTATGCAAATGTGCTATCAATTAAAAGTGGCTGGGCAAGAAGAAAAAGTTCAGGAACACACTGAAGGAGATGCAGCTTAGGGGACCAAAGAGAGACAACATTTCAAAGCAGAGGCTACTAAGTCTGAAAGTATAGCATGGAGTCATCCTTGCCTGATGAACCAGCAATTACTTCAACTATTAAATGGAGATCACAGTATCTAAAACCTAAACTGGCAAGTGAACACAGTACAGTTCCTACATTATGGCCCAATCAAGCCATTTGTCATGTACAGATGTTATGTCCTCTACTCAAGCATCAGGACTTTATGTGCAAAAGTAAAGTATGTACAAAAGTAAAAGTAAAATCAAATTTATATCCCACATAATATCTAGAAGAGTGTCCTGCACATATTAGGCACTCAAGAGATATCTGCTAATTATCAGCACCATTCAGTATTGGAACAGCCTATCTTCTCTGATGGTACGTAATACAACCCTGGAGGTATTCAAGGAATGTCTCATTAACAACTGTGCACAGCAAATTTAAAAAGGTTTCATAAAACATCTGTTCATGAGGCCATAGAAAAATTGGACTTGAAGACATCCCAAATTGCTTCTAAATCTATGAACCAATGATTCTATATTCTGAGATTAATGCCTCAAGTTCTATGACAATGAAAATTCTGACTCAGTGATTTAATGGATAGTATTTTTGACAATAGAATTCAAGTAAGATTCTGTTTAATGGGAAGTATTTTTTAAATTTCCTATGGATTTAAAAAACTGTATAATTGCAAATGTTCATCAGGATATAATTAAATACTACTCTTTTCCTAGTTACTAATATGTGCCAGGGTGCCATAATTATACAAATAATTAAGAGAGGAAAATGCATTCCTTCAAAATCCAATTTATTTCGTTTCTCTTAGTAAAAATATTTTGGTAAACCTACAAAAATTATTGTAGATACACAGAAGCTCCATTGTGAGGAAAAGACATTAAAATAGGGCAGGGGGAAGAAAGAAAATCTCATAATAGATGGAAATGTTACATAATAATATTCTGTACACGAAAATGCCTGTTCTCATTTTCATAGAAATAATAAAATACAATAAAATCTGTTTGCCATCCATGGAGGTCCAAGTGTTTGAACATATTTTATGTACTTCATCTTTTTATTGTACCTCCAATTGTTGTTAGTTTATGGCTCTGCTTCAAGTTTACTTTTATGGAGATTAATGCAATTTATACAGTATATTTTATTTTATGATATACTTAACAATAAGTGGATAGTAATTAAGGCTGTGTGAGATCGAGGAAAAATGCCCAGGAACTAAATACCTTTAAAAAAAAAATGTGTTATTTGAGCTTAATAGCATTTGAACTATTTAAATAGCTTAAATTAAATTAAAGTTAATAGAGTTTAATTAAAGTTATTGTCAAAGGAGAACTATTCTCTCATAAAAAAAGGAAGCTGTTGCTCTGGGGTCATGAACATTTTTCCTTGATTCTCAGTGAAAAAACAACTTGTGGCTATTAAGAGTCTTCAGAATTACAATCTACTGAAAGGCTCATGGATTAACTACATTGTGTGAGAGCTAAAGAGTATTCTATTTCCACAGGTAATATTTCTTGCAAAAAACCAAAACATTATGGGTACGCAGAAAATGTTAACATGTCACGTTAACTAAAATTCTATTACCTTGCACATGTAAGCATGTAGCAAAAATGGCTGATGTAAAGTAGAAATGGAGAAGAGTCCCTCTAGTCAATCGTGTGCTCAGAGACACTCAGATGCTACTTCCTAAATCAGACAAGTGAGGACTTGTTTAGAGCTTTTTGTTTGTGTCTCATTCAAATTGTGCCATGAGGAACTTCGTTCTTAAGTTGACCGGCAGCCTGCTTCTAAAAGGCGGGGTCAGGAGAAGAGTTGATGAGATGGTAAGGAGCCCTGTGGAGCTGCATGAGCCAGTGGAGCCTGGCTGATGGTGGGTTATCCTGGCCTCCCATGGGACTCAGGCTTAATACCATCACATACACTCACAGGCTCTCTTTTTGTTAACTTTTCGTTATGCTTTGTTCCAGACATATTGTATTTTTTTTAAAGATTTTATTAGGAAATTGGGGGAGGGAACAGCATTGGGGAATCAGGGAAGGGAACAGACAAGTTGCTGTCCTTTCGTTCTTCAGTCTAGTTGTGGAGGACGTCACTTCACTAGCCACGTTGGTATTGCGATCATTGAACTCTTCTGGGGTAAGGCAGATCGCTCACCGGTCATTGGATGGACACTCATGGTAGCTTACAGCAGCCCATAGCCCCACTGCAGCCTATGCAGTCACCGGCGGCTCATGGCAGCCCAGCTCCAGGTCCAACTGTTGTTCACCATCTTAGCTGTAGAGGGTGCAGCGTCACTGGCCCATGTGGAATCCAAACCAGCAGCCCTGCTGCTCAGAGCTCAGGCTCCCAAGCCAACTCGGCCGGCCCCTTCCAGACGTATTGATTGGCATCTGGTATATGGGCCAAATACCCATTCCCATTCCCTTAATAAATCAAATTCTAATGCTCTTAAAAAATTAAATTCTAAATATCTGAAGTAACAATGTGGAATTAATTTTTCAAATGCAATTTCATTTAATGTTTTTCTTTACCCTTATGGGTAAAATACAGATTTTTAAAATGGAAATAAAGCCCCAAATTCATAGATACAGAGAACATTTTGCTGCTTACCAGATAGGAGGATAGGTGAGAAAGGTGAAGGCATTAGGAAGTACAAGTTGGCAATTACAAAATACAGGGATGTAAAGTACAGCACAGGGAATATATTCAATAATAGTATAGTAACTATCTATGGTGTCAGAAAGGTACAAAAATGTCTAATCATTATGTTGTATACCTGAAACTAATATAATATTGTATGTCAACTGTAACTGACAAATACAAAAATATTTTAAAAAATGAAAATAAATCTCAAATTAATGTATCTATCTATCTATCTATCTATCTATCTACCTTTTTCCTTCTTTCTCTCTCTCTCTCTCTCTCTCTCACACACACACACACACACAAACACACACACACACAGAGCAAGGCTGGGAGGAAAGAAAAGAAAGCTGCAAAATAGAAGAATAAGGACTATTCAACTACAAACTGACTCCTTTTTCTTCCCTCTTGGCTTGGATAAAATAAAGCTGTAGTGATGCTAATCTACACTGTCATTTCCATGGAAATAGTAAAGGAATAACATAAAGTCTAATCTTTGCATGATGGCCAAACTATTTAACTCTACTTTTGATTTTGGTTTGTTTATAAAAGTACCTTAAATTTTCTTTATGCTCATTAGACCAGCAAATGATGCACAGCACTTGGCACAACACAGCTGCTGAATAATGAATGAAAGAATTAATTAATTAGTAAAGGCATATAAATTTCAGATGTCTTCAGTCATTAGCTTAACTAGATCCCAATCAAAACCAAAGGCCTCTATTGGGTTATCTTGTGAGTATAATAATAGCACAATTCTCTCATTTCTGAAAAGAAAAAAGGGCCTGACTTCTGTTTTACTTATTAACTTAAACCCATATCATCATTCTTAAATTTTAAAATAATCCCTTCAACTACCTTAAAAGAAAAAAAAAGAATTTCAAATGTGATTCTGGTGACTTGGGTTCTTGATATCATTCTTTGGTTTGCTTACCCTTTCTATAAATAAGTGGTGATTAAGTACCTTATTATCCAAGTCACTATCAGTAGTGTGGTAAAGTATAAAAAAACATGAAGAACTGTAATTTTGAGTATACAACTGATTAGCTTTGTGAATTCAGGTAAGTGGTTTGCCCTTTTGAACCTTAGTTTTCTCATTTGTGCAAGAGTCACACTGAAGGGCTGTTGGCAGGACACACAAGACATGAGTGCTTTATAAAAAGCCCTCCCTATGTAAGGCATTTCTGCAGTAATTATGTAAATTCCACTTTGCAAGTTAGACCAGTTAGAGGTTAGAACATATCTAGGAAGAGTGGTGCAATGAAAAGAATACCAGACTTGCCACCGAGAGGTGTATATTCAAGTCCAGCAGCCCTACCTGTGTGACCAGAGCCTGTAACCACTCTGAACTCAGCTTCCTCATCTACAAAGTGGAAGTAATAATGCCTCACAGCATTGTTGGGACCGAAGATACAGAGAAAATTAAGAAGAGGCAGGAGTGTGTCTTTTCTGTGAAGAGACTACATAGTTCCACCTTTTTCATTCCATGAAGATGAAGGGCCTGGCTTCAGGCCCCTCCATGGCTTCTGTCCCCCACGGAGAAGAATCCAGAGCTGAAGGCAAAGGTCGGGCATGTAACAGGTACCTAGTTTTGGTTTTACACTCTAAGGTTTTCCCCACTCACTGTGAAAGCCTCCATCATGTTCTTCCAACACCAGGTCCAATATCTTCATGGAAGAGCCATGACCAAAAGGACAGAATGACTTGGCCAGAGTGCTCTTAGAGGTCATTGGATACGAGTCAAATGTTTGCTCTCTGGTGTCAGTGTTCCTGGTTTCCAGTTCGAGCTTTGCGGCTCTCTGGGTGTGAAACCTTGCGTAAGTTCCTTGGCTTTGCTAAACCTTGTTTTCACATGTTATAAAAGAGGAGTTATAAGATCTATTTCAGCAGATTTCGTGAGGATTAAGTGAGAGGATTAAATGCCCATAAGATAGTAAATTGTAAAAACATGCTATTATTTGGCGTAATTCTTTCACTTCATGGGTCAGAGAAAATAATAACAATAAATATAAGTAATGTCTGGTATAGCTCCTTGCCTTTTGAGTGTATTTTCCCATGTGTTTCCTTATCTAATCCTCTCGCTGCCCATGGAATGGGTTATTATTAGTGGCATTTTGTAAAGCAGGAAACTGAAGTACAGGCAGATGACGTAAACCCCCGCAAGATCTGCTCCAGAGCTCTTTAACGCAGGTCTCTTGGCTCCCAGAACAATACACTTTCAGTTGGGTCAGGCTAACCGGAGGCAGAAACATTAATAATAGCGAATAATCACTCTGGGTAAGACCCTGGCTGGGCATGTACATATCTTACTTAAGCCTCACAATAACTTTACAGTAAAGACAATATTTGCGTTCCCTTTTCAAAAAAGTTGAAGTAACATGCATAGAGTCACTGACTTATTAACTAAGGGAGCCAAGTTTAAACCCAATCAGTTTCGCTTTTTATCATTAAACTAAACTATGTACAGCTAGGAAGCGATGCAGGAGCACAATGCTCACAAAAGAATGCGATCATCTCACAACTTGGCTTCTCTTTATCCCACATTATGAGAGGAGTGGGAAGACACAGAATAATATCAATAGACCAAAACTTTTATATACAAGTTATTGTGCCAGGCATTTATATACCTATTATCTTCACAGCACCCTCAAAAGTATGTTATTACCCCCACTGAAACACACTCAAAGATGTCCTTCTCTGCTTAAAATTACAAAGCAAGTAGCAGAGCTAAGAATTGAACCCAGGTATGAGAGGGAAGCCCCCAATCCTATGACAGTGACACTGTAGGCTTTTAGAGACTAGGGGAACTCAGACGTCTCCTCCAGTTCTCACTCTTGCCTATAAGCAAACTGAGGCTGCAGGAGCCCATGGTTTTCCTCGCAGGTAGAATTTGTGGTAGAAGCCAATTTGTCCAATTTTCGGCCCAGTGCTCTTTCTACCTCATCAAGCAGTATCAATGTGACCTCTGCCCCAGGGAGCTCATACTGTACTTGGAGAAACACTATCAGCAAGTAATGCAAGTGAACATGTATTGGAGGCTGTGTCCGGCGTGGAAGGAGCAAGTTCTGTAGACGTTACAGAGAGGATGAGTCAGTGGGAACAGGGGAGGCAAGTGGGCATAGACTCTCCACTTGAAAGCACATGACAATCACCTGGAGAAATCCCCTTAAAATGCAGATTCCTGGGCTAGGACCAGAAAGTCTGAAATCAGCAGTCATATGTTGTTTAACAAATCGCTCTTGTTCTGAAGCACATGCTACAACTTACTCCTTTGAGAAATAGAAAGCTTGCAAGTACGGTTCAAAGAGCAATACAACAATGAGATTGGGTATGGAAGATTGAGAAGTATTTTACGCACTAGGCAAAACCCATTATGTTTGACGTGATAAACAGGGCAGCTTTGGAGAAGGGGAGTCAAGACGTGTATAAGCTCCGTGAAGAATGGCTTGAACCAGTGAGAACGTGGAATGGGGAATAAAAGATAGAAAGACAGGGGAGAGATAACAGAGTGTGTTTTAGAAACATTTCAAAGGAGAAACCCACAGGACTGGCAACTGGTCAGATGGAGGGAATAAAGGAGATGGATGGTATGAGTTCCTGGACAGAGGAGAAGTCACTGGGTCTGGCAATGGCTGTGCATAACCACGCATAGCTAAAAGCTGACAAAAACTACGCTAGTTGTACACTGTGACAAAGTTAAAAATTCTTTATGAAACATATACTCATAAAAGACATAAAGTGCTCCTTTCAGCAATTCCTATGTGAGAAAGGAGGCCAAACCTCACATTCCTCAGGGTGTCCTGAAAAGAACCCTTTTAAAGGACACAAATTAGAAAATGTTTTGCTGATACTTGATCTTACCCAAACTGGGAGGCCCTCAGTTTGGCTTGGAAAAGATTGATTATTTAACTCTTCTTCAGCAGCTTTCTTCATACCTCTTCATTTTTGCCCCAAGACAGAGCAGTGAAAAACTAATACTGGATACCCAGAGAACATTTTCTGAAAATCTTCAAACGCTCAGCCAGCATCTTTTTAAAGTTCTTTTTGCAGTTAAAGAAGATGAGGAACTAAAGCTGGATATCAAGGAGCCCTAGTCTGCAATGGGTAATCTTGCCTCCCCCAACAAATAAAGCCGAGAGAAAAACAATCAATAAGACTACAACTCAAATAATTTCAGTTAAGCCAGATAAACCTCAAATAACTGAAAACTTTCCAATTGTTTCTTTTCTAACTTAAGGATCCAGGTCTTTGAAGTTTTTTTCCATTAACACTTGAAAAACAGTAGTGGGATACCACAGTCTATATAGTGTTTGAGATGCAATCTGAAATGAAAACCTGAGACACAAAGGCTGACCAACTAAGTGACTGTATGTGTATGTTTTCCTAAGTAATCACACAGTGTAACTGAGCCCTCCAGGGGTTGGGTTAAAAAAAAAAAAAGCATTTTATTGAATTAAAAGTCTAGTTCACTAGCTAGAACATTAGCAAAAGTCAATGGATCAGCTTTGTTAATCTATGAACTTTGCACTTGTAAAATTGGCTTTCTCCATCATCATTGACATAACCTAAGTTTTAAACTTGAGACTTCTGGTCTGATAATTTCAAAAGGAAAAAAAAGTAGCTGCTCTTATTTAGGCAATTTATTTCAGTAAAATAAAGGGTTTTTGTGTTTTGCTTTTGGTGTTTGTTTGTTTTTTCAATATATATGCTGAGCATCCATCCACACATCAAAGCACCATGATTATTATAGCAAATGTTAGACTTCTACAAGGTAAACTGGTCAATTTGGGCTCACATTAATAGCATTTAAGTATGGCTATTCTATAACTAATATGATCATTTTAAATATTTTATTTAAATTGCAGTTATTCCCATTTATTCATTTAATTTAATTTTGAGTAAACTGAGACCTACTGTATAACAAGCACTTCAAGGTATCTAAGAGGGGATGGTTGAAATTTGTGTGAAGTGGGATGACACAAATGAGGAGCTCATAGTCTAGTGAGAGGGAGTTACTTATGCAAGTAGTTAAAATTTAATGTGAGACACACAGTAATTTATCAATATCAAATGCTGTGGGTACACAGAAATCTGAAGTAAAAGGTCTCATTTCAACCTGATCTAAGAGAATAAATAAGTATCAGCCAGGTAAAAGCGGAGTGTGGTTCAGGGCAAAACGTTCTTGGCAAATAACAAGTTACAGAAATGCTGAGAGATATGAAAGGACATGCTGTGTTGAGAGAACCATGAGTAGTACATCTGTGTGGTAAAACCAAAGGGAATCAGGATGTCAGGGTCTTCGACAGGATCTTAGAAGGAGGGTGATGGGGAAACACAACCTGACTAGCTTGTGAAACAGATTATATGACATAATCCTATAAAAAAGTGGGAGATGAGGGTAAAAAGGATCAAATATATGTGATAGAAGGAGAACTGACTGTTGGTGGTGAACACACAATGTGATATATAGATGACGTATTACAGAATTGTACACCAGAAACCTATGTAATTTTACTAACCATTGTCACCCAAACAAACTTTAATGAATGAAAGAAAGAAAGAAAGAAAGAAAGAAAGAAAGAAAGAAAGAAAGAAAGAAAGAAAGAAAGAAAGAAAGAAAAAGAAAGTGAGTTATTGGCAATTTTTACATAGGGGAACACCAAATGACAACTGGATCTTAGAAAGAGAACTTCTATATGAAGGAGAAGAATGGACCAGACAGGAGAAATGTCTCAATTTAGTCAGAAAGCTAGTCCAAGCACAGATGTGGATATGGAATGGATATCTAGGAGATCTATTGAATACCAACTGGGGAGAAAAAGATTCGGGTGAAGATAAAGACATGGGTTCCAGCTTGGGTTGCTGGGTGGACAGTCTGTTGTGCACCAATTAAATTATGGGATAGAGCCTGCCATAATAAATTATTTTATCTCAAGGAATACTTTGGTTGTCAACTAAGATGTCAAGATCACATATTCTCCTTTTTAGCCTCCCTCTTACTTGTCCAGGACTCTGGGAAATAAACTTGGTGTCCATTTACTGTCTGCCTTATGGAAGAGAATGTCCTACAGCCACTGAAACCATTTAGTGGAGGACAGGGTGGGTAACAAAATGCAACTGGAGAATCATAGATTTCTAGGCTGCATGTAGTACACTCCCACCTTTGTCTAGGCAGTTAATGATCCATTGGAGGAATTCATGTCAGTTCTTTCATTTAGGAAGTCCCTGGAAGTCAGAGTTTCCCCAAACAAAGCATAAAGTGGAAGATGTGATAGAGCATAGGAAAATCAAGTGCTGCAAGAAGTCTAATCCCTGAGAAGTTAAATATTCGTTTGAAGGGTCCTTCTCTATGGCCTACCACTTCGTACAGGTCATTGCTTGAATAGAATATGCAATTTGGTAGACATATAAAATCAAATACATAAATGACTATTATCACAGTTAGGAAAATGGTTCAGAGTACTGTTAGTGCTTAAACAAGGGTAAAGAATACTCACTTAGTGAATTAGAAAATAATTTATAGAAGTAAGAGCATGCAGCTTTGAACAATAATTTGAAATTCAATGAACAGAGAGATAGGAAAAGAGTATCCCATTCAGAGGGAATAGGTTGTCCAAAGATCTAGAGAAGGAAAACGATAAGCATTTTGAGGAATAGCAAGTAGCAAAGAGCAAGAAAAGCATACGCAAAGACCAGAAAACAGACAAGAGGAGAGGAGAAGAGCTTGGCAAGGTTAGAGATGGAGAAATGTGGATGGTGGAAACAAAACAGAAAGAGAGGCCACATAATAGGTAACCTGTGTTTATGAGTTCCCTGTGCCCAACTTTCCCAATCTATTTCATAGAAGAAGAATGCCTTTCACGCTCTCTCCATAAGCAATTGTGAATTTTCACTCTGTTCCTAAAAGGTGAATAGAAATCCAGGTATATTATTATGAATCTGAATAATAATTGCTAATGTTTACTGTGCTAGACATTATGATAACAGATGATCTCATTTAAATAACACAACAATTTTATGAGGCAAGTAGTATTACTATTCTCATTTTACAAACAAAAAAATTGAAGTTTATAGGTGTTAAAATTTCCCAAGGTCACAAAGTCAATATTAACAGGGAAGCCAGAATTCAAATATCAAAATTGAAGAAAAGGATATATTTCTGTGCTCTAGATATATGATTTCCATAAGGGCTTCCAAATAAGTCAATTTATTTAAATAACCAATTTACCATTTCTGTAAAAAAAAAAAAAAAGTGAAACAACTAAATAATAAACATCTACTCTGTTAGCAGCTCAGAGAACTGTTTCCCTCTCTTTCAATCAATCACAGGTTTCTGACAAGCTTCACAATCAGAATCAGTCCAACATAATACTGAAAAATTTCTGCCTTAGCCCAAAGGTCCCAAATGACCTTGGAGGATCAGATAATCCTTTTACTAAATGCCATGATCAAAAAAACATTACTTTTCCTTTCCAAAACAAAATAGCAACATTGGAAGAAAATCTACCTTAGATGAAAGCAAGAAATTGATCATAAGAAGAATTTTCTTTAAAATGTCACTACTACTTTGCAATGGTTTTACTTTTCTGCCACACATGTAAGAAAGAAAAGTACACATGTATGCGTGTATGCATATGTTATCTTACCTTCAAGACAACTCCAAGAGAGAGTCATACTTCAAACTGAGGGAGTTTCTATGTAAAACACCCATAATGGTAATAATAATCTTTTCTTTACTTTTATAGAGACAGCCCACCTAAGTGAATTTCTCCATCCCAGATGAAAACTGAGTAAGCTAAAAAAAACCAACAACATAATAATAATAAAAATAAAGGGTAGGGGGTAGGGTGCTTAATAAAATTCCTTTCCCAAATTCTCCAAAACTCACTCAATTGGACTATTTGAATATGCACTGAATACAAGAGTTTATGAGGAATTTTTTTTTTACTAGTAGAGAAACCACAGATAAGAAATGGTACCAATTGCCTCCCTCTTTCTGTACATTTCTCTCCTTTAATCTCAAAGAAGAATGTACCAAGCCTCTTACTCCTTCCTGCAACAACAGAATCTCTAGAGCGCCTCTGAAAGCAGTAATCCTGATAAATAAAATGCCATTAAGTCTGAAAGTAGTTGCTTCGTGGACAACATTTAAATTGTTTCCATTTGCCTTCTGCTGTTGCAGGATCAATCATCATGATTGGTGTATTATAATTTCTCCTGACTAAATTGGTCTCTCTCCTTTGCTTTTTACCCAAAGAACTCAATTTGCCACCAAGTAGCCTTCCCTGACGCCCTCTAGTTCTTTTTCTTTTCATATTAACTATAAGACAAAGGACAATGGTAATACCCAAACTTAGAGATGCTCATTTTTTACTAACGGCAGGCATTTGTTCCATTGAAAAGCTCATTTAGCAAATTTTATCCTAGATTTCCATTTATTTTTGTATTAATTTCTGAGTCCAAGTTTTGGGACAGTAAAGCTCTCAGTATTAACAAGGAAATTATTTAGAGTACAATAGAATTTTAGTCTACAAAGGATTGTTTTATTTTTGATGTAACTTTTTTTTACCTATTATATATTTGTTTTTAACAATAATGAAAAGAAACTTGAACTTTAAACTAGGTGCATTTTTTTAACATACTTGATATAGGAAATGGAAAAGGATGAAGATGTTATTTAAATTCCATTCCTGAAGCAAGTCTTTCTCCTAATTTCTGTAGGAAATTAGAGAATTGGAGATGTAGGTTACACTAACTAGCTCTTGATCCTAGATGCTGTTGTACCATTAGATTTTTGCTTTTGTTTTATAATTTTCTATCCTAGTTTGTACATTGCTTAAGGTCAATGACCAAGTCTCTTTGCATTAAACAAAATACATATGCTATTAATACCCCAGAATCTCTATAAATGAAGGCAACTCTCTACAGAGGAGTAATATGAAAACAGTAAGATCCCCACCCTTTCAAAAGTATCTATATATTATTCCACTGTTTCATAGAACGTCATATTTGCCATGTTATTCAAATCAAGTTGAAACATAAACGTGCATAAGAGGAGCTATGTTCTAACATTTCTTAAATTTTTCCGTGGGGTCGCCACTGATGAGGCAGAGGCTTAAGTGTGAATACATACACACCCTGGGGGTGGAGCTCTCAAAGAAACCCACCTCCAACTGAAATTTCTTTGAAGTCTTCTGATATAGCGTTAAAATGCACACAATCTGTGCCTTCTGCTGCCTCATGGATCTGTTTGATTTAATATAAATCTGGGTTAAAGCTGACTTATGAAAGAAAACAGTGTGGCTTGGCCACTTCCGGCACGCCCTTGAAGATCTACTAAGGCATGCTTACCTTTAAACCATTTGTAATCCTTAGTACAGTGCTGCTAATATGGCATTGGCTACTTTCAATTGATTCATCGTTTTTAAATGGAAAGGTTAAATGGAGACAGAGATTCAGGAACTGGGGAAGAGGCCAGCAGTGATGGGTGAAGTGCCTCAACTCTGGTGATGCATTGCTGCTCAAACACAAATGTGGGTCTGGGAGAAAAAGGATGCCACAAGAAAGAAATAAGTGGCTGGGAGGAAAGCTTAAAGGAAAACAAAGTCAAATTTACTTCACAATTTGCCTAGGGCCAAAGAATGATGCTTAATAGAAAATGCAGTGGCATGTCTTGGTATTTTTAAAAAATGCTCTTGAAAAACAAGTGGAAAATGGCAAGCAACTAAAACTGGGTCTAGCAACAAAGGACAGATAACTTCTCATTCATTTGCACACTTTAAAAGCATAAAACTAAATAATTTTACTTTGTAAAGAGTTTTACATTAAAACACAAGTTATATAGTAAATCTCATTTTTATATATCTTCAATTACATGAGATTTAGCAGTGTAGGCTATAATTGTTTTGATGACATATTATAAATTATTAACAAAAGAAAAAATTATGAACTGCTAATAACATAAAGGAAGCACTATGCCATCATCCTTTAGGATCTAAATCCTATTTGAGTGAAAATAATACTTTTAATTAAAATTCAATGAAAACAGGGCCGGCCGAGTGGCGCAGCGGTTAAGCGCTGGCTTGGGAAGCCAGTGGCCCCAGTTCGGGTCCCACATATGAGGGCCAGTGACACTGCCCTCAAAAAAAAAATTCAATGAAAATATATAAGATTTGTATAAAGCGATATTATACTATCTTCAGGGGAATAAAAATTTGAATTTAAATGTGACCCTAAAGCCAGGTCTGTTTTGGTGAAGAATATACACTGTCACATATCACTGAAATTCATACCTTTATATCATTATACTAACAATTTGAAATATATATTTTTAGCCACACAGAGAACAACTATAAGTCTGAACACATATTCAATTAGAGTAATCAAACTTATCTTGTTTCTCAGCTTCAACCTAATATATATGATTAGTTGATTGCTTTTCTTTAAACTCTTTATTGCATAAGTTTTCACATATATACAAAAGATGGATTCCCATGTTCTCTCAAATTTAACAGTTTTTCACCAATCTTGTTTCTTCCAATAAACCCACTCTTTGTTCTTTGTTTTTGTTTATTTTTGCTGGGAAATCTTGCAGCTAATCTGAGATATCATATTATTTTACCCATAAATATTTCAATGTGTATGTCTAATTGATTTTTATAATCTCCATTACCATTATAATACAATCCTTTAATGTCATACTTGATTATGTTTACTAATAATTCATCAGTTGTATTTTACAGAATAGAGTATACATAATTTAGTATTTAAATACTATTATCTAAGTGTAAATATTTAGTCTGGACATACACATACCATCCTGGTCTAATATTTTGATTGAATTGACTGATAAATTCAGTTATAAACTGTACTAAATGGCTCTTGGGGGGGGGCATATTAACCAGTCAAATCAATAAAGCCATCTGAGGGTGCAGATTTCATCTTAAACATAGGCATCTGAGTGTGTATACACTGGACCAAATCAACTACATCGCAGTTATAGTGATGCCAGATAATGTAATCATTAGAATACCTGATTATTATTTAAGCATTTAGATTATGCCAACGTCATTCTAAAAAAATTAAAATCCAAAGGCAGTAAAGGTGTGGAAAGAGCTTTGAAATTCACACAAACCTAGGTTCCAATCACTACCCTGCTGCTTAATTAATGCCTTTGTTAACTTCAGCTAATAGGCTCAGTTTCAGTAACATCCTGTATTATGGGGATAAAGATACCAGGCTAACTATTTCAGACATACGAATTCAATGTATGAAAAGTATCTGCCACATCGTTACTCAATAAATTTCCTTCCTTAATAGTTTCCTAATCAATACCCAACAATGAGATGAAAACAACTTAAAAACTCTCCTGAGTTCATATATACGCATATGTGTTTAAACATCTTGTATAATAATACTTCAAGCACTAACTGCACTAACTGTCTCTTATGACCAGCAATAATAGGAGGTGAGCAATCAAAAATACTTACAACTTTTTAACTTTTTCATTATGAAGTGGCTTGCTTCATTTGTGTTAAAAAATACACTAAAGAAAGATGATTAACAGTCTCAACTTTATTTGGAATAAATTGTTATGAAACAAAACCGTTGTCATGCTTTCCTCAGGTAAGTAGCTCAATGAGATGTATACTTTGGGAGTCAAGAACTTTATGAAGTGCTTATTATTCATCTTTGTATTTACAGATGAAGGAACCAAGGCTCAAGGACACAATAAGGGTCAGAATAGAAACTTGCCCCAAACCAAATGCATTCCAGTAACTTATCTTTACTCTAATGATTTGAGGATAGTATGAAAAACATTCTATTCTCCCAGGAAAGGAGAAGACATTAACATGCATTTGCGTATTGTACCATTTTACTATATTATATTGGAATATCAAAACTAGATCATAATGGGGTCGGCCGAGTGACACATTGGTTAAGAGCTGGTTTTGGGATGCCAGCCGCCCCAGTTCAGATCCCACATGAGGGCCAGTGACACTGCCCTCTACAGCTAACAACAGCTTCACCTGGAGCTAGGCTGCGAGCCCCGGCGATGGTGTAGGCTGCAGCCCCTGCTGCAGTGGGCTGCCACAGGCTACCATGAGTGGCCGGCAGCCAGCGTGAGCAGCTGGCAGCCAGCGTGAGCTGCCAATAGCCGCGGTGAGCGACAATCCAGAGGCCGGCAACCAATCTGCCTCATACGGGAAGAGCGCAATGACGATACCAACATGGGCCCGTGAAGCGACATCCTCCACAACTACACTGAAGAACAAGAAAGACAGCAACTTGTCTGATTCCCCAACGCTGTTCCCCTCCCCCAAATCCCCAATTAAAACAAAACAAAACAAAACAAAAAACTAGATCATGATGGAGCTATGCAACAATGACCTTGTGAAAATAGCGTACATCCACGCATGCAAAACCCCACCTGTTCTAATAATCCCACTGTGATTTTACGGCTCCCTGAAACTCTCTTTGTTGATGAAGATGCTTTTTAATGCAGTAAGGTTGAGGGTTATTGATCTATAAAAGTGTTTATGATTCAGCTGCTGTGGAACTCTGTACAATGTCTGGGCCTCCGGAGTGTGATTTTCCAGAGATGCCAAGTTGATTCTTGGAAATTTACATGCTGTTATCTGTTTGACAATAAGTTGCTGTGTAAATCCTTTATGTGATACACATGCAGGACCATTTATAATAACAAGCTGTATATCTTAATGGCCAATTTGTCTTATTTCTTTCCTTCTTTTTTTTTTTTTTTTGATATTGCTTCTGAAAATGCCTTAATCTACTGTATAGGTCACTTATGATTAGAAAGCATAGGTTCTGTGTAAAGTAAACAAGTTGTTTGAGCTGCAGATTTCAACCCAAAGCACTCATTGGATTGTGCTGCTTACTGCAAAACTGACAAGGGTCAGTTTTTAATGATTTCTTTCTAAATAAGAAGACATATTTAAGGGCACAAGATCCACAGCCCGACTCCCTGGTTTGAATCCCAGCTCTGATATATTTACTGGCTCTGTGATCTTGGGCAAATTGCATAATCTGAGCTTTAGGTTCCTCAGATGTGAAATAAGGAAATATGGAAAGTTGTTTCTACTCCATAGGATTTCTGTGAGGATAAAATGGGTTAACAACATTGAAAGTTCCTGAAAAATGCCTGGTACAAAGTAAGCTCTCAATAAATATAATCATTGCTATCATTAACATCATTAACACATATAAAAGATCTGTTATATTATAAGCAATACCTGAATGCCTGCTTCCTGCCAACCATAGTGCCAGGTAATTTCAAAATATTTTAATCAATTAATATTTCAGTACATGTTTTTCTCTCTGTTAGGTCAATAAATCAACTAAAACTCAGAGAGGTTCCTTAGGCTGCCTAAACTCACAGGACAAACAAGCAACTGAGCTGAGAATTCATGGGCAAGGAGTACAGCAAGGAGTTCAGCTTCCAGGGTCTTTTGATGGACACACAGTGCACTCATATTACTGCAAAGGTTTGACTTTTTTTTTTTAAAGACATTTTTCTACACTAGTTAATATCAACATTATAGTTATTTCTAAACACAGCTACAATAATGGCTAATTATTCTGATGATGGAAATATTTTCATAAATGTGTGGTTTTTGCTAGCAGGAGCCTGCATAAGTTAGCAGGTGGATGGGCCACAGCACTTTCCACTGTGGGTGGGGGGAAACCAAGGATCAATGAGTTTTTAAAGTCAAGTTCTTTCCTGCCTCATTGTCTTCGAAAATGCTGTTCCTCCTACGTACATGTGCCACCCCCTCCCACACTCTTTCACTTCTTTATTCTTAAGCCATAAACTTAAGTTCTCTCAGGAAGAATCTCACCTAACCAATCTGCATGATCTATTATTATTCTTTATATCACCACCCTATTCATGTTGCTTGGAATCTTTGTTCACAATCTACAATTCAATAATATGTTGACATGCTGGTTGAAAATCTCCATTTATAAATATAAGATCCATGAGGGAATGGACTGTAGTATATATTCAAAAAAATAAATGCTAAATAATGAGTAAATAAATGAATAACCTACAAACAGTTTAGATTTCATCTCACATTTCTCAATTTTTCTGGTCTTAACTAGATAACTTCTAGTATCCCGAATGTTATCCTTCATTCATGGAATTCTGTTTTTTAGATGAGTACATCATGATACTTTTAGAAAAAAAGTATAATACTCTTAGATAGAGCATCATTACTCATTTAAAAATAAAAGAAACCGGGCTGGCCGAGTGGCGCATTGGTTAAGAGCTGGTTTGGGATCCCACATATGAGGGCCAGTGACACTGCCCTCTACAGCTAACAACAGCTCCACCTGGAGCTGGGCTGTGCGAGCCCCAGCAATGGTGTAGGCTGCAGCCCCTGCTGCAGTGGGCTGCCATAGGCTACAGTGAGTGGCCGGCAGCTAGCGTGAGCGGCCGGCAGCCAGTGTGAGCTGCCAATAGCCTCAGTGAGCGACCATCCAGAGGCCGGCGACCGACCGCCTCATCTGGGAAGAGCACAATGATCACAATACCAACATGGGCCAGTAAAGCAACGTCCTCTGCAACTAGACTGAAGAACAAAAAGATGGCAACTTGTCTGTTCCCCTCCCCCAATTTCCCAATAAAATCTTTAAAAAAACAAAACAAAACAAAACAAAAAAACCCTGTCCTGAACCCTGGATCAGGGAGTTCGGGATTTTGAGTATTCACTTCCCATTCTCCTAGATGGCACTATTCATAATAAAAATAGCCAATCTTTCTCTACTACAGTTCTCGGTGTTTTAGTGTTTGGCATCTGCTAACACTGGGGGTGAACTCTTTCTGTTCTCTAACACTCATTTTTCATTGTTATGTTTAATAATGATGATGAGGATGAGTTTCTTTAATTAAATGTATTGGGGTGGCATTGGTTAATAAAATCATATAGGTTTCAAGTGTACAATTCTGTAATACATCATCAATATATTGCATTGTGTGTTCACCACCAGAGTCAGTTGTCCTTCTGTCACCATGTATTTGAACCCCTTTACCCTATTTGTACCTATCCCTACCACCCTCATGCTCTAGTAACCACAAAACTGTTGTCTGTGTCTATGAGTTTTTGTTTATTTGTTTGTCTTGCTTGTTTTGTTGCTTTCACTTTTACATCCCACATGAGTGAAATCATATGGTTCTTGACTTTTTTCATCTGATTTATTTCGCTTAGCATAATAATCTCAACATCCATCCATGTTGTTGCAAATGGCACTATTTCATCTTTTCTTATAGCTAAGTAATATTCTATTGTATATATGCACGACATCTTCTTTATCCAATCATCTATTGAAGGACACTTTGGTTGTTTCTATGTCTTGGCCACTGTGAATGATGCTGCAATGAATATAGAGGTACATATATCTTTATGGATAAATGCTCTCAAATTTGGGGGGTAGATACCCAGAAGAGGGATTGCTAGGTTATATGGTAACACTGTTTTTAATTTTTTGAGGAACCGCTGTTTTCCATAGTGGCTGTACCAATTTACATCCCCTCCAGCAGTGTATGAGGGTTCCTTTTTTTCCACAGCCTCTCCAACACTTGTTATTACTTGTCTTGTTGATAACAGCCATTCTAACAGGTGTGAGGTTATATCTTATTGTGGTTTTGATTTTCATTTCCCTAATAGCTAGTGAAGTTGAGCATCTTTTCATATATCTGTTGGCTGTTCGTGAAATTCATTCCAGGGGTGCAAGGATGATTCAACATACTCAAATCGATCAATTTGATACATCACATAAACAAAATAAAGGATAAAAAGCACACCATCAATAAAGAAAAACATTTGACAAGATACAACATCCATTTATGATTAAAACTCTTAATTTAGGGCTGACTGAGTGGCGTGTTGGTTAAGAGCTGGCTTGGGATGTGAGGGGCCCCAGTTCGGATCCCACATATCATATGGGGGCCAGTGACACTGCCCTCTACAGCTAAGATGGTGAACAACAGCTCCACCTGGAACTGGGCTGCTGTGAGTCCCTGGGATGGCATAGCTGCTGCCCCTGCTGCAATGGGCTGCCATAGGCTACAGTGAGTGGCTGGTGGCCAGCGTGAGTGCCTGGCAGCTGGTATGCGCTGCCAAGAACCACTGTGAGTGGCCATCCAGAGGCTGGCGACTGATCTGCCTTATCCGAGAAGAGTGCAATGATGATACCAACATGGGTCAGTGAAGGAACGTCCTCCACAACTTGACTGAAGAACAAAAGGACAGCAACTTGTCTGTTCCCCTTCCCTGGTTCCCCAACGCTGTCCTAATAAAATCTTTATAAAAAAAAAACCCTTAATTTAATGTGTATAGAAGGAAAGTACCTCAACATAAAAAAAGCCATATATTAACACGATAAACACTTAGCTAATATCATACTTAATGGTGGAAAACTGAAAGCTTTTTCTCTATGATCAGGAAAAAGACATGTAGGCCACCTTCACTGCTGTTATTCAACATAGTATTGGAAGTCCTAGCCAGAGCAATCAGGGAAGAGAAAGAAATTAAAGACATCCAAATTGAGAATGAAAAAGTAAAATTGTCACTTTTTGCAGATGACATGATTCTTTATATAGAAAACCTTAAAGAAACTCCATCAAAAACTATTAGAAACAATAAACAAATACAGTAAAGTTTCAGGATACCAAATTAATGTATAAAAATCCATTGTGCTTCTATATATTTACTAAAAATGAAATTTTAGAAAAAGAAATGAACAACAACAACAAAAAAGAATCATATATATAGGGCCGGCCAAGTGGCACGGTGGTTAAGCACTAGCTCGGAAAGCCAGCGGCCCTGTTTCGGGTCCCACATGTGAGGGCCAGTGACACTGCCCCCCCAAAAAAAAAGAAAAAGAAATTAAAAAAAAAACACAATTCCTTTTGCAATTGCAACAAAGAGAATAAAATACCTAGAAATAAACTTAACAATGGATCTAAAGGACCTATACACTGAAAACTACAATACATTATTAAGATAAATTGAAAAAGACACAAAGAAATGGAAAGCTATACCATATTCATTGATTGGAAGAATCAACATAGTTAAAATGGCCATATTACCCAAAGCAATATACAGATTTAATGCAACCCCCAACAAAATTCCAATGGCATTTGTTTTAAAAAACAGCAAAAAATCATCAAATTTGTATGGAATCACAAAAATCCCTGAATAGCCAAAGTAATCCTGAGAAAAAAGAACAAGACCAGAGGTATCACACTCCCTGACTTCAAATTGATCTACAAAGCAACAACAATGAAAACAATATGGTATTGGAAGAAAAATAGACACACAGGCCAATGGAATAGAACTGAAAACCCAGAAATAAACCTACATATATATATAGGCAGATAACTTTCAACAAAGGAGCCAAAAACATACAATGAAGAAAAGAGGGCACATTGGTTAAGAGCTGGTTTGGGGATGCCAGCAGCCCCGGTTCGGATCCCACATATGAGGGCCAGTGACACTGCCCTCTATAGCTAACAACAGCTCCACCTGGAGCTGGGCTGTGTGAGCCCCAGTGATGGAGTAGGCTGCAGCCCCTGCTGCAGTGGGCTGCCAAGGCTACAGTGAGTGGCCCGCGGCCAAAGTGATGGCTAGCAGCCAGCGTGAGCTGCCAATAGCTGCAGTGAGCGACCATCCAGAGGCCGGCGACTGATGTGCCTCATCCGGGAAGAGCGCAATGAGGACACCAACAGTGAAGCAACGTCCTCTGCAACTAGACTGAAGAACAAAAAAGACAGCAACTTGTCTGTTCCCTTTCCCCAATTCCCCGACGCTGTTCCCCTTCCCCAATTCCCCAATAAAATAAGAAAAGAAAAGAAAAGAAAGCCTCTCCAATAAATAGTGCTAGGAAAACTGGAAAGCCACTTGCAAAAGAATGAAACTAGATTGCAATCTGTACTCAAAATGGATCAAAGACCTAAATATAAGACCTGAAACAATAAATTGCAAAGAAGAAAACATTGGTACTACATTTATGGACCTTGGTTTTAGAGAGAATTTTATGAATTTGACCTCAAAAGCAAGGAAGTAAAAGCAAAAATAAATGAATGGGGCTTTATTAAAAGTTATAAAGCTTCTGCACAGCAAAAGAAACCATCAACAAAACAAAGAGATAACCAACTGAATGGGAGGAGATACTTGCAAACAACACCTCCAATAAGGGACTAATATCTAAAATACATAAAGAAGTCATATAACTCAACAACAAAGAAAAAACAAACAATCCATTAAAAAATGGCCAAAGGACCTGAACAGACACTTCTCCCAATATGACATACAATCGTCCAGTAGAGGATAAGTTTTTATAACTTTAGCATTGCCATTGATTGGCATCTTTTGATAATGATGAAAAATCACCAATGCTACCCAACACTGGGTTTGGCATAAAATAGAGAGCCCATAGATATTCATTGTTGTTCACAATAGCTGTGCCTCAATTTAAGAAAATATAATACTAAATTTTAATAGCTCAAGTATTTTCATTGGAGAAAAAGAATTCATCTTATGAAACATTATACTTTTTTTTTGTTTTGTTGTGTTTTTGCTTTATTTAAGCATAGCTTCCACATTTGCATATAACACTTGTAGAACAATGACAACTGCGCAGAAACATCAGTGAGAGTATTTGGGGAGGTGGTGAGATAGCAGTGTGAATGACAGGCAAATGACTTTTTATAAAGAGCTATAGATCCTTTCAACTGGATAAAGCATTGCACAATCATAATATACATGAACAGAAAATGTTTGATGTACCAAACTTTTGATTTACATCATCTTTTCAACAGCATATCAATTGGATCAAACAGCATGACACCTGCCATAGAAGGAATCAATATCATGTGGAGTAAGAAGGGCTGTTGTGTTGATTTGAGATACAGGAAATGAAAAAATTATTAGTTCTTCATAAAGCTCCCAATCTCTTCTTGGAGGACATAAAGGGTTTTTTTAAGGACATGGTGAGTTGGCCAAGCTCATAGATATGCACAGCAGATTGGTGGTTGCCAGAAGTGGAGGTGGGCTTTTTGACAAATGGGTGGAGGTGTCAAAAAGTACAAATTTCCAGTTATAAAAGAAATTAAGTCCTGTGGATGTAATGTACAGTATGGTGACTATAGTTAATAAAATTGGATTGCATATTTGAAAGCTATGAAGAGAGTAGATCTTAAAAGTTCTCATTATAAGAAAAAAAATTTGTAACTATGTATGGTGACAGATGTTAACTAGACTTAGCATGGTGATCATTTTGTAATATGTACAAATATTAAATCATGTTATAATTATGTTGTATGCCTGAAACTAACATAATGTTATACTCATATGTCAATTACACCTAAATAAAAATATTTTAAAAAAAAGAAATAGTGGTTTGGGCAGGGAGTAGTAAATAATCACTTCTCTTACTGTGTGATCTTAACCCTAACTGCAGAATCTACTCTTTAGGTGTGGTGCAGAACAGGGGTTGAAAATTTTTCTATAAAGAGCCAGATGGAAAATATTTTAGGCTTCAGTGCCATATAGTCTTTGCTACATGACTCAATCTTGCCATTGTATTGCAGAAGGAGCCATAGAGAACGTATACATGAATGAGTGTGATAGTGACACAAGAAAACTAAACTAAAGTTTTTCGTTTCGACAATACACAAGTAGTGGGGAATTCACCAGCAGGCCTAACTTCTGGTCTAGAGCATTGTCAAAACTAATTTTAATGAGAAATTTGTTATATGTCCAATAAAATCTCTTTCACTTCCAAAATCCCTTTTTGTTATCTTACCCTCTAAAGTCACTTTCCCCATCTGTTGTGAATATTAAATGAGAAAAGCCATGTCAAGAGCCTGGAACAAAGTATCGTAAAACAATTTCACTCAATACATAAACATACCATAGACATGAAAGCTAGATTACCTAGTTGGAATGCTAGCTCTGCCACTTATTAGCTGTGTGGTCTTGGACAAGTTGCATAACTTCCCTGTACCTTAACCTGTCCCTCTGTGAAATGAGATAATAGCAGTACTTATTTCATAGGTTATTAAGATGAAATGAGTAGATGTATGCACATGTTTAGAATAGTGCCTAGCAAATGCTAAACGCTACATAAATATCAACTACTACTATTATTATTATTACAATGTCACAACTTTCAGTCATGCTAAATACTGTTATCTATTATTATTATTATTATTACTGCTTCACGATAAATGCTGCTATCTCTATTAACTCAAAATCAGGAAGAGTTGCATTAGAATGTGATATAAAGAATTAATGCTAGGAGGGCAGGCCGAGTGGCGCGTTGCTTAAGAGTTGGCTTGGGATGCCAGCTCTGAGCAGCAGGGCCCCGGTTCAGATCCCACATAGGAGGGTCAGTGATGTTGCGCCTTCTACAGCTAAGATGGTGAACAACAGCTTGACCTGGAGCTGGGATGCAGTGAGTCGCAGGAAACGGTGTAGTGGGGCTGGCCCGCAGCTGGCGTGAGCTGCCGTGAGCGGCCATGAGCGGCCATCCAGTGGCCAGTGAGAGACTGCCTCACCCAGGAAGAGAGTAACGATAATACCAACATGGGCCAGTGAAATGATATCCTCCACAACTAGACTGAAGAACAAAAGGACAGCAACTTGTCTGTTCCCCTTCCCTGATTTCCAACGCTGTTCCCTTCCCCCAATTCCCCAATAAAATCTTAAAAAAAAATAAAAATAAATAAAAAAGAATTAATGCTAGGAGAGCCAGGAAAGAAAGAGACCAGAATGGGCTAGAAAGAGGTCGCTGGAGATAAAGGTGGACACTCAATCTAACATTATGCATAAGACAAATAGCCTGGACTTCATCTCCCCAAGAAGAGAGGAATTGCCTAGGGAAATTGCTACTCTGAACCTAAATCTGATGAATAATGAATAAACTCTGGTGAAGCAGACTTGACTTTTAAAAACCACGTACAGGGCCAGCCGAGTGGCGCGGTGGTTAAGGGCTGGCTTGGGATGCCAGCAGCCCAGGTTTGGATCCCATATATGAGGGCCAGTGACACTGTCCTCTTAAAAAAATAAAAATAAATAAAAATAAATAAAACCACATACAAAAGATTTCAGAAAATAAGAATTAAAAAGAAAGAGCCCCAGGGCTTGACATACTCTAAGCATCTTGACAACAACACTGACTATTCTGAATGGATTTATGCATATGGAGTCTGTGTGGTTTCCCCCAGAGCTTCTATTATCCTCTAGTTTACCTGGACCAAGATGGGGAGGAGGCAGGGAAGAAGGGCTCAAAGCCAAAATCTAAAATAGCTCTCCCCAGAATGCAAGGATTGCAACAAGACGCCAAAGCCAAAGAATGAACTGATTTTCTCACACAAGATTGAGGAAAAATAAGGCAGTGTAGTACATAGACTAAGGCCATTGTAGCAAATACACAAGGGAAGTGGACAAGAGGAAAACACATATTTGCACAAAGAGACAAACATCACAGGGAAGTTATACAGCATATCCATTTGTAATGGGCCATATAAGCAGAGGTCCATATCTCACTCCCAGTGGCACATGACAGTACAGGATGATGTTTTTAAACAGAACTTCAAACTGTAGATAGATGTGGTAGTATCAGCAGGAGGCCAAAAGGCACTAGAGTTCTGGATGACCAACAAACATCAGTGGAATAGCTGGTCCTGGGACCCAGGGACACATAGGAATCCAGTGTAGAACTTGTTTATCTACAGTGGTGCCACCAATAGAGGTACTCAAACACTGTAATTCACATCTCAAAATTTTCTAATAGTCATATTTTAAAAAGTAAAGAGTAAAGAAAATTTAAGACTATATTTTATTTAATCCAACATACAAAATATTATTATTTCAACCTGCTATCCAATATTAAAAATTAAGATATTTTATATTTTTTTCATCATACTATGTCATTACATTCTAGTGTAGATTTTATACTTATAGCACATCTGAATTTGGATGCTAAATTTTCACTGGTAATATCTGATCTGGATTTAGATTTATAAAATGGAAAAGTAAATTCATTAATCCAAGTTGTTGCAAATATATGTAAAAGTTTTCCAACAATTGAATTCAATATTGGTTTTTAAATATAAATTTAAATTCATTAGATTTAAATGAAATTAAATTTCTATTCTTCAGTCACACTGGTAATATTTCAAGTGTTCCTCAGCCACATGTGGCTAAAGGCTACCATATTGGACAGCTCATAAAACTAGAACTGGGTAGGATTAGCCATGGATAGGCTATCCAAAAAAAAGGACACTAATAGTCTGATGGAGAGAAACTGCTTGAGAGACTAAATGTCCTTAGGGTTTAAAGCAGTGTTCTTAAGCCACTGAGTGTGTCATATTTTTATCAGTCATATCACAGTATGTAGTATTTTATGATGTTCATGGTATACTTTGTCATAATTTTATCACAATTGAGTCAAATAACTACGTTTTATAATTCTCTTATAGTGTTTACAATGCTTACCACAGTGCAAGAGCACTGTGATCAATAAACAATTGATCAATTGATTGATTTCATTGATTATATTGCTATTATTTATAAACACATTCAACACATTAAATATCAAAAAGACGTTGGTTATTCTGATCAGTGCCCCAGAAAAACAAAAAAGTCTTATATGAAAGAAGGAAACATTGGGTAAGATAAAGAGGGAAAAATGTCTAGATCTGAGAATAGGATTCGAACACTCACAATCAGCTAATTCTAGGTATAGTAAGGTAAGGGGAGTATGAAGTGATCACTATTGGGGTAGAATGGAGTATGTAAGTCAGGATGTGGCTCAGAGGGTAGTCTACAGTGTTGAGAACCAGTACTGAACCACAACATTAAAGTGGGGACTTAATTTGGAGGAGGAGCCATTGCACGTGTATAAAAGTAAAAGAAATGGAATAATCAAAATTCATTCTTGCTGTGATGTATCAGGTCCTTGGAGAGAGGTAAAGGCACTCTTGGCACTGTGGTTTCTATTTGTGGAAATGTATGGGAAGAGGGTAAATCGGAAGATGCTGTAGTTAATGCTATTAAAATTGGCCATGGAAAGATAATCATTTCAACTGTTCACAAAATTTCCAAACATGGCTAAATTCTAGCCAGAGAATATTTTAAACACTGTATAAATCCGGCTCCGATCCTACCCAACTGCACATATGGCAGAAAATGCCTGCAGTCATTTCTGCAAAACCAGATCGCTTATTTAAATACCTATTTTTCATATATCAACAGGTTTTTCCAGTGGAGGAAATGGGGGCAGTGGAGTTCTGGGACCTTCCGACCCCTCCATCATGAACACTGTTTGACAGTCTGCAAATGATTTAATAGTTAGACAGACAGAGTTTGTAAAGCCCATAATTTCCGTCTCTGTAACTTTGTGAAATATAAACACATGTGATGAATTGCGTGTGGATGGATTAACTTTCTGAGTAAGTCTACTGAGTTAGGATTCAAGAAATGACAAGGCAGAGATCTGCCTTGGATTGAATTATTGAAATTTATTTTATTAAACCTTATTTATTTTGCTAAGAGTAGGCAGTGCCTTGTCCTGCATAACTGCAATGAACCCAGTCAGCTCTAACACAAGGAGATTGGTTTTCCAGCTTTTAAGGGAGGAGAGCTGCTCTCAGGTTCAAGCAAAGTGTTCACCTGGAGCTCCCTCTTCTCCGAGTGTTAGGACTCAGTCAGCCAAGATCTCGGCTGAATTGTAACATAAGTTACACTGATCTTCAGGATATTCCTATCAACATTTGGAGTCCCTTCCATGCCACTTCCTACTCACTAAGTTTTCAGTGTCCCAGGTCATTCTGACTGATTAATGCGCTCTCTAAAATCTATACACTATACCCTAATGATGTCACCTTTTACCATTTCTAACAATCTCTTCACTCTCAGATAAGCTAATCTTTGCTGATACATTGTTGGTTTGTTCCTTGATATTAATCCTAGACAAGATAATGTCTTAACTAGATTAAAGTGTACTTTTAAGTGATCATTAATAAAGAATTACAGATGCCAACAGCAAGCCAGCTGTAAAGATACATTGAAGAGATTGGGTTCCTTGGCATCCTACAAATAATACTTGCTGGGCAGGCACCTTCTCCAGTTACATCTAGGAATAACTCTGCCCAAATCCTGATGTACACATTCGATGTTGTCAATTTATAAAATAAATATCCACTGACTACCCAATGGATAGTGGACACTATGCTAGATATTGACAGTAAAAAGGTCAGCAAGACATGGTTGATTTTCTCAAAAAAATCAAAGTCAAGCATAGTAAACAAATATATTAAATAATAATTATAATATAGCCAGCCATAATGAGCATAGTCCAATAAGAACACAGAGAAGGGAAAATTCAACCCTTTCTGGAAGATCAAAGAAAGATTTTATGTGGGAGGTGAGACTTGGGCTGAATCTTAAAGGATGAGTAAAGAGTAAGTATTTACTAAGCAAAATGAAGAAAGAAATTTATAGGCAACTAAGCAGGGGAGAAAAGAGGATGAGAGAAACAGAGCAGGGAGGGACAGTGAGAGAGGGAGAGACAGAAAGAGAAAGAGAGATTGACTGAGATTCCCAGGAGATTTTCTCTGACCAAATAAAATTGGGGCAAGGAAATGGAGAAGATGGTGATTAAAGTTCTTCTCTCTGCCCACTGAGGGAATATTCTCTTCACAGTACGAAGAGAATAACTAAAAGAGAGGAAGTAGAATTTTCTAAAAGAATTTGTAATGAATTTACATCTAACCCCAATGGGTCTAGTTATAAAGTAACCTTACTTCCTTCTTACTCTCAAAAAATCCAATTATTGGAGTTGCCTTAAGAAGAATTTGCATGTCTTTTTGAAAAATACATAGATAGAAAATACTTTGTAATTCTAACAATGTTATTAATAAATCAAAATGTCTTCTGTGAAATATTATTATGTGCATTTCAAAGAGAACATGAAAATCATTTTTATATACTCCCTTATAATGAAATAACAGCGGACACTAAGTACTATGTAGCAGATACTATCTAAGCATTAAATGTATATTAACTTATTTAATCCTCACAAGCACAGACAATTAATTAGATATTATGAAGATCTTCGTTTTACAGATGAGGATTCTAAGGCACAGATAGGTAAAATGACTTGTTCAAGATCACACAGTAGGTAAATGGCAGGGCTAAGATTCAGAGGTGGTCTGTTTTCAGAGTCCAGGTGGTCCATTACCGCACCATACTATTTCTTGTAATGATGGAAAGGGAAGTACCCAATGTATCAACTCTGACAAAATAAAGAGAATCTAAATAAAATTTTTTTTAAAGTTTTATCCTCCAGTAGTCATGTCATTAGCCAAATGACTTTCTTATGCTGCTTTGACGGTCTACTAGGAAAGCTTCAATTTATAAAGGCTGATGGAAATGAACAATGAAGCTATATTTAAGTGAATGATTAAAGTCTGAAAATGAATCATCGCTAACTCAGAAAGCATTTATTTGTATTACCATTTTGTCCTACTAGATAAATAAAACCTTAAACCAATCCAGCCACTAAATAATGATCCTCCCAAGGGTGACACAGGCATAGCTTCCCCCAATTTAAGTAAACGCTGACAGCAGAACCAGCACTAATAGGAGACAGATGGTTCATAAGAATGGGACTTCTCTGCTCTGAAACAGAAAAAAAAAAGCATTTTCATCATTTCCATGAAACTTGAAGCTGGCATTTCCACCCCAACTCTATCTTTTGTAAGTTTCCATGTGTGCACATGTATATGTAGTGTGTTATGTGTGCATGGTTGCAGTACAATACCTCTTTAAAAGAATAAGAACTTACCCAGAGTAGCTGGGTAAAAAAAATTATCTTCTTGTTCCACCTCTAATTACATGGGGTGTCCTGACTGCCCTACTTTCAGGGATAGGAGTGAAGAAGCCAAGAGTTACATGTGCATGACTGAAGAATATTTTTACTTCTGAAAGAAATAAGTGAAAATGAGCCAAATTTCATTCTTTAATTGAAGGGGAGGCAACTTCTTTATTAGCAAAAGAAGAATTTGCACATAAGTTGCTCACAGATATCTCGCCACTTAATATAGAAAGGAATTTTTAAAGCCAGTAGAATGTAGCCTATCCCCTCAATGAAAAGACCCCACTTATTTTCTGAAGCCAATATTCTGTTTGAATGCAAAGAAAGCTAAGGTAGAAATCAAAACAACTGGATGTTATGCTCATTTCTTTCTGTCCAGAAATCACTCCACCTAAGAAATCACTCTGAAGTTAGTCTCTTCTTTTGATAATTAAAGATAATAATGCCTCATAGGACTATTGTGGAAATAATAATGAATGTACATTAAATATTTGCAGGTGGCTATTGATAACTGATAATAAAACACTTTAAAATATTCACAATGCTATAGAAATTATATTCTTTCTTCAGGCTCTTAGTTTCAGCAGAAAAGACTTATGCCATTTCTATGTATGAATTAAGCTATTATTGTAGCAAAATGGATAAAACTGTTCAGGGAAAAATGGCTGTCCAACTAAAACACATTCTTCAAAATCTATTAAATGTAGATGATAATACAGAGCAAGAATAGATGAAATTGTACTTGATGGTAACTATGTAAAGACCTGTAGAGGAAAGAGAGTTAGGGTGGTAGAAAAAAACAAGAGGTTAATTATTTCACCACCACACATTTGGTTTACACATTGGAAAGCCATAGACAAAAAGCAAGCAGCTGTAGGAGCTCCTCTATTTCAACAGAATTGAAACGTGTAAAAAAAAAAAAAGAAAGAAAGAAAGAAAGAAAAGAAAAATATCCCTTCTGTAAATACAAGCCATCTTCTTCTTTTCTTTTTAGTAGGTTTGTTATTGACAAATTCAAAATTTGAAAAAACTCACAATGGGACAACGCAGAGTTTTTGAAAAGGATATGCACCATAATGAGTTCCTCTTTATGATCTCAAATATCAAGAGGAATCCATGAAATCAATGAACTTCCTAAAGAACACAGATGGCAGTACAGAATGCATGCCAAGGTGTCATCTTTGAGGTGTCAGGTATCAGGAACTTCAGTGATCTCTAACAAGCCACTCATTGGGATATGTATGGGACTCATGAATGATATATAAGTGAAGTTATTCGTCACTTAAAAATCAAAATACCATAAAATATTTTAGAAATTCTGCAGGAGCTGAAGACAAAATGAAGTCCCACTATGCAAACATTTCTAGGAGAACTTTCCATTGTCAGGACATACTCTACCTAGACATGTCTCCATAGCTTCTGAAGGATTGACATATCCACCCCACAGCACATTTTTGGTCACAGATGATGGAACTATGGAAGGTACATTTCCCCCGTTGTGTTTCCTTTAGAACAATAAATCAGCATAAAAAAAATCTTTGTGAGAGACTCTGGACCAAGATGGTGACATAGTAGGCTCCTGAATTTCCCTACTCCCATGGACACACCAAATATACAGCCACACACAGAGCAGTTTCCTCTGAGGAAAATCCAAAAACTACTTGAGCAATTCCTATACATCAGGCAACTGAGAAAATATCTACGTTACAATCGGTAGGAAAGGCTGAGACACACTCTTGTCATAAACCCCAGGCCCAGCACAGCACCATACAATCATGAGGGAGCCTCCAACTCCCAGCTCCTCCCTGAGGACTGATGGGTTTGGACCACATATCTAACATTCCAACTTTTAAGGCTGCCACCTGAGGGACATGTCTACTGTCACCTACGTCTGATAGCCAACAGGGCTTGCATTCATGAATCCCACAGGATTATAGTAAAAACGAAAGCAGTTTTTAAAAAGGTGCAGGAGCGGGCTCTGCAGCTGTACCCCCAGGCTCAGCACAAAGGAAGCAGACAAAAATGGCCATTTCTCCGTTTTTCCCTGGAAGGGGTCTGACTGCAGTTTCACAGCTGCTGCCTGAGGATCAAGTCTCTGAACCGTTTGCATCTAGGTGCTGACTGCAACCCTCCCTTTTGGGACACTGAGGCATCTTGGCACACCCTTAACTACAGGGAGTCACTAAGAACAAAATCAATGGCTTGGATCATCACAAAGATTTGAGAAGCAACCAGAAGTCCCGGCCAGGCTGACTGACGAGGTTCACCTCCTCTATCTATCTGATGTGCAGAAACCAACATAGAGAGTCACAACACAGACAGAAAGGGAAGAAACAAGGAATGTATTCCAAGGAATAAGATAAACCGCCAGAAAGCAAAGTTAATGAAACAGAGATAAGTGATTTCTATAATAGAGGTGTGTGTGTGTGTGTGTGTGTGTGTGTGTGTGTGTGTGTGTGTGTTGTATGTGTGTGTACAAGTATATATCCTGGAGGGCATTATGTTAATGGAAATAAGCAAAAGAAAGACAAATACTACATGATATCACTTATATGTGGAATCTAAAAATAAAGGTGGAATTCAGAAACAGAGTAGAATGTTGGATGCCAGAAGGAACTGGAGGGTAGAAGAACTAGGGAGAGGTTGGTAAAAGGATAAAAACTTTCAATTATAAGAAGAATAAGTTGTGAGGATCTAATGGTTAATATGGTGACTAATGATGATAATACTGTATTATATAATTGAAATTGGCTAAGAGATTAGAAGTTAAGTGTTCTCACCACCAACAACAAAAACAGGTAAATACATGAGGTTATGGATGTGTTAATTAACTCAGTGGTGGGAATCCTTTCACAACGTATGCATATATCAAATCATTACATTGTACATTAAATATCACATTGTATTTTGAATATATTACAATGTTATTTGTCAATTACACCACAATAAAAAGGGTAAAATATGTTGAATTAATTACAACTAGCTGAAGTCATATTCCATACAATTTTCTATATAAACTTTACCTGATATTTGTATGCCATACATCCAATTTAAGCCAGAGGTATAAACAAACTATCTTCGTGAAAGAGTTAAAAAGAAAATTTTCAAATTTCACATTCCTTCTTTTCAGTCAAGATTCCGAAAAGATTTAATACTCTTTCAAGTCAGTTTAAGAATGATCTTAATCACAAATAATTAGCTCATATATTAAGAATAAATATCAGTATTATGAATTATTTTACTAAGGATTTATAGAAATACCTAGTATCTAGAATAAATATAAATTAAACATTCAAAGCAATATTTACCTTACTAACTTTAATTCTAGAGTTTTAGATAAAATGAATCATATGGCACAGTGTGTATTATACAATATATATTCTTTCTTGCCTAGCTTCAATGATTCAGCATAATTATTTCAAGATTCATCCATGTTCATGTATTTATTGATTGTTCATACCATTTTATTGCTGAGTAGTGTTCTATTATATGAATATACTACAATTTGTTTATCCATTTATCTATTGATAGACATTTTGGTTGTTTCTAGTTTTTGCCTACACAGATAAAGTTGATTAAAAAAAATACTCATGTAGATAAATGAACATATGCTTTGTTTTCTCTGGGGTAAATTCCTAAGGAGTGCAATGGCTGTATCATATCATGGCTACATATTTTAACATTTTAAGAAACTTGCCAAAATGTTTTCCAGAGTACTTTCCTACCACCTCCTGCCCAATAATTGGTATGGTCAGTCTTTTCAATTCAGCCATTCCACTGGGCTGTCGGAAAATTCATGACGCATTTTTGCAATGAAAAACATAGAAAAAATATGTCATGACTTTTCCGACAACCCAATAATAGGCCTGTACTGTACTGTAGTCTTATGATGATTTTAATTTGCATATCTCTAGTTACTAAAGGTATCGGTGTATTAACATGTCCTAATTTGCCATCTGTAGTATCTTATTGGGTGAAGTATTTGTTCAGTTTGTTCAGTTTGCCCTTTTTTATAGGATTGTTTGTTTTCTTATTATCGAGCATTAAAAGTTCTTTTACATATTCTGAATCAAAGTCCTTTATCAGAAACATGCTTGGTAATACGTTATCTCAGTCCATGGGCTGTCCTTTCATTCATTCTCTTAACTATCATTCAAACACCAGAACTTTTTAATTTTGATGAAGCCCAATCTATCAATATTTTCTTTAAGTGTCCTATCTAAGAATTCTGTGCCTAAACCAAGGTCACAAAGTTTTTCTCTATGTTTTCTTTTAGTTTTATAGTTTTAGATTTTACGTTTTGAAATATAGTCCATTTTGAGTTTTTTATTTGGTGCCAGGTGTGGATCGCAGTTTACATTTTTTGCATATGTATATCCAATTGTTCCAACACCATTTGTTAAAAAGATTATCTTTTTTCACTGACTTGCCTTATTGAAAAGTAATTAACCATATTATGTGTGGGTCTATTTCTGGACTCTCTGTTCTGTTCCATTGATCTATGTCTATCTTGATACCAATAGCACACAGTCTTGATTACTGTAGATTTATAAGTCTTGAAATCAGGTAGTTTAATCGATGAACCTTGTTCTTCTTTTTCAAAGTTGTTTGAAAAAGTCTAGATCCTTTTCATTTCCACATATATTTTAATTTCTTTTTAAAAAGGAGTCTTGGAGCTTTGATTGGAATTTAATTGTATCTATAGATCAATTTGAGAAAAACTGACATCTCAACAATAGTGAGTCTTCTGGTCCATTAACATGGTATCTCTCCCTCTCCATTTATGTCTTTTTTCCATCCCTTTATCATCAGTAAATACTTTTCAGTGTACAGGTCTTTCACATTATTGTTAGACATATGCCTAAGTATTTCATGTGTTATGTGCTGTTGAGTGGGCTCTGATTCCTGGTGATCCTATGAATGTGTGATGTCCACCATGCCGTCTTCAACAGCCCTGTTCAGCTCCTGTAGACTCAGGCCTATGGCTTCTTTAATGGAGTCAGTCTATCTCATATTTGGTTTTCAAAATAAATTTCATATTTTGTGGTATTATAAATGGCAATTTCTTAATTTCAATTTCCAGTTTTGTTACAAGTTCATAGGACCACAGTTGGTTTTTATGTGTTGATTTTATATCCTATAATCTTACCAAACTTATTTATTAATTCTAGTAATTTTTTTGGTAAATTCCATCAAACTGTCTGCCTTGAAAATAATGTCCTCTGTGAATAAAGATTGTTTTACCTCCTCCTTTACAATTTATCTTTTCTTTCTTTTTTTCTGCCCTTTACATTGGTTAAACCTATAGATCAGGATTGAATAGAAGTAATATTTGTATTGTTCCTGATCTTAGAGGGAAAGCACTCAGTCTTCCCCCATTATGATATCAGCTGTAGGTTTTTCTTAGATGCCCTTTAGCAAGTTGAGGACACTCCCTTCTATGACTAGTTTAGTGAGAATTTTAATCAGGAATCAATGTTGGGTTTTTTTACCCCCCCCCCCTTTCTGCATCTATTAAGATAATTATATTGTTTTTAGTTCATTAGTAAATTATATTGGTTGATTTTCAGATGTTAAACCAACACTGCATTTTTAGGATAAACTCTATTTAGTGATGATGTATTATGCTTTCTATAAATTGTTAAATTTGATTTGTTTAAGTTCTTTTTAGGATTTTTTCATCCATGCTCATGAGGGATAATGATGTGTAATTTTCTTTTCTTGTCTATCTGGTTTTGGAATCAGGATAATAATACCATCTTTGAATGAGCTGGAAACTATTCTCTCCTCTTAAATTTTCTGGGAGAGTTTGTTTAAAATTGTATGATTTTGTCCTTAGATAAAATAATGGTAGAACTCACTAGTTAAGGCATCTGGACCTGGACTTTCTTTGTGGTGAGGATTGTAACTATAAGTTCAATTTTTAAAATAGGTATAGGGCCATTCAAGTTATCTATTTCTCCTTGAAGGAACTTTGACAGTTTGTGTCTTATAAGGAATTTGTCCATTTTATCTAAGATGTTGAATTTATTCCTATAAAGTTATCCATTTGATATTTGTGGAATCTATAGCCATAAATATGTCATCTCCTATTCTTGACATAGAGAATCTGTGTCGTCTCCTTTTTTTCCTTAATCACTACAATAAGAGATTTATCAATTTTATTGGTCTTCTGAAAGAACCAGGTTTTGTTTTCGTTTATTCTTCTCTGTTGTCTTTCTCTTTCCTATTGTAATGGAATCCCACGCTGACCTTTATTATTTTCTTTCTTCTTCTAACTTTGGGCTTATTGCTCTTTTTTCTAGTTTTCTAAATGGCAGTATTTAATTTTGATATGTTGTATTTTTATTCAATTCAAAATAATTTCTAAATTCACTTTTTATTTCTTCTTTGATCTATAACTTATTTAGAAGTCTGCTATTTTATTTCCACAAATTTGGGGATTTTCCAGATAATTTTCTAAATGTATTGAGACTTGTTTTGTGGCCCAGAATATGGTCTATTTTGATAAATGTTCTCTATGCACTTGAAAACAATGCTTATTCTGTTGTTCCTTGGTACAATATTCTATAAATGCCAAGTAGGTCAATTTGTTGATAGTATTTTCAAGTCTTCCATATTCTTGCTGACTTTTTGTATCAAATATTGAGAGAAGATACCAAAATCTTTATTTATAATTGTGCATTTGTCTATTTCACCTTGCAGTTTTTTCAGTTGCTCCACTGATTTGTACTGTTTCACAAAAATCTTCTGTCATCCTTATCATTTTTCCTTTCTATGTAATGTGTCTGTTTTGGTTCTCTGTCTGATCTTAGGATTTTCTCTTTATCACTAGTGTTGAGCAATTTCATTGTGATGTGTCTTGGTATAGTTTTTTCTGTAGTTTTACACTTAAAATTTATGGTGCTTTATGGTTCTGTACATTTATAGTTGTTATCAAATTTGGAAACTTTTCACCCATTATTTCTTCAAACATTTGTTCTGCCTTTCTGTCTTCAGGGACTTCAATTAAGGATATATTAAGCGCTTAGAAATTGTCAGCTTTTCAATTTCAAACAGCTTAATATATCTACAATTGAATGTATTATATCCAATTACATAATACATCCAATTATATATTGGGTGTAATATATAATTATATGCTTAATGATGCTCTATTTAATTATTTTATCCTTTTTTTATTCCTGTGTTTCATTTTGAATAGTTTCTATTATTATATCTTCAACCTTTCCTCTGTAATATCCAAACTAAAAGTTAATTCTATTCAGGGTATTTTTTATATCAGAATTTATAGTGTTCTTCTCCAGGAATTTGATTTTTAACTATCTTAATATCATTGACTGTTACTTCTGGGTAACTTTTAACCAATTGATTTTTCTCCTCATTATTCATAGTATTGTCCTGTTTCTTTGCATGCCTGGTAAATTTTTTTGGTTTTTTTTTAAGATTTTTTATTGGGGAATTGGGGAAAGGGAACAGACAAGTTGCTGTCCTTTTGTTCTTCAGTCTAGTTGTGAAGGATATCACTTCACTGGCCCACGTTGGTATTATGATCATTGCACTCTTCCAGGGTGAGACAGATCGGTTGCCGGCCATTGAACGGCTGCTCGCGGAAGCTCATGGCAGCTCATCCTAGCTGCCGGCTGCTCACGGTGGCTGCCAGCCACTCACAGTAGCTTATCACAGCCCACTGCAGCAGGGGCTGCAGCCTATGCTGTTCCCAGGGACTCAGGACAGCCCAGCTCCAGGTTGAGCTGTCGTTCACCATCTTAGCTGTAGAGGGCACAGTGTCACTGGCCCTAATGTGGGATCCAAACCGGGGCCCTGCTGCTCAGAGCTGGCACTACCAAGCCAACCCTTAACCAACGTGCCACTCGGCCAGCCGATGCCTGGTAATTTTTGATTGATGCCAGACATTATGTATTGTACCATGTCAGATACTGGATATTTTTGTTTTCCTATATTAAACTTTGTTTTGGGAGGCAGTGAAGTTACTTGGGGACAGTCTGATATTTTCAAGTCTTGCTTTTAATATGTGTTAGGTGGTATCAGAACAGCACTTAGTCTAAGGTTAATTATTCCTCCCTAATGAGGCAAGACCGCTTCTGAGTTCTCTGCCCAATACTCTATAAATTATGAGGTTTTCCAGCCTGACTGATAGGTACCACTACAGCCTTATGTCAGTGCCAGTCACCCTTCCCTCTGATACTCTTAAATGTTTCTTCCTCAACCTCAAGTATTTTTCTTACATCCATATGCCTATTAGTCCTCTGCTGAATATTCAAATGGAATTCTCCTCCAATTTCTAAGCTCTCTGCCTCCTCATGCAGCCCTCTTTCCTCTGACACCTTGTCCCCTGAACACCAGCCTTTTTCTTTTTTTTTTTTGAGGGCAGTGTCACTGGCCTTCATATGTGGGATCCGAACCAGGGCTGCTGGCGTTCCAAGCCAGCTCTTAACCACTGTGGCACTCGGCCGGCCCAACACCAGCCATTTTTATATCCACATTTCCCAGCTCTATCTCTCCAACTCATGGAGTCCATCCGCTCTGTCTGGGCTCCCTCTGCCTGTAGTGTGGTCTGAAAACTCTCTCAAGGCAATGAGCTGAGGCAATCAAAGCACACACACCATTAGCTTCTCATCTCTCAAAGATCATCATTCATGACTGCCTGATGCTCAGTGTTTCTCATATATTTCATCTTGTTTTCTAGTTGTTTTAAATGGGAAGGTAAATCCAGCCCCTATTGCTCTATCTTGCTTGGAAGCAGAAGTTGCAAAAGTATATTTAATTCCTTAAAGCTTCCAAATTTGTTTTTTAAGTTACATATGTGAATTTATGAACTTAAATATGTTGTTATCGACAGGGAGATACACTATCCCTAGGTATAAAAATAATTTCTTATAGGAAAACATATTTAATTCAATAATGTGTAAGGAACCCATTATAAATTATCTAACACTCCTCCCAACCACTTCACTCTTTAATGAAACTATAAAAAAATTATTCACTCAACATTTACTGTCTTTAATTTTTACTAAAGATTGGAGAGAACAAAACCAGACAAACTGGCCCCCTCCCCATAGCACCTTATCCTTTGAGTTCAGGAGAACAAAAGAAACGCTTTTGTTAAGAACATACTAAAGCAGTTTTAACCATTTGCTATCAACAAGGTATTTCCTTATAGCCCCACAGCACTCTCTTAGGGAGAAGAAAAGGAAAGGAGCTTTCCACATTTAATATATCATTAGTCATTGTAAGCTAGGAAATTTTTAAGGCAAGCAAATGCCTGTGAAAACTCTAGTGTCCCCCCTTATTTTCAAGACTCAGTACAGGAACAAAAAGAGAAAAAGAAAACCCCATCTCACCTAGCTAAGGAAGCATGCAAGCAAAGGGTATCACCTCTTTCTCTCAGGAGTAGAATTTCAAAGCCTTATAATTTGGTAGGGAGGAGTGAGGAAGGGGAGAGGGGTCAACTGATACCACCGAAGTTAATTGGAGATTTGGGGAGGTGTGGATGAGAAAACTTGTTTTCCACTGCTTTCCCTGGCATTTCTTTCTTCTTTCCTTTCTTTCATTTTTGTGTTCTAAGGTATTACAAGTAACTTGCATAACAAATAAGGTGATGTGAGCTAATGAGTCTATTTTTTTCTCTTTATTTTATACACACATATATGTATGTATGTGTACATCCATGTATAATTTTTGCTGGTATTTCAATTCAATACTTGGAATTACAATGACCAGATATATTATTTATAGCTGAAATGAGACTGTTCATATGAAAATTTCCTATTAATTTTGAGAAGCATAAGGTTAAACCTTTGTAACATCATTTGGATACATCCTAGAAATCAATGACTTCAGTTTTCTTAAGAGTAACACAAGACAGTATCAATGAGTGGTGTGTCCGGAATCATAAATGGTATCAGTAACACTACTAACTTTAGGGAGGGAGTTCTTGTGCCCAGTGATGGAAGCAGCAGCAGAAGCAGCTGCACTGTGTTTGAAACTAGAGCCCTGGGTATCACAGGACACAGCATCATGCTTGATTTGCTTAGCAAACAACTCACTTGTTTAGAAGCTCGATTAGAAAATAAACTTAACACATTAAACTCAAATTGAATCATTTGAAACTCTTTCAATCCATCCCTCATCTCTCAGCAAGAAGTGGAAAAATTTCAATCAGAATAAACAGATACTAAGAATTTAGGTAAATTACTAGGTAAAATCAGTATAAACCAGAGAGGGTATGTGACCTGTGCCCAACAATATAAAACTTCTGAAAGTGGTTGCAATGTACGGGACACCAGCACAGTGCCTACCAATGGGTCTTATACCCTGGATGCGCAACCAAATGAGTTTGGACGAAACGGACTCACAACCACACTGTGAATGATCTTCTTTTATTGGGCTAATCCCATGGCTGAGGATTAGAGAATTAAAGAATTTGTGTGATTCACTTAAATATCTTTGGAGGAGTTTACCCTCTGGATCTTAATGAACTTGTCAACATAGCAAAATTGATCAATCATAAAGCAAACTTCAAGGCTTATGATAACATCTCAGAATCCTTTCTAATTCTGAGAAGATAGATTATATGTCAGTGTCTGGCATATGGTAGACACTAAAGGCTGAACATACTGAATGATCAGTGGATGAATATCCTTTAAGGGCAAGGATTCTCTAGCCCCTTATAGCTGCTAGTTAGATGATATTCATATCATTGATTATAGGATCTAAGTAATTGAAGATTTTCTAGAAGCTGACAAAAGATCACATAAAAACCTTATTTCATAACCCTTCTTATTACATTTAAAATAACAAAATCCATAGAGTTCCAATAATAAAGCACAGTTGACATTCTATACTCATTTACACCTTCATGTATTTACCAAATATTACTGAACTTCTATTAAACATTAGACATACTATGTAATGTGAATACAGAACTAAAGAGATGGTTCTCAGCAAAATGTTCACCATGGACTGAGGAAACACAAACCTAAACTAATGATTACAATATCAATGAGGAACATGTTGGAAAGAACACATGTAGCAGTTCAAAGAGGAAGACGTGACTAAGTCCAGATAAAATAATCAAAGACTTTATTAAGTGGGGGGAGGGGGAAGGAGGAGGGAGGAGTGATACCTGAGTTGACATATTAAAAAGTAATGTAATTCTGTTCATTAAAAAATAAAAATAAAAAAATATGTGAGGGCCGGGCGAGTGGCGCATTGGTTAGGAGCTGGCTTGGGATGCCAGCTCTGAGCAGCAGGACCCCGGTTGGGATCCCACATGAGGGCCAGTGACACTGTGCCCTCTACAGCTAAGATGGTGAACAACAGCTTGAACTGGGGCTGGGCTGCTGTGAGTCACTGGCGACAGCCATAGGCTGCAGCCCCTGCTGCAGTGGGCTGCCATTGGCTACCATGAGTGACTGGCAGCCAGTGTGAGCTGCCAAGAGCTGCAGTGGGCAGCCATCCAATGGCCAGCTAGCGACTGCCTCAGCTGGGAAGAGTGCAATGATAATACCAACATGGACCAGTGAAGCCACGTCCTCCACAACTAGACTGAAGAACAAAAGGACAGCAACTTGCCTGTTCCCCTTCCCCGATATCCCAATGCTGTTCCCCTCCCCCAATTCCCCAATAAAAAATCTTAAAAAAAAAAATGTGTACTGGAAAAGTTACCCAATATTATAAAAATTATCTACATCTAAAATTCCACGTTATCTTAAAAAAATGAGGTACAGGAAAAAGATAAAGGAGAGTAAAAGTGTATTAAATACCACGCCTCAAATAGGGACACTCAAATATACTATTTTACTTAACTTTGAAAAGGAGCTGAATAGAGATTAAACATAATTTTGGAAAATTTAGAGGAAAATACTTTTAAAAATTATACTTTCCAAAAGAGTGAAGGGCACATAAGCAAACAAAACATAGACCATACATAAAAAAAGACAAATAAAAAATTATAGGGAGGAACAGAGAGGAAAATTATAGAAAATTGAAAGCAAAGGACAATATGACAGGATTACATACCAATTATTTTAAAATCTGCAAGCATAAAATGGATAACCAGTCTTGTGAATTGAATCAAAAAAAAATGCAACTAGATGCTGTTTACATGAACATATCTAAAAAAAAAGCATCACAAAAATCTGAAAAAGATGAACAAATATAATGAGGCCAATGCAAGAACAAGGTTAGGTGTTCCAAAATTAACACCAGAAAAAAAGAGATAAAAATCAGATAGTTTAGAAGAGTAAAAATTTAACATAATATAGGGTAAATTTATAATAGATAGAGAAATGACATGTATTTTTATGCTCTAAATTATTTTCCACTACATGTTGTTAAATACAAGGATAAATGGGCAAAACCCAAATAGTTTAGGAAACAGTACTGACAGCCATTCTTGAACAGATCAAAATTCAGAAGTATTAAATTTATCTTTCAATATGCCATAGTGAAATTAACATTTATTTTTTAAAATTCAAATCTTAAAAACAAGGAGAAAAAGTGACGTTTTCTCAGGGAAAAGGAGTAATTGCCTTTAGAGAGAGATAATTAAAATTTTGAAAGGCAAGCCTCAAATAGTCAAAACCAATCATGAACATACAGGATAACAGAATTAGTAAATTGATTTCACATACACACACACACACACACACACACACACACACACACACACGCACACATACCAGACTTTGTACTATGTCATTCATGGAACCTTTGTAAAATGTAATAGTATGTTGTAACACAAATCTCAATAAAAATGGGATCAAAGCAATAATCAAAAACATAATAAACATTTTGTGAGTTGAAGAAAGAGCTTCATATGTACATTAAAAGGTCACACGTTTTACAGATTAACCCACTGATGAAAGCACCCTTACATATTTTTCAACAGAGTTTTTTGAATGCAAGGACGTAAAAAATATTTCAAAAATAATCCAAACTGAGAAAACAGGTGCCCTACAATGAAGGATAATATAGTGTCTCTCATCCTCAGCAACTGGGAATTTCTAAAACAGTAGGAAAATGGCAATACTAACTCCAAATTCTATATGTAGTGAAGTAGATAAGAAGACAATAAACATTATCAAAGAAATGAAAGAGACATGAAAATGTTCCAAACATATTCCTTTCTTTAAGATACCACATGGCAAGAACTAAGCTAAATAGTTTGCATGTATTATTTCATTTTCTCCTCTTATCATCCTACAATACAGGTCTTTTGTGCCATTTGAAAAGGAAGAAACTGAAGCTTAGAATAAGCAGCTTCCCCAAGATCACACATCTAATACGAGTCAGGATTTCAGTCCAAGTCTGTTTGGCCCCAAAGTCTTTGATCTTATTTGCCTATTTATGTAATTTCCCTAGGTAGTTATTAGGATACTTTTCCATTGAAATATTACACAAAAAATATGGCAAATTTCATGATGATCCAATGTGTCCCTGGTCACCCCCATAGTCTTCTAACTGTATGTCTTCCATGGCACCCATGACCATCCTCTTCCTTTTATTTTTCTTGTTTTGAACCCAGGTAGATAGACTTGACACCAATAGCTCATGCATATCCTTCTGATTTGTACTCCTTTTTCCATCACACGCTATCCCCAGGCCCATTCCTCTCCTTCCTACGTGTGAATCACTCTCTTGCTGTCATTGCTTCCAATCTACCTTCCTCATAATTACATTCATAGTCTCTACAAACTCCTGATCTATTGCTCCTCCTTGTCCCTTATGAAGCTTGTTTTGATTTTTGTTTTGCTTTATATTAAGCACATGGCTTATATCTACCTGGAAAATACTTTCCTATCTCATTATTTTCAATTTAGTTAACTAATTTTCCCAGGTAATAATTAAAACATT
Organism: Aselliscus stoliczkanus; assembly: GCA_033961575.1. Taxonomy (NCBI): domain Eukaryota; kingdom Metazoa; phylum Chordata; class Mammalia; order Chiroptera; family Hipposideridae; genus Aselliscus; species Aselliscus stoliczkanus. The sequence continues at coordinate 147,631,069 of CM066727.1, forward strand.
GGTATTCTGACTCCAAATAAACACTGGCTCTCTACTGCACTTTAACTGTGGAGAAGTGGAGGCCAGAGATGAATACAGGTGAGTTTATAAACAGGAATTTTTTATCCTACTGCCTAAATTAAGAGTTACAGTAATGACCAAGTAATCTGGAAATAAATAAATACACACACACACATGCGCGCACATGTACATATATACCAGAAGTGCCAAAAAAATGTATACAAGTGAACGCTCTGGTCAACATTGCTCAAACAGTAGTTTGTTATAATCCAAAGCGTCTGGACACTGATGATAATCACCTCGAGCATCTCTTGTAGTTGCAGAAGTCAAACGTGACTTGTATTCATCTTTTGTTATCAATATATACTGAGTATTAAAATTTTAATAACAGTTTTCCTTTCTTAAAATATGTATACTTTTTTTGGCACCTTTTGTGTGTGTGTGTGTGTGTGTGTGTGTGTGTGTGTGTGTGTATATAATAAATCAAAAGTCAAACAAGGAAACCTTTTTTTAGCAGTGTTTAATAGTATTGCCTTATGGGCCGGCTGAGTGGCTCAGTTGGTTAAGAGCTCGCTCAAGAGTGCAAGCTGAGCTCTGAGCTACAGCAGCTCGATGCCCAGCCCGAGCTGAGCAGGTGATGTGCTGCCAACAGGTGGCAGGATGGCTTAGCTTAAAAAATAATAATAATAATAATGTTGCCTTATAATATTTGAAAATTATTAGGATGAACAGAAATGCAAATGTGCTAATACATATTTTCAATAATTTTCTAACTTCCTCATCTTCATTTATTAAGTCTACTTCATTTCTTTCCTCAAAATCCTTTGCGTTTCAAAACACCTTTTGTGTAATAGAAACCAAACTTTTTTTTTTTTTTAGTTGAGCCATCCTGCTACCTGTTGGCAGCTCAGTGGCTGCTCAGCTCGGACTGGGCATCAAACTGTTGTTGCTCAGAGCTCAGCTCGCACTCTTGAGCGAGCCCTTACCAACTGAGCCACTCAGCCAGCCCAAAACCAAACTTTTTATTTCATTGTCCTTAATTAAAGTATTTATTAAAGTGTGCTTTTTATTAGAGTTAGTTTGTTTAAACTATCTACCAACTGGATTATAAGTCATCTTTGCCATTTCTAATACAGCCTTATTTATACATAGGTGGCTAACAAATATTTGTATAATTGAATAAATTAGTATTCTAGATATCTGTATGTATTTTACGATTTTAAAATATTAAGTATTTGACTGCCACGACAGAAAAATGGGATAATTGAGATAATATATGCCAAAATATTTTGAGATCATTCAAAAATAAGGGTTTTATAATATAATGTCACTATATTATAATGTTTATTATCCCATGATCTTAATCAAAAATTTAAACTGCCTCTGGCTTCTATTGAATTACACTGCTTTAAAAGCATTCATCTCTTTCTAGCAAACAAATGCCTGTATTAATTTTGGTATTAATTTTACAAGTTTGCATATTACAGTATTGCTATAAACTAAATGTTTCTGTGCCCCCAAAATTCATATGTTGAAATCCAGTCCCTAATGTGATGGTATTAGGCGGTGGGACCTTCGGGAAGTGATTAGGTCATGAGGACAGAGCCCTATGAATGCTATTTGCGCCCTAATAAAAGAGACCCTTAAAGCTCCCTCACCCCTCCTGACAAGTGAGGACACCTTCAGAAGATGGCTGTCTCTGAACCAGGAAGCATGCCCACACCAGAAGCCCAATCTGCCAATGTCTTGATCTTACACTTCCCAGCTTCGAGAACTGCAAGGAATAAATGTTTGTTGTTTAAGCACCCAGTACTTTTGTTATAGCAGCCCAAATGGACGAAGACAATTTTATAAAATATTTGCATCACGCATTGTAAATATTTAATATCTTGAATTTTAAGTAACATGCAACCTAACTTTATATTTCCATGAATTTTATGCAGTTCTCCCATCATGATTTTTTTATATTATAAGCACTTTCATCATATACACAAAGAAAGATAATATTTTGATATATTTATGCTATTAAATTGAATATTTTATTGTGAAGGAGCCATTATTTCATTAGAACTTAGAGCAAATTTTTTGGCTATAAATTTATCTTTCTACATCTTTAGTACATATTAAGGAGATATTATGCTCAAATTATTACTAACTTTATCCTTAATCACAGATTGTACATAAAATGCTTGCATTAATTTTTGTCAGAAGCATAGAGACCTGCCCCCCTCCCATTTTTTTTAATTACCACATGAACCAGATGTTTAAATAAACATGTGTCTTGAGACATGGCTCCAAGTTCAAGATAACCTGGTCTGTGTAGAATTGTAGGAGTACATGTTTTTCATCAACAAACATAAAATCCTGTAAAGAACTCATCCCTGGGGATACACAGGAATTTTTTTTTTTTTTTGAAATAAAATATTGAAGGAGGAAAAGAAAACAAACCCAGCAATGAAGTAGTCTGCCTTTGAAATTTGGATCCCAAGTCATTCTGGACTTCCACTGAACAAACCAAACCAAGATCTTCATCACTACATAGTAAGGAGTGGTTAGTATGGATTGCTGGTTAGTGTATAAACTATTCAGAACCCTCAGTGAATAATGATGGCTAGATCCAATTAGAAGTTCTATCTATAGCTGGGTCTTTCTACTGAAGACTGTCAGTTCATTCAGGAGAGCCCTTAAGGAGAATTTGAACTTAGAAACCATAAAGACCAGGCAATCCTCAGAAATAGGTGCTATGCAAAATGTCGACATGTTTGAATTACTGTATAGGCATTTATGTCTGTTAAGTATAGTCCTTCCCTAAGAATGCTCTTGACTAAAACTTCATCAGAATTCTCACACTGCATTCTTCCATCCATTCCCTTCTGAGCTTCATTGTGAAAACTGTCTTTTAAAACTTACAGCCTGGGGTTGGCCAAGTGGCGAGTTGGTTAAAAGTTGGCTTGGGACACCAGCTTTGAGCAGCAGGCCCCCAGTTTGGATCCCACATAAGGGTCAGTGATGCTGCGCCCTCTACAGCTAAGATGGTGAACAACAGCTCGACCTGGAGCTGGGCTGCCATGAGTCGCCGGCGATGGTGTATGCTGCAGTGGGGCTGCAGTGGGCTTCAGTGGGGTGCCATAGGCTACTGTGAGTGGCTGGCAGCCAGTGTGAGCTGCCATGAGCTGCCGTGAGCAACTGTCTAATGGCCGGCGAGCAACTGCCTCACCCAGGAAGAGTGTAATGATAATACCAACATGGGCCAGTGAAGCGATGTCCTCCACAATTAGACTGAGAAACAGAAGGACAGCAACTTGTCTGTTCTCCTTTCCTGATTCCCCAATGCTGTTTCTGTCCCCTAGTTCCCCAATAAAATCTTTAAAAAAAAAAACTTCAAGCCTGAAAAAGTTTGCCTCTCCTGAGCCATGGTTATGCTTCCTCTGAGCTGATCTGATAATGAAAATTAACTAACTGACCATGCCTCCTTTTTCCCTCAGACCCAAATCGGAGGCTGAGTAATAGTAACTACTTAGAGTCTAATCACCAGCATATATCTTTTCCACCCTGCACTGGACTTTCTACTTCTACTTATGGTTCCTTTCTTCCTTATTTTCTAAGTCAACTTTATCATTATTATAAACCCATAGTCCCATTGAAAGATGCTTCAAATCCTTTGTGGATCAAGGTGGTGAATAACTAAGGAACTAAATGAGTACTTATGATCTGTCTCTTTAATACCTTGATACACCTATTAATTTCTTTATCCTCTGTCCCTTACCAAGCCATGGCTCCAGTCTCTACCCAGATCTTATGCCAAAAACCTATGAATCATCTATAATTCTTCTGTTTTCATCATCCTTCACATACAATTCATCAGTAAATTCCATTGGCTCTGCCTCTTAAATACATCCTGTTTAATTTTTGGATTTCCCCATCACCCCATCTCTATCACTTCTGCCCTAGAGTATATTTGCACCATCTTTCTTCTGGGTTACTACAAGAGCATACTAGCAATTCTCCATTCTTCTCCTATTATTTGAATACATTTACTATTTTTTAAGACTTGAGATTTTTAGAGCAGTTTTAGGCTCACAGAAAAATTGAGAGGAAGGTACAGAGATATCTCATATACTTCCTATACCCATATAATAATTACCTCCCCCATTATCAACATTCCCCACCAGAGTAGTATATTTGTTACAACTGATGAATCTACATTATCATATCATTATCATCCAAAGCCAATAGTTTACATTACAGTTCATGCTTGGTGTTGTACATTCTATGGGTGTCAAACAATGTATAATGACATGTATCCATTATTATGGTATCATACTGAGTATTTTCACTGCCCTAAAAACCCTCTGTTCTCCACCTATGTACCCCTCTCTCTACCCTGACTCCTGGCAACCACTGATCTTTTTACTTCTCCACAGTTTTGCCTTTTTCAGAACATCATACAGTTGGAATAATATAGTATGTAGCTTTTTCAGTTGACCTCTTTCACTCAGTACAATACATTTAGGATAACTCCATGTGTTTTCATGGTTTGATGGCTCATTTCTTTTTAGTGCTAAAAAATATTCCATTGTCTGAATGTACCAGTTTATTTATCCATTCACCTACTGAAAAACATCTTGGTTGCTTCTAAGTTTGGGCAATTATCTATAAAGCTGCTATAAACATCTGTGAGCAGGTTTTTGGGTGGACATAAGTTTTCAACTTATGTGGGTCAATACCAAGAAGTGTGACTGATGGAGAGTTTAGTAAGAGTATGTTGAGTTTTGTAAAAAACCACCAAACTGTCTTGCAAAGTGGCTGTACCATTTTGCATTCCCACCAGCAATGAATGAGAGTTCCTCTGTTGCTCCACATACAATGACTTTTTTAATAGAATGATCTTTAAAAATATAGAGCAAATATTTCTCTCTGCTGTTTAACATCCTTCTGTGGACTTTACTGCACTTTAAATAAATCCAAAGTTTATTTGTTTGTCTGTTTGTTTCCTGACCAAAAATGTACCACATAATCTGGCCATTACCTATGTCTGTCACCCCAATCACAATGACCCAATCATGTGGGCTACCCTTCTTCCTCGGACATGCCAACCTCATTCCCATTTTTCCATTGGCCATTGCCTCTAGCCAGAGTTCTCTGCCCCACATTGTCTTATGGCTGCGTCCCTCTTCTTTCAGATCTCACCAACCTATCTCAAATGCTATCTTCTCAGGGTTGTTTTCCCTCACAACCCCTTCCCACCAGCACCCTCATCAAATTAACATTGCCAACTCTCATCATTTGCCAGCTCTTTCCTCAGCTCTATTTTCTTCATTATATGTATCTCCAATTCTGTCTTATTATATTTGCTTATTACTTATTTATCTTCTGCTTTCCAATATAAGTTTCTTGAAAATGAGAACATTGTCTTTCATGAATATTGCTTCACCTCCATATACAAAAACACACATACTAGGTGCTCAATAAATATTCATTGACTTCGTGAATATTTAATGATGCTTAAATGTAAAGTTCAACTGTGTGAATCAGACCAGTGAGAAATAATAAAGACTAGTAAGACACACTGCCTTCTAAAAGCTAAAATCTATTTAGAAAGACAAGGTCAATATGTACAACACAATTAAATAAACATACAAGGGCAACCTAAGGATGGCAAACAATTTGTCACTGTACATGAGCATGGCAAGTTCAATGAACAGTTGAGAAAGCAGCCTAACATGTGTGGACCAGAATCCACTGCTCCTTGAATGTTAGGCTGGAAAGTAAGGAGTTTAATCTTTAGGCTATCTACCCCGTACAAGAGGTACACAGATTACACATGTTGAAATCCTGACTCTGGCTTTTATTTTCTGGGTTCATTTCTCTGGTTATTATTTTCCTTATTTATAAAAAAGGAATAATGATAATATGTAACTCACTCGCTCAACGTTTTGAGAGCATTAATCAGGCATTGATCTAGAAATAGACTTAAAAAGACAAGGGTCTTCTTCTTATTAAGTTTCCTTCCTAATAGGATATTATAATAAATGTATGTGTTTATTATGTGAGATAATGCATGGGAGTGCTTAGCACAATACCTGGTACCAAACAATCCCTCAAAAATTTGGCTAATATAACTTTTATTAGGTATTCAGAAACACTGCAGGTTTTGGAGCAGGAAAAATGTGTAGAAACCATGTTTTAGAAAGAATAATCTGTTACAAAGAAATAGAAATGATTAGAAAGTATTGAGATCAGAGGCAGAAAAACTAGTTATAATGTTTGTAATTTGTATGGCCTCCTAGCATTCTGCCAGAAGTAAGTATAATTCCAAAAGCATATGCTTGATTTTACTGGCATACTGATAACCTTCTTTAGAGTAATTCAGTTGCTTCGCTCTTGCCAATAATGGATTCTGGCAATAAACTGCATCATGGCAGCATACTTATTACAGAATGATGAGTCGATAATAATATAGTAAAGATCATGCTCAGCACACTCTCAATTTTTATTTACTAATCACAGGTGTCTAATATAAAGTGCTGTAATGGCCAATCTCCCCAAATTAAATGATTTCTGATATCTGAGAGTTGAAAAGTTAGTGAAGAATAAAATATACAAGCATATTCTTAGAAAGTGGTAGACCATTTAATATGAAAGTTCAAAGGAAAAGCAAATGGCTATGAGAAAAGATTTCATGGAAGGGATAATGAGATGCCCAAGAATGAATAAGAGTTTGCCAGTCAGAAAAGAAAGAAGAAATAATATTATTCTTTATCAATAATAATGGTAGCTAAGTGTTTTACAAGGATTAATTGATAACAGTAAACCATGAAATGGCTGTTATTGTTATTCTTGTTTTGTATATGAGAAAACTCAAGCCCAGAGTTATTAAGTAAATTGCTTTTGAAGCAGCATAGCTATGAGGCAACCCAAGGAATCCCATTCTAGAGCCCATGCTCATAATCACATTACACTCTTTCTCTATAGCATATACTGCATTCCACTAACCTCATATCGAATTAGTGCTTTTTACAAAAAAAAAAAAGGAAAAGTTATAAAGGAGAAATAAACATGTATCTATCCAGCCACCTCCAATGCTAATGGCTCCCCCAAACACTGATTTCCCACATGTTGTGAGAGTAGAGGGTATAATCTCCTTAAGTCTCTCTTGGTCATGGAACAGAAACATAAAAGACTTGTTCCACAATCAATTCGATTTGGAACAAGATATCCATTCCCGGGAATCACCTGCTACTTCATCTATCAAAGTCACCCAAAGTATTGGTGACCTGAAAAAGCAAGGTCAGGCAAGTAAAGACTGGAAGAGTTTGGGAGATGCCCAGTTTTAGCAATAGTTTTCCTTTTCAAATTGATACACAGCAGAAGTTATAAATTCATAGTCATTCACAAGGGTGTAGCCTGACTACGAGTATTAGAATGTCAGGAATGAGAATGAGATTTAAGGTGAATTATGAATATTTTGGTTTTATTGGGACACCAAACCCTCCAACAATCAAGGAATAAAGCCACTCTTTCAGACTAGTGGAATATAATTTCTACATTATTTTTTTTTAAATGGTATTTTTTCAACTGTCTGCCAAGATGGTACCGATAGATAAATAAATAAATTAATTAATTAATTAATTAAATGTAAGAGGAAAATATTTACAGCTTAAGCCAAGTACAAGGACTTTCTTAATACTGCACAAAACATCTGGAATATAATCCAGTAACTAAACTAATTTTTAGACCTATCCTAATGTGGTCATCTAACATCTAATTTGCTGATTTTAGACAAAAATAATCCAGTAATTCTTCCAAAACGAAGAAAACCTTGCCTATTTCCAGCAATTCCATTTTCATGTGAAGTATATCCTTTTGTATTATAATACACTGCATGAATAGGGCCACTTTATATTTTTACGTGTTTGAAGATTACAGTAGAGCACAGTAGTTACAAGGACAGGTTTTTGAGGTAGGCTGCCTGCTTTTGAATTCCAGCTCCTCCATTGGTTCATCATATGACTTTGAGTTAGTCATTTAGCCATCCTGTGCTTGAGTTTTGCCTTCCGTAAACTGGTGAGCACATCAGTATGTACCACAGAGGGGTGTTATGACAATTAAATGAGTGAACACATGCAAAGCTTGCAGACCAGAGCTGGCCCACTGCCAGCACCCATTTCATCCCTCTGCCTCAGAGCTAAAATCTCCAAGGGACTCCACTCCACTGTTTGTTCTGACAAGGAAAATAATCCTATTTGTCATGGACAAATTGAATAGTAATTATAAGAACATAACCAACACGTTGAGGGAACTTGTAAACATATCAAACAAAAAAAGCCCAGATAAAGACACTGGGCTGATTAGTGGGAAACAATAAGGAGGCTGGTATACCTGATAACTGACTTGGAATATGTGACAGGCTGAGACAGGGAAAAGGAGTTAGACTTGCTCTTACAGTACTCCCAGGTATAGACCTAGGACTGTGACTGAAATTAAAGGAGACAGATTGGGTCTTAAGATATGGACAGATTATTGACAATCAGAAGGTGAAACAGCTTCTCTGCATGGTTCTGAGATTCCTGTCCTGGAGCTATACCAGCAGGGGCTAAACAACAATGCGTCAGACGTGCTCTGGCGTATATTCCAAGCTCTCCAGATGAGGCAGCTGTACTGACAGAGCTTTCAAGTCTCAAAAGTGGGAATATGACTAAAAAACCATGGACAATAAGAAAGGAAAATATGAATAAACTGGTGCTCACAAAAATGGTTTCTATGGGACTAAAAGGAAGCTATCCAGTACCAAGATGTGTTTTTCATACACCTAAAATTGAAAATGTAATAAGCCATTAAATGTACACATATGTGGTCATTGTACTACACATTTTACATACGCTTGTGGGTTAGACGGTGTCCCCCCAAAAGCTGTGTTGAAATCCTAATCCCCAGCACCCATGCATGTGACCTTATTTGGAAATAGGGCCTTTACAGATATATTCAAGTTAAATTGAGGTCACACTGGATTAGGGTGGGCTCTAAATCCAAAGACCAGTGTCCTTATAAGAAAAGAAAAGTCTAGGACACAGAGATACACAGGGAAGAAGGCCGTGTGCAGACAGAGGCAGAGACTGATGTTATGTAACCACAAGCCAAGGAACATGAAGGATTGCTGGTAAAAACCAGGGGCTCGAACAGGCAAGGGAAGATTCTTTCCTAGAGACTTTGGAGAGAGCATGGCCCTAACAGCTCCTTGATTTTGGACTTCTAGCCTCTAGAACTGTGAGAGAATAAATTTCTGTTGTTAGAAGCCACCTAGTTTGTGGTAATTTGTTATGGCAGCCCTAAGAAACAAATACACATGCTTTCTTTGATTTATTCATTACACCAATACTATGAAAAGTATTATGATCTCCCATGATAAATGAAAAAACTAAGAATGGAGCGATTAGAAAATTTGGTCAAAGTAACACACTAGAAAATAGCAAAAGAGAATTCCAGTCAGCTTTGTATTGCTCTATAATCCCATTCCCTGCCCCAGGCCACCTCCAACAACATGCCCTCACCCAGAGAATGTCGCAAACTTTCATACTGGGGGCCTAAATGTTATCTGACTCATGCAACCGAGACTCAGTTTCCACTTAACTCTTTTCCTGCATCCCAGAAGAGCCCAGTTTGGGGCCACCATCTGCAGTGAGTCAGTTCTTTCATTACGGGTGGGAGAGGGAAAGTCCAGGCACAAAAGCAAAGTGCAGAAGGGCTGTGGTTTCCCTTCAAATTCCTTACGTGCTGCTACTTTCTGAGCAGCCACTGTCTCCCTCTAGTCTCACAGTTAATAGATACAAGATATTTTCTTTGCTGAATTCTGATTTGGAATTTATTGGAAAGAAAATATAATCAAAAAGGCCTGTACAAAAACTTTCAATAGGGAGATAAAAAGCAGTAGTTTGTGCTAGTAAATCATCTTCGTTGTTAGCTCAAAGATTCAGGAAACAATGCTGGGAGGACAGTTAGAAGCCATTACTGGTTCCTGTTTTAGTCAAAGAGCTGATCTAAAAGTGTCAAAAGTCTTTGTTACATCTTTAAACAGATTTTTTAAGCCAGACATAAAGAAAGTAACACAGGAAAACGGAATTATGGATGAGCTTCTGAGGAGTTTTGATGGAGGCTGACATGCCACCGCTTACACACACGGTTACCTGGGCACTCAGCTGGTCCTTTGCCTGGAGAAGGAACCCTTGGCACGAGGAATTTGTTGACTGGTGGTGAGCAGCTGCCAGGCGAGCCTTCAAGTGGTTACCTGCCTGGCTCGAGTGAAACTTTTAAACTACTTATACATATATGCACATGCTAATAAAAACTAAACAGAACAATGTACCCAGGTACTTTTAAAAGTCATGGACATGCTGTCATTGTACTCAAGGGATTGCTAAATTGTGCTTTTGAGAAAACAATGCTTCATAGCAGTCAATGCTTCATAGCTGGAAGAATTGATGTATACAGATATATGAAAATCAGATTAATCTATAATACTGAACTACTAACATGGTCTCCAATCTCTAGAATACAATTGTGAGTATAGACATATGTGGAAAAGGTCTCTCACCTGTCCCTGCAAGAACCATCTCAACTCCAGGCATGAAGCAGGGTGGTTTGCTTCAAAGTTGAAGCCCCTACGCTAGAGGTGACACTCTGGGATTCAGCTCACTCTTCATTTCTTGGGTAGACAGTTTGTGTCTTAAAGCAACTGGGAGTTATAACAGTGATCAAACAGCAAGGCAGGATGGTGTGATCAAAGGAAAAGCTTGGGCTTTCGACTCAAGTTCCAAATCCCAGCTCTGATGTTCACAAGCTGTGCTGTCCTGGAAACTCAGCCTCACTGAATGTCAGTTTCCTCATCTTGCATTCAATTATGACATCAACCTCAAAGGCGTTCCAAGTATTATCAAATAAGACCGTGTATGGAAAGCACCTAGCCAGGCCTTGCATGCATCATCATGTCTCAATAAATGTGTGTTTCTTTCTTTCCCTCTCCAATTCTCAACCCCTCCTTGACAGTAACCTTGCTTTTATATAGGTCTTCCTCTACTCCCAGTGTCTCTATGAATTAGACAGGCTCCTCCTGAGCAAGCCTCATCCATCTCCCCTGGTCCCTGAGGCAGCAGGCTACATGACATGTTCAATTCCTCTGACCAGAACGTCAAGAGGGGGCCCTGAGAAAAGGCTAATTGCAAAATGGTTGAGATTTGTGGGTCATGTTTAGGATTTTGTACTTTGTTCATCGTAGTAATAGGTGATAGTGAAGGGCTTTAAATAGACTTTCAGCTTAAAGGATCGCTCTACCACTGGAGACTGAACTGCAGAGATAGGAAGGGATGCAAAACTTTCCCTGTAGTTCAGTCAAGAGGTGTGAGATCCTGAATTAGGAAAAGGAGCAGGTACCAATGAAGAGAAAAATAACTGGATAGATTTAAGAGAAAATTGCAGGTAAAATGTTACACTGGAGACTAATTAGATACGAATAAAGACAAATTAAAAAAAAAACAATGGCACGTCATTAATTGATGAGAGCTTAGAATAATATTTGGTACATAGTAAAAATTCAATAAATATTAGCTTTATTATTTTTATTATTATACATATTATTACTTAATAATATGTATAATAAATATATGATGTATAAATATAGTAATACATTATATATAAATTATTAATCTAACAACATATATAACTATTAATAATTTATATATAACAATAAACATTTTAGTAAATACAACTATTATTTTATTATACTTACTTAATAATATGTTAAAATATATACAAATCGCACATAAACTTGATTTTTTATTAGTACAAAATTATGAAAGGATTTTTATTGTTTTGTTTCTGAAATTCTTTGGCTAGACATCTCAGTGAATTTATAATTGGTTATATTTTATAATGAGCATCTTGCATATTCAGGAATCCTTACAAAAAGGGAAATCTAAACTATAGACTGCTTCCAAATGTCATGAAAATTTTATGAATACTAATTTTAACAATTAATGCAGTTGACTTAATATTATGTTCTGCAGACATTTAATTAAACATTTATCACTGTTAGTATTACGGTTTTATTGTTCAGATTTTGGAGTACATGATTTGTTTTCAGGACTCAAATATTTTCAAAGGGCCTTAAAAAAGCTCCGAGGACCTAAGTCGTGTGCCTATTATACCTAATTAATAGAATGGACCTGAAATGATGGACAACTGAGAAAGAATAAAGTGAAGCCAGGATCATAAAACATCAGATTCTGTAAAAGGGGACAATTTGGAGAAAATGGCAGCATATGATCTAATTTCCCTCAACTTTCACTAGTTGGTTCCCAGGTTATCTTGTCCTTAACCTGGGACGTTAACCAAATGTCACTGTAGTTTAACAAACACTATTTACCCTTTTTATCTTATTTATATGTAAATAAAGGCTTGTCAAATAAGCATTTTGTCAGGCTGTTTAGGATCAAAATCACTGCATATTAATGATTATCTTATGAAAGTATTATTCAAAAAAAAACAGCAAACACTATCACCATAGGATAATATTTTTTACCTTAAAAGGACATTAAAAATAATTCAAAACCAGAAACAACGTGCCAAAGATCATGTAGCAGGTATTGACAGCACCAAGGGAGTCAGTTCCAGAAATGCTCTGACTAGATCTTAGAGGTACCAGCGGCTTTAAGAGGCAGGCGCATGCCAGCCAGCAACTTACAGCTTCGAATCTCTGTGTAGCAACTCACACGGCATTCAAAGTGTTATCCTTTGGTCCTATACATAAAGGCAAAGCCTTTAGAACTCACTGTGAGAACAAATTAGGGAGATTAAAATGATCGAAACAATCTTTCAGGAAATTGGTTATTTACCATGAATTCTATTCACAGAACTTGGATGCATTTGAGAATTTACCTAAAATATAAAATGGTGGAAATAACACTCTACCTTTTCTGGCTTTCCCAATGGAAGTCATAATAACTTACGGGATTTTCTCAAGTGATTCACTTGATGAGTCACAAGAAATGACAAACTGATCCTTGATTCATATAAAAAGTAACTTGTATTCTGGACAGTTCCTTACCTGATCTTGCCAGTGGGAGATATCATGAGAAAAGTGAATTCTATACTGATTTTCCACAGAGTGACACTGGTCAGACTACCAAGATGGAAACTGAAATATTTTTGGTAGTGCTATCATAAAGGAGTTCTACCTACCATAATAATTATTTCTTTTCATTGTAGCTATCAATCATTGAGAGCTTACTATGTGTTATGTGCAAAATAAGATAATTTAATCTTTACAACCCCAATATTAAAGGTTATTGTACCACTTCTACAGATGAAGAAACTGAATCTCAGAGAATTTAAACTTATCCAAAGTTACACAACCACTAGGCTTCGACTCCATGTCTGTATGATAGCATGGCCTTGCTATTATGAACTATATAATTCTACATTTGAATCACAGAGTATCAGCCAGTTGTTAGGCATTTCTGAAACCATCCCTGTCATTGGTTACAATAGTCCAAAGATCAAGCTAGAGTGCTGACAAGAGGTAGAGAAGTGAGTTTCCTATTTGCTTTAGTGCTATTGATACATCTGAAGTCATCTAAAAAGTCTGGGGGAAAATGATAGTTTTGGAAATGGCTGACTAATAACTCCTTCAGAAGATCTACCCTAAATTCAATTCAACAGCCCATCACCCCTAACAACCCCAGGGATACCACCAGGGCTTAGGAAATCCCACAGTCTATGCAAACACAATCACAATGGCAACTCCAGTTGTAAGAAATGCAACCCCCTAATTGGAAAAAACTATATAGCATCTGTGTTGGGATGGTCTCATCACCACCTATTCCCCTACAGTTTCTCCTTGCTCTGAAATCATGCAGTAAGAACCATTGCTCAGGGATAGGCCCAGAGCTTCTCCAATTCCCACAGTCGTAATAGTTCCTCACTCCAGGTTTTTCCCATCCTGTCAAGCAGCAAAGCAAAGTGGGCATCATAAGCCCTTCTTGTGTACGAAATAAAGACAGCAACAATGAAGTTGTGATTCCAGGAGAAGGAAACGGTTTCCTGCCCAGCTGCATGAAACAATGCACTTGGCAAGGAACACTATCTACGCATAGTACTCAACTGTAAAATGAAAAAATTAAAGCAAAGGTTCTTAGCATGTGTAATCCCATAAATTATATCTTTAATTAACTTATTTTAACTGACTTAAATAAAAATGTAGGTGCCCAGGCATATCCTCAAAACTATGTCCACACTACATTACAAGAATTTAAATAGTTATCGCTTGAAATTTAATCTGTTTAATGTGAATCTTCATATTAGAATGAATACCTTTTATTTTTGTTTTGTCGCTTTTTGTATTGTAGAAAAAAACACATTAACAGAAAATGTACCCTCCCAACCATTTTTAAGTGAACTGTAATGTTAACTATATGCACATTGTTGTGCAGCAAGATCTCTAGAACTTTCTCATTTTGCAAAATAAACTGTACTCTGAACAACTCCTCTTTCCACCCTCCCCCAAACCCTGGCAACCACCATTCACCTTTCTGTTTCTAGGAGTTTGCCTGCTTTAGATACCTCATATATGTGAAAACATGCAGTACTTGATTTTTGGGACTGTCTTTTGACTTAGTACAACATCTTAAAGGTTCGTCCATGTTGTAGCATATGACAGGATTGTCTTTTTTTTTTTTAAGGTGAATAATTTACAATATAATACAGGCTAAAATATTTAAGTTTTCTACAGAAAATTATACTTCTGCAGGCAACAAGAGACTTCTAAGAGTCTAGCAAGGTAATCTTCAGTGGTTTCCCACATCACTTCCTAAACCAAAAGTCTTACTCCGTATTATTTTAAGTTTTAAAATGCAAGCATTTCAAATGATATTTTGACATTTCCCTTTTTGGCAACCCCAACTGTGAAAGAGGTAAGTACACAGAATGTGGGGAGGGTGACTGAACATCTCTTACTTGTCAAGCTTCAATTAGGATGACACACTAATTTATTAGTATTTGAATAAATTTTATTTCCATGAAAAACATGGGACAAAGTATTACAGATGTGAATTCATGTAGACAAAACCAAGATAAAGTCTTTTCCCCCTTACTCTTAGGATTTACTGAAAACCAATTTTATCAATACCTAAGTTGTTATTTCCTTTAAAATCATATAGAAATGTTGACTTTAGACAAATGTAAGAAATTTCTGCGCTAATTGTGCTCAAATCGTGTAAAGCTATCAAAATCTTTATAATTTCAAATACTTTAAAAAAGAGTAAGTGTACATTATTAATAAATGCATATATGGGTAAAGAATTAACATGAGCAGACATAATAAACCTAGAAGAATTAGATATGTGGTAATGAGGTACTGCCCAGAGGCTCTACCATTTTGGTTTAGACCTGCTGTATTTTTCACTGTTCCATTCTAAAATACGTTCAATTATCTACATTTGAACACTGGCCACAAATGTCAACCTGTTCCCTCGTAGCTTTGTGTCAGAGCAGCTAATAGATAAAAAGTTAGGGAGAGAGAAGGAATTACATTTTTTGATTCTTGTCTTTCTCTTCCATACTGCGGCTCTTCCCAGACAGATCATGTATTTTCAGCCCTTGGTGCCTTTTTAGACTTCTCCCTTTAGTCTTTGCCCTGCTCTCACCCAACCCCAATTCATCATTCAAAACTCAATTCAAAGTTTACCTCTTCAGGGAGCCTTTCTGAACTCCCCTAGGCGAAATTAGCTTCTATTTTAGTGCTATCACTTTCTATTATAATTTTTATTTGAAAATCTATCATCCCATCACACTATATGATTCTCAAGGATAGGTACTATGCCTTATTCATTTTTGTAGTTCCAGTATTTATTATAATACCTAGCACACGCATAATAGGTATGCAGTACATACTTGCTGATCGTCTTACAGGCACACGCACACATGCACGCGCATACACACACACACGCACACACACACACACACACACAGGAACTCTGCTCATTTTTAATATACTGTGCAGTCTCCAGTAGCTTATTTTATCACCTGAAAAATGGATTAATAAATCTTTACAGTGAATTTATTATAAACTATACAAATATTTTTAAAATATTCATTAAGGTCCATTAACTGATTCAAGGGCAAAATATGTTAGGAGAAAATTTGGGTCTTTTTAAAAAATATACATGGATGATGCCAATGATATCATACATTTGATAAATAACTTGAACACTAGACACTCACAGGAGAGTTCTTTCTTGTATATTATAAAACTTTCCGTATGCTCTTTAAACTATAGCCGATTAATATTGCTTATTGTTAAAATGTGATGACTGTATTGATAAGGCTGATGGAATTCATTCCATTCAAAAAGTGACTCAAATAATTAAAGACAAGAATAGGCAATACTAATACAAAGAAGAACAATATGTTACAAAACTATTTCAAAGTCAAAAGGAGTTCCAATTTTAACAGTTATTGATTAATTTGGTTGAAATACTTCAAAATAAATAGTGCCAACCAACAAGAACTTCCCAAGTTCACAAAGCAATCACTTTTTGCAGAAGCCTCAGTTTCTTGTCTCTTTTGATCTGATATAAATTAACCTCCCACACCATTTAGTCTTTCCCACCTCAAACATCCTATACAAATTGGTCAGAAAAAATGAAAACATAGAAACAACCACACTCTCAAGAAATATTAACACCTTATCAAAACCATGCACTGAAAACAAAAGGGCCTCAAACTTGGAGCTGGCGAAGGGCTGAGAGAAAATGTTTTTAATATTTTTCTCTTCCCTGAAATCTGCAGAGGGGACTTTTACTCACTAGCTAATTCAATACAGAAAAGCTAAGAATTAGCCCAGCTTCATTTCTGTAACTTGCACGTAGGAGCTTGATTTCTTGCAGGGACTTTAACAAAAGGCCACTGCAGATAAACAATTTGGAATTTTCATGGAGTTCATAAAATTACATTGCACCTTTCCCTTTTCTCTTCCTCCCTCCCTACCCTCAACCACTCCCTCATTTTCCTGTCTTCTTTCTTTCCTTTCTCTGTATTTGAAAGAAATCTAACCACCCTTGACCTTGCTTGTTTCAACAAGACCATTTCTAAATTTTTCCTTGATGGATCTAAATATAAGAAAATGCATTACCAGCTGTGTTTCCCCCTCGATTTCCCCCCAACTACCTCACTGCCACAGTTCTGCGATGCCAGTAGTGAAGTCCCACCAGTAACTGCCAACACCCCTGAAATACCAATACAGTAAACTAGCAGGCATCAAAGGGATTCCTAAATCACACCAAGGACAGTTTTATTACCCATAAAGTAGAAAACCCACACAGAAGAGAAGCTGTCCTGGCTTTACTGTTTATTGGCCAGGTGGAACTGATTAAGAATGTGAGAATCTGTGGTACCAATAATCATGGGCTTCTTGTGTTCAACATAAGAAAGGGTTTCACATAACCCAGCAATAGCAGGGCATTAGTGCTCAAGAAATGCGAACTTGGAGCTATTTATACTCAAGGTTGGGCTAGACAGAATGGCTCAGAGAAAATAATATTAAGGGAAGAGGGTGGAAGACAGAGACTCTACTCTCAGAAACCACAAATAAAGTGCAGCAGATTATAATTCCTTTGAAAGTGGAACGTAAAGATAACCCCAAGTGAATTCTGTCAAGGCTATGTTAAAATGGACAGGGAGCTCATAACCAGGCCTGGTTTCACTTGAAATCCTCTTTACAAAGGAGGCCAAAAATTGCACTCCCTGCAGGAGACGCTTTCTTGCCTGTAGGCTGAGTTACCAGACACAGAAGTGGGTAAAGAGGCTACTAAAGAACAGCAGTAGCTTCAAGACCAGAGATGGAGAAGGGAGGCATATTATCTCCAGTCTTTGCATGCAGGCAAACAGCCCGTTCTAGGAAAATCCGAAAGTAGAAGAATCCACAAAGGCAAAACATACATAAGAGATGGTCAGTTTCATGGTATGAATATTCTTTACTTTGCAAAAAGTTTTGTTGCAGCATTGCTCTAAATATGTACTATATTTTTCAAATAGTTTTCTAGGGCCGGCCGAGTGGTGTGGTGGTTAAGCACTGGCTTCAGAAGCCAGCGGCCCAGGTTCGGATCCCACATATGAGGGCCAGTGACACTGCCCTCAAAAAAAAAAAAGTTTTCTATTCAAAAATGATATGCAGTTATTTTTCCAAAGGCATCCATTACATAATACAAAAACACTGTGTGAAGATTATGCCAAAAAATGTCTATATAGTATGTTTATTGTACAAAAACAAATTATGACTACTGAAAAACAAATATTATAATAAATTTCCCTAAGATCTTGATAGTTTTTCATGGAATAACAAGTAACTTGAAATATGAAGAAAATAAGGTAGGTTGATGGATTTAAGCAGAAATTTGCTTTTAATGAAATCATTCAGTCTATATGAGATAAAAATTCTCACAAAGGATTTTTACACATGCAGCTTTCAAAACTCTAATAATTTCAAATGTTGTTCCATTAAAACCTTCAAAACTTACTTCATTAGTTATAAATGATTATCAAAGGGAATCAATTTTACCCCAAATATGTGGAATATAATTTAGTTAAAAATAAAAATAGCCCTTACTGAAAGAATTAATACTACAACTTTAAACAAAGGAAATATAAGCACATTACATGTGCAGAAAAAGCTCACATGTTCATATATCATATATCAGTTATCAATAAAACTAATGTGGAAACATAGCAAGTAACTAGGGCTTAGAATTTGATTACTATGGTATACATTATGCCAAAAGAAAAAGCCAAATAAAAATGTACAGTGTACATGAGAAATCATTCGCTCATAGTACATCTGTGATTACTTAAAGTACAATTCTTTGTGATTCGGAATATCAAAAATCATCAAACGCTATAAAGCAAAGCAAGCAAGAACTTGTTAAGTGTTGGTATACACTCAATTATGAGTCCTAAGTCTGGCTTAACATTTAGAGTTGAATTTCAGAATATCTAAATTATGTTACATTTTAAGACTAGAAGCAACTCATTTTACTCAATGATCATTTCAACTTGAAGGATTAGGACATTTCTGAAATGAAACTGCCTTCTGCTGCCTTTATGTTATTTTTACACTGTCCATGATAGAGGGTTAGGCATGAAGTCATGTGACAACTGTCTGGTCATACAGGTGCTGTGGTCCAGAAGAAACAAATGGCCCATGTGCAATACAGCAGTAACTCTACAGTTGACGAGTGGTATCTAACCAGGTTCAATGACGACATAATGAAGAGCTTAAATGGCATGCACAAATTTGAAAATGGGGGTGGGGCGAGAATAACTAGTGAGAGTATTTTATTTACTTCATTAACATCTAGACGTCTTACTCTATAAGAAAATTGTTTTGATTTTTATCTCAAATAATTTTCTCTTAAGATTTTCTAAGATACATTGCAATTTGTGAATATCTTACAAATCTTCAAACTTCATTTAGAAAGCTGATTTCAGAAAGAAAATCTTATACAACTGGCAAATGGGTGGTAAGCCCTCTCAGAAAATTAGAGATCATGAGCCAAAACAGTAAAACAGGACGCAAAGTCTCCTATGGAAAAAGTTAATGTTTGCTGAGTCAAGGTTTAAACTCATCACAAGTCAAAACCTAGACCAGTCAGAAAAGGCATACTGCCCCAGGGAGGAGAGCACTTAGGACCTCCTCCCACCTGAGCACTTTGTACCAGTGAGGAGGGCCTCCTCCATCCAGCCTGCCTAGCAATAAACCAATGTCTCTCCATGGACCCAGGGTTAGCAAGCTCCGACAATCATCCTGCTTCCTACACTCTTACAGAGGGACTCCCACATGCCTAGTCAGTCCTGGAATGTATTTCCAGGGTGCCTTGATGTCTTTTGGCCTGCTGGGAAAGATTCGAGCTTCTAGGAGACTCCTGCCAAAGAGCTGAGAAAAATTCTACCTTTATCTTGTGTGACCCCACACCCAAACCCTGTTTATTCTCCACAGGATTATCTTACAAGTGCAAATTTGATCATACTCTTTCCCTGTTTTAAAGCTTTCTAAGAAAAAATTTAAAAACTTAAAATTTTTGTCAACAGACTTCCATCCTTACCCTGATAAACTGACTTTGATGCCCTGGAAATAATCCTAACTTACGGCCATAATTTATTATTATTTTTGTTAACATTGCTATTAGTATTATTACCCTTCTTATTAGTTTCCACATTCTTTTGCTAAAAATCAGCTCCATGGGCCAGCCGAGTGGCGCATTGGTTAAGAGCTGGTTTGGGACACCAGCAGCCCGGGTTCAGATCCCACATCAGCTCCACCTGGAGCTGGGCTGTGCAAGCCCCCGGAAACGGTGTACGCTGCAGCCCCTGCTGCAATGGGCTGCCATAGGCTACAGTGATGGCCGGCAGCCAGTATGAGTGGCTGGCAGCCAGCGTGAGCTGCCAATAGCCACGGTGAGCGACATCCAGAGGCTGGCGACCTCTCTGCCTCATCCGGGAAGAGCACAATGACGATACCAACGTGGGCCAGTGAAGCAACGTCCTCTGCAACTAGACTGAAGAACAAAAAGACAGCAACTTATCTGTTCCCCTTCCCCCATTCCCCACGCTGTTCCCCTCCCGCAATGCCCCAATTAAAAAAAAAAATCAGCTCCGTAAATTCACTGCTTGTTCAATGCTACTTCCCTAGTACAGTGCCTGCCATACAGTAGGCACTCAAAACTAGTTATTGAATGAATGAGTGCATGAAATGTATTGCTCTTGGCTACAATACTCATATCTGTTTTACAGAAGGTATATTTTGGAAGAGAAACATTTGCCCTGGAAAATTAAGGACCAATATTTTAAAGACATTTTCTTTCACATTTACATATAATATATATATATATATATATATATATATATATATATATATATATATATTATGCTATATTACATGTAAGTGTATATTTATATTTAATTTATACACACACACACACACACACACACGCACCCCATACTTAGAAAGCTCCAGGACTGTTTTTGCCGTTTGTGCACACATAGGAAACCAGAGCCTCCCACCTTCTTGCCACTGTGCTCTTATGAACACAGCACAATAATGCAACCTGGGAGTGGTGTTACCTAGGCAAATGAAGCTGCTGGGATTGCCATAAATTACCTCTAGTGGGTGAATGTTCACATCAGTGAAGTCTTTACACCAGTAAGAAATAAAGGGCAGTAGAAAAACGGTATAAAAACACCCTTGCTTAGATCATCCTTTAAAGGGTTGAAAGGTTCAAAGACCAAGTTGGGGACAGATACAAATTATTATTGGCATTTGTCAGCTTTGTATTTCAGTTTTCCTCTTCCTCGTTACAATTTTGAACTGAATTTATTTTTCTTTGGGCTCTTCCCTACCCTACCTCCAAACCCCCTTTTTTTGTAGGACAAATCGATTTCCATATGGTGCATGTAGCCGGGACAGGAAGACCTTCGGCTCCCCTCAGCTTTCTGTGTTCTCCTGATTGTTACAAACTACCCCAGTGAACTGGGCTCCCTTGACCTTTAACTTCCCTCTTCCTGGTCTCTAAACCAAAATCACTTACAGATGAAGCAAAGCTGAAAAACTGCAAACATTTGGGTGCCAAAATGGCTGAATGCTCCCTCCAGAGTAGTTCTGTGTATTGTGTTTTCTTGTCATTCATTTGATTTCCAGCCCCTCATCTAGCCCAAAAGTCACAAGAAGCAGATGGATGACTTAATGTTAAAAATGGGTTTTTTTGTTTTGTTTTTAGAAAGAAAAAGATGCTATCACATCAAGTGTTTTAGTTTTAAAAATTAATTCACAAGCACCTGCATGTATAGATTTTAGATTTTGGTTCTCAAAAAAATCTATTCTTATAGAAAAAAAAACCAATAATCAATCAAACATTTAAAGTGTGCCTCATTCGTACAAATCATTACACTGAGTACTGTGGAGAGAATACAAAATAAATAATACATGGCTAATGCTCTTTTGAAGATTAGAGTCCAATGGTAGAGACAAATGTACACATGAAAAAATTTAATATACACCACTGAACAAGTTCACCTTTTATAGAGCATTACTATATTGTAAGCACAAGTATACACACATGCATATGTATATATACACACACATACACATGTGTGTGCATTAAGGCATGAATAAAATGTTCTGTAATTATCATAAGGTCCTTGCAATACACATGACAAATTCTAGTTTTGAACAAGGAAGTTATGAAATTTGCCCAAGGTCATACAAGTGAACTAGTATGGGGCAGGGCTAGGCTTTAAAGTTCAGTTTCCCTAATACCAAAGGCTATGCTCCCTCCACACAGCATCCAGTCATAGGTGCTCTACATTATAAAAGCCCAAGCAAAGCGAGATGAAGATATAGGAGAAAGAAAGACAAAACAGGACAAGCTACTGTCAACATAAAAATGCGGAAGTAATTGATATTTATGATAAATCAAAACAGAAAAAAATCTTTTCCTGCCCAAGTTTTTAACCTTCACCATGTCAGTTGTAAAACTTAAAGAAACAAGAAGAGGGATATTCACCTCGCGCATTTCATTTTACACTGAACATAAACTGGCCCCTCAAAAGAGTGTTGTCAGTGGCCCATTATTAATAACTTCAATTATTTGAAATTTCACCATAAGTAAGCATCTCTGACATAATATATAACCTGGGTCTAATATAAATTATAATGGATGCATGCGTGATACTATTTTGTGTACAAAAAAAAAATGCCAGTGAATACAATGTTATTCATCTCTTTCAGAGGTTAAGAAATCCAAAAACTAAACAAGGTCCTTTTTGACATTTTAAATAGGGCCCACCTATAAATAAGAGAGGCCATAACACTTCCTACCACAAAAATCAGGTCTCTGTTGATTCAGCAAAGTTAGGAACTGAAGCACTTATCTGGAAGATTCAATGATGACATGAACTGAGCCTGGAGCAGAACGCATCATACAGACTAGGTTCAAACCCATCTCAGCTGCTGTGTACACAGGTCAGACACTCCAGGCCTTCAAGGTTCACACGGATCCTCCATGAAGCCATTTCCCCAGTCACCATCAATTACTCCAAATGAACAACTATCTGTACAAACTCTTTCCAAGTAATTGCAACCACCTGATTAACTTAGGCACAGAACAAAAAGCCTGGATGTATAAGAAGTCTGAAAATAATCTTCTAAGGCCGGAGGCCATGGCTATTTGAATCCCCTAAAATTAAATCTCTGAATATTGATTCCCCCCGAGATCTGTGGGATGGAAATACAAGGCCTTCAATGGCTCAGATCTCCGGGAGCCACACTGGCTGCTACCAAAGCCTGTATTGGTACAAGGTTAAGGGAAGAAAAAATATAGATTCCCCACCTTCCCACTTCCGAAAGCTCCCTTTGGAAAGCACAGATTCCCCTCAGAGATACAGCAATAAATGTACCAGCAAACATGGGTTATAACCTTAACCATGTGGCATTATCTCATGTCCAAGCTTCCCCCTAATATCTAGTTTTATGTTAGTGCCAGTTTTCCTCAAACAAAAAACCTCCGGAGAGGACACGGAGCACAGCAGCCGCCCTGGTCTCATGGGAAGATCCCCCTACTAGAGAAACCCTAAAAGTTCTTTCCAGCATCTCCTGCTGGAGCAAGGGGAGAAAGAGCTCCAGGGGAGGGCACATTCCCAAAAGGACTTTCTGCCTCACTCTCAGGAGCCTCTACCAAGTTGACTGGCCAACATGTGTCTACTGGTATCAAGGACGACCTAAAGCACAGTTTTGCCAAAAGGGACAATTCTGTCCCCTTGAAAGGTAAAAGTATAAAAAAGATAAACCTTCACAGATGCATCAGTCTAGTGCCAGAGCCAACGTTTCAGCAAAACATGGAGGACTTATTTTGATGAAGTTGAAATCCCCCCTTGATCCTTTACCTTCCCAATCATAGGCACTTCCCCTAAGACAGCCACTGGTACCAGCTTGGAGTAGATCCTTCCAAACTTACTTCTACACATTTGCGTACAAACATGAAATCACAGAGAATGTATATGAATTTTCAGCACATATTGTATCATATTATTTATTCTTACTTAAATACATTCTCACTTAATGATATTTAATAGATGTGTTTACATGTCTACAGTACTCTATCGTTCCTTGATGTTTAGATATTGCCCTACTGATAAAACAGAAGGAGTTTCTCAGTTTTTTAAAAGAACTGGATTCAAATATCTTTGTAAACGCCTCCTTGTGCAAATTTCCCTTATATCTACTGAGAAGCAAATGGCTGACTCAAAGGTTACACACATTTTAAATGTTAATGGATGAGGCCATATGGCTCTAACTGTGTGTGACTGCCTCCATCCCCACATCCTCATCAAATGATGCTGTCAGCAAATATTTAAAGCTTAACCATGGTGAAAAAAAATAGCATTTAATTTTTGCTCTTTATCTCCTTGATTATTAATGAAAACATTTTTCTATACACGAATTGTCCATCTGCACTTCTTTTTCTATACATTGACTGGTTATATACCTGTCCATTTTTCTATTGGTTTCTTTTTATTACTGAAACTGGGAGTTTTTAAAAGGTACAATATAGATACCAATCTTTTGTTATATATGGTACATGCACTTTTTCGGTTTTTCACTTGTTTTTAACTTTGTTTATAGTCTGTTTTTAAAATTGATGTTCAGTTTGCTTATGAAAGCCTTCCTTGCCTTAAGGCATTAAAGATGTTATTCTATATTTTTTTCTTGCAAGTTTTTAATACATTTGACTTTTATTTTTAATGGTGGGAAGTAGAAGCATAACGTTAATTCAAAATAAATACAGAGTTGTTCCATAACTTTTTCTGACTAATTTGAAATGACACATTTATATCAAATTTTGATTTACACATGGTCCACTTGGGGATTCTGCTATATCCCATTGATTCGTTTGTCTAGCCCCACCCTGTTTTAATTACAACTAACTCTTTTTACATGTTTTCATATAGAGTAGGACAAGTGACTCTTGTTCTTTTAAAAAAATTCATATTCTTGGATATTTTCTCTTCCATATCAGATTCAGCTTGTCAATTTGCATGAACAAAATGTTGAAATTGTAATATAAATAGTATTTAATTTTAGAGATTAATTTGGGGAGAAGTCACAATTTTTTTCATGATTGAATCTTCATATTCATGATCATTATATGCCTCTGTATTTATTGAGATATACCTCTCTAAGCCTTTATAAAATTTATTTTAATTAATTGATTGATTTAATTTCATGTATTTCTTTTACATTGTTAATATCTAATAATGCTATTAATACCTACTAGGCTATTTCCTACTATTGCCCCATTACTATTCTTTTTCAATAATTTTCTACCTTCTCTTGCCTATTTATTTTACTAAATAATATTTAGCATACTTTCATCTAGTTCTAAAATAAAAATCATACTTTATCATCTTCACTATGAAAAGGCACACATATTTCAAGCAGAGGTGGAAAAAGGGACACTGAGTGGAGTACAGTCCAGAAAAAAAAGGAAAATCTTGTTGAGAGACAGAATAATAGGATTTCCAAAGTAGGTTTGATGATTCAACTGTGAAGTTAGGAACATAGGTTTAAGAGGACACACTACACATGGAAGAGCAGGTCAGCTCACAGAGGGCTTGCCTGTTCCAGGGTTATAGTACAGAATTTGACTATACTGTATTTCCTTAATGATGTGATGGCATAAATGTAAACCTAGAATTCCATCACTATCATAAAATCATATATTTTAGATGCAATTTCAAATACAGAGGTTCCTAGCTTAGATATGGGATGCACACTCACTCAGAGGTTGGTCTTGTTCTGGGTGAAGAGACCTACCTTAGAATGGATGTATAAAATTAGTAAATGAGGGCTAGCCAAGTGGCACATTGGTTAAGAGCTGGTTTGGGGATGCCAGCAGCCCCGGTTAGGATCCCACATGTGAGGACCAGTGACACTGCCCTCTACAGCTAACAACAGCTCCACCTGGAGCTGGGCTGTGCGAACCCCAGCAACGGTGTAGGCTGCAGCCCCTGCTGCAGTGGGCTGCCATAGGCTACAGTGAGTGGTAGGCAGACAGTGTGAGCTGCCAATAGCCGCGGTGAGCGACCATCCAGAAGCCAGGGACTGATCTGCCTCATCCAGGAAGAGCACAATGATGATACCAACATGGGCCAGTGAAGCAACATCCTCCACAACTACACTGAAGAACAAAACGACAGCAACTTGTCTGTTCCCCTCCCCCGATTCCCCAATAAAATCTTAAAAAAAAAAAAAAATTAGTAAATAAGCACTGACTGTCAGAGAACGGAGAATGAGTCATGTCAGGTAGATAGACATTTCTGCTAGTTGTGGAAAGTAGAGAAATGCAAATGCCGTATGAATAGCAAACAACTATTATCCTAAGCAGCAAAAGTAAATGAGTTTAAAAAAAAAAAGTGAAGAAAAGGAAGATCAGAGAATGGGGCAAGAGTAGGGGTTTCTGAGAACCCTAGGGCAGTCAGAAACGTCAGGTACACCCAGGTAGCCTCTTGCTTTTCCCACTTCCCTCACCCCTGCTTCAGGTAATTACTTCCTTCTATCCAGCCTCCTTTTCTGCCTCCAATTGCTATTTGCCCTAATGCTGCTCAAGCAGAACACCTGTCTTTACTTCCCTCTATAGAAAAAAATCCCTGGCCCTTTGCTCTTGGCTGTGTTCCTTGCTAGATGGCAATAAGTGGAAAGCTATTTATTAGATGAAGAAACTCTCCTAGTAAGTTAGTTCTCTGTTGTTGCTTCTTGAGCATTGTTGAAGCTTATCTCAGACCAAATGCCCACTTTCAAGGACTCCACTAGCCAATTTTGGTCAGGAAGGCTCTTAGCATTTCTATAATCAAAATAAGCCACTCAGTAGAGTGGCCCTGGTAGGAATTTCTGAGCAGAATACTGTCAAGAGAAAGAAAGAAAAAGCTGAAATCTAAGACATTGTCTTGCCTAATTCAGGACATCTGGTTACCTTCTACTAATGTAGTCAGTACATCAGAGAAATATAAAATGCAATGAAGCTTAACCCTGGAATTTCCTGTATTTGTATTTCAATTGTAATTCGTTTTCTGGATTTATTCTTCTCAATAGGGGTTTATGGGAAGAAAAGAGGGAGATGAGAAAGGAGAAAGAGGGAGAGAGAGAAGGAAACAGGAAAAAAAGAGACCAAGCTCACGAGATTTGTGAAGTTAACATTAAATGATCACTCCTCCCTCCCACAAATGAGAAAGTCCTCAGCTTGAGGAAGAGGAATTTGAAACAGATATTGAAGGAATACCAGCATTCAACAGAGGAGTGAGGCTTATATGCATTTGGATTGTGGCAAACATCATAAAACACTTAAATGAATATTCTCATAAATAAAACTGTTAAGTCCTCATTCATCAAGTTTGATCTTCAGAGTTTTTCCTGTCAAATGTCAGGATAGTAGTTGTAGCTGCTTCTTAGTTACACACATAGAAATAAGGCTCAATTAGGACCCAAGAGTAAGAAAGGGGATTGGGCTATGCCACAACAATACCCAAAAATGCACCCAGGTCACATTGCATAGGCTGTAGGAACAAAGTCCCAGCTCTCCAATTTCTTTGCTTCCAAGTTATATGAAGTTGAACTGAAGATCCGCAGAGCTGTCTTCATTCAGGATTGAAGCAACGGGACACTCACTCTTTACTGGGTTCTCTTGCTTGGTGTTGCCAAATGGTCTAAAAGCACTCTCTAATTTCATGCAAGGAGAGCCCTTGCACACATAATTTTGAATGAAAATACACAATTCTTATGGATCTCATTTTTAAAACAATGGTAAAAAGCCTTATCACACAGGAATTATACCTCATTCTTAATCTACATTTGTACAGAAGGTTATTCTTAAAAATGTTTTGAAATGGACAAGAAACATCAGTGAAATTGACGGGCTTGCCTGACTGGAGCCTGGAAAGAGGCCTTTTCCTGTTTATGACTCTATGGTGCTGAATTTGCCACCTGGTCTCCCTCTGTCTTCAATCATGTAATGGGTATAATCCGTGGTGAGCTAGAGCTCACTCATATCAACTCCTGAGACCTGACTATGCACATTTCTTCCCAATTCGGCATACAGTAATCTTGATAGCTTGAAATTGGCCCATAGTGGGAACATTTACACCACAAACATGGGCAAACACTACAAAAATCAGAGCTTTTCTCCAGAGAGCCAGCTGTTAAACATTTACCAACTGAGTATAAAGTATGCTATACATATTCATAGTGGGCTGACAAGTATTAGAGACGTTGAAAAGTGTTTGTGCTATTTTCTATATATATTGTAACTCTTCTGACTTCTAAAAATGATCATGAAAGTAGTCCAAGTGTTTATCTTAACATAGTTTATTATAAACCATTAAAACTATTGTAGAAAATTATTAATGAAGGGCTTGATTCCCCATTATTTTTAAAAACAATTAATTTTCAAATTGGGACTGAAAGCAGACTAGAGTTTAATATGGAGTGACATGCATGCTTATTCATGACACATCTGGCCCATCACAAAACTCCGTCTGCCTCTCACCATAATGGGAGATTTACTGAAGGTGTCATTCAAGACTTTCAAAAGGTGTCTCACCCTGTACCTTTAAGGGTTAGTTACAGCTGGCAAAAGTCCCAGAAGGAAAGAGCTAGGAAGTTGGTAGTCTAGTTTGCAGTCTGATTGGGTAATATGCTTCTCCGTCTTTGGTCAGCAAGGGTATCAGAATGGACCAGGCCACAATGAAATGATACCTCCTTTGCATAGAGCCAAATGACATTCCTTTTCTCTTCAGGGCAAATCTGTCAAGAGGGCCTCCCAGAAGGAATCGTGCACTTGTAAAATCACAAACCATGCACTTGAGTCTGTTTCTATTAGGGAATTCTTTTCCAGACATTATGTCACTCTATTTTTCTTTTAATGTTGTTTATGAACAGGTCTGCAACTATAGTACAGGAAATGTGTTGATTATATTTATTACAATGAAACTGTTTTCCAAATATTTTACAATTTTCATGCCAATAAAATAACTTGGAACATCTTGTGCAGATAGACAATTTATTCATTAAATTGTATATATATTCATTTATGAGGTTATTTTCTATTTCAAAATCTCAGATCTCATAACAAAACTATTCTCTCCCTGAGATAGAAGCAGTCCTTTTATCTAGTTAAGAAACATAAGAACATAAATGTATCAATTTTCCAAACAAATTATTAAATACTGTGAGATATTTACAAGTTGCTTTTTCAAGCTGAAAAAAAAAAATGCCCAGCCAAGATTTTATGAATTTTCAAAACAGCAATACAGAATAAATGGCTTTATGGACATGAAGGATGAAGCCTCAAAAAAAAAAAATCAAAGAAGAACTACAGAATTTAAAAAATAGAGTCTTAAAAATCATGTCTGATTTTCTAATGTAACGAAGTCCCATGGTAAGATTACACGATTTGTTGGGGAAGTGGCTGCAGCCTTGGTACTAAACAGGTATTCTGAGAGCATCTCCCATGACACCATAGTCATTCCAAGATAAGCAGTCAACATTCCAGCATAGTATATGCACTGTTATAGTTGTACCTCTATTTTTCCAGAGGAAATTTAGCACATTTCAAATAAACTTTTTTGTTCGGTGTCTTTACTTTTAAAATTACTCATTACAATGGAGCACCTTTACAAGGCATACGCTGAAATACAGAATTAACTCTTCTACATTGACCCTGTTATGTCCCATTTTGCCAGGAGTAGGCATTATATTTTGGAAGATATGTTCTGAGCCTAATATAAGTCAACAGATTTCAGTAAGAATTATGATTCACAGAGAAATTAAGGCAAAAAAGGTTACTTAACATATCCAAACCACAGAGCCATAGAGTCAGGTCATTGCTTTGTTTCAAATTGGATTGCTTTCCACTTAACTACACATCAATTTAATTTTTAGTAACATAGAGGAAAACCACAAGAGCAATTCAGTGGCTTCAATTACCCACAGCAAACACTCAGTTACATCTTCAGGACCTATAATAAAGGTTCCACATGGGAGAAAACCCCAAATATAATGGAGATATCACATTCTGAATTCTGCCCCCATGTAGGAAAACCCTAGTACTCTCTAAGATGGAGCTCATTCTTAGAGCTGATTCTTTCTAGGATTTGAACTCTACCCAAATCTCGTATTGATTTTGCATGTATGACTTTTCATTTGTAACGTTCGCTGATTAGTTTTAGACTTTTAGAGTTGCATGGTCTTCAAGATCCTGCCTAATGCAAGGATTCCTTCAGCACTGCAAACAGAACTCTAGCTTTTGCTTAAATACTTGTATCAAGAGGGCCTACACGTCAAATTCTTACAAAGGTCCTACTGCGATGCAACAAGAAGGGTATATTGCCTCTGTGGAATGCTTCCCCAAAATTCATAACATCAGTCTAATCGTAAGAAAACATCAGATAAACCCCAAATGATGGGCATTCTACACAATACTTGATGACTGGTTTTTAAAAGTGTCAAAGTCTTGAAAGACAAGAAAAGGCTAAGAAACTGTCACAGACTGGAGAAGATGTGACAAATACACACAATGTGATATTCTGAACTGGACACAGGGAAAAGAATACATTAGTGGAAAAACTGGGAGAATTCTAACATTAATGTCTTAGTTTTGATAACCATACCATGGGGACATCAAATGTTCGTATTAGATATGGCCTTACTGAAGATGCCAACTTAGAAGACGCTCTGTACTCATTCACAAATCTTCTCTAAATGTAAGAACTTTTTAAAATAAAATTCAGTGAAAAATACCCTACGAAGATATGATGTCCACCTTATGGTGAAGAAACGGATTGACTAAGATGTGAGAGTTAGGGTGAATCTTTAACTTGAACCTGTTCCTTACTCTTTTTTGTGCCTTAATCAACATTCTGTTGAGAGACTGCATTTGCATGAGTGCTCAGAGCCATGTTTAGAACCTACTGTCTGCCATTCACAAACCTAGACACATTTCCTTGGCTATTAAAAGTCATGGCGATTGGAATACACAGTGTACATGCTCATAACTGTTCACCACCTACTGAATCCTCACAAAAGGCAGAGGCTGACTTAGCTACTATCCCAGCAGCCACTTTAACACAAGTTCCCAAACCTGGCCGAGCATCAAAACCAATTGGAGAACTTTCGAAAAATATAAATTCCCAGGCCCCGTTGCATTTTTATAAATCTCCCCAGGCGATTAAAATATGCAGCCAATTTGGGAGCCACTGCTCTTTAGAATTTAGAGACTCACCAAGGGGGAGTTCTTTATACAGTGTTCCTCGAAAGTCAAGAATTTAAATCTAAGCCTCTGAATAAAGAACCAATAGATCCTTTATAATAGGTAACATTATACATAGTTCTACCTACCCTGAGGGAGCATTGGAAAAGGGGCATTTGTATGCTATTTAAGGAAAGGTATAACTGCAGGAACTTAATCTCCTAGCCAATCCTAAATGCTATTACATATTTATGTACTCTCATCGTAATCACTTTGTATTTAATCCTCTTGTTTTCATTTTTCAGTTTACTAGAGCCAGGAACATGCCCTTTCCTTTACTTGAATTTGCTCATTCAATTACTGAGCTGTCAGTTTTCATAAAATAGTCCTCACAAATTTGGGCCCAGGTGGGAAAACCTGCATGGGACATAGGACAGTGAAAAAATACTAGTTAAAGACAAAGAATAAAGAGGGGACATTGAATAATTGTTTACATTATTTTCACCTGGCAGTCAAGCTTATTGGTTCATGAAGACAACATATATTTAAAATACATAAATGTACACATACATATATATATACACAAGTATGCCTATATGTAAATGTGTACACGTAACTGTATATGTGTATATAAAAATATAGAGAAAGCCAAATAAATGGTTTTCTGACTTTTGGAGTCTAGGGAAGAATAGGCAGCAAGGTAGAAAATATAAGAGAATCCATCAGGGGCCAGAAGAGAGTAGCATGGGGAGTAAATAAGATTGAGGTTTAGGGGTGAGATTGATAAGGCCAGAATGAAAGCACTAAACAAGAAAATAATGAACACCAGGCAGGTTACCAAAGGAAGAAAACCACACTTTCAGCTACGGAGTCACAGCTTCACCACTTTAGATCTCCTCATTTCACTGTTTCTGGCTTCAACTTTGAGAATAAAGACATTTGCAGAGGACTTATCCTGTCATATTTCATAATGTACCTTGAAATTCCCATATTCACGCTAAATACCACTTCCGAACAGAGTTCTATTTTGTTACTTTATATTCATGTTACACAAGGGTCTATAAGAATTCTGATCAAAAACAACATTGTGTGATGTGTCTTTTAAGCATCTATACATGCTTTGCAACCTTGGGCCTAATTTCTCTTCTTGCTGTGTCTCCCTAAAAGGCTACTCTGAGAACACAGTTTATTTGAAATCAACAGGCAATCCGTGTGTGGATTAGCTGCAGGGTTTTTATGCAGAGATAAGGCTGTAGTTTATTAAGGAGCAAAGGTCAGGCTGGAGGTAGAGAATGGTTTCCCCATTGCTTGGCCCCCTGCCTGCTAATATGTAGGTACTCCCATTAATTAACTTTTAGAGCCGATTTGGAGCTTATTTGTAGATGTGGCTTTTTTTTTTTTTCAAAACTGACTTGGACTCATTATAATTTATAAAAGCGTGACATTAAAATGTCTTCATAGCAAGCAATCATTCCACTTCCAGAAATCTTACCATAACAAAATGATCAGAAGTCCTAAGATTTATGTAAAAATAGCTTCATCATAGCATTATTTATAATATCAAAAATCTGTTAACAATCCAAATGCCTCACTGAAAGGGAGCAATTACATATAATAGGATACAGTCACATAATGATGCATTAGGTGACTTTAAATTATGTTTATGAAGAATTATTCACATGGGAAATCCTTATGATAATGAGTTTGTTAAAAAAAAAAGAACGTTACATTGTTTCTAAAGTATGATTTACATTCAATATAAATGAGCATGTATATGAGGCAGCAGTGGGTAATAATAGTTTCCAGTTCAGACTCTGGACTCAGAATGCTTGAATATACATTCAAACACTCCAAGGCTTTCCTCTGTGTGCTCGTGGACAAGTTACTTAACCTCTCTGTTAGTCTTAGACCCCTGTACTATGGGAAAAGTAATATTACCTACCCCAGAATATTTTTGTGAGGGTCAAATGAGGAAATTTATATAAACACATAGAGTAGAATTTACATAAAGCACACGGATTGTATATAAAGCACTATTCTATGTGCTTCTATAAATTTCCTCATTTGATAAATTCAATAAATTATAAAGCTATTGGTTCATAATCCTCAGTAAATGGTAGCTGCTGTTATAATTATTATTATATTATTATTGTCATTATTATTAACTTTTTTTTTCTTGAGCTAGGAGAAAAGATGACCCAAATGTTTATAGTGGTTACCTCTACATAATAAGCTTAATATGGCACTGTTAGTTTCTATATTTTTCTGTTTTTTATTTTTTTATAAATTTAGGACCAGATGCATGTATGCAAGGCTTTTAAAATGAAAGAAAAATAAAACCACATGATGTAAACATAAAAAAAAAATCTCTGTGACAATTTTCAAACCTTGAAATGTCAATGTGTACACACTACAGTGATACCAACTGCAAATAAGGAACACATGTCACACACTGAACTTCTAACATACTAGTGTTATTTCTAAGTTACAGAATTCAGCTTCTTAGAATAAGAAGGGTTTCCCCAACTGCTGAGCTATAATTTAAGCCTGCTCCTGCCCACATAATTGTTAAAGTTAGACCAACCCATTCCTAATTGATACACTTTATTTATGTCTTGTCTTTGAAAGAATACCCTTAAATATAACATAGTCAGCAATGGGTATTGGTTTGTTTTGTTTAGTTGTGTTCCATCTCTATCATCAAAAAATATCATTCAAATGAAAGACAAAGATCCATATGAACAGAAAAGAACTTCCAATTCCAAAACAAAATGGCATCGACCCAAACTAAACAAGAAAACAGAAAAGAGATGAAAAGCTATCATGGGATTTAAGTACCGGTAACGACACATCTTAATTTGTTTTACATGCTGCCACCTTCAAGAGTATAAACAAGGCTTGATAAGACCTATAAGCTCTCCAAGTCTCTGATTTGTCCTTTCAGCCCAACACCTAACACTCTCTAAAGAGCTCAAATTTCCACTCTGGGAATCCCACGTCATGTTTAATTCAATTGACACATGCAGAACCTCCTCTTCTAAGAAAACCCTAAAGGTTCAATTTCAAAAGAATCGTTTCATATGTTTTATATTTAAATCTATAAAACTAGAATCAACCAAATTCTGGGACAAATAACACACCAGTTCTAACGTAGGTTTGTTTGTTTTTCAATTTTCAATTTTTTATTACTTACGTATTACTGAGGACATGGTACATTGTACCATGTAAATGTTAAAGCTGAAGAAGTCCTTCAAACCAATTCTCTGGAGAAAGGGAATAATTACAAAATAAACTAGTTATAGCTGCTTCATAAGATCACAGTTGAGGCAAACAGAAATAGTATTTTATTTAGTGGCAGCCAGATCCTATCACATATGTAGGTAGCAAAACTTTCAAACAGACCCTAATTAGATTATCCACAGTAATAAGGGATGAGCCTACTGTTTTAGACCAAATACAATAAAATGTAGATACACTTTAAAAGAAAAAAAAGTGAAAAAACTAAAAAAGCACTCACATATAGGTTCTAAAGTATTAACTGTATGTCACAGGATGAAGTCATATTGTAGAATTCAAGCCAGGAAGCCTCATTTGTGGCTCCTGCTGTGTTATCGATCAGGTCTATGACCCTGAACAAGTAACTTCATCCCTCCAGATCTTAGGTTTTCTCCTTCATTCCAAAAATGAAGCTATGGGGCAATATATGCAAAACATGTAATAGATGCTTACAATGTCTGTAAATGAAATTAACTTTTTCCCTATGACTACCTCATGAATTAAAACAAAAAAACAGCAATATAGATTTTTACCTTGGAGAAAATTTTGGGGTGATCTGCCGGAAGATATAAGCTCCATGGAATATTCGCTTTGGAGGCCTGGTGGCATCTCAGAAGTTGAGACAGTCACCACTGCCAAAGGATTGAGAGGAAACACAAGTAGACTATGATTTCAAAGTCAAATGGGCAGACCATCCAAATTTCAGTTGATTAGTAGTGGAGCTGCTCCTTACTTGGGTAACTCCAATAGCTAGTTCAAGTGTGAAGAGTGATGGGATTATTAATTTGAAGATTGCTAATTATTTTTCTGAAACAATGCCAATCTAGTTGTCGCACAGATTTAAGTTAGCATAGAAAGAGAGGGAGAAAACTATTGCTCTAATATGCCAATCACTTTAGGATGGTCTCTTCAGAGCAGTAGACATCCGTATACTTTAAAGGGAAAGTCCACTCCTGTTTTACCCCCTAACACCTTCTCTAGCACCTACTTTATCCAGTATCTCCATATTGAAGTATTTTCAGCCATTCTTTCTTCTTTGTCTTATTTTCTATATCCTGAAATCATGCCATGTATCTTTTCCCCAACCAAAAGACTCAATACCTTTTTGTTACAAAAAAAGGAATAAAACAAACTCACAGGTATAGACAACAGAATGGTGATTACTACAGGGGAAGGACAAAGGGGATACAGGAGGTTGAATATATGGTGACGGAAAGAGACTAGGCTTTGGGTAGTAAGCATACAATGGATTATACAGATGTGTATTATAAAGTTGTACACCTGAACTTTATATAATGTTATTAACTTATTACCCCATAAATTTAATAAATAAATTCTTGAAATAAAAGGCTCAACACCTTATATCTCCAACATCCTTGAGAGGTTTGTCTTTCCTGTCTCCACTCTCCAACGCCCATTCACTACTCAACTCACTGCAATTAGACTTTTATCCTATACCCTGACCAAAATACTAATGACTCTTCTCACAGCCAAATCAGTGGCCCCTCTCATTCCTTGTCCTGGCCCTCTGCAGCATTTGATGCTGATCAACCTACTCTTTCTGGAATACTGTGCCCACTGCCATGGTTTTCACCACCATCTCCACATTGGTCTTTACCGCTGGCCCTGACCTCACTCATGAGCTCTCATCAGATCTACCTGCTGACTGGCTGTCTCTTCCTGGATGTACCATAGACATTTGAGACTCACAATCTAGATCCATGAATTATTGCTAAATCTGCTAATCCTCTTTATTCCATTACTCACTTGGTGACACCACCATTCATTCAGTCATTCAAACCAGTAGTTACTGGGGAACCATCCTCATTTCCCTTCTTCACCTCTCTAACTCAGTTTTATACCTAAATAAGTTTTTCTTTCAGGGTCTAACTCCATTTGCAATTTCCACAATAACTCACAGAAGAAATGTAGCACTCGCCCCTGAAATGGACTCCATGCTTCCAGTCTCACCTGCTCAAATCCATTGCTACCACCTGAGATTCTTGAGATATTTTCCTTGGTTGTTTTCTCTCTGGGATATTTTCCTGGATGATTTCACACACTCTCAGAGTTGCTATTCTTACCTCATGCATCAAACATCAGCATAAAATTACTTCAGCATATAACAAGCTTGACAGCAAAAACCTTAACATATTTATTGCTCCAAAAATCTGCTCCTCCATCTACATTCAGTATTTGGGTTAATCGCAACACACAACAATGTCTAAAATGAACTCAAATATCTTCCTCCCAAACTTGCTCCTTCTCTTATCTTGGAGAATGCATTCAACTTCAGAAAAACTAAGAATCATCTTCATCTCCTCCTTCTTGATCATCAGCAAACCCACAGGTCAAGAAACACTGTCAATTATAAGCTTTAAATGTCTCTTTCAAATACATTTTTGCTTTTCTGTTTTGGTTTTCTGTTTATTATTCTTTCTATTATGAAAGTAATTTAACATTATTTAAAACTCATAATTAGAGAAAGAAAAAAACAATCCCACCAACTCAACACAACCATTTGTTAGTATTTGGTGTATTTTGGGTTTTTTTAAGAATGCTTTTTAAATACAGCCATAATTATAGTGTATATGCAACTTATATTCTGCACATGCCAATTAGTATTTTCATCATTTTGTTTTTCATGATGCTGCAAGACCTTATGTTACCATCTTCAATGATAGCATAGTCCTAATGCACATTTATTTCACAGCTTCTTTAAAATGAATTATTTTGGGACATCTTTATTCTGATATCCTCTTTGAACCTCTACAGGCAGTTGGAAATTTAACAGATACTTATAAGGAAAAGTCTAGCAAACAGATGGAACTTTTAAAGAATGTTTTCTTCAGCTTATCTAAATTATATCAGGCAATATTTCTCATCAGATCAAATTTACCATTGGTCACCCATATGACATAGGTAACTGTTACTATAGCCTTAAATCAAACCAATCAAGAATGTTAGTATCAAATGTTAGTATCACCTAATTATCTCACAGTAGAATCTCCTACCCTTCCCCCAGAACCACAGTAAAGGGTTTAAAATATAAGCTCTGGAATCAGAGACCTAAGTTCAAAACCTAGCCCACTCAGTTACTTAACTTGTGACTTCGATCTGATTTATTTAGCTTCCCTTGGCCTCAGTTTCCATCTCATAACATGGTGATAATAATAATAAATACTATACAGTTTTGCCAGGAGGGTCAAGAGATGCTGTATGATTTATGAACTTCTTAGTCAAGTGTCCAGTGTATCACAATTCCTAAAAGGTACTGGCCATTATAATCATGTCTCAACCGTGTGGATTGAGAATGGAC
The DNA here is from genome assembly GCA_033961575.1 of Aselliscus stoliczkanus. NCBI lineage: Eukaryota > Metazoa > Chordata > Mammalia > Chiroptera > Hipposideridae > Aselliscus > Aselliscus stoliczkanus. The sequence goes on from CM066727.1 coordinate 147,669,001, forward strand.
TCTGCCATTTATGTTCTTACTGCTGTGGAGTTAATAAGCCTGAGCCTACCTCTCATTTTTCATTCCATTTACTAACACACTCTTGGGTTTTCCTGTCTGTCATATTCCTCCATCCTTCATGACTAAGAGACAGGAAACAGTCTGAGTGAACAGGAATTCCAATTCAGTCCACGGCTTACCATATCTTGTGCTACCCATCAGAGAGAGCTGCAGGCATTGTAGCCACGTCCTTCACTTTTATGATGATGCATATCCTACCAAAATGACATAGAGATTGGCTCTTCTCCACACAACTCTCAAAAAACGAAACATTCATTCAGATCATTTATTTTGTTTAAGAAGGCGTAAGAAATTGCTTTTACTGATTCTACCAAACTGAAAAAAAAAATGTTTAAATTACTTTGATTGAATGATATTTAGTTTATGTAAACATTACTTTGGTCACCACTTATTTTTGTCCTATTTTTGAAAGTAGTTGTGAAATACTGTTGTTAAATTTTTCTAATGAATGATTTCCTTGGTAAGAATATCTCTGATATTCCATATGTATTTATTTGATCTTTTCATGCTCTCATTATTTACTTAGACTGACATAAGAAGAACAAGTAAATAAAACAAATTATAATTAGAAGTGATCAGCCTATCTCTCCCCCCAACCCACGCTCTGAAATTGCAAAGACTTTAGGAAAATCTAACTTTTCCTCCTATGTAAAAAAATTGGAAAAACCATGAGCAAATAAGGCACTATAAACATGCTAGTTTGGTAATTAGTAACTTACTATTAAAAAAATTACAAAATGACAATTAGCAGATCACCGACTTGATCAGCTTAAGAAAATTACTAAAGAGACTTTTTCGGGTTTTCATAAAGAAGCAAAGTTTCCATTTTCTTTGTCTTTATTTTCTTTAAAAATATTTCTGAAGTTAATTTCTTTATAGTAGCTGTACATAGCCCCAAGCATTAAACAATCTAATTCAAAAGTCAAGTAAGGTTGAAAAGTATCTCTATAAAATAAATTAATAATTTAAAAGCAATATTTCAAGTTTCACCTTGACGGTTGTATGTTTTTCTCCCAAGGCAATGCATATTTTTAAAATCCTGAAGTAATCCCCATTCATGTACTTAAGACATAACTTTATTGTTCTCACTATTAAATGGGGAATAGTTTTGAGCCATTAAAGGTTGAATGTACCCAATAAAAATAAAGCAGGAAATTCAAGCATTATCAGCGTAATTTGAGTTGTATATCAGCAGTTGATCGAAATTTTTCACTTCAAACAGTGACACTCACTTTCCTTTCTTCCACCCACTCTATTTTTTATTTTAACTAAGTTTCCCACAGGAAAAAGAAGCTCAGAACTCAGAATTTCAATGCACGGAAGCCCAGCTTTTACCCATTTACCCGTTGCAGATGGCTACGGGTAGAAGTGAGGGACATATGTTCAATTTTTTTTCTAAGGATGCACCCCAAATCACAGATGGGTAAGATAGATATGTTCTGCGACATCATAACTAGCCTTACTCAGTGAATTTGCCCTTTTCAAAGTCACAGGAAGAAAAGTAAACGTATCCAAGTACGGGCTAAAATAAATCCGATTGTATTATCCAATGTTTTTTTCAAGTGGGGGAGAAAAGGGCAATACCAGCAAAGCAGCGCCAGGCAGGCAATGGTGCCACTTGTAAAAACATTATGATAAACAGATCAGAATAAAATACAGGGAAAAACTTATCAGTTATTTCTTAAAAGGCACAATTTTCCTTATGAGTTTTATCATTATTTTTTATTATCTGTCATTTACCAAGTTTTAGTTGTGTACTATGCAATACAGTAAGCATATACAAACACAATATTAAGTCCTAAAACTATGAGCAATAGATTATCATTACACCCATTTTACAGGTTGGAAATTGATCCTTAGCAACATTGAAAACGTTGCCAAAGATCACTCAGGATATGAGCATATGGTAAATTGATCACATTTCTTCCTAGCTTTTCATGTTCTAAACAGTTACTCTTTGTATGGTATCAGGTGTTTGGTCATTATTCATTAAATAATATTATGGTGAGCTATTCTTTCATTATTTTATGTCAAAATGAATGCTGTTCAACTTTCCTTGGGAATTTTTACAACAAATTTTTGTTTTATCTTGTTTGTTTTGTGTTTGTTCCAGTAAACATTTCCAGCTTATCCATCCTTCTCATCACCTCTACCCAAGATCTTTACATCTGTGCCTCAAAGCATCTCTTAGATTCACTCCTTTCTCTCCAGTTATGCCCAATGCTCCTTATGCCAAGAGCACTCTGACAGTCTCCTAACTGGTCGTCAGCCTGATACTTTTTCCTTCCTCTCTGGTTAGCCCTGAATACCTCTACCAGAGTAATCTTCCTAAAACATTACTTAATTGCATCACACAATATAGCTGAATCAATATTTTATAATAAAAATGTCACATAGACAAAGCTATATAACACACATAATCAGCATTTAAAGAATAAAATGAAACCCACACCCAAGAATCTACCACCTGGATTAAGGAAAAATGCAACAGCCCCAGCACTTCAGAAACTCTTGTGGGGTTGTCCCAAATCATATTCTGTCCCTTCCCCAAAAGATGAACATTTGTCTTGCATTTTGTATTAATCATTGTATTGCTTCTCAATGTAGTTTTGTCACCTTGTTTCTGATTCTAAAAAAGAAAAATTTTTTTTAAAGGTTTTATTGGGGAATTGGGAGGGGAACAACGTTGGGGAATTGGGGGAGAGGAACAGACAAGTTGCTGTCCTTTTTTTTTTTTTTTTTTTGAGGGCAGTGTCACTGGCCCTCATATGTGGGACCCAAACCGGGGCCGCTGGCTTCCCAAACCAGCGCTTAACCACCACGGCACTCAGCCGGTCCACGTTGCTGTCCCTTTGTTCTTCAGTCTAGTTGTGGAGGGCATCACTTCACTGGCCCATGTTGGTATTATCATTGCGCTCTTCTCAGATGAGGCAGTCGCTCACGCGCCATTGGACGGCCACTCACAGCGGCTCACTGCAGCTCATGAAACCACATCCCCACGGCAGCCCACCGTTGCGGGCACCTCACGGCAGGCCAGCTCCAGGTCGAGCTGTTGTTCACCATCTTAGCTGTAGAGGGCAGTGTCACTGGCTCTTATGTGGGATCCAAACCAGGGCCCTGCTGCTCAGAGCTGGCATCCCAAGCCAACTCTTAACCAGCATGCCACTCTCCCGGCCCTAAAAAAAAATTTTTTTAGTGTTACCTCTTTTCACCTTTATTCAAATGTGCTCATGCTGTATGTATTCCTCACCAGTCTACTCCTTTTTCTCAATACTGTTTTTGAGATGCATCCATGTTACTGCCTCTAGTGGTGGCTCATCCATATTCTCTACTGTATAGTATTTCTTTGTGTGACTATTTCAAAATAAATTTACCCATGTTATTGGTGACATTTGAGATGGTTCTAGTATTTTGCTCCTATGAACATCCTGCTACGAGCATTGTTGAACAGGCCTCTGGTGCTGGAGAGGCTCTACAGTACATATGGAGTGGATTGTGCATGGGCTCATTTCTAATTCCAAAAGGTCTCTATCAATTTATACTCCCATGTGACTTCTCTTTCTTCTACATCAGGGGTTAGCTAACTACAGCCCATTGGCCAAACCAAGCCTGCTGCTTGCTTTTGTAAAAATAAGGTTAATGGGAACACAGCCACCAATTGGTTGCATATTGTCTGAGGCAGCTTTGGTGATACGAGGGCAGAGTAAAGTCCTTACAAGAGACCTTATGACCCGCAAAGCCTAAAGTATCTATTACTAGGCCCTTTACAGAAAAAGTGTGCCAGTTCCTATTCTATATCCTTGTAAACACTAGTATTTTCTGACTCTTAAAATCTTTGCCACTTTGGTGCATATAAAAAAAATCTCATTATGGTTTAACATGTAAATATACGAAATTAAATTTGATTTAATTACCAGTGATGTTTATCATCTTTTCATATGTTTATGAGCTTTTCCTATTTCCTCTTCTGTGAAATATTTATTCATGACTTCTGTACATTTTTCTGTTAGCTTTTGTTGGATTTTCCTCCCACCTTTTTGAGCCATAAGAGTTCTTTATACTACTAGTTAGCAATCATTTTTCAGTGGTATATGTTGGAAATACTTTGTCCCAGTCCTTGGCTAATCTTTTACTGTTGCCCTTTATAATATGTTTTGTTAAACAGAAGAACTTAATTTAAATGCATATTAAACACCTTAAGATATGTTTCCATACCCCAAAATTACAATATAAAGATATTCTGTTATATTGTTTTCTCAAAATATAAGTTTTAATTATTGCATTTCACAAGTCTTTAATCCACTTACAATTAATTTTTGTGTATGAGATAGGATCTGGCTCCACTTTCGTTTTTTCCACAAGGACTATCACTTTTCCAAGCATAATTTATTACACTGTTCTGTCTTTTTCACTGATTTACAATTATGTTTTTTACTGTTTTTTCCAAAAGTCAGATTCCAAATAGAAAGGGATCTGTGTATAGGTGCTTTATTTGATTCTATTGGTCTGCTTGTCTTTCTCTATGAAAACACACTGTCACAACATCTGGTAAGGCAAGTAACACCACATTGCTCATCTCTGCTCTTCCATATATATTTTAGAATTAGTTTATTAAAGCCCATAAGAAACCAAGTTAGAATGACTCTGAACTTTTAGATACATTATGAGAGAATTCACTTCTTTATAATATGGGGATTGAGAACATAGCATTTATGTCTCTATTTATGTATGTCTTACTTAAAATCTCACAATAAAATGTTTTAATTTTCTCCATAAAAGGCATGCATTTTTTTTTTTTCTTTTTTGAGGGCAGTGTCACTGGCCCTCATATGTGGGACCCGAACCGGGACCGCTGGCTTCCCAAGCCAGCGCTTAACTACCGTGCCACTCAACCGGCTCAAGGCATGCATATTTTGATAGGTTTTTTTTTATTGGTTGTGGTTAGTTATTGCTGTTGATTTGGGGGATATTAGAACAAATGTATTTTTCTAAGTTATTTTAATTATATTTCCTTATTGTTATAGGTACGTGAATTTAGAATTGAGTTTTGTATTTTGATTATGGTATCACATTAACTTGCAAAGCTCTCTTATTGACTTAACGTTGGTTAGAAGAAATGACAGTGGGCATCATTGGTTTGTCCTGGATTATAAAAAAATGCTTATTGGGCCCACTGAGTGGCGCATTGGTTAAGAGCTGGCTTGAGATGCCAGTTCTGAGCAGCAGGACCCCAGTTTGGATCCCACATGAGGGCCAGGGACACTGCCCTATACAGCAAAGATGGTAAACAACAGCTCAACCTGGAGCTAGGCTGCCAAGAGTCACTGTCAACAGTGTAGGCTGCAGCCCCTGCTGCAGTGGGCTGCCATAAGCTACTGTGAGTGGCCGGTGAGCTGCCATGAGCAGCCGCAGCTGGAGTGAGCTGCCAAGAGCCACTGTGAGCGGCTGTCCAGTGGCCGGCGACCGATCTGCCTCACACGGGAAGAGCGCAATGATAATACCAACATGGGTCGGTGAAGCCACGTCCTCCACCACTAGACTGAGGAACAAAAGGACAGCAACTTGTTTGTTCCCTTCCCTGATTCCCCAATGCTGTTCCCCTCCCCCAACTCCCCAATAAAATCTTTTTAAAAGGTTATTTTAAAAAAAGAAAATCTTATTATTTTTCACACTTAGTATGATATTTACTGTACACTTCTATGTACCATCTTTTTCAGGTTAAGGAAATTTCATTTTATTCCTAGCTTGCTACATTCTTTATCAAGAATGAATGTTGAAATTTTTCAACCTTTTTCTTACTGTATTTATTAATATAATTAAATACTTTTTCTCCTTTAATCTGTTATATTAATTGATATTCTACAATTAAACCAATATCATAGTACCAGGATAAACAATCTAACTCATTAATTTTGAGCCTACTTCTAATGCAAGTATTTAAGGATATAAAATCCATTCCAAAATTTGCTTTACATTCTACCCACAAGTATTGTTGTATAATATTTTTGTCACCATTTAGTTCTGAATACTTATACATTCAGCTATGATTTCTTTTTAAAAAAATCTATGAGTTCTTTGAAAATGAGTTTTTTAAGTATTTTAATGTAGTTCTTCCTAGACTCATACTACTTATCAGTTTTGAACGTCATTGAATTGTATTTAAGAAATATATATGAGCTGTCTGATATCAATCTTTTGACATTTGTTAAGGGTATCTTTATGTTCTAGAATGTAGTCAATTTTCATAATGTTCCCTGTGTACTTGAAAAGAATATTTATTTTCCAATTGTGGAGTACAATGTTTTCTGAATGTTAAACAAATTATACTTTGTTAATTATACTATTCAAATCTTCTATAGCCTTGCTAATGTTTTCGTCTGCTTCATCTATCAATTACTGAAAGATGTTTTATAAGATATCCTACTACAATTTGAGACTGTACTATAGATGCATATAAGAACAGAACTACTATATCTTAGGGGTGACTTGAAGTCTTCATCATTAGAAATGCCTCTTGACTTTAACTTTTTCTGATAGTAAAATAACTACACCAACTTTGTTTTGTTTACAACTGAATGGTAAACGAACTTTTCTGTCCTTTGACTTTAAAAATTTGAAGTATAAATCCTATGAACTGAATATAGGTGGATTTTTGTACTTGTTTAAAAATCCAACCTGACGTCTGATTTTTAATCGGAGAGTTTAGTTGTTTTACATTAATTTTAATTAGTAATATACATGAATTACTTCTACACTCTTATGTGCGCACCACTTTTCTTTTTCTTTTTGTTTTGTTTTTAATCAAGGAAATGTACATTATTGAAACTTTAAAAAATAGAAGAAAATTTTTCAAAATTTACACAGGCAAGATGTCCTCATTGTGAAGAGTAGAAAAACACATATAAGGAATAAGAATTTTTTGTAAATGTAATCAAACCTTCTGTATTCATTACCTTTATATATACCTGTCCTTATTTTCATTATTTTTCATATATTCAATTAGATTGGGTATAATGAGATTTGGACATATATAGTGTTGAAGTTTTTTGAGAGGAAAATTATACTATGAAATAACGTTTAAGCAGATTTCCTAGTATAGGGTATTTCCTATATACTAGGAGATTTCCTAGTATATAGGATACGTTGGAGGAAAAAAATCAATATCATAAAATGCAAAATAAAGAGGTTGCTGTAGTTTTCTGAGCATAAGATAAAAGCATGGTTAAAGGTGCATTTGAGCCCTTAGCATATGCTTATCCTTGATAAATATGTCACTAAAATAAAAGCCAAAAAATGTCACACTAAGTTTGAAAGCAAATTTTCATATCCTCACTATTATTAATGTAAGACATTTAAGTCATAATTCAAGTATAAATAAAGCCATTGAACCATTGCTCTTTAATGATATCATTAATCTCAGTTGTGTGGAATAGAAATCAACCCATTTGCAACATCTTGACAAGTGACTGGAAGGTGAATTCGTTAATCAAAGGTCTGTTCATCTATATGTCGTCAAATTAAATTGGGGTGATAGTTTCCCTGAATTAACCAGTTGTTTAAATGTTGCATAAATATAGCCTTAGTTTTAAAATTAAGACCTGGCAGCATTTCCTTTGAAGGTTGCCAAGTCTGGAGCTATTAAAGGTTGTCCCATCCCAAGAACTTTCCACTTGTAGCTGTCAAAGATCTTTTTCTTAATTAAGCCAAAATAGCTTGATGTCTGAGCTACTTCCTGATTGTAAATTAAGTATCTTTGGAAACTATTCTAGATCTTCCAGGCCCAGAGACCAATCCATGGTGCTCTGAAGATTTATGTACACTCTAGTGAGTAAGATAGAAAAGGATGGCACAAGGAAATGGTGCCCTGGGCAGTGAGGCAGGTGTCACTGAGCAGGACTTACCGTGGGAGGGAACATGTCTCTTAGGGGGTTTGGCGCTGTCATTACCAGTTTCTATAAACTGTCAGGCTAGCCTGCTCTGTTTCCTCACTGTGAGGCACTTTTAGAAAGGCATCAAATATCCTTACCTTGCAGAGTTCACCATCTTAGTCCCGAACGCCCACACTGGTCTGTTCTGTGTTCACCAGTTCCAGTTTAGAGATCTGTGGAGTTCTCTGAAAAATGAACATATACCACGATGTAGACCTGATTCTCAGCATCATGTTCATTTTCCCATTTTAAGTTTCTTCCTTCTCCTTTTATTCATTTACACACACACACACACACACACACACACACACACACACCCTCTTTTGAGTATGTAAAATGTGCTAGGTTCAGGGGATATCATGATAAATAATTTAGAAACTGTGCATTCTCAAAACTCACGTATCCGTGAGCTCAGAACACAGATGGCAAAGGCATTATCGACACTCACTCTTGAGACTTCAGCCATCCTGGATAACCATCCTTCCCCAAACAACTCCAACTCAGGAGGCTTTATTTTTGCAAGGACTCGAATAATCCTTCTGCACAATGTGGTCAAGCAGGACCCAGAAAGATTTCTCAGGAAAAGTCTGCAATCTGCTCAGAGTCACGTCATATCAAATCTCAGGCATACAGGTGAAGGGCTTGAAATAGAAGAAATGACTTCACTTTCTCTGTGCTAAATACAGCTGCTTATTTTTAGTTGCTGGGTGTTGTTTTTCTTTTCCCATTTCAGGGAAACTCTCTCTCTTCAATGAAAGTTCAATGGTGAATCATCGAGACCCCACAAGGAGAGAAATATGCTCCATGGAGGATACCTGTGGAGAGGGCCACCATGGCAGTTCCCCGCAGAGTGGGTCTGCTGGGCACACAGCCATCTCCCCCAGGACGGCTCTGACCCAGGTTACAGTAATGCTAACGATTTGCTTTAATCCAACCAAAATAAGAGTAGGCAATCGTAAAGCTTTTAAAGAAAAAAAAAAAAAAATCTAGTTCTACCTTTGACCCAGGCTATTTTTCTTCAGATATTTAGAGTTCAAAAGCACCATGTTTTTACTTTTATTTCAAACAAGAAAATTACCCTATTGTATTTGATCACCCTCTTATTTTAATTTGTAGACTTGCTTAATAATAAAGCATGTGCTGGACCTTAGCCTAATATATCATGTGTATAATAAGTTCAGAACTTTTTTTTTAACTTATTAACTAGGAAATACATAAAATACTGACCTTGTGGGTAAATGACTTTTGCATCAATTTTTAATCATTATTATGTTGCTGAAGAGTTGCTAGAGTGAAGTTTTAACATGGCTCCTGGGAGAATTATACCAGTCTTTATGGAACACATTGCTCACAGCTGCAGTGAAATAGCCATCACTAAAGAAAGGAAAAGAAAAAAGAAAAAATCAGAGCACTTTTTATTCCATGCTAATGACATCATTGGTACAATTTAACTATAGTTCACATGTGAGAAACAGTTGTCTACCATCTTGAAGTTATCCTTAAGCTGATTCTAAGTATGGGGGGCGGGGGTGGAGAATGTAATATAAAACAATTTTACAATTTTATTTGCATTCATCATTAATGTCATTTTCCAAATGTTTTGGTTAATATTATCAGAAGCCATACTTCTTCTATTACAGCAGAAACTTCTTAAGGTTTTAATAGGAAGACACCTTTGCAAAAGGTGTACGTCCCCAGATTCCTCAACTTTCAATTAGACATGCTCTAAAGTGTTTGGTCCATAAAGAAAGACATTCTGTTTAGAAATGTGACAGTGAGGCAGTTATGCCTAAAATCTAAACTGGTGTCCTCGAGAGTCTAATGAGGAATCTGAAATTGTAATGGGAAGACTACCACTAACAGTAGGGTATTTAGGTTCTCATTAGTATAGAGGAAGAAAGAGAGAAACAAGTAGAAAAGGTCCATTATTAATTTTTGGTTGTCTTAGATAATTAGCTTGTTTCATGAGAGCTTGAATGTCACCCTATACCCTTCCTTCAGGAGAAATTAATTGTCTGATTATTTTATAGGATAAAATAAGCCCCAAGCTGCTTTTTCATTAATCAGAATTAGCCTTCTCCTTGACTGCTTTCATCCAAACAGGAGAAAATAGAACTATTCTAATGGGAGAATAGGATCCAAGGGGCAGAGGGGGAAGACCAGGTAAGAGCACTCATCTGCAAGGGGCACATCCTGCTGAAGGGAAACATTTCCAACGAGAAACACAAAGCTTCTAATACTCATTCATTCAGACATTCAGCCCAGATATGCAAACCTCAGATTGTGTAACAGCTCTGGGGATACAGACTTTCCTTGAGGTTTCACTGATTACTATGCCGTTTCAAACATTGTTCTAGGCATGGAATTTCAAAGTTAAACTAGACCAACTTCTCAATACACCTATATAATGTCATTTCAGGTAGTGATAATACAAAGGAGAAAAATAAGTAAGGTAAGGATGAGAGATCACCTGGGGCAGAGAAAGGAGGGAGACTAGTTTGAAGCAGTGATAAGAAAATTTTCTCTGGGAGGTGACATCTGGGCAGAGAGCCTAATGGGACAAGAATGAGCCAGGGGGTGATCAAGGAAGCACATTCTAAGCCAAATGAACAGCAACTGAAACTGTCCTCAGGTGAGAATAACCTTGATATGTTCCAGAAATGAAAGGAAGGGGAACAAGATCAGAGCAGAGCAGCGGGAGATAAGGTTGGGGAAGGAGGCTGGTCCTGTGGGGCCTATTAGAGCACAGCAAAAACTTTTACTTTTATTCCAAGGGAGAGAGAAACTGCAGGAAGATTTTGAGCAGGAGAGTAGAGGCATCTGGTTTGTGTTTAAAAAAGTAGACTTAGGCTGTTTTGTGAAGAACTGACTAGAGGAACTCAAGAGTGGCATCAGAGATTGAGTGTGAGGCGTTTCCACGAATCCAGCTGAAAGAGCTGGAATAAGGCAGTGGGACTGGAGGTGCGGAGACTGGGGAGAATCAACATATACTGTGGAAAGAGAGCTGACAGAGCGTGGTCATGTGGGAGGTGAGCTGTAAACTGCGAGGAAAAGGGAAGAGCGGGGAAAACTCCTAGATGCTGGAGTAAGTGGCTGGGCGAAAGGTGGTGCCCCTGGCTGAACTGGTATTCATAGATCATTAAGACCATTAGGACCATCACTCCCTGGCCTCAAAGATTCAAAAACCTCACATCATGAGGAAGAACACCCCACCCCCAACACACACATACTTGACAAATGTATTAGAAATAATCTCTGGATTTTGGGTTTTTTTTTTTAGCTGAGCCATCCTGCCACCTGTTGGCAGCTCAGCAGCCACTCAGCTCGGGCTGGGCATCAAACTGCTGTTGCTCAGAGCTCAGCTTGCCCCATTGAGCGAGCTCTTAACCAACTGAGCCACTCGGCCGGCCCTTGATCTCTGGATTTTCAACAGCTTTCGTTTCAGTGCTTCTTTTACCTTTCGCATAAATGGACAACTGAATAGTGTAGGCTGTTCAGATATCTAGTATTTCAGTGCTGGCTGTTGGGACCCATTTGTCTGTACAGCAGCATATTCTTTATTGTTATACATCATAAATATCTATTGTTTTGCACCATAGAATGTATTCTCCTTGTCCATGTATATAGATGGAAAAGCATCCCTCTTTTTCCAAATTTCTATACTGGTCCCAGGCAGCCATAATTACTCAAGATAGAACCATGGTGTCTTCTACCATACTTCATAAAATTCATCTATATTTGACAGAGCAGGGTAGGAAGAAAAAGGAGTTTCATGAATACGTGGTTAAGTGTTTCACCCATGAAAAGAAATCATAAGAAAGGCTACATGGTTACAGGAGAATTAATCATCCACGATTCCAGAGTAGTAATGTGCAGATCCTCAATCTTTGGAGGGGGTGTTAAAATGCAGATTCCCCAGAGCCTATATGTAGGATTTCAGATCCTGTAAGTTGGGAAAGGGGTCAATCTTTATGTTTACTGTCTCCCTGATGTGTGATGCCAGAGTTACACTGATCACCCTGGGAGAAATGCTATCACCTGTAAGTTGTCTTGTTTTATCCTGTACCTTCTAAACGGTAGACAGAGGAATCATATTTGAGTGTAAGTTTTAGAACTAAGGATAATGAAAGATGAGAGATATTTTAAAGATTCTCTGACTTAAACCTCCTTTTATTGTTTTAAAGAGCAGCTTTAAGAAGCTGATTACTCTTAATTTCAGATCTAGTCACATATAAAATCCATCTTAAAGTAACTATAGTTACCAAATATGCATTGCCTTAGGATATTTTAGTTATTTTTAATGGAGGCAAGCCTGCTACATTTGAGTGATTTCATAAAAGCTGATTTAAAAAAAAAAAAACTGCCTAGGGCACAACTTTTAGAAGAGCTTTTGTGACTGCAATCAGTATGTGCAAATTATGCATAATTTTGTTTCCAACATTCTCGTCTTGGATCACAAGAAGTCAAGTGTAATTACTAACAAGATGGAGAATTCTACCCTCACCTTGAGACATTTAGCATGTACTCTCATTAACACTATAGGAAAAGATCCCAAGTTATATGGGAAAAAATATAGTACAACTTAATGTTCTCTTCACAGGCATATCAATTTCAATGAATAATCGCAAACTTCAGGAAAATGCTCATCAACTTCTAATGACAGACCTATCAGCATTTAATGAAATTAATTATTCATGTTTCTGTTAACTTCCTATGGTATTCTTTCATTAGGTGAAATAAAGATTTTTGTCCAAATTCCTCTTTTTAAGATATGTCTTGGCTTTTAATGATTTACCAGTACACTGAATAATTTAATGTTCTAGGACAAACTGTTCAAAAAAGCTATATTTTTAATAACATATTTAAAATATACCTGAAAAAAAATCAATACTTTTATATAAATTATTTTTGTGCATAGATTCAAAATCATAAATGAGAGCTCTGAATATTAGATGATAAAAATTCAAAATTGAATTCACTTTTAACACAGGGAAGCTTGTATCTCTAGTACTTTTCTCTTATAATATTAGAAAGCATAGGTTTTTATCAGAACCCCAGTAAGTTCATTTTCATGTCTATTATATTACTCATAATAGAAATTATGTGTCATGGCAATGAATGGCTTCATAAGTATAAATTAAGATGATAAAAGTTATTGTCTTAGAACTTGAATTGGGTCTTGGAATGTGAGAAGGACACTGCGCATCACTGAGAGGACTTCAGCAAAGTCCCCTAACGCAGAGGGGCCTCTGAGAAATTCCTGGAGCAATGGACATGTGACTGGGGAAAAAAAAGCTGACTGGGAAACTAGAATTTAAACTAGCCAATTTAGGACACTTAAAAAGAAATTTCTTCAACTGTACAGGAGTTCGAAAAGCATAAAAATTAGCACTAGCTAATAAACCAAAAGGTAAAAGAAAATTCTGCAACCACATGTGAATATCTCAACAGTTGAAATACAATCTCTAGTATTAATATTTCATTTCTCTGGGCTTCTTGGATCACATGTATCCCATCACGGCCCCCTAATGAGGTGCAGCCCTTGACAAAACTGTAAAAAAAGCAAAGCCTGTTTCCTTTTCTGCATCTTTTTATTCTTGTGATTACCAACCACCTACATCCTCCTGAAAGCCATGTGTTGTTTTGTTGAACACTGGCCCTGAAGTGCCGATGAACCTTTATGCAGCACTCCTGGAGTGGAGGTGTACTGACATTGCAGAACTTTAGGGAGACAGTCATGCCTGAGCACATACAATTAATCTCTAATGGGTAGATTTCAAGCACCACTCTGGGATATCTACCTTTACAAATCAGAATCTAAAGTGATTGATTCATATATCTACATATGTGTAAGACAAATCTTTTTCTTAAACTTGGATCAATGAAGAGAGGAGAAGAAAGGGGGCAGGAAAAGAGAGGGAGTGACTGCAGTCAACCACCATCAAGAATTACCAGGCAAATCTCATGCTTTCCTTATTGATCCCAATCTGCTGATTGGAAACCCTTTCCCTTGAGCACTAAGGAAGACTGTGGAAACCTTTGCTTCTTCTGACTAGCGTGGAAAGCAGTGTAGCATGGTGCGGTGCAAATATCTTAGCATCTCCATTCCTCTGATTCCTTATCTGGTAACATGGGGATGGTAACTTCAAGGGTGGTATAAGCAATAAGTTAATACCTAGGACAAATTTAGAGAACAGTAAGAATAGCAAGAACTTGACAAATGCTGAATACTATTATTTGTGGAGTTGCAGGAATCTCTTACTTCCACGTCGCCATACTCATCTATACAAGGCAAGTAAACAGAAAAGAGGTATCCCTGATCCTCAGGAGGGTGTTGGACAGAGGAATAGGAGTACTTGTGAGAAAATGTTTTTAAAAATTGCAACTATTTAATTTGCAAAGAGGAAAGCTAAGGGATGTTTCTAGTATGAGCTTCTCTTTTGCCCAGAAAAAGTAGAAAAGCTGAAATGGCAGCAAGAGAGCAGGAGGAATTTATTTATCTGGGCTGTAAAGACAAATGCTCTGACTGAAAAAGCTGTTCAAGTCTGAAATAGCAGCCGGAGGAGGAGGCTGCCTGCTGCAGATGTAGTTGTTCCCCCGGGGCAGGCAGCTGAGCAAGGTGCCTTTGAAAGCTTCTTCATGCTCTATGTCAGTATTTCCCTGGAAATCTTTTTGTATGAATGTATAAACATAATAGACGTGTGTAAAAGCTTTGGGCTAAAAACTTACGGTTTTAGCAGGAAAGTATCTGCACTGTCTTTACTATGACAGAAGCACAATGTCATATTGAACCTGACTCCATAATCAAAATCCTTCTTTGTTCTCTATTTAGAAATATGTATGCCGAAGAATATGTAAACACTGTAGCTTGATAGTGATCTTTATATTTAGGACTAGAAGCAGAATTTTTAATGCAGGGAACTTGATTTTGAGAATATTCATGATAGAAAGTCACCTTAACAATTTGACAGTCAGGCCTGAGTAAATATCAAATGTGTAAGAGGATGAAACTATAAATAAAAGCAATAAATAACTCATTATGAACACTCTCATGGTTTGGAAATGCAAATTAATTCTTAGTGTATAGGCCAAGAGAAAAATATTCTGCAGAAAAGTTCCCAGGAGGGATATGTGAGTCTTTCTAGCAAATGTGCCTAAAAATTCTTTTTGACCTCACGGCATAAATCATAATAAATTGAGTTATACACAAACTTTTTGAGGTGGCATAATTAAATTCCTATTAAAAATCTCAGGATATGCATAGTATGCTGTCATAACACATACATTAAGGGTTTTACATTAAGGTTATAAAATGTTTTTCTTTGTTTTCCATTTTAAAAATAAGTTCCTCATTTTACTGAGGACTAACAGTAAAGGGTTTACTTAATTCCAACATTCCACTGGTCCATAATGCCAGGAGAAGAACATTTCTATAATTAACTCGCTTTAATTCCCTGAATCCTGAAAAGAAAACAGCAATTTGAGAGTTAACTCATAGGAACTAGAATCTATGTGGGACTTTATAGTTATACAATACTACTGTGCAGCATTTTAGATTTCTGCATTTCTGAGACAGTGGGCTATTTTATATGTGTTGAAATTCCCAGTGGAGTCTTAATATTGCTCCTGGCTAGGGGGCGGGGGAAGGGGGAATGGAGCAGGGATTGGAAGAAGAGGAGAAAGTGTCCTGAGGTCCTTAAAGGGGTTAGGAAACTGGAGACCACTGAAAGGAACTGCTGCTTAGGAGGGACACTCCCCACTGAGGATGGTGGAAGCAGCAGCCTGCCCTGAGCCGGCACCCATTCCCCATCCCACCTCAGGGCTCAGCCCTCCCTGGGCCCCAAGCTCCATGGAGCTGATTTCCAGGGTATCCAGTTTGGGCCACAATGAGTTTTCCTCAGAGCACACATAATTCCTGGAGGGTAACTTGAGAAATGAGTCAAATAAAAGATAGCATATTTAATTTGTAGTTAAGTAACTGTTCAGACTACATTGCTTTCAAGTAATATCGTGCATTTGGCCAACTTGAGGAAAACAGATGGGTGGCTATCTTCATCTTTCTAAATATTTTCTAAAGAGTTAAAACCTTTCATAGCAGGGGTTTTGTACAACTCAGATTCTATTCTGCTCTCTGAGTGAGGCATTGCATTTTGTGTGTGTGAGAAAAGGGGGTTATCTATGCCTTCTAAAATGCCTTAATGAATGGGGAAAGATATGGTTAGGTTACAGAGTACAGCAACATTTGCTTTTGGCATCATTATCTGGGGATTTTTGTGCTTTTCTTCCTCCTTTGCCTTATCTCTTTTCCCTTTTCACAGTTCACACTTACACAAACTGTGTCATTCATTGTAATGATAAAGCAAGTACTGAGTGTTTAGCTTTCATTCTTGTCCTTGGATGTTAAAACTGACAGCTTAGCACCTCTATTACTTTTTATCGGTGAGTCATTGCCCTTGCCAGCACTCAAGATAAGAAAGTCTCACACTTGCCAGGGGGAGAACAAAACAGGAAAACTGAAAAGAGCTCTGGGGCTGGGTAATACTAACCATAAAACGGATGGTAGAAGGCTGTACTGAAAATGGATGGGACTTGCCATTCACCAGGATAAAATTATAAATGAGAAGCTATCTGGGTCTGATTCAGGGGATTACCCATGGACAGTCAATCTTCAACTACCTGGTTAACCAGGGTAAACCTCTTAGGAGTAGAGAAATCCAATACTTTATAGCATTTTAATTCAAATGTTAAAGGACCTTCCATCATTAGCCACAAGAACTGAGAATCAACATTTGCTACTACTGTACTGTACTGTACTGTGTGTGTGTGTGTGTGTGCGTGCATCTAGAGAAACTACATCATGAGAGAGCATAAGAGAATTCTGTGACACATTAAGGCTGTTTCTGGGTCACTGTTATTCACTGATAAATTTGGGGAGATTAAACAGAATTTTATGTTCCTTTCTCCCCTCTATTACAGACCATCTTTGCTGGCACTCTTGCCTTCATTCAAGGGTGGTGTAAGAAATAATACATAGGACACATTTAGAGAATAATAGTAAGTAGGGTAAGAGCTTGACAAATGCTGAATATTATTTATGGACTTGCAGCAATCTCTTACTTCTACTTCACCATACTCATCTATTGTCAATGTGTGACAACAAAAGAAGCTGCACGGGGCTATGAGAAACCTCAAGGACATTCAGTCCTCACCTGTTCAGGTACCGTGTTTTCCCAAAAATAACACCTAACCAGAAAATACACCCTAGCATGATTTTTCACGATGCTCATAATATAAGCCCTACCCCAAACATAAGCCCCAGTTAAGATCGTGACATGACTGTTTGAATAGATGTAGATTTTTGTACATGAATAAATGAATAAATGTAGATTGTTGGAGCAAAAATTAATATAAGACCCGGTCTTATTTTTGGGGAAACAAGGTAGATACCCAGTGGGAGTTCTGCCTTGTGGTTCATGAACAGATTGAGAAGTCTGTGATAATATTACATTAATTTGAAGTTCTCAGGTGGAACTAGTTCTTCTTTCTATTGACTGCATGGCTGAGCACACACTGAAATGGAGAATAGCCATATTTAATGTGTGCTACATTCTTTACATGCCATCCTATTTTGCTCTCAACAACCATAAGAACTTTTGAGTAAACATGAGCCCCACCCATAAGACATCCTCAGCTGATTGATTTCCAGTTATGATTACTTTAAAGTAGAACAAGAATTTAAAGATGCTTGCAAAGTAATCTGTGTGAAGAAATCTCCTAGATTTATAATTTCTCCCCAGTTTTTACAGTTATCTTTCCCATATCTAACTTGATAGCATTGTGTTTAAGTGATTACCTTCAAAGAATCTTACCCAAACTTCAAATTCACTAGCATAGAAATGATATTACTTTCTGGTTGCACTCATAATTATTTGGTTTATACAATATTTAATTGAATTGTGTAATTATAGATTTAAACAAGTCTGGAATGACTATCTATTATGGATCAACATCTGACTGGTAGAAGCAAACGTGCAAAGAGTGTACTAGGGAGGGGCTGGTAGCCTCTAGATTTCAGCTAGTGATAGGCATTAGTCAATAAATCTTATAGACCGAGAAGTGATTAAGAAATGGAAATCAGATAAGAGCGTTTTTTACTGCATTCCCAACTTAGAGATGGAGAAACTGAGGTACTAAAAATGTAAGTAACTTAATCAACAGCATATATCTGGTGAAATCCTTAAAGGGTATGCAGGATACCTGGTGATGTGGAAATTCTAAGCATTACGTAGGAAGTAGTAGAATGAAAATGGCCAATTACATTCCAGTGAATACTGTATGTGCTGGGAGTGCATTGGAGGAAGAGCTAAAATAGGACTCTGGGAAGACTCCTCCAAAAGAGGGATTCTTAATAGAAGAGGAAATCAACCACGCAGATCTGGACAGAGGGATCAGCATGTGAAGAAGGGCCAAAGGCAAAAAGCACAGCATGGAAAGAAAACTGCAGGTAGTTCCTAGAGTAAAAGGGAGATGATTAAATGAGCTTAAGGGGTAAGTAGAGGCCAAACACAAAAATAGGCTGCATATGTCACTCTAAAAAAATTTAAACTTTACTCTGAGGACAATGGGACCCTGTAAAAGGAATTAGGCAGTTGAGTCGCAGGCTCAGATTTGAGCTTTTGGGGATAGTATTTGACTGCACTGTGGAGAAAGGATGGGAATGCCAGATAGGAAAGAGGCTATGGAAGTAATCCAAGCAAGAGCTGATGATGATCTGAGTTTACATAATGTCGATGGATATAGATAAGAGATACATTTAGTTGCTAGCTTCATCAGGACTTGCTAATCGATTGAATGTACAAGTGGTGATGAGGATGAGAAAAAGGTTAAGGGTGAACGTTAAGGATCCTGGGGTGGTAGTCATCTGGATGGAAGGAGATATCATTACTTGAGACAGTGAACTCAGAAGGAAAGAAGTTCAGGGATGGTGAAATTTACTTCTGGACATGTTTTATTTGAACATTCAATCTAAGATGACTTATGGATAGTTGAATATATGGGTCTAGAATTAGGAGAACGATCTGGGCTAGAAACACGGATGTGGTAAATGTCAGCATGTGGGTGTAAATGGAACTCACAGAAGATGAAATAACATAAAGTGTAGAATGGGGAACGAAAATGAGCCAAGCTTCCCCAAAATGGCAGTCTATCTATTTTGATCTCTGACATGTGGGTGATGTGCCAATCAGCAAGCCACCATACTCATGCCATCACGCTTATACATAATGGCATGTGTATAATGGCATATTTCTTCTTTTAAAAACTCCAATGCGCTAAGCCTGATTTACCTTATATGAAATAGATGGGACAGACTGAGCTGGAAAATCCATAGCATAAGTGTGATGTGTCTTGACCACTCCCAAGAAGGCAAAATGATCATTCAAAACCAAAATGTCATTATAAATACTTTCTAAATGTACATCATCAAAAACGGTGATGGAGTTAATACTAATGGTAGCTGGAAAGAAGAGGATGGGTTATCGCATGTGAAGTAGTGCGTCTCAACTTCAAAGTGATTCTTTTCTCTCCCCCACAAGTGGGAGTGCTTACACAGGTGATTTGCTGCAGTAGAAATCAATGAGCATTAGTTTGGAGTTAAAGTCTCAACTCTACAAGCTATCTCTGCTCCTCAATAATGAACAGTTTTGTCTGCCCCAAGAGATGCTTTGGCAGAAAGCATGCAAGAAACACTGAGTGTGGAACTGGAAGTTGAAAATAACTTTCCAGGGCTGGCCGAGTGGCGCATTGGTTAAGAGCTGGCTTGGGACTCCAGCGGCCCCGGTTTGGAACCTACATTTGAGGGCCAGTGACACTGCCTACATTTGAGGGCCAGTGACACTGCCTTCTATAGCTAACAACAGCTCCACCAGCTGGCTGCATGAGCCCCAGTGATGGTGTAGGCTGCAGCCCCCGCTGCAGTGGGCTGCCATAGGCTACAGTGAGTGGCAGGCAGCCAGCGTGAGCTCCCAATAGCTGCGGTGAGCGGCCATCCAGATGCTGGTGACCGATCTTCCTCATCCGGGAAGAGGGCAATGACGATACAAACATGGGCCAGTGAAGCCCATAACTAGACTGAAGAACAAAAAGACAGCAACTTGTCTGTTCCCCTCCCCCAAATCCCAATAAAATCTTTAAACAATAAATAAATAAATAAATAAATAATAAAATAAAATAAAATAACTTTCCAGTTTTTGCCACAAACAGGTTAGTTACCTCACCTAGAGGAACAGGGCATTCCCAGGATACCTCTGAGGTCTCATCAGTTCCAACATCCTGAGGCCTCCCAATCATTTGCAAGTCTATGTTAAGGCAGGCTTCACTGGGAAGTCCTGTATACTGAATCCACCCCAGGCTAGGGAGGCAGGTAAGTATTTCTAGGCTGGTAGCATTCTCAATCAGGATTTGTCATCAGTACTTTGATTTGTCATCAAAGCAAAGGTGGACCATGGTACATATATTAACTTTTTCCTCCAATGTACTAGTTTTCATTTTGCTTTGAAATATTACTGTGACTACTTTTTATTATTTCTTGCTGTTGCATGCAATCTGATTGTCATCGCGGTTTGTTAGAAGGTCGTTTCCCATAATTTCCCCCAGATCTATCCAGTGCACTACAGCTGGCTATTTGTAACTCAGTATGCCAATTCCAATATCATGACTTTTACATTTTATTATTATTTTTTTGGAGAGAACATATGGGGGAAAAAAACACCAGTATTAATGTTCAAAACAAAACAAAACAAAAACCCTGTAGTTTCATTGAAACCACTGTTTCATCTGTGGATAATAGGACAATTTATAAATTTTTAAAATTTGGAATTGAAAGGTTTCCCGATAACAGACCGAACTTAACTTTTCTCTCCTGAAGGTCCCCTAAATACCCGCAACTTCGAGAGCTGCCCTCATATTTGCTCACTTGTTTGGCTCACTCCCTTTTTCTCTTCAACTCCACTTGATATGTTTCCCAGGATGTACTGGAGACTTCTGGATCCAGAGGCTGGAAAATGTAACTCCGAATTTCCTACAATCTCAGCTCCACTTTCTCCCGTGCTCCCGCCCCGGGCTGGAGTCTTGTTATTGTCACGTGGCCACGGGCGACGGGGACCTGCAGCCTATGGGCGCGCGCGGGCCCTGCACGCCCCGCCCCCCAACTCCGCCGACCCGGGACCTGGCGCTCCGCTGCAGGGAGGCGGAGAAAAAGTTTCTTTTGCGGGCAAGAAGGGGTTTCGGCGCGCCGACGCAGCTCGTACTGCAACTCTGCGGCAGTGAGCCCTTTTTGTGTGTGTTTTGTTTTGGCTTCCCTCACGCTGTTCCAGGGCATGCGAGGGCTTCGCTGCGGGGAGTGAAAGCCAGGAGTTTACCTGGGAGCGCGAGAGGAGGGCGTGCACACGCGGCCCGCAGCGCGGACGTCCACTCGAAGCTGGAAGTTTGTGCCGGGCTCCGAGTGCGCGCCGGCGGCGGAGCGCAAGGCCGGGCGAGAGGCCGCGGGACCGCAATGGGCGCGCCGAACCTCCGCGCCCCCGCGGCGGCGCTAGGGCTGCTGCTGTGCGCGGTGCTGGGGCGCGCGGGCCCAGGGCAGGGCAGCCGCCTCGGGGTCGCCGCCGCACGCCTGTGTCCCGCTCCCTGCCGCTGCCTCGGGGAGCTGCTGGACTGCAGTCGCCAGCGGCTGCTGCGCCTTCCCGAGCCGCTCCCACCCTGGGTCGCTCGGCTGTAAGTATTCTTCCTGAGGGTGTAGGGGCCGCACGAGATTCGGGGAAGCCGCTGGAGACTCGAGGGAGCGGCACAAGATTCTGGAGAGCCGGTCAGGGGCCTGGGCTCTCTGCGCTTGGCGCGCAGCAGCTTTTTCCAGGGCAGCTTCTCCTGGCCCAGGCCTCGAGGGGCGCGCCGTGGGGATGGAGAAGGAGCCTTGGGGACCTCAGTCTCCCTTCCCCAGTGCCTTGCAGGTCGCGCAGGTGGGCCCTTGGTGCGCCCAGCCTGGCCGTTGATGGGCGAGGGGAGGGAACCCCTGACAACTCCAGGGGGTAGTCTGCGTCCTGCGCCTGGAGCTTTCCTAGGGGCCTCAAAGGCGCGCCCCTACCTGGCCTGGAGAGGTGGCAACCTGCGGACTACCAGAGTTCACAGTTCTCCCTCTGAAAGTATGAACCTGTGGTTCAACTGTAGTTTCTAAGGACGTCGGGCCCTTATCCTGTTCCAAATCAGTCTTTTTTACGCCCTCCTTTCGTTTAGGAGCCCCCTCAACAGAGATCGGGCACTGTCCGACCAAGCTATGGTAAACATTCTTTCGTTCTTTCCCCTGTGCTTAATTTCACATTAGGAAACTATAAATCCCCTCTCCTCGACCCAATCGGAACACATTCTCATTCCGGTTAAGAAGTTGGCTAGGCTGATCAATAGATACGTAAAGGAAGGAGCTCGAGTTTTCAGAACCAAGGGCGTGATTTCTGTAGCTTCTCAGAACGCCCAGACGGTTTAGGGGAGAGTGCTGGGTACTGTTATGGAAGTTTGGGGATGCAAACTGTGAATTCTGAAAACCTGAACTCACTGCCAGCTGCGCACAAGAACAGGGAAGAAAACAGTTGAGTTGGAAAAGTTGATTCTTTGCAAATGTCATCTCCTTAATTCTTTCTCAGCCCTAGTTTTGTTAAAATTGAAGGACTTGTGTAAAATGTAAACAAACAATTGAAAACCTGTCTTTCTTTTTAATATGTTTAAAAGAAATAAAAGTGCAATCCATCTTTAGTCCTTAGGTTTGGGCCTAGCAGAATTGCCATGGAAATTCGAGGTTTTTAAACAATTCCTAGTAGACAATCCTAATATCCTAATAATAGTGGTAGAAAGAAATTGAGTGTTTAAATCATTGTGCTAATCAGCATTTTTATTTGTAAACTCTAGAGCTGTTGACCATCAAAAGCTTATTCTTTGTGTGTGTTAATAAACCTTGGTTTAGTAAAAAGAAAAGTAGATTGGAGAGTTTTAGCTTGATATTTAATCTCTTATCCCGGGCTGTTTTTATTTGGTAGTTTTTTTATTACAATTGAAGAAGGAGATAAGGGCTTTAACCTAAAGCAGGAAGACTTTCAATTAGTTGTGGCTAATTCTGTTCAATTGCCCCTTGTGGAGGTCATGCTGCCTTATTCATGAAATGTGAATGGCTCTATTGACGACATATGGAACTGAACATTTGAATGACTGGGGGTGAACACCTATGAATAATAGAGGGATGAGAAAAAGAAAATGAATAGAGTAGTGCTTCCTGGGGTGTCTTTAGAAAGGCTTGGATCATTCACAAATCTAACGTATATTCAGTAGTTTCTCAATATCACTTGGCCTCTTGGCAGTATGTAGTATTTTTTGTGAATGTGAATTGTCTTTAAAAACATAATTGTACTGCTTTTGACTAGAAGTTGAGTTAAACCAAAAGGGGTTTGCTACCTATTTAAATGTTGTCTTAAAAGTAGCTGACCTAATTAGGATTTTGTTTTGCAGATAAATTGGTGGCACACTAAAAACAAATTACAGTTTATTTGGTTAGCACAATCTTTAATTACATTTCCGCCAGCAGTAAATTGTCTCAATACAAGTCCACATTCCTTAAATGTATGTGAAAATAAGTTCCACTTGTATAAATAAGCACTAGGTCTGTTGTCAGAAACCCCACTGTGATCACTCATTGGACAGCTCTGTCATTCTTGTACTTGTGTGACTTTTAACCAACTTTGTAGTTGTCACCAAACCATGTGGTCTAAATTCCTTATTGTAAATGTTTCTTTTGTTTGTGCCTAACGCTCTAGAGGTCTTCTCTCTCCACCTTTGACAGCAGCAGAAAAACAAGGAATTGAGCTTTAACTGCTCTGTTACTTGGTGTTTGTGACAGAAGACATAAGATAGGTGCTTCTTAAATTTTACATTATGAAAAAGCTTTTAAATAGATTGCTTCAGAGCTCAGAAGTAAAAAAAAAAAATGCATATTTTTTGCCCATATTTTAACTTCCTTTTCTTATGTGATTAATTAAGGTAGTAAAAGTTTGTCTTAGAACTTGTGTATGAGGGCACTATTCAGAAAAAGTTTAGTGTCTGTCTTTTATTTGTTGAATTTGCAAGTTAAAAAAAATCTATCTATTGTACATGTGTATTTATTTTTTCACTGTATTCAGTTGTAATTTATTTCCATAGAAACCCCACATGTGAAAAGCTGAATAGTTTGAGCTGTAATGTAATAATATTGTAGTTGGTTTGCCTTGCAAAAAGTAACTTCTAATACTTTAATGGAAGTAGTTCTTAAAACAGTTATTATTTGAAGGTTGCTTACAGCTGCCTTGAAAGGCAGACTTGAGTTTACATCCAGAGTTTGTGCTTACAAAGAGTCCTGAACCTAAAGAGGAATGCTTGTTAGAATATGTTACTTGGCCAACACAAGGAAAAGTTGCTCAATTGCCAGTGAGAGCGCCAAGTAATATTAAAATTGCCCTGGAATTTAAGAATTATTTATTGTATCACAGAGAAATGTTTGAGTGAGCAGGGCTCAGGCGAAAAAAGTATGAAAGGTACTTTCTGCTGATGGGATTTCTTTAGCGTTCGCCTGTTATAAATCCTTTGGTTGGTACCAGGATTGGGGCTGGGGTAGGGGTAATAGTCCATATGGTTTTCACAGCTGTTTTTCTATATTTTCCAGACTAGAACTTGAACATAGCTGGCTGATTTATGAGTCACTTTGGATCAGTGTCTTAAAACAGCTACAGCCTGGCTTTTTGTTTTTCAGCTTTCCAGATTTCTGCTGAATTAGCAGCTCTGCAGGCCCCAGTGGGATTGATTAAGAAGCTGTGCTGGATTTGCATTTTAAAATTCGACTTGGAAGTCAGTTTTCCAAATGCCAAAAAGAAGAAAACGATAGCTGGGACCAAATGTTGTAAATTAATTATTTTCATAGATAGCTCTTCTCTTGCTAATATTCAGGAAGAGCTACTTTTCTATACCACATAGAGTTTGATTTTTAAGTATTTGACCAGCTGAGTTCTGGGTAAATAGCTACTACCTCCCTGTCTGACCACCTTTCCCTTTCATTAACCTCACTCCCAAAAGTTTTTTTAAAAGGTTTCTTGGGAAAGATGTTCATTAATGGAACTCTAAAAATTAAGAACCTGCCTTCCTTACTGAATGTTATGGGTTGTTAGAAAACATGAACATTGTGTAACTTGAATTTGTTTTTAATGGTCTCGCCATAAAAACACTATAAGGAAGATTTAGGAAAATGTGACATCCTTTAACTGGAAAGTGATCATTTCTGAAACATAAACTGTATTAAATCTAAATTTAGGTGCATTAAATTTTCATGGCTTTAAGTATTTAGCAGTAAAAGTCACTTAAGGGGTGATTTTTTTTTTCTCCCCCATGTAATGTGGTTGTAATAGTAGTACACAAAATTCAGGAATGGAAGTGTTGCAATAACCAAAATAGTTAAAGGTTGCCAGCTCCTGCTTCTGAAGTGAATGGTCCCCAGCATGTGCACTGTTCTGTGAAGGCAGCTTCTCAGTTTTTTAAAGGTCTTTTGTTGGAGATTGCTCATCCCATTACTGGTTAGAAAAAAGTTAAGCACTCAATCTCTTTTCTCACAGGATTGCTCTGTGAAATAATCCTTAAAATGAAGTGAAGAGTGCGGTTTCAGCTTTTCTAATTAAAAAGAAAACCTGCAGTATTAGATGTAAATGCTATTTAGTTCCCCCTTTCCTTTTAAAAGGTGAAACAATAGGGGACGCAGCTTTATGCAGGTTCAGTGTTTAGTTAAGTGGGTCCAAGTGAGATTTTCTGTTGACTCAGGCCACCTCCCAGGTGAAGGACTCTTTTTCTTGGTTGTTTTTTAAACCCTGTGGGAGAAGTGTGACTGTCTGTGGTGCTAAAAGCACACAGGTTTTGTTTGAATCCTAACGTGAGTTGTTGGGCTCACGGTTTCCTTGATGAACTCCAGATGGACCTGAGCTGGGTTTGTGAGGGAAAGTGTCTGGCTCCGGCGTGGTGAGCATGCACAGCAGTGGTTGTAATTGCAGGATTTTTATAGTTTAAAGACTGTGCCAGGTTTTTTTCATGTTATAACTCTACCAGAACAAATCTACTCATGTCTGTTACTGTCTGGTAGGTCTTTAGGCAAACATGTTTCAAATAAAACCTTTGCGGATTTTTTGTTTTTGTTTTTGTTTTTTTGGTGAAATAGAGAAATCCAGGTTTATTCTCAAAACAAAAATTCAAAGGGTCTCAGAAAGGATCTCTGATTTCTAATTGTTACCTAATGGACGTGCTCTAAGTAACACCGCTTCCCTGGATGTGATTTCTCTGCAATTTTTTTGGTGGAGGGGCATACTTATGCATATAACAAAGGGTTCCTGCTTTCCTCCCATCAAATGTGATTATTTGAAACCGTGGGTTATATAAAATCTTCATTTTTAAACACTGAGAGAGTTAATTCAGTAAGAGTTAGTTAACCTCTTTCAATAGGAGAGTTTTAAGCCATACTGTTGTCAGCCTGGTCTTTATTAGCTGTTCAGCCATTTCATTTTCATTACACCATCTTGAAGGCACATATTCAGTTTGTTGACAAATACAGGGAATATAACCAAATGTTGGGCAGGTTATGTTTCAAAGTTTGAATCCTAAATGCTGAGATGACTTTCTAATCTAGATTATTGTGTATGTAGGAGTTTTGGTGTGCTTTTTAAAGAATAATAATGTCCTATGGAAATTGTTACTATGTTAGGTTGAGCCTTTGAGTAAGAAGCAAATTTATTTTAATGCAAAGAAATCTGATCACAGGGTTCTGAACGCTCTGCTT
The DNA here is from genome assembly GCA_033961575.1 of Aselliscus stoliczkanus. Lineage (NCBI taxonomy): Eukaryota > Metazoa > Chordata > Mammalia > Chiroptera > Hipposideridae > Aselliscus > Aselliscus stoliczkanus. The sequence goes on from CM066727.1 coordinate 147,695,866, forward strand.
AACTTGGTTAGGTATTTGATATGGCTTAAATTATACATTGTGTTACCAGATACTGAGATTTGGGGAATATAGGAAAGCATAGGGCTCTTTTGGTTTTATACCTTCTCCACACACACACACACACACACACACACACACACACACACACACAATGATACTTTAGATAATTTGGTGCCTTAACCCAGAGAAATAAATGTGTGAAAAGCAGTTTTTATTTTGTTTGACTATAATAAGGACACTGATGCTTAATTTTATGATAAAAAAGTTTCTTTGTAGGTTTTGGTTTCAACAACCTGCCTAATTAGCCACTTTTCATAAGCCATGACTTCATCATATCAAGTTGGAAGCGAGGAGATGGTAGGGGATGGGGAAGGTGAAGCAAAACAACCAGCTCACAAAAGATCTGTTCACCCTGTGCCAAAAAACATCTCCTAAAACATTTGTGGGTTTAAAGCATTTGAATCTCCAGCCTCCTACACTAATTCTGTCCTCAGAGGTTGTATTTTCTAGTTGGGCATTTTGGTTACCATCTAAGATGTTTTATGGACAGGATGGACCAATTATTTATGTTGTCACGAGTGTTTCACAGATCCAGTCTGTCTTATACACCATTAAGTGCTATTAGTGATTTTTAAAAACTACTTATAATTTTATTTTTGTTTTCTCCTAGAGACTTAAGTCACAACAGATTGTCTTTCATCAAGGCAAGTTCCTTGAGCCACCTTCAAAGCCTTCGAGAAGTGTGAGTCTAGTTATTTTTCTATTTGAGGTTTGAATAAGATATGCTAACCAGTACACTATTTAACTGTAAAGAACATTTGGATTACAATAAGTTATTTAAAACTGTTAACTTGGGAGGTATCTTCATGTAATTTTTAAGTTTTCACTTCTATGATTACAGATTATCTAATCAGCATTTTCTCCCCTTTGTTTTGGGCATTTTTAGGAAACTGAACAACAATGAATTGGAGACCATTCCAAATCTAGGACCAGTCTCAGCAAATATTACACTTCTCTCCTTGTAAGTGAATGAATGTTAGCAGGATTTCGCATGTGTGTTTGCAGGGATCATGGGTAGCAGTTTCATATGGGTTAGAATAAAGGCCTTTACCAGCAGACTACGAATACTTCCCTCAGGAGATAATGGAGAAGTGTTCTTCAAATTGGTTGACTTGTTTTCCAGCCCTCCTCTCACTCACTCCTAAATTTGAAGTATGATTGTAACAACAACACACTTTTTATACTTTGCTGTCATAGCTGCACTGGTCTTTAAGATTCAGAGAAGCCACCTTCACCCCACTGAGACATGTATTTGATTGTATTCTGTAGACCAGGACTTCATCTCTGGTATTACTTAATGGTTGGCATGAGAGCTGTGGATTAGATGTTATTACATGGTTACTAGTGGAGAATGCTTGGAGTTGTTTTGTGAGGCGAAAAGGGAGCTGTGAATAAGGCATTGGAGTATCCTCTTTTCAGTGCAGCACCTGCGGTGGAAATCAAGGTTCAGAAACCTCACATTAAAATACTAGCTTTATACAGTTCAAGTTAAATACGTGACTGAAGTTAGAAAGTCCACTGCATGTTGTTTTGCAAATAGGAGTCTTCAAATGAAATTAACGTTCTATGAAATTTTCTGCATGTTTAGGCAGATGACATGTTTATATTCATACACTGAAGATGTTTTGGAATAATTTTGATTTTTCAACATTTAAAGGTCGCATTTAGAATGCGCATGGTTTAATTTTTAAAATTAAGTAATTCACTACCTTAATCTTGCATAATTTAAAAACATATTTAACCCACTGAAGTTAAAAATGTTTTCCTCCTTTAAACAACTTAAGAAAAAACCCACCATTGTTAGGCGCTTCTGGGAAAGGTGTTGGGTGGGTCCAAATTATACAGTAAATTTCAGGAAAGCTGTTCAATTAATTAAAGTGATCACTACCCAATTGCTTACATCTGGTGATTTATAGAGGTTTGTTTTTACTCAGGGTCCAGGTCAGCTAAGTCACTGGTGTAGCCGCTATGTCTGCTTTCGTCTGTTTGAGTAAGAACTAAGTGACATTTGATACTGATGTGGTTTTTCCAAAGATCAGAAACAGAAAGGAATGAAAGAAAAAGCAGTTGGTATTTGACAAATAAACACTGAATTTAAAGAACATTTTTGTGCTAGCATTAATACCTGTTTTCTTTGCCTTTCACAATTGCTTAAAATTGTGAAGCCTAAATGAAGCACTGGTTTTAGTAACTTAAACATTTTTGACTATTCTCATTTGACCAGTGGGCCTTTTTAAGTCCCAGAGAATGCCACCTCGCCCTTCTGTCCTTGCCCTGTGTATTGGCAGTTTCTCTCAGCACATTCAAGAGAGTCTTGAGGGGGTCACTGCATGCTTCATGGCTAAGAGGATGTGCAGTAGAATCTCAGAATCTGGGAGGAGTGGGGAAAACAGTCCTTTCCTTGGCATGGTATGTAGAGTTAAAAGCATGAGAACTTGTAAGGAAATTAGACAGTTCTGTTGGAAATAAATAACCTAGTGATTTTACACTTTAAATCTCTAATTTGTAGTTAGAGGACTGAAATGAAATATGGAAAGTTAGAAACTGGCAACATTTGAACTCGTCTTCATATTTTTGTTTGTGTTTCACTTTAGTGAGTGCTGAATAATCTTTTCTGAATTTGAATAATCTCACTTTCTTCCCCCTTAATTTGCTGTTGAACATCTAACCAGGGGTTGTTTCGTCCATCGATATAATGATAGATCCTATTTACTACCTAGACCACATAGAATCTGGGAATAGTCATTTATGTAGGTAGTGATTCAGTATGAATAATGAAAAATTATTGTCACACCTATGAAATATCTTGAAAAATTTACTTCTCCAGCTGTTTTCTTATACAAATGTTTTGAGAAATCCTGTAGGTGTCTTTGGATATTGCGATACACAATCATTGTTTCTAAAGCACTAGTAACTTCTGCCTTGTGCAGGGTGGAACTTTTCTTTTATATAGAGGCACTTGAAAATAATCAAAGCTAGAATTCAGTACATATACATTTCTGAAATTTCAAAAAAAAAATTGTTAAACTACAACATGACTCATGTTACAAACTTGCTATAGCACCACAGTTAAGTCCTATGTGTTTCAAAGTAGCTCTTAGGATTATTTAACTTTTATTCTATCAAGATCTTTTTTTTTTTTTAATAGTTTGTGAAACGAATCATTTTTCTGCATAATTTGCTCAAGTTAAATAATTTTAAAATGTATTTTAAAAATGGAAAAATGAGTTGGAGTCTTGAGTTGGAGTCTTGAGCACAAAATATAGTATCAGTATTCCATACTATTGCTGCTGTGTGCAGTGGGGCCCCTCCTAGCTGGAGGGGCTGTATGCAGAGAAGACTGTGCCTGGTAAGATCTGCTTCTTCTCTCAACTGCGGGTGCCAGGAGCTAATATTAGGTCAAATGGCCTCCCATATCGGAGATGAATTTATTTAGGGAGCAGTTCTGACAATGTGAAGAAATCTGGCAACATGCCAGGTCTTGGGATGATGGTTAGATGAGCATTGACCTCCATTCACAAAGCTCATCTCTAACAGTTTTAGGGATTTTTCAGAATATGAAAAACTTGAATAGACTTGCTTCTCTTTGAATCGCACACAGCACTAACCCAGAAGTCAACCGGCATGCTAAGGGCAAGACATGGTTTGTGGTTTTGTTTATTATTCTCTCACTTTCCTAGTCATGGCAGGATGGTCTATTTTAGGAGAGGAAATGGAATAATCTTTGGAGTGAAAATATTCTGTAGCAAAACTGTTGATCTGGCATAAGTGAGTTGTGTTTACAATCTATGATAGTCCTGGCTTCCTGTGCCGTGGCGTGAGCTGCTCAAGCAGTGAACATTTTTGTTATTCTTTTTTTTTTTCTTTTTTTTTTTTTGAGGGCAGTGTCACTGGCCCTCATATGTGGGACCAGAACCGGGGCCGCTGGCTTCCCAAGCCAGTGCTTAACTGCTGCGGCACTCGGCCGACCCGCAGTGGACATTTTTGACACGCATGACCTGGTTAGAATTCATGAGTTAAGTAACATTATTGTGGAACAAAAGAGGCATTAGTGGTCATTGGATAGAGCTAGTTGAGTCTTAGTCTTAACATTGATGGTTTATACAGTATTGAGCAACATACAGATACTTGCCTGGTGTCATAGAGCTGAAAAGGTTCAGATTAGTGAATCCGAGAGGCACCTAGAGTACTTGTTAAAAATGTAGATTTCCTGACCCTGTCCCTAGAGATTCTAAATTAATGGGTTTGGGTGGGGCCCAAGAATATCTGTTTTAGCACATCTACCTTGCTGATTCTAATCAGAAATTGGATAAATACTTCTTGAATTGCCAATAGAGTTTATCACAATCAAATAAGCCTTTTCTCATTATTTCTTATCTCAAAGGTAGAGCATTTCTCCCAAGTTCATAATATGTTATTTTTCCAGAGATGATATTGATATCCTTCCAAAGAAGTGGTTATAAAAATTGATCATCTTCATGGGGAGGTCCGAAGAAATGTGTGCTTGACCAATGGCAATCCACTGAAGAGATTTCGAGGAGAATAGGGTGATCAGATTTGCTATTTGAAAGTGTCACTCTAGCTTTGGTGTGGAGAAGAAGGGCTTGGAGGTGGCAGGAGGGTGGTGCTGATGAGAAAACCACAGCAGTAGGCCAGGGAGGGTGATGGCGCTGTGCAGCTCCGGTCATGTCAGTGGAACAGTGAATAAAACCAAAGCTCAAGACAGATGGCTCCGAATTCATTGCTGGCTCTTCCCTTTGTGATCCTGGACAGTTACTGTTTGTCTGTGTTTCCTCATCTATAAAATGAGACAAAGAAGAACATTGCCCACTTCAGAAGGTTGTTGTGAGGACCTGGAGAGAGAATACAAGTAAAACGAGCAGACATATGTTCAGTGCTTGGGGAATGTGAGCCGTGATCCCCATGATGATCATTCATGCAACTAAAATTGATTGAATAAATGAACAGTGCCAGGCTCTGTTGTAAGGGCTGGGGACCCAGCAGTGAACAAAACTGACAAACTGCCTCTTATCAGGAAGCTTCCATTCTAGTGAGGGGCGAAAAAAAATCAGTAAACCAACTTGAAAAGAAAACTTCAGTTTTGATAAATGCTATGAAGGAAAGGACAAAGGGACAGAGGGCTCCAGCAGTTGCCCTTGAATGTGGTCGGGGAAGATTTCGTTTTGAATATTTACTTACCAAATCTTACTATGTGCTGGATTCTGTTTTAGGGTGGAGATTCAGCAGTGAATGAAACAGATAAAAATCACTGCCCTCCTGGTGGTGACCCTCTCATGGAAGGAGAAAGGCAGAAAGTAAAATAAATAAGAAATGTGGTCAGAAGGTGAGAAGTGCTAGGGAGAAAAATAAAGCAGAAAGCGGGTCTGGGAGAGTGGTGGAGGGGGGGTTTAAAGTTGTAGATGGGGATGCGTGGAGGGGCTCACTAGGAAGGTGACACTCGAATCAGGACCTCGTGGTGGGGGAGGGAGTGATGTGGGGCATCCTGGTGGGGGAAATGGGGGCGTCACCTCCTTTACCCTCCCTTGCCCTGTACCAGACCCTTCTTGCCTTGTATATCCAACTGTTGCTTGGTAATGAAATGATTTTGTTTTCATTTTCTCCTTTGTGGCTGACTCTTCTTTTTCCCAGCACTTAATGCAGGTGTACAGCGTATAGTTGGTGCTTAATGAGTATATGAATTAAGGAATATTTATGGAACAGCCTCATAATTCAAAGCAGTTAGCATAATTCAAACAGATCTCCTCCTATAAACTTAGTCTATACCAGTAACTAAAAATTTACAGTGTCGACAAAGCATACATATGTTTTACTTAATTTGTGTTCAACTCTGCATGCTTAGTAAAAATAATAATAATAAATTATAACTTTGGCAATAATTATTAAAAGAAAGAAAAAAGAATAAGAGAAATAATTTAAGTAGTATAAGGATTTAGCTCACCACTGTCATCTGTGAGCACATGCCCTGGAGTGTGTGGGGAATGAAAGTGTGTGGGAAATAAAAAAACGCTCCCCCATTTCCCCTACTAAGTGAATATCTCGGCCCAGTGAGGATGACTTTGGTCTTCACATTTACAGATTACTCATAGCCTCTGGGCCCAGCACACACAGAGGAACTATTTCATCAGGTATCTTTCCTCCGAGATCTGATGTGATTTCTGTGCTACAGAGAACAATCTGGGCAGTAGGAAGTAGGGAGTATTGGCAGTTTGCGTGGCATGAACAATGGTCATTGTAGAATTCTGAGAAGGGCGGTGACTTTTCTTTTTTTTCCTTCAGTTTTGAAACTAACACAAGTACAGTTTGAATAGTTTTCCAACAGCATTTGTCACACATCTCATTCCAGGGTTGGACTCATATCTTACTGAGCTTTCAGTCCCTTCAGCAACCCAGTCTAGTCTCTGTCACATAGGAGCTGCTTGTTAAATACCTGAGTGGACGAGAGAGACCATGGACCCTTGTGCAGTAGTAAGGAGACCTGAGCTGGGAGTGGGGCACACAGGTTTTTGTCTTGTCTCACACTAATGACCTGTCTGACCTCAGGCAGAGTTAATTAAGTCTTCTTTGTTTGTCTGTAAAAACCGTGTAAGATGTCTCTCCATCGCTGTCATCTGGTTCCGGTAAAGGATCAAATGGCATGATGTACATGAAAGGGCTCTGAAAAGTGTGAGCAGCAGCAGCTGCTGGGCTTGACGGAGGAGCAGAAACTTGAGGCAGTGGGCCAGTGGATTCCTGGACAGGAGGGTCGCAGGAAGACGGCAGCATTTAGAAACAGCATCCGACAGCAGTAGATGAGGAAGGGAGAAGAAACTTCGCATGTGGGGTAAATTTTCAGGAAAACTGTTATTCTTTTCAAGTAGTTGAGAAAAATTGGTGAGGATTCGATTATAATGAGCAACTGAACAACATTCGTAGCCTGAGGGCTTGTGTATCTATAAGGCAGATTTTTAATTTTTCATAGCGCCCAACACCACCTACTATGTGCTAAGCACTAGGGGAAAAACAAAACTAGCACTTGGCCTTGCCCTCAAGGGGTTTTGAGTAGAGAATGACAGGAAGACAGACAGTAAAGATATGCTCCAATAGGGTGCTGCCCGGATGATAGAGATGTGCTTGGGGTTGTCCCATTGCACAGGTAGTTTCAGCAAGTGGAGAATGAGGGTAAGTGAGGCCCAGAGGAGGAGGCGACTTGGGCACATTGGTAGGCTTCAGCTTAAGTGTGTTACAGGTTTGGGAGACGCTGAAGACATGGGGTGGGGTGAAATAACTGCATTTCAATTAAGCACAGAATCTGCTTTTCTCCTTTTTTTCAAGTCGCCATTAGACAGTGTTCTTTTTCTAAATCAAGTTCCATAAAGACAAATAAATAAGGCGACTTCAATACCTCACAGTTATGACTTGCCTATACCTGCTGCCCATCCGTCCTTGGAAGCCTTCTGTGCTCTGAACCCTGCTGTGTGTTAGGGCCACAGCTCTTTTTCCCACAAAGGGAAATGGGCCACGGGGTGGGAGTCATTTGAGTATTGACTTCTGTTTGATGAAAAGAGTAGAATTGAACTCGTGGTTAGAAATCTGACTGACAGTGTTCTGTTACCTAGATACTGAACCTGCACCATATTAAGTGGGAATTTTATCCACAGCCATGCATTTCTCATGACATTGCAAACATCAGACTAATAAAATCAGTTTGGGAGACAGTGATTTCAGAGACTATTGCTTGGTTGCATTGCATAGGGTTTGGTTAAATAATTCATCAAACTCAATTTATAATTTTTAAAACATTAATATTTGAAGAGTTCACGACTCAGAGATAAAGCTGCACATAAAGAAGGCAAACCTTATATAGGGTTTCAAGCGATAATAGAAGTAATTTTGTCACTATGCAGTAAAGCTCAAAGATGTTAGTTTTCGTTGTTTGTTTCTTAACCAAAACTTATGTAAGTCAATATGTGTAAAGTGGTCACCAGTTTGTCCTATTTATTAAAGAAGTTGGGGAGCAGTTTTAGTCAAAATTAGAACTTAATTTTCTAGGAATCGTGGAGCTTTGTTCTGATTACATGAACATAAACCATATCCCATCTTTACCCATATCTGGGTATAAGTGAACCCATGGAATTTGTCACTGAAAATTTTATCCCCAAATGTACACTCCTGATGATGTAGATGAATGGACTGGTGTCTTCATATGTAAAGGACATTGCATTAGAGGGCTACAGCCTTCACCAGTACCAGCAAACCAGACGTCATTGTGTTTAATGGAAGCAATAAGCTCATGAAGCTCAAGTCCTACAAAATAAACACATAAGCATCTTACCATGATAAGTTGTATTTTATTGGATTTTAAAATGTTTATATGTGATTTGCACATAAAAGAGAGTTTACTGTACACAGAGCTGTGTTTGTGACAAACACTCTCTAAGTTTATCTTCACATTTACTTGTAAACCAGTCCCTAGAATACAAATTTCCAAAGTTTTGGAATGCTCAATTTAGAATGGCTGTATTTGAAATATAAATTCATGATGGTGTCCTGGCTGTTTACACCCTTCAGGAATTTCCCGTTGCTCTTCAGTCTAGAGCAAAATGCTTCTCAAGACGTAGAATATTTTGCGTGGTCTGAATCTTCTTTGCCCATTGAGCCTTCTCTAGAGTCATTCCTCCCTTCCAGGACCGTGCCAGCCTTCTTCTGCCTCAGGGCACATGGTTTGCCCTCTGCTGGAATGCTCACCTTTCCCCAACTCGTGAAGTCAGACTTAGGTTCTCCGTATATGTTTTCATGTGTCCTTTAAGTACAATGCCCACTTTAGTGGCATACATGCAGTCACGTTTTCCAGTTGCACATCTGGTATCTGTAATGTCCATTTCCCCCACCAGAATGAAATGTCTTAAGAGCTGAGGTGGTGCCTGTTGTCATCTCCATTGTCACCGTGACATAATGGTAGACACTCAGTACATGTTTGTTAGACGCATGACCAAGTGGATACTGCTATTCCAATGGATATATTAATATATAGTTAATTGTAGAAGAAACTGCTCAGTGAACCATTCAGTTCCTGCCTTTTTATGCACCCTTAAAATTTTCATGAATGAAAGCTGGTTTTTCCAAAGGAACAACATTCTTAGATTTGGCATAGGGACTCGTTGGACAATTTTCATCAGTCTTGGAGCTGATAAAATTGAACCCCAGTCCCTTGAACTTGACCTTCCAGTGTAATGTGCCACAAAAACTCCTGTATTACCAATGTGTAGCCTGAGCCTACACCATTTTCTCATCCCTTCCCTCAACTTCTTGCTAGCCATTTTGATTGCTGCTTTGAAGTACCAAGTGCAGCTTGTTCCAGACACTTCTCTAAGCTGAATAGGGCTCGTGCTGCCAAGACAGACAAAACAATAAAGGTACTCGTATAGTTAGTTGCTTTTCAGGATTGGGGTGACAAGACTCAGCATGTGTGTCTGCCTTGGCCTAGTTACTTTCCCTCCTTTGCTTCCTCATTTCAGTATTTCTCAGGACTCGAGTTGGGTAGAGAGACCAAAACAATGAAACAGAGCTCTAACCAGTACCACTCTTCCTTTCTTTGGCTGCAAGTTGCTTAAGTACTAAATTCAAAACATGAAAGGAAAGGCAATTATAAATCTAAGCACCTCCTTTCTAGCACTTAAAATCACCTGCCTGGCTGTCTCCCTCCCTCTCTGTGAAACTAGCCAGTAGATACAGTAAGTAGTCTCTAGAATGAGGTTGAAAACAAAATATTAAGGTAATATTCAAGCTGTAGGTACCATGCAGCATAGGATAAACCTGGTAAACGTTCTTGGATTGTCAATTTTACTATGCATGAGCAATTTTAAATATTTTATAACAAAACAAACATGGAGTAGAATCAAGCGAGCATAATTTTTCAGAAAAAATAAGATGCTTTTTGAACTTAGTCGCTGATTGCTATGTAATCCTGCACAAGGCCTAGGAATAAAGGGCAATATTCTTTCAAGATAAGACATTTACAGAATCAGGTAAGTAGTTAATTGTATAAATCCCTCTATCTCTTATTCTCCTGCCCTTTTTTCTTTCACTTCCTCACCACCATCGCCATTTTAGTATCAAGAAAAAGGTCTGGGGAATTAGAAACAGTTTGCTGTATTATGTAACTGGTCATAACTCATGGTTTTGTTAGCTTTGAGTGGCTACATGTAATTCCTGGTAACTCAGAATTGGAAGGGACATTTCTCCCACTGGAGAAATCTCTGAAATGAGAGGTTATCCAACGTCCCCTAGAGCACTTCCAGGGACAAAAGCTCACTTCTTGGAGAGGAGCCTTTCCATTGTGAATAGTTCTAATAGCTAGGATTTTTTATTTGTAAGCTGAGCTCTGCCCTTTGGTGGCTTCTATCTATTGTCCCAGTTCTATGTGCTGGAGAGAACAACTTCCTTCTATTTTCTGTATTGTAATACAAGACTTCAAATATGAGGTTCTCTTTTATTATTATTATTCTTAGTAATAGTAGTAATAGTAGTAGTAGTAGTTACTGATGTACTAAATAATGCAATAGTTATCCTTTTCACCCCATACAAAGTGACTCCCCTCTCCCCCTTCCACTGCCCTCCCACCCCCGATATACATATCTATTACCATTTCATTGAGTCCATCCCCACACTATATTCCACATCCCATGACTATATATGTGTTAAATTATAGCTGACATATAATATTATTCAGCGGCAGCTTTAGATGTACAGTGCAGTGGTCAGATGTACAGTACACCGTCGATGAAGTGGTCTCCCTAACAAGACATGAGTCCATCTGGTCCCCTAAAAAATATTTTCAACATTATTGATTATATTCCCCAAACTGTCTCTTCTATCCCTGCGGCAATATTGTAATTACCAGTTTCTGTTGCCTCGTCCCTTCCCCTTCTCCCTCATGCCTACCCCCATCCCATCTTGCCCTCATCCATTTTTCCTCTGTTTCTAAGACTATTTCTGTTTACAACTCATTTGTTCAGTTCTTTAGATTCCACATATAAGTGAGATCACATAGTATTTGTCTTTGTCTGACTGACTTATTTCACTTAGCATAATGTTCTCTAGGTCCATCCATATTGTTGCAAATGGTACGATTTCTTTCTTTATAGCTGCGTAATACTCCATCATGTAAATGTACCACAGTTTCTTAATCCAGTCGTCTACCGCTGGGAATTTCGATTTTTTTCCAAGTCTTGGCTATTGTAAACAGCACTGCAATGAACATAGGGGTGCATATATTTTTTCGAATTAGTGTCTTGGGTTTTTCAGGATAAATATCTAGTTGTGGAATTGCTGAGTCATAAAGTAGTTCCATTTCCAGTTTTTTGAGATACCTCCACACTGATTGCCATAGTGGCTGCACCAGTCTGCAATCCCACCAATAGTGCAGCAGGGTTCCCTTTTCCCCACAGCCCCACCAGCACTTGTTGTTTGTTGATTTATTGATGACAGCCATTCTGACCGGAGTGAGGTGGTATCTCTTTGTGGTTTTTATTTGCATTTCCCTAATGATCAGTGAGGTTGAACATTTTTTCATATGCCTGTTGGCCATCTGTATGTCCTCTTTAGAGAAATGCCTCTTCATATCTTCTGCCCGTTTTTTAATTGGGTTTTTGGGTTGTTTTTTTAAAGATTTTATTGGGGAATTGGGGAAGGGGAACAGAAAAGTTGTTGTCTTTTTGTTCTTCACTCTAGTTGCGGAGGACGTTGCTTCACTGGCCCATGTTGGTATCGTCATTGCGCTCTTCCCAGATGAGGCAGATCGGTCGCCAGCCTCTGGATGTCGCTCACCGCGGCTATTGGCAGCTCACACTGGCTGCCAGCCACTTACGCTGGCTGCCGTCCACTCACTGTAGCCTGTGGCAGCCCACTGCAGCAGGGGCTGCAGCCTACACCTTCACCGGGGCTCACAGCCCAGCTCCAGGGGGAGCTGTTGTTAGCTATAGAGGCCAGTGTCACTGGCCCTCATATGTGGGATCCGAACCGGGGCCGCTGGCATCTTAACCAATGCGCCACTCGGCCGGCCCGGGTTGTTTGTTTTTTTGGTGTTGAGTTACATGAGTGTTTTATAAATTTTAAATATTAGTCCCTTATCAGATATATCATTGACAAATATATTCTTCTATTATGAGGTTCTCTTAAAGCCATCTCTTCCCCTAGTTAGATGCCAGTTCCCAATTCCTATATGACACGGGCTGTAAGCCAGTGCTTCCAGTAGCACTTTCTGTGACAATGGGAATGTCCTATATTGGTGCTGTCCACTGTGCTAGACACTAGACACGAGGATATTGACTACTCGAAATGTGGCTAGTGTTACTAAGGAATTGACTCTTCATTTTCATTTAAATAGCCACCTGTGGCCAGTAGCTGTTGTACCAGACAGTGCGGGTCTAGACTCTTACAGCCCTCACACACCTCGTCCAGCATGACAGTGTAAAATATGGTGCCCAGGACAGGATTTTTGAGATGTGGACTACTACAGAGTGTGGTTGGACTGTCTCTCCTGACCCGAATAGTGAACATTAGTGAAGCTTAAGGTTATGTTAGCATCTTTTTTTTTTTTTTTTTTCTTTTTTGAGGGCAGTGTCACTGGCCCTCATATGTGGGATCCGAACTGGGGCCGCTGGCTTCCCGAACCAGGGCTGCTGGCTTCCCAAGCCAGCGCTTAACCACCACGCCACTCGGCCGGCCCTATGTTAGCATCTTAAGACCGTGTTGTATTGGCTCTTATTGAGTTCTGGTCAGCTGAGATCCCCAAGTCTGCTGTCATTTTCATAAGAATTGCTGTCACATAGGCCTTTTTAAGTGACTGATTGACCATTGAAAACATTGCCTTATCCCATCTTAATTTCTCTGGTTGCTTTTAAACCATGATTTTAGTACATCGAGAGGCTTTCGGTCATGATTCATCTATTAGATGAATTATACTTGTAGTTCTGCAGCGTTTGCACTTGACTGTTCATTCCTCTGTCCCTGTTCGTGCAGAAGATGACAGCACGGGGCCACAGGTAGACCCAACAGCAGCCACGATCAGCTTCCCATGCCAGTCTGAATAAAGACAAGGATGATGTGAGCTTACTTGCCTATATGATCATTGTCACCACATTCTCCATGTCTTACTCACAAGGACAAGTTACATACATGGTGAAATCAAGACCTTCTGTGTCTGTGATATCCCTAGCCCAATGGTCTGTGAACAGTATCAGAAAATGAATTGACATTAGCATGCTGTGTTCATACAGAATTAATTTGCTGTATGGCAACTGTTTATTCATTTAAAGTTCAGAATAGTCATGCCATGTTTTCTGGTTCGTACTGTAAACCAAAATTAATTTTAGACTGTAATAAAGAATAAAAGGCATTTATTTGAGCAGAAAGGAGCCTCAGCCCAGGAGACACAGATTCAGGTAGCATCTTAAATAGTGTTCCACTGAGACTTTTATAGCCAAAGTTTCCACCCAATTCTCAGTGAGATCCATTTTATGTAAATGAGGTATCCAAATTGTGCAGTTCTGATTAGACAGGGCAGGTCTCACTCTCTTGGTAGAAAGACAAAACCAGGGCCTTTCTAGAGTGGTTGACTCAGATGGCTTAAATAAGGACATAGTACAGGAAGCCGAGAGTTCAGTCTGAGGTTCTTTTGGGATGCAGGGACCCTGTCAGCAAATGGCCCGTAGACTCTGATTGTTTATAAAATTTGAGGTGTCTCAAGAGGTGAATTCCTTCTCGGGATTCACATCAAATGAATCTTCATGGGGTCCACGGTACTCTCGTCTTAAGTTAAAATTCTTTCTATAGACCAATTTTTTTGTTAATCTATCCTATACAACTCTAAGGTGGATGATTTTTAAGTAAAAATTGCAGTAACGTTTTTGAGGGAAGGTCTTACGGCTTATTTTCGGTTTTAGAGAAAAACTGGTTTTATTCATTGATGGGACTTCTATAGAAGACTTCCTATGAAGCATGGTGGACTGAATGCATTCATTTCACTCTGCACCTTCCTAAAATGCTCTTAAAATGAAAGTAAAGGACTGCACACTGGAGGGAACAAAGAGAGAATAGGAGAGAAGACAGTTCAAATAAAAGACACCAGAAAAAGTTTGCGAGCAAACCGACAAATTGTGACTGACATAAAAGAAATTGGAGTGGATCCCAAAAAGAAGCAGACTTCTTTTTGCTGCCTGACCTCAGAATAGTTCAGGAATTCAAAATCTGTAAAAGTGAGGGTGCAGAGTAGGACTAAATACGGGGGATTGATTAAAACTCTTTTATAAGAAGCTGTCAGACCTCCAGGTTCCTCCTCTAAAACTCAAAGCCCAGTGACTGCCCCTCCCCTGACGCAGGCAGAAGACTGGACGTTGACTCGTTGGAGAGTTGAAACAAAACCTCTGGATTTTGGAACACAGGCCCAGCCGGGCAAGGGATGGGGATTGAATGCAGCGTATTCTGCAATCGGGAATTAAGTTAAATCCGAATACTGAGAGTGACACCTCTCCGCTCAGTTTATTTTCCTGTTAGCCCTTGCAGACAGTAGACTGGAGATTGGAGTGTTTGAGCCAGAAGATGTGGGTGGAGAGCCCATCGTGAAATAGATCCCTGCTCGGACACCTGTAGTGAGACTCACCGGTCAGCAGGTCTGTTCCCCACATAGCCCTCAATAAGTTTTTTAGTGCTGCTTTCTATTAACTATGAGTGGATAGCCAGTGATCACCAGACTTTTGAAGAAGTTGCTAACAATAAAGTCAGAGTCTGAAACAAAAGGGAAAAGTGAGCCAGGGACAGTGGAAGGAGAAGGGAACTTCAAAACAGCTTAATAACTCGAGAGAGAAAAGAGAAGGTGTTATATCCATAAAACAAGAATGGTAAAAAAGTAATAATAAAAAGAAGTATTCAGAAAATAAAGAGGAACTCTTAGACATTATAAATGTAATAACAGGGGCCAGCCAAGTGGCTCAGTTGGTTAAGAGCTCGCTCAAGAGTGCGAGCTGAGCTCTTAGCAACAGTAGTTCAATGCCCAGCCCGAGCTGAGCAGCTGCTGTCTGCCATCAGGTGGCAGGATGGCTCAGCTAAAAAAAGAAAAAAAAAATGTTAATAACAGACACTTCAAAAAGGCAATAGAAATGTTGGGAGAAAGTGGAAAAAACTGCTTCAAAAAAGCACCAAAAGACAAAGGGATGGAAAACAGGAGAGGAAAAAAATGAGAAAATTGGAAGATCAATTAGAAAGTCTCACACCTATCTAATTGGCACTCCACAAGAGGACATCTATGGAAATAGAAGGGAGGAAATTATCGAAGATAGGGAAAAAATTGCACAGCACCGACAAACACATTTCAAGTTCAAAAGATCCTGCTGAGTTGCCAGCAAATGGGGGGGGGGGAAAGAAAGCAAGGTCAATGGTAAGGGACAATTACTCTGGATTTTAGATACCAGGGGTAAAGAGAAGCTCTGAGAGGAGGAAAGAAAGAAAACACAAAGCTGGCAAGCTGCAGGGATTGAGAGTGAGTCTCCAAGTCTGCTTCTAGGAGCATCAGCATCACCTGGGAAGCTGGTAGAAATGCAGACCTACTGAAAGAGAAACGCTGAGGGTGGGGTTCAGCAATCTGTGCTTCAAGAAGCCCCGCTACTTAATTCTGATGCCTGCTGAAGTTGGGAAACCACGGGTTTCCAAATGGCCTCTGGCTCCTCAAACTTACATCTAGGAGTGCTATGATACAGCAAAACAATGTCTTCAGACCCTAAAGGAAAATTATTTCTAATCTGAACTGTACACACCCAAACTCAATCCTATTAAAAAACTGTCAATCCTATAAAGACATTTCCAAACGTGGGCGGGGGGAGGGAAACACAAAAACAAAAACCCCACCTTTACTTAGGATTTCTTAGAAAGCTAATAGAGGATATGCCCCAGGGAAATGAGGGAGTAAACCAAGGAAGAGGAACTGGGCGGCCAGGTAGTAGGACTCCAACAGAGGAAAGAAGTGAAATCCCCCCAAAGTGAGGCCAGGCTCTCTAAGAGGCTGCAGTTTTACATGATTGTGTGAAGCCTCTCTGTAGTAAGTGTGGCCTTCCACAGTGTTTGTCACCCAGATCCAGAAGCATGACTTCTTAGAGCCGAAAGAGATCATTCTATTTTCTCCTGTTGACAGGCGAACAAGTCAAGGCTCACGGAGTGTAGTACATCAAAACAGTAACAGGAACAGAATCAGCAGCTTGCTGGGGAACTGTAGTTGGAATTTCTGCTTCAGACAGAGCCTATTTAAAAAAAAAAAAAAAAAGGCGAGACCCTACATTTAACAGGTTCGTTAGTGTATGGCGTACAGTAGAAGAAGAAGAATCACAATTTTAAGTTTACTTTTTCTGGCTAGCTTGATCATGTTTTCTGATGTACATGTGCCTCTTGAACCCCAATGGAGATAAATTCTTATGGGCCAATCTATAGTTTGATCTAGAGTTTCTGGACTGCTCAGGACTGTTTCGTCACTTTAAAGTCTTGAACCCATTCATTTAACCCTGATTTTCGAGGAACTGAAGATGAATTAGTTCTCTCTATTACAAATAAATCACAAGTTAACGGGAAGACTCAAACTCACAGGTTAACTGTACCAGTGGTCTGGCGTGGGAACATGGCTAGGGAAGGCCTCTGCCTCAAAAGAGATGGAGAATTGTTAAGTTTTACCCGAGTTAATTTTTATTATACATAACTACATTTTTTTCAGATTAAAATAATTGTTCAGTAAGTATCTTCTTTAGCATCTTAAATTAAGGGACTTGCTCTTAAATTTCAGTTTACATAAAGGACGAAATTGAATTTACATTGGGGGATCCAAAAAAGGGCTGTTTAGTATGTGGTGTTAATGGGTTTCTGACTCATTTCTTCTTTCGTTTTTCACCTGTCATAATTGGCATATAAACAGGACCCTGATCATTGTAGGACCTCCGTATTAAAACATTCTGGCCATCATTAGTCTGTTGATGACCCAGAAGATAATTATATTTTACGTTGACCTGGCTTTTTGCTGAAAGAGCTGACTCTTTCCTCCTTAGAGCAGCTCATCTGCTGCTTAGTATCATTACTTCTTAATCAGGAATCTTGCTCCTTGCAATAGTTGCCTCAATTGGCTTTATTCTTTGACGCCACAGTACCAGTGGACCAGTCTAAACATGTGTCCTTTTAATGAAACTTCTTAATTATCTTTTTAGAAAAAAGATGAGCAGAGACAGGTTATTTTTATCTGCATGGGAGAGGTTCTTTGCTTGCCAAGTCTCTCTGTTAAAAGAAGCCTAATATGATGGGGTGTTGTTAACATTCTAGCCAAGATAGTTTTTAAGGAAGCTTTTTTGGGTGTGGGTTGGGGGAGAGGATTGTTGTTGGAAATACAAGTGACCTTTAATGTGTTTGCAAAATGTAGTGCTTTCTTTAACAACTTGTAATTCCGTTTTAAATGGTGCTAAACTGGTTGCTTCCAAGCTATATATAGAAATCAGTATTTCTTTGGGGCCAGGCGGGCTCTCCCAGTCAATACAGCTAATATGCTTGCTCTGTGGTTGTATGGAAGGATCATGGCTTCAGCAATTTGTCAGCTGCAATAACTGAATTGGACTTAAGGGATGTGGTTAGAGTAATACACTCTAAGAAAAGAGGGTATTGCAACATATAAAAAAATGGTTTCCAATTAAATTTCACTGCACACACCCTCTCTCAAAGGAATATGCCGCATGCCCATACCTTCTTTAAATAGCTAAGATTGCACATCTTTACACATCACAATTACAAAATTTTAAGCTGCCTGTTATCTTGTGTAATAGGTAGGAGACAGTTGAAACTATTGACAGATATTTCTTTTCCATCAAGAAATGATAGTTTAATTAGTTCAGGAATTCCAGTAGGAAGAAACCTGATATCCTGGTTCCATGCCAACAAAGAAGAATTCACTCTGTGGCTCTTTCAGACTCTGCAAATAAACTAACACTATTTACATCCATTTGAAAGTGATGGAGTTCCTTAGAAACCTATGCTTTCTGGAGGTCACAGTGAGTCAAAAAGTAGAATCAATCATCATCATATCAAGTGGTCATACCACTAGCCTGATAAATTATATTTTGCTGTTATTTATCCAATCTGGGTTTACATTTAGTGCAGGTATTCAGAGTATCAGAACAAACAAGCACATTTCATGTATACGAGAATAATACATTTGTGCATTTCCCTGGTGATTGCAGGCACAATAAAATGCTAGTACTGTACTGGGCTATTGTGGTCAGTAGCATCTCACACCTGGGCGAGAACGGACTGGAGTCTGCTTTCCTGCTATGAAGGGCCTTCCATATCAGCAACACAAAACACAGCGGGAACAGACAGAAGGAATGGGAACTCCAGTGGTGCTGAACTGGGTCCCTGTGGCCAGGGACCACAGAGCTGCAAACCCGAGCTTGTATGTCAGGGGAGGAGGAAAGCAGAGCCTGTGACCTGGGAAACCAGAGCATCTAGGCAGACAGTCACTGTTATCCCAACATGCCATCGCCTGTCCTCTGCACCTCCTAAGTGGTACTCCTGGACCTGGTCTTCCCTGCCCCCCTCCCACTCTGTACGCACGGCTGCCAAAACAACCTTTCTGAAATGCACATGTGATATCCTCACCCCACCATTTGAAATCCTCCACCCTTCTCCCCTACCTGATCTTGAGATAGAGGCCAAATGCCAAACATGGCTTATAGGATAGCACTTAACCTACTCTCATCTCCTCTGAGCACCTCACCCTTGAACTTCATCTTTCTCCAGTCTCCACTCAGGAACTCGGAGCCATCAAGGCTTTCTTTTACTTCCTCAGAGGGAAGAAGCCATGCTTTGCCCTCACTTGCTTCTGCTTGGAATGGTAGCCACCTCCTTGCCATGGGAAGTTTTGCTAACCACCCACACCCCTCCCACAGCTTTTCAGGAGGCTGTCCCTTCTTCTTACTCTGTACTCCTTCCACATCATAGCACTTAGCCACTCTTGTGCCAGTTCCCATTTGCCTGCCTGTTCTCCTCACTAGCATTTGAGCTCTGTGCAGTCAGGGACTAGATCTTCTTCATTGCTTGATCTTCAGCACTCAGAGCAAGTGTCATCGTACAAAATGGAAGTCATTTTTGCCCCTGCATTTTAAATGTATTTGGCAAAATAGGCGGAAAAGTGAGATTAGCAATAAAGTGAAGCCATTATTGTTGGGCCTGAGAAGCCAAGGCTGAAACACCTGGGACTCCTGTGTTCCCTGTGGCCTCTGAGAAGCTGGAGGGAACCTCTGCATTCCAACCCACCAAGCCCCCAGATCTGTGTTTGTCCACAAGGGACCGATTATATTTGACCTCAGCAATGATTTAACCATGGAACACCTTGTACTATCAACAAACATGGATGACCAAAATATCTGTGGTCCTTAAGATGAATTTGCCCAGGGCTGAAACGCCTTCCAGTATTTACAGTACCATAGTGTGATTTTTGAACAATGCAGAGATGGCATTTGCACATTAAGTCATGGAAAAAGGTATTCACACAGTTTGTTTTGTTTTTTGTGAAAGCATTGCACATTCCCTGCCAAGAATATTAACTGCAGTGCTTTTAACGTGTTCATCAATGTTGGCATTTATCCATATTTGGAGAAAAATTAAAGCTGGGGTTGAATTGAATCTTTGTCTCCTAGAGGTGGCTATTTGTGACCTACTCTATTATGAAATGTGTCTATTTTCAGGGTTTTAGGTGATTAAAAAGAGAGTTTTTACTCTAGTTTTTTTTTTTTTAACTGTAGTCATCTTTTTAAAAACCCTTTCATGATATAAAGCATGTTTAAGGGGGAAAAAAAAACAAACAAACTGGTACATATCTGGTGGTCATTTGCCAGTTCAGTCAGAGAGAGCTAACATGAAACTGGTATTTGGATTTAATTCAGTTCCATTAGGACAGAGTTAAAATTTGGTGATACAGGGCCTATTATCCTGGCAGTTGTAAGAGATTTTTGTGCTAGGAAGCCGTGCTGACAAAGAGAGCACTGTGCAGGCTCCGTCTATAACTGAGCACTTTCACACTGCAATTTAGGAGGTGTGCAGTTCAGGAAATTGCTGGCTTTGGCTGGAGCATACTTTAACTGCAAGGAAAATTTTATTCGTCACTCAAGTAATTGGCAGTTTGAATACCTTGTTCATAATTACCTTATAAACAAACGAATATATAAACCAAAAATTGTAAGGCCTGTTATCTAACCCGTAGCCTTATTTGACCAACGTGACAGACACCTGTGAGTCTCCCATTCCCTCCCACAAAAAAAACCAATTTGCTCCATTTATTGCAGAAATCTAAAGCTGAGCATTTTCTTCTTGTTGTTGTTAAATAGAAGCATAGCTGAGCCAGCCCAGACTGCCTGGGGGCCAAAACCAGATGCAGAGTTTAATGGGAGGTATTGGCTAGGGACCGTAGAGGCAGATCTCCAGGGGGTGTGGCGGAGGCACTTGGGCACTTCAGGGTTGTTCCACTGTTTGTGGGAGGACATCCTGATAATGCAAACATTTGGGTTATGTATTTAAAAGAATATTTTTGTCCCCTAAAGCTTGGTTTTGTTTAAGCCACACTCCCTGACCCTAAGGCCCTGAGGCTCTGTGGCTTGTCTCTTGCACTGAATTCATCTCCGGGACCTAGAAATTGACTAATTGTCTCACTTGCATTACCCTGTACCTCACAACTAGATCAAGGAGTTTATACACTGGCAAATCCAGATGTGGGAAATGGTCAAAATCAGAGGTCATGGCTGACTTGACTCTAAACAAAGTCTGTAAGACTTTATGGGAGTCTGAGGGGCTTGCTATTTGTGACTTGTGCATGGGCCTGCTAAAACGTTTTTATGTTCCCCCTTACGATTATCACAGAGTTCAGCTCTTCCCATAGACGTCACCTTCTTACCGTGTGTAGGATTACTGTGGGTTAGATTCCCTGGTGAGTTGGATCGAGAGATCATTCATTATCCCCACAGCCCTTAAAAGTAACATATGGGGGATTTTAACAGTGTTTTGAGACGTTTCATTAGTTGTTAAGTTGAAAACTTAGAACCCATTTTCTCTTCTTACTGTCCTTTCTTGTGGAGGAAGCACCTGGTGTTTGCAGGTATTCAGGAAGTTGTCTCCTCTGGTGGATGCCAAACCCAGGGGGCGGGGGGTGGGGGGAGAGAGGGCGTCTAACCTACCAAGGGTGCAAACACAGATGGGGATGGGCATTTCCAGGGCATCTTCACTGTCAGCGTGATGATGGCAGGGAGCCAGGGTACAACATCTTTGCAAGGGTGGGAAGCAGTGGGCCTTTCTGGAGTTGCGTCTCCACATAGCTTAGTTGTCAAAATATCTTTGAAACTTTATGAAAAGAGCTATGGGACTCAGGGATTGCTCTGGGACCAATAAGGACTTAATCTGTGAGGTGCTTCGGGAGTGCGTGGACTCATTAGGTGAAAAACTCTTGTCTCCTGATTTTAAAATCAGCTCTACTGAGCCGGCCGAGTGGCCCGGTGGTTAAGCGCTGGCCTGGGAAGCCAGCGGCCCCAGTTCGGTTCCCACATATGGAAAAAAAAAATAAAAAATCAGCTCTACTATCTATATCAGAAAAATGTTATTACGATTAAATGACAAATATACGAAAAATGCTTAGTGCGGGACTTGGCATCTAATAATATGTCTTCAATATGATTAGAGTCCATACACATCTCAAGATGGAGGGGTCGGGACCTACCCCTGCAAGGAAGGAGCTCACAGTATGATAGAGAAGACCGCCAGGGTAAGGGCAGTGTCAGAACACAACACAGGATTTGGTGGCAATACTTAAGAGTCGCACCTAACTCAGGAACCTTCTGACACGCATGAGTTAGAATAATGCGAAAGAGCTTACTAAACTCAAAACACCACAGACATACAGTCATTGGAAGAAGGATACACGTATGAGATATGTTTTCTAAGTTTTCTCATTAAGTGAAGGTTCATTACAGACTATGTATAGAAATGCCATCATGTGACCTGTATTACATACAGAGTTCTGCTTATAGTCTTCAGGTTGTTTCGTTGTTCCCTGGGTTGGTTGTAAAGAGAAGACTTTTGTGTTTGTATGTAGGCTGTTATCTTCCTGGCCTTTCTGCCTTGACATGTTATTTTCACCTGCCAAATGATTGTCTAAAAAGACAAAGCTACTTGGTCTAGTATGGCGGACAATTAAGATGGACTGCACGTCAGTTTAATTACTGTTTTTCAACAAGATGGTCATTTAATGCTAACTTTTCCTTTAGGAGCTGTTGTATGGATGACCTCTTAAGAGTTTTGCCGTGGCCTCTTTTTTGCGTCTTCTTTTTATTTGTGGTCTAGTGTAGTGCTGACCAACACAACTTTCCACAGTTAGAAATGTTCCTTATGTGCACTGTCCCATCTGACAGCCACCAGGCACACGTGGCTCTTGAGGACTTGAAATGTGGCTACTGTGACTAAGGAACTGGACTGTAACATTTTATTTTAATTAAATTTAAGGAGCCTCATGTGGCTGCCATATTGGACATTATGGTCTGGTGTTCAAGAATATTAATCTCAGAAATGTTTAATGTAATTCCTGCTCAGGAGTACTTAGACTGGAGTGCTCTTGTGTAACACTTTTGTAGTATTTAGAGCCCTTAAGCATATTCACTGGTTTTGAAGACTAGGACAGTGCATTGAGACTTGGCGACTCTTAAAAAAAGAAAGAGGGATCACTCTAGCGTGGCTTTTAAAAAGCCCCAATCTGATGAGTATTTTCAGTTCATTGGCACCTGAAGTGTGGGTACTTTCCAGAAGGAGAATTAGATTAGGAATAGATTAGGAGTCAAGAAGAAGGAAGAGGGAACTAACACATCAGTGTCTGGAATGCCCACTTCACATCAGACATTTCACACACCTTTTAATAAAAGTGATAAGGAAGAAAGGACTATTAACAAAATAACAGAGAAAATCCATGTAAGTGCCTAGCATTTAGATAACGGCATCTGTTAAACACACCCAGATTTATAGGATGATTTTCAGATATTCTGTTATGACTTACCATTTCATGTAAAATTAAAGTGACTAAAGAGTTCTGTGTAACTTTTAAAAGGACTGTTCAAAGCAGTCAGTTTTCCATATTTTTGGAAAACAAAATTTGGAATAGAAAACATTTTGTACCTTTCAGATTGTTGCCCCATTAACCCAGTTATCTTTGCTGTCCTTTATTTCCAGAGCTGGAAACAGAATTGTTGAAATATTAGCTGAACATCTGAAACAATTTCAGTCCCTCGAAACGTTGGACCTCAGCAGCAACAATATTTCAGATCTTAAAACTGCATTTCCACCTCTACAACTCAAATACCTGTAAGTCAAGTTTTCTTTAGCAAAAATTTTTGCCTATGGTGAAATTATTATAATTTTAAAAAATCAATTTTAAGATGTCACAGACTGACTATTTTACTACTGATGGATCAAAAATGTCACTTTCTTACTGACTCATTATTTGCTGTAAGGCCAGATACCCACAATATTCATTTTATTCTTTTTTTCTTTTAAAGATTTTATTGGGGAATTGGGGGAGGGGAACAGCATTGGGGAATCAGGGAAGGGGAACAGACAAGTTGCTGTCCTTTTGTTATTCAGTCTAATTGCGGAGGATGTTGCTTCACTGGCCCATGTTGGCATCCTCATTGTGCTCTTCCCAGATGAGGCAGATTGATCGCTGGCCTCTGGACGGATGCTCACCGCAGCTATTGGCAGCTCACACTGGCTGCCAGCCACTCACTGTAGCCTATGGCATCCCACTGCAGCAGGGGCTTCAGCCTACACCATCGCCGGGGCTTGCACAGCCCAGCTCCAGGTGGAGCTGTTGTTAGCTGTAGAGGGCAGTAACACTGGCCCTCATATGTGGGATCCGAACCGGGGCCACTGGCGTCCCAAGCCAGCTCTTAACCAATGTGCCACTCGGCCGGCCCTTCATTTTATTCCTATATTTTTGAATTAAAAGAAAATTAGACATCCTTTGTTAGAAAAACCATATAGGGTGCAAAGTTCTTTTTAAAAAGTAATCAAATGTAAACCATTGTTTCATTAATAAATAAATTCCATAAAAAGTGGGTAAGCATCTCTAACACATTTGTATCATCATCAGATATTCCCGTTACTCTTTCCCTAGTCATGTGTGTGAATCTTAGTCAATTCTGGTCTATCAGGACCTAAAGAGCAATATGTGAATTGTCTATTGGTACAAATGGTGATGAGAATCTCTGGAGATACTTTATGATACAGACAGCACATGCACTTTATCTTCCCAAAGAAACCAGAAACAGAGGCTCATCTTTAAACTTTCGACAGGTATATCAACAGCAACCGGATCACCTCAATGGAACCTGGGTATTTTGACAATTTGGCCAGCACACTCGTAGTATTGAAGCTGAACCGGAACCGAATCTCAGCTATCCCACCCAAGATGTTTAAACTGCCCCAACTGCAACACCTGTAAGTAAAATGTCCTGCTAGGTGATGTTTCCTCACCTCCTATAGACCCTTGGTGTCTATTCCCTAAAATCCACAATGTGGCAAAAGGAGTTTAGAAGCTAGAATGTGACCATCCTCCCTTCGAGAGCCCACAATATAGAATCCCCGAATCAGAATGAGCCTTCACCACGTGCAAGCTCCTGCCTGACAAGGCACTTCGGATTATTACCGAAAGAGCGAACATTGTAATCATGGAACACTGCTGCACAAAGGCGTCATTGTGGCACTGGAGAATTCAGGGGGACTCTCAACGGCTGTGGTTTATGAGAATAATACCGACACCTCCAGGAGGCTCTGATAGCTTAAATGGCTGTAAAGAACTGTCTCGTTAATAATGGGTAAATGACCTGTGAACAGGCTCCTACAAAATAGTGGTCTTCAACCTTGGCTGCACATTACAGATACTTGGGGAGCTTTTAAAAATCCCAGTGCCCAGGCCACACCCCAGACCAATTATATGAGAACCTCTGGAGGTAAGATCCAGGCCTCAGTAAGTTTTAAAACCCCCCTGGCGATTCCAGTGGGCAACTAAGACTGAGAACAACTGCCCTAAAGAGAAGGCATGAAACATAAGAATCGTGAAAGAGAGGAACCAACCTTGGTAAGCAGACGGAACAGGATAAACTTGACATCCATCCTCCTGGAAAGACCTTACGTTTGAACATGGCATTCAGTCTTCTCATTCTGGATCCTTTAAAATCAAATATGCATTTGTTTACTTCAAAAGTTTAGTAGAAATCAAAGGGTAGTCCAGTCTCAGTCTTTTATTTTTCCAAAAATACATCAACATATTTCAGAAGGAAATTCACTTACGCTAATAAATCGGAATTTTTCTCAGTAAAAATGTTTAGAAATTTAAAACTATGTGTATAATTTAGTACTGGCTAGTGTAACTGTATTGTAGCAATGTCACATTTTATTGCTACCTCCAGAATTTGTCCTATAAGCTAACTATTTAACTATACTATCCAATGCAGTGAACTGAACCGAAACAAGATTAAAAATGTAGATGGGCTGACATTCCAAGGGCTTGGTGCTTTGAAGTCTCTGAAAATGCAACGAAATGGAGTAACGAAACTTATGGATGGAGCTTTTTGGGGGCTGAGCAACATGGAAATTTTGTAAGTGTGGGTTATCACAATTCCTACTCAGGTAGTATGATCACCTAACATTCAGTAGCTTTTATTTGAAACCTTATGTTAAAATCTCCTAATTTACTGTCGTATTTATAATTTAGTTTTGTTTCAGGTAATGTGGCTGAGAAGTTACAAGCATGTGGCATGTGTTGCTGATGCCTTTATGTAACAACAGCTAAATATCTAGTAACAATGAATATATGTAATAGGTTGTCATCATAGGTCCCCTTTGAAGAGATGAGATAATGAACCTTTGATCCTCCTTTTGATTCTTATTGTAAATGTAGGCAGCTGGACCACAACAACCTAACAGAGATTACCAAAGGCTGGCTTTACGGTTTGCTGATGCTGCAGGAACTTCATCTCAGCCAAAATGCCATCAACAGGATCAGCCCTGATGCCTGGGAGTTCTGCCAGAAACTCAGTGAGCTGTGAGTTGCCTTTTATTCTCAAGTTTGAGAGCAGGGATCATGCCAGAGCATGAGCTTCTTACCACTGATCTGTGAAATTTTCATAACAGTTTCCAAGGTGACAGCTTTGTTCACATGCAACCTAGTCGTATTTTTGTGGTGATAAGTTGAAGCCAGCTCTGCTGTTTCAGGTCTGTGGTGCATGGGCTAAAGCCATGATGGTTATTTTCAAATAAAGAGAATTTTTTTCTTTAATTTACTGGGATTACAAATAATGTTTACCTGAGGATTATTAAAGAGGCAGAGTTTTAGAGTAAGGATTATTATGGTTACACATATTACCTGGATTTTTTTTTTTTAAACAAATCATCGTGTTGAATTAGAAAATAAAAGCTATTATTTATGTTTTGTTTCTCTTTCCTTTCCAGGGACCTAACTTTCAATCACTTATCAAGGTTGGATGATTCGAGCTTCCTGGGCCTAAGCTTGCTAAATACTCTACACATTGGGAACAACAAAGTTAGCTACATTGCTGATTGTGCCTTCCGGGGCCTTTCCAGTTTAAAGACTTTGTAAGTTACACATTTTTGCTCTACGTGATTCCTAAACTCTTTTCTCCAAGCAGAGTTCCTTTGTTGTGAAGGAAATGTGTGCAGCCTTAGAAGTAGCGTCGTAATCTTTCCCAGATCAGTTTGATTAAAATGGGTCCATTTCATCCATGTATGTTCCTTAAAGGGATTAAAAAAGACAGTGATCAGATTGTTTGGGTGATTATATAATTAGCCTTCTCAGGATCTCCAGGAAGTTGGTAACTTGGCTCAAGAGGGAAACAATTTTAAATCCACTAATTTCTCTGTATAAAATGCAGATTAAAAATTACCCAGAACAAAAAGATATACCAAGGGCGGCAAAGGGAGATGCCTGTGCATGGTACCATATATATCCAGATGCGATCTCTGACCAAGAGAAAGAAGACGGAGTTGGATTAATTGACCTTTGAAAAATCTCTGAAACGTTAATTTTAGTGTTGTGCAATGGGCTTTTGGTTTTTGCACTGTCAGAAACTTTTGCTCTGTTCACTGTTTGAAGCATTACATAATTGAAAGACATACTGTATGCTTTGGCGAGCTCCGGCTTGTGTGGTTGGAACAGTGGTTTTAAACTTTAATGTATTTTTCAGACTATTCAAGTTTTTCAGAATTTAGTCATCTTGATAAAGGAATTAATAGAGCCAGCGTCAGCTGTCCTGATTTTGGGCAAAAACTTAACATGTTGAGAGAGGAGTAGGTGTGTTTGAGAGAGAATTTTCTATTGTTTGGAAAGGGGGTGGAGATGATGTGGGGAATTATGAGGAATTTATTACAAATTACATGCCACCTGGGTGGCGATCTTAGATTCCTGAGTGTATGTCTAAAGAGAACGTTTGTATCTTTTGTTAAGTATCTGGTACTGGTTTCAGTAACATCCCTTTATTATATTAGGGATCTGAAGAACAATGAAATTTCCTGGACTATTGAAGACATGAATGGTGCTTTCTCTGGGCTTGACAAACTGAGGCGCCTGTGAGTACAGTTTGCTTCATAATTTGGCTCACTCTTTGACTTAAACATTCTGTCTTAATTAAGTCAGTTCCACAAGCTGACATCTTAAAGAATTCAGAAATAGGTGCTTAGTCTAGTTGCTACCCCTTGTCATTTCCCCAGATGCATGCTGTTAACACAAGATGGGTATTAATTCACTTTTCTTCCTTGAGCATGAGGGTTTTATTCAACACTTTAGTTTGTGTAATTTATTCATATTGAGATAGAGAATATTATACTGTTTTGAGTGCCTAGACTCTTAAGATCATCGTTGTGTAAAAGTTTCAGCACTTTGAGATTTTCGGTGTTGTACTCTACTCACAGGGATTTTTCAGTGTATTTAGTATTTCATTGTGTCAGTATTCGCTGGTAACACTGCACTAGTTTTCAAGAAATACAGGATAAAAACATGCTTATATTAAGCCAGAAAGTGGCCTTGCAGATGGCCCAGTTCTGTGTTTTAAGCCCATGGTCCTCAGATTGAGCTCCATATAGCCCTGAACTTGGGTGGATGACAAAGGTATCCATGGAGAGAGAGGTTAAAGAGAAAGTCTCCACTATTATCTGCTTTATTCATTAGTGTTCTGAGAAAATTTATTTGAAATCACATTTCTACTCATTCCTAAAAAGACTCTGAAAAATCACTGCTTTAATTTACCCATCAGAGTAACTTACGGAATTCCTATTTTTGCTGGGTTCTCCATTGAATGCTGTGAAAACCATGCCAAGCTATGTTACTGAAATAGATGGCATGGGTACATTTCTACAGGATACATCGTTTAATTGAAGTAAATAGAAATATTCACAAATGATTTAAAAATTAATTCTTTTCATGAGAATTCCACCCCAAAATGGCCTTTATCAACTGTTTCAGTGTACATTTTTTTTTATTTTTTGTTTATTTTTTCAGAATCCTCCAGGGAAACCGGATTCGATCTATTACCAAAAAAGCCTTCACTGGTTTGGATGCATTAGAACATCTGTGAGTAGCTGGAATTTAGTTACCCTAAAGATAGTGTCAGATGGCTGTCTACCTACGTGTAATGAAAGAAAACAAACTAGAATGTAATTTTGTTGGCATCCTCTCAGAACCATAAAGTATTTTTACACATCTGTGTATCCTCTGTCTGTCTGCCTGCCTGCCTGCCTATCTATCTATCATCTATCTATCTATCTCTTTCTCTACATAAGTATCTGGAAGTATACAGATTCATATTTTCCTTTGCATTTCAGGACATTGCTGTATATATCATTATTACTGGGTTTTATTTTAGTTATTTTTCTCCAATAGTGATTTTTTTTTAAACTACCATTTATTGTGCACCCACAACATGTCAGGCATGATGCCAGAGGTTTATACATAGTCTCATTTAATCCTCATGAGAAAACTGTTCACTGGCTATTATTATCTTTATTTGTAAGTGAAGAAATGGAGGTTCTGAGGATTTATTGATTCTGTTAGACAGTTAAGAAGGGGACTTGGATTTTTAAAGATCAAAAAAAGACAATTCTCACAGTCCTTACGCATGACATTAGGAAGGTAGCAACCCGGTTTTGAGAATTTTTGTTAGGCTGTTATTGCTGTTGTTTAATTATGAAACGCACAACCTGTTTTTCCACCTCTGTGGTTCTTTTCCTTGTTCTCTTTTGCTACCAACCCATCAGTTAGCAACTGGCAAATCAGGATTCAAACCAGGGCTGCCTCTACTTTGTCCCTGCATCACATGAGCTCTTGCCTTCACCATCTGCCACCACCACCACCTCCTTAGTCACTCCGGGCATACATTTTTGAAATGAACTTTAGGGGCTAAAATATTTTCAACCTTAGCAAACTAACCAACCATGATAGGAATGAAAACCTGTGTGAGCACCGAACCAACCAGCTGCTTGTAACCAGGGAATATGTTTTACACTTGTAGCAAAAGTGCAAAGTAGGGCCGGCCGAGTGGTGCGGTGGTTGAGCGCTGGCTTGGGACGCCGGCGGCCCTGGTTCGGGTCCCGCATATGAGGGCCAGTGACACTGCCCTCAAAAAAAAAGTACAACGTAATATAAAGTATGTCCACTCTGACTAGAAGGAGTGCATATAGCCAGAAGCTTTAATATCTGTTAACATGGACAAGTTAGAGTTGAAAGTACACATTTGGTTTGCGCCCTCATTTGTGCTGTGGATTGAGAGTGAAGAGTTAGCTGTCATCTGTGGACCGCCTTGCTGCCGTCTTCTGTTTTACCTGTTCGTTTGAGGGAGGTTTGGGTGGCCAGCCATCCTGACTGTGCAGCAGCTCAGGCTGTGGTAGAAGGAGGTTGCAGAGCAGAATTTGGAAGGGCAGACCAGTATTGCTGGACTTACTGAAACAAGCTATTTTCAGATGGAAACTAGCCCAAAGGGTTTGTCATCCGACCCATTCCATTTCTGGGAAAGTGGAATTAGTGGATCAGCGGAGTATTATTAACCTCTGTTTCAGTTTTCTAAACCTTCTTGACTCTTCCAGCCTCTTTTCTCTGCCCATGTTTGGTACCTTCATTCTATCTTCTGTGGCCCCACTTGTCTCATTCAAAATCCCTTTTGTATACTCTGACCCTTGTAAAGAAAACCAGAGTAGTAATCATCATGGAAAGGACCTCAAACTGCTTGGAAGTACTAGTTCAAAATACAGTCAGCCCAACATATTTGCTCGTTGTATAAATGCCCTGCCTGAAGTGTTTGTTTGTTTTAGCAAGTACATCTTGTCTAAACACTTTACTGTCTTGACAGTAGTGAGTTGAGTTTGGCAGAATAGGCTACTGATTCTAAGAGCATAGGTTTTGAAATTGAACATAGTTGAGTTGAGTTTGGCAGAATAGGCTACTGATTCTAAGAGCATAGGTTTTGAAATTGAACATAATTGGTTTCAAATCTTATCTGCCCCTGTCAGGCTGAGCAAAGTAGTAATACCATCTTCTTTTGGGTCTCTGTGAAGAATAAAGGTGATAATATATATGAATTACTTAACACAGTCCATATCATAGAAGGTATGTTATATACATGGTAGTTTTTTAAAAGCATAATTATGAGAAATTTTATTTGTGTATTTAAAAGTTACTAATGGCTAATTTGAATAATAGGAAATGCAGTAACATGATACAGCAGGGCAACTTGGGCCTCTATGAGTCACATCACCTGTATGTAGCAATGTAAAGTGAATCTCTCTCACCGTAACACAACAAGCCTCTGATAAAAAAATCCTGTTCTTCAACCCAGGCTTCCTAATGGGTTCTTCTGGGGTCACCCCACTTGTGCATTTCAATACACAGAGTATTTGTTAGGTGAATGAAGTGGGCAGTGAGCGCCCCATCTTTGCCTGAAGGCATGCATTGCCCTCAGTTCGCGCTAATGTATTTGGTTTGATTGTTTTCAGAGACCTGAGTGACAACGCAATCATGTCATTACAAGGCAATGCATTTTCACAAATGAAGAAACTTCAACAATTGTAAGCTTTTCTTTTTCTTTTAGGAGTTTTAAACAAAGCGTAGATGGGAAAACGTATCATGGGAATGTGTCATCTTAGAGTATGTCTCTATAAAATGTGTTTAGCATGTTCTTCATATTACTTTAATAAAAGAAAGCAAAAGGAGGGCTGGCAAAGTGGCGCAGTGGTTCAGCGCTGGCTTGGGAAGCCAGCAGCCCCGGTTCGGGTCCCGCATATGAGGGCCAGTGACACTGACCTCAAAAAAAAGAAAGCAAAAGGAAAGCAAGAGCAATGAAAAGAAAATTTGTTCCTTGTGTTGAAAAAAGGAGTTCCTTTTTTTTCTGTGATGAACTCGCAATTTAAATTTGTGGGACCTAATACATATTACAGTGCATAATTACAGTAACAAGTTTTCAGTAGTGAGGTATTTTTGACATATATATCAGCACTTTTATCTCAGTAGGTCAGTAAGAACAACAAAAAATCATGCTAGTTACATTTCTTGCATTTTAAGATGGACTATAGGATATTTATTATATGGGATGTATGTACTTGGTTTCCACATTCATTGCTTTGTTAATATTTACTTGAGTTTAGTTTACTTGTAGAAATCTGCATTTCATACAAAACAAATTGAATGTAATTACTCTCCTCAGGCATTTAAATACATCAAGCCTTTTGTGTGATTGCCAACTAAAATGGCTCCCACAGTGGGTGGCAGAAAACAACTTTCAGAGTTTTGTAAATGCCAGTTGTGCCCATCCTCAGCTGCTCAAAGGAAGAAGTATTTTTGCTGTGAGCCCAGATGGCTTTGTGTGTGGTGAGTCTAACAATCGCCCTTGCCTTTTATTCGTTTTTGGTTTTTTTTTAATTCCCATTTGTCCAAATAATGGTTTTGAATAAATATATGTTCTCTTAATAAAGCTTTTTTATTTCTGCTGAGATAGATGAAAATGGATCTATAGTTTGCTCATTATTTTAATTTTACACATGAGAAAGAGTTTTCTAAAACTTCATCATCTTTGTTTTGGCCTTAGGATGGTTTGGTAGAAAGAGAATGAAATTGGATCTCGGGGAGATTTGAAGGATATAGTCTTAGCCCTTCTATTTAATTTAACTTCCCTAAATCTCAGCTTCTGCATCCATGAAATGGGAACCCTACTATCTGTTCTTCCCATCTCCTGAGGTTAGAAGAGACTCCCAGGAGCTCAGTAAAGAGGCCACATACAAATGCTATTTCCATGGGTCAGAAAGAGAAAAATGATTAACTAGTGATTTATAGGCTGCTAACAATTTTACTATTGGATAAAGCATTACAACTAATAGAAAGTTTGAATTTATTGTAAATAAATTCACGGTCTATTGTTTTAGCATCTAAGCGTCTCAGTATTAGAAACCTGTTTACCCAAATGTCACATAGCTAGTTAGCAGATCTGGATCAAAACCCAGGTTTTCATCTCCCTGGTACAGTTTGCTGTCTACTCTGCTACATTGTTGTTTACTATTCACTGCCATGCAGACCTTTGTAAAAATAATTGTGTGTATAGAACATGAAATCAAAATTTGCTTAAATTTTAGGATGTGCATTAAGATATTACAGAGCCTAATCTTACACTGGCCTTTAAAAAAATTATTTTAAACTGCTTTGCCTACAGTTGTTTAGTTAAGTACAAGAAAAATATGGTTTTTTTTAGGTTGCAGCATTCAACAGTGCCAACTATTTCTGGAAATAAAACATCTGATGTAGCTTTTGGATCTCAATAAGCCTTTGGCATTCTCTATAAGGCCTGAGCTATTCCTTTCCCATGATACTTACTTCACAGGTCTCTGGTCCCAAGATATGAACTCTTTATTACTTTGAGACATACATACAGTCTCCAGAATATTTCATTCCCTCCATTGTGAATCTGAACATTGATTTACCAGATGAGAATTTTAGGATAGTCATATAAAAGAAAATATTCTCTTAGTTATAACATGCAGGCATGACATTGTAAATTAGCAGCACTGGAGTTATAGAATCTCTCTCTCTCTCTCTCTCTCTCTCTCTCTCTCTCTCTCTCTCTCTCTCTCTCTCTCTCACACACACACACACACACACACACACGTTATTTTTTCAGAGCACCCAAGTAATTCATTTTGGTAGATCTAAGATGTTTCCTTCTGGGTGTAGACCATCTCTGAGAAACTGAAGTTCAAAAAGGTAACTTTTCCAAAAAGTAACAGAGAACTAAAAATAAATGTTTGGAATGAAAGAGTTGCTTAGCTCTAATTATAATGTAGCTGACAGTGAGCGGCCTGATTGTCCACGCTAAGCTCCAGGCTGAAGTCAGGCTCTCTCAGTGAGCTGGGAGGAGCTTTTTCCTTCACTACAAGATTACTTTTTTCTATTCTACATACACATTACTGCTCTTAATATGGATTCTGTTTTTGGTAAATGGGGTGTTAATTGCTGCCTTTAGTGATATTGATTATTGTTATTGATGTGTGAGTTTTTAAAAACTTTTGCTGCTGCTTATGTGTGGAGAACATGGAGAAAATGGCAGTTCCTGATAGTAGCATTTAATGATGGCCCATGAGCCTGGAAGTTTCTCAGTTGATTTTTTTTTTCTCTTGTATTTATATTTTAAAAAGCACAAGGGGTGTGGGATAAACTGTATTCCAGAATAACAGTCTCCTCTCAGTTAATGATTGATAAATAGGTCTCAGTCTCTATTTGCAATGAATGAAGTCCTTTATAAACACTCTCCCAGGCTATCGTTTCAACACTGGGGCTGCTCTTCCATCTGTGAAACATACACAAAGGGTAAAGCCTAAGCCACTGTTTGTTTTGAGTTTCTTGGTGTTAAAATCTGAGGAGCATTTGGACTCTCAAGCCTTAAAATTGTTTTGTTTCCTCCTCTCCATTTTGAACAGATGATTTTCCTAAACCCCAGATCACGGTTCAGCCAGAAACACAATCAGCAATAAAAGGTTCCAATTTGAGCTTCATCTGCTCGGCTGCCAGCAGCAGTGATTCCCCAATGACTTTCGCTTGGAAAAAAGACAACGAACTCCTGCATGATGCTGAAATGGAAAATTATGCACACCTCCGAGCCCAAGGTGGCGAGGTGATGGAGTACACCACCATTCTCCGGCTACGCAATGTGGAATTTACCAGCGAAGGGAAATATCAGTGTGTCATCTCCAATCACTTCGGTTCTTCCTACTCTGTCAAAGCCAAGCTTACAGTAAATAGTATGTGACCTGACTTTTCCTTTTGCATTTAAAGACTCCTTTTAGAAACAGAGACTACCTGGTTTCCTCTTTGTCTTATTCCTCCTCCTGTCCTCTGCTCCTATAGTTCCCCACCTAACCCCTTTCTTTCCCGACCTCTCACTCCACAAAATGAAGAATCTTGGTTATTTGTATCTAAGCAAGCAATTTTTGTGTTGCAGACCCCATATGTAGTATGGTGGATAGCCCAGAGATGACACCATTTGCTCTTTGGGACTTCATAATGTACTAATTTGATGGTGGGGCCATGAAGTATAGTGTCAACGTGCACTGCCTTTAACTCAGAGATCTGGGTTTGAATCCTGCCACTTCTGCGTACAGCTGTGTGACTCTGAGCAAGTTACTTAACCTTTCTGTGCCTCCATTTCTACATCTGTCAGTTAAAGATAATTGTATCTACCTGACCAGAGGTATGATGATCATTAAATAAAATAATTTGTGTAGCGAGCTTAGCAGAAAGCCTGGAATACAGTAAGCGCTCAATAAATGCAGTAAGGGTTAGCTGCTGTTAACAAAAAATATCATCGTTTGTTTTGTGAGGCAGGTATACAGTTTCACAGTAGGATCCTTGCCACTTTTTCATTTAATTATTTGTATCTTCCATGGTAGAAGATTTTGTATATGATTCATTAATGCATTCAACAAATGATTTGCAGGTGTGTGACACAACAATTTTGAGTTTGAAGTGTAGGACAAAAACCCATATCTAAAGTCATAGTACATTGAAGCCAAAAAAAGAAAAAGAAAAAAAAGGAATGGTCAGAGTACAAAGAGATTAACTGATTTGCCCAAGGTCTCAGATAATTACTGAGGAAACTAAAAAGTGACTAGAAAATAGCAGAAAGACCTTCAGTCTGAAGATCAGGTGACGTGTATTTTATCCTGACTCCATCATTTCTGTACCTGTGTAGCCTTGAGAGTCCTTAATCTTTCCATCTCAACTTTAGATTCCTTGTCTCGTAATTGGAAATAACCTCTGCCTTACTTATGTCAGGGACATTTGTAAGTAACAAAAAAAAAAAAAAGAATGAAATTGAATCTCTAAAACTCCATAGTACTAATGCCCACATTATTTTCCTGATTTCAGTGCTCCCTTCTTTCACCAAGACCCCCATGGACCTCACTATCCGTGCCGGGGCCATGGCACGCTTGGAGTGTGCGGCCCTGGGGCACCCAGCCCCGCAGATAGCCTGGCAAAAGGACGGGGGCACAGACTTCCCCGCCGCAAGGGAGAGACGCATGCATGTTATGCCTGAGGATGACGTGTTCTTTATCGTGGATGTGAAGATAGAGGACATCGGGGTGTATAGCTGCACAGCTCAAAACAGTGCCGGAAGC
The DNA here is from genome assembly GCA_033961575.1 of Aselliscus stoliczkanus. Taxonomy (NCBI): domain Eukaryota; kingdom Metazoa; phylum Chordata; class Mammalia; order Chiroptera; family Hipposideridae; genus Aselliscus; species Aselliscus stoliczkanus. Next base: position 147,731,698 of record CM066727.1, read on the forward strand.
ATTTCTGCAAATGCAACACTGACTGTCCTAGGTCAGTGGGTATTTTCAGATCCTGTGATATAAATTAGCCTAGACCCTAGCTCCCCCATAGGTCCTAAGTGTCAGAAGCTATGAGGGTCAGAGGTCAGCTATAGGAAACTGCCCTTTCCTGGAGAGAACAAATGGCTCCTCAGTTGCTTTGCAGTCAGGAGTGCTTTGGCCAGTGAGATGAATCTGCTCCCTCCCTTCCAGGGAGAGGGGAGATGCTCCCCCTTCCTTGCAGGGATCACCCTCATCCCCTGTCCCCATCATGCGTTCTCCACCAGTATCTTAACACTATGAAGAATATATGAGAAAACAAGCATGAACAAATTAAGAGGGACCTACTGGTTTCTCAGCCTACCATACCTCTCTGGAAATCAGTTTGGTTTTTATGTTTTACCTAAACAAACACTTTTTTAAAATGTGAATATGTTAATCATATGTGTATCTTTAAAGGAGTTGAAGTAACCTATTAACACCAGATAATAAAAGTAAATTATTTTCAGAATTTTAGTATAGGCCTGGACACCTAGCACTAGAAAGTTTCTCTTTAAAGGTATAAATGTTTTGGGGCCGGCCGAGTGGCGCGGTGGTTTAAGCGCTGGCTTGGGAAGCCAGCGGCCCTGGTTCGGTCCCACATATGAGGGTCAGTGACACTGCCCTGAAAAAAAAAAAAAAGTATAAATGTTTTGTTGTTTTTTAATGCTTCAACACACTTCAGTGCTTGAAATTATTTTTATCCATTTACTATTTCTGAAAAATGTCTAAGACGTTTTGCTTTGCCCCACTTTCATCATTCCCCAGTCTTGTTAAGAGTGAAGGACATTGAGGTAAAAAATAGTGAATGTTATCCTTAACTGGTGTTATGAGTGACAGCTGAATAATATAGTCCCAAATGTTGTACATGTTTAGGCTGTTAAAGAAGCATGCATATGAAGTTGTGGGAGAATAAAATTTTAACTTCCAGTTTTAATCAATTCAGGTGTTTGTTTTTATGCAAAACCTAATTCCATTTAAGAGGTAAAAACCATAACCTGTCATTTCAGAAACGCCATCATTTTTGCGGCCCTTATTAGACCGCACTGTCACCAAGGGAGAAACGGCCGTCCTGCAGTGCATCGCTGGAGGCAGTCCTCCTCCCCGATTGAACTGGACCAAGGATGACAGCCCTTTGGTGGTCACTGAAAGGCACTTTTTTGCAGCAGGCAATCAGCTGCTGATCATTGTGGACTCAGATGTCAGTGACGCTGGGAAATACACATGTGAAATGTCTAACACCCTGGGCACTGAGAGAGGCCACGTGCGCCTCAGTGTGATCCCCACCCCGACCTGCGACTCCCCTCAGATGACCGCCTCGTCGTTAGATGATGACGGGTGGGCCACCGTGGGCGTCGTGATCATAGCGGTGGTTTGCTGTGTGGTAGGCACGTCGCTCGTGTGGGTGGTCATCATATACCACACCAGGCGGAGGAATGAAGATTGCAGCATTACCAACACAGGTGTGTAAACAGAAGCTTGGCACAGGCTGCAGCAGTCGTGTGTGTGAGTGTGTGTGAGAGAGAGAGAGAGGCTGTGGTAATTTTCTTCTAGAATGTGTATCTTGCAGACTGAGGCCATGTAAGAAGGGTGACTCATTTGTCTCAGGCTGCAGAAATACGGTTAGCTAAAAATAACACCCTGGCCCCAAATAAAGCTGATGTTTAAAGAGTAATACTTTTTGTTAAAAGCTCATCAGCATATCCTGTTGGCTGTGAGATACAGTAAAAATCAGAGTTAAACAGTCTCATTCCTTCACAAGGTAGTAATGGAGAACCGAGGTCTGAGGCATACCATCTGCTGCAGTTTTTGTTTTGTCGTGTTTGCAGATGTGCATGTGTGTGTGCAGGCATCCATTTAGGATCCTGACGCTTAGTGGGAGAGTGGCCATGACCTGACAATATGTGCTAACTCCTATATCGATGAGTAATAGTAAGTCAGGAATACAGCAGAAATCAAGCTTGATTCAAGAGCTTAGCTACTACCCCATGAAAATTCCTAATCCTTCATCTTCTTAAACATTGGTTGATTTTGAAATTTGGGAGGGGCATCCCACAGCCAATAAAGTAGGAAATCAGTTCATGCTTCCCAGAGCAGCGGAGCCCACACCCGCCTTACCTGAGTACTGCAACAATCAAGATGGTTTTGCAGGAGTAGATGTATTTGATTGGTACAGAAACCAAAACACTGTATATTGTTCATCAGGGAAGCCCAAGGGGCACTTGCGATCATTCTTGGCTAACAGAATGCTGTTGTTTGATTGTATAGATGAGACCAACTTGCCGGCAGATATCCCTAGTTATTTGTCATCTCAGGGAACATTAGCTGACAGACAGGATGGGTACGTCTCCTCAGAAAGTGGAAGCCACCACCAGTTCGTCACTTCCTCAGGGGGTGGATTCTTTTTACCACAACACGACAGCAATGGTGAGTGTTTAAAATGAACATGGGCTGTAGTTGTTTTGAAATAATCAGATGGAAGACTCAAATATAATATTAATTTTCACCAGAAATTGATCTTAGGACCTACCTGGCCTAAAATCACTAGCGAAGCTAATAAGTAAGTTTTCTCAAATACTGGAAAAATCTTTGTTTCTGACAACAAAAGAAGACAAATAGGTGAAGTAAAGTTTAACGCCTGCATGTAGTGTAGTATTTCCTTTACATTGTAAATATTCTTTGGCCCTGAATCTGAATGTGCCTCTTACTTAAATGACACTGACTAGTTTCATGCATGATCTTAAAAGCCAAATGTTTTACAGATCATTTTATTAGAGAAATCTAATTCTGACTCTTGCTTTAAGAACTGTATCGTTTTAAGAATCATAAGAATCAAATAAGAGCAGGGGCTTGGTTCAAAACCCACTTCTGACACTCCTTACAGAACTTCCCTAGTAGGTTGTTGTGAAAATTAAATAAAATCATAATGGAAAACTACATGGTGCTTGGCACATATGAAGGGGCTCCACAAGTACAAGTTATTGAAGCTATTTTCAAATACTGTATCGTCTTTTCCCACAGGTATTTATTGAGTATCTGCTCTGTGGTTGGGAGAGAAGAATATTTTGTTTGCAATTTCCCGGCCTAGTCAGTGATGAGACAAAAAAATAAATAATTATGAAGTGCTTGGCCAGGGTAGCAATAGAGGGTGTGGAGATGGAGCAGCAGATTTGAGCATGAAAGTGAATGTTCTGGTTAGACTCATTTGGTTGCAAAGAGCGCAGAGGCCCACGCTCATTCAAATGTAGCAGGTTGACTAAAAAAACGTTAGTCCGCCTGTCCAGCTTCTGCTGCCTCCCAGGCTCGTGGCTCATCGTAGCATCCCTACCCCTCACCATATCTCTTGTCCTTCAGCTGTTGTGTCCACTACCAACTGTCATATCATTTCTGGATTGTTTAGCTCAGATACTCACCGTAGGATTTTTATTTTTATTCTTTTTGACTGAGCCCATCTTTGATCTGGACGTTAAGCTGTCATTGGTTAAGTGCCAGTCTGTGGTCCTGGTCATCTATGACTTTGTGGAGGAAGATGCTGATGGCATCGTGTGGTTCAGATCACGGCTGCTTTGGCTGCAGTATCCATACACAGATCAGTTTCTCTTGAAAATAAGCTGGGACCACCAACTAGGTTACATATCCAGTACAACGGTTAATCAATCCTCTTTTAGTAAGATGTCACACATTTACTCAATTACTAATCCAGAGGCTTTAATACATTTTTTAAAAACCCTAGATGACTGCGGATTTTTTTCCTTTGCATGTTACTCTCTCCAAAGTTTCCATCTATAAACACAGAAAATGCCAGAAGTGGAGAGAATGTTGAATGTTAATTGAATGAAATTGGTTCAGTGATGTAAGCTATCTGTTTTAAAGGGACATGCCATATTGACAACAGCAGTGAAGCTGAGGTGGAAGCTGCCACAGATCCATTCCTTTGTCCCTTTTTGGGACCCTCGGGCCCTGTGTATTTGAAGGGGAATGTATATGGCTCGGATCCTTTTGAAGCCTATCATACAGGTATGTGGTTTTCTTACCTGAGTTCTGTTTCCTGAGAGACTTATAGAAGCGCTAACCCTTATCTCCCTCTGATATTGTCCCCAAATTTAAAAGGTTGTGGTCCTGATCCAAGAACAGCTTTAATGGACCACTATGAGCCCGGTTACATAAAGAAAAAGGAGTGCTACCCAGGTGCTCATCCTTCGGAAGAACCCTGCGAACAGAATGTCGGTGACCTGGGATGGCCTTCACATGTGAGGAAATGCATCAACTCCACTTACTCTCAAAGCGAAGGGCCTGGAATGAAAAACGCATGTCTAAACAAGTCCTCTCTAGATTTTAGCCCAAGTTCAGAGCCAGCATCAGTTACTTCAAGCAATTCGTTCCTGGGTAAGTTTTCCTAAAAGAGGAGCTCCCTTGACTCGGGACTCGTTCCACATTACATGTCAGAGAGCAGTGAGAGCTTTGAATGCCAGACTGGTGAGAAATGTTTTTTTAATTATGCCATGATGACATTCTGTTAGTTAGTATACATGTTTCTAAAAGCAAAGTCCGACATGGGGGATTTTACTTGATTATTATGTGTTTAATCCACAGCTAAGCCTGAGGAGTTTTTTGGGTAACACTGTGTGTGGCATCATCTAGTACACACGAGTTTCAGGAGTGACTTAGGAACTGAGTTTGTCAGCCATATGGAAAAAGTGGTTTTGGGCTCTAAAAGCCTTTGGGGTGGAGTTAAGTACAGTGCATGATTGTGGTTTGGGATGTCTGGTGGCTGACAGTAGAACCCGCAGCCAAAGGGTGGACGGCGTTCTACCTAGCGACAATTGCTCGTCAGCCAAGCTGGACCACCTTTGGCAAAGGAGACCATCCCTAGTTATGGCAGACCCTGGCTGGCACCAAGATTCATTTGTGGATTTTTTAGCCTAGTGCATGGCAGCAGTGGGATGGAAGAACTAAGATCATCTTTTCACTAAATGAAGATATGGGGAAATAAACCACAACTTGTCTTGTTTTTAAAAAAATAGACTTTTAGAGTATTTTACCCAGCTATTAAGAAATTTCATGTTTTGTCCCAGTATAATTTCCTTTCTGAAAAAAAATGAAAATAATATCTTTTATACAACTAAGGCAAGAATTTGAGTTAATTGAATAACATGTTCCTACTAAAAGAGAAAGGGTGTGACATAAGGATGGTTTTGAAAGTAACTTTCGTTAATCAGGCCCAGTTTATTTGTACGTTACTGTCTGAATGCCCTTCATGGAGAGTGTGAGTTCTCAAGTCTTAAAGCTAGGTTTGGGGAGAACTTCATTGCTCAATGATTAAAGGTCATGAGAAGTGGTAAAGAATGGGTGTAAGTATGTAAGAGGGGTGTAAATATCCTCAGCTCCATTCTGTAAGTTCTCTCCATAACACAGATACACAGACACCCCAGGCCCACAATGTGGACTTGTGGAAAACGCTTATTCGCGTGCATGGAGTGGCGCTCCCTTTGAAATGCTTTTTGTTGGTTTACATGCTAGCAAACGGACCCGTATGTTCAAGGGGCTTTTTTCTTTCAGGAACATTTGGAAAGTCTCTCAGGAGACCTCACCTGGATGCCTTTTCAAGCTTTGGACAGCCATCAGATTGTCAGCCAAGAGCCTTTCACTTGAAAGCTCATTCTTCCCCAGACTTGGACTCTGAATCAGAGGAAGATGGGAAAGAAAGGACAGATTTTCAGCAAGGAAATCACACATGTAACTATAAACAGACCTTAGAAAACCACAGGACTCCAAATTTTCAGTCTTATGACTTGGACACATAGACTGAAGAGGGCCCAAGAGTCCTAACATACTACCTCAAGTGGACTTTTATTTAAAAGAGAGAGAATCTTACGTTTTTAAATGGAATTATGAATTTTAAAAAGATAAAATGTCTTATTTATACAGATGGACCAAAATTACAAAAAATTATAAAAATTTTATACTGGGAGTAACGTTCATATAAGAATTCCTTTTTTAACTATTTTATAACTGTTTTATGCAAAAAAATATCTTATGTAAATTAATGGTATAAATCCATGACTATTTTATGTATTTTTATAATGCCAGATTTCTTTTTATTGAAAATAAGTACTAAAGCATTTTAAATAATATCTGTTGTGTACTGTTTTTGAATAACATTCACTTCATTTTATGTTGCACGTTACATTTAATAAAATGTGTCACTTTGATCCCAAGCCACACCTATACAATAACATTTTTATTGTTTTCAACACATTGTAGGCTTATTTCATATTATCCTGTCTCAAATTGATAAAAAATATACATAGCACATTAAATTGTGAGCAAAAAATGACTATTCTGCCTACCTACCATGGTTGTTATAATACAGACTCAGATTAGTGTATCTGAAAGCACATAGTAAATAAGAAGGAGCTACAAAGATTAGAGGTACATTCATTTATTTCTAACTCTACAAACAAAAGATTTGTTGTAGTCGGGTATAATGTATAGTATTGGGTCGTCGGGAAAGTCATGACGCATTTTTGCATTGAAAAACATAGAAAAATAGGTCATGACTTTCCCGAAAAACCAATACAACCACCACTGCTTAAGTTACTGCTCAAACCACGTTTCCTTAATTATAATAATGCAATCTAATGCCTTGTGCTCTTCCAAATAGTTTCACATTCACCATCCCATTAATTATAATGAGAGTGAATAGTTTGTTGCACATTTCTGTAGTTAAAACGGCTATAGCAGAGGTAGATTTTCATCCACTGTTCCAGGTTATATTGGGATGCTGGTAGAACCATTTGCTGTTCTTCTAGATAAGCAGTTCTTACAGAAAGGGTACTTCTAAGCTATTCTGCAATAGTCTTTAAGAATTAAAATATTTTTCTAATTTGTTCATCACAGCTCTACTCCTTAAAAATTGAGCATCAAATCTGTTACTTAAGCAAACTTTAAAATATTTGTTTTAAACAGTAGTTAGGATGAAATGTCATTACTTGACTGGCATATATATGCAAAAATGAATATAGTCATTTTCAAAATTGACAGTTGGAAGTAATTGAATGAAACTAATAATTCAGATGGTGAAACTGGATTTTTATTTTTTGTTTATATATGTGTGTGTGTGTGTATATATATATATATATATATATATATATATATTTTTTTTTTTTTAATCCCTATTCACATCTGTAGTTTAAAGAAAACCTCTTGCCCAAAGTAAATGGGTATGGAAGAAGTTAATATAGCAAATTAAGCTTTAAAATCTAATCTGTTCAAGGTGTAAATTTATGTCATTGTCAGTTCTTTGAACTAAATTGAAAGCAGCTATTAGAAAAGCAGATTCTTCTCAGAGAATATGTTGGGGTAAAGCTTTCCTACTTAGTGAGTTTGGAGTTTTGTTGTTGTGAGCCAGAAGCCTGGAAGCCAGATTGCAGTAAAATTTTCCTCCTTTAATTTAGACACCAGAGTTCAGGACAGGAAGTTGGTTCTTCCTTGTACTACCAGTGACTAAGTGCAGAGAAGTGATTTCGTATGCTTTGCCTTTATCATATTGCCAGATTTTCAAATCTTATTGTTAATTTGTCTTCATTATTGCCAGATGTGATGTAAGCACCGCTAGGGGCCTATTCAATAATTATGAACTTCTTTTAAAGGATTTAATTTTTCCAGACTCAAGCACAAAGGTTTAAATCAGTGACACCTAAAACTCAAAGCTTGTATTCACTCTACATCAATACAATTCTTCTCTCTTACTCTGCTTGTGTAATGAAATTTATAGATTGCATATAATCTTAGCTGTGGAGAAACTAAAGGAGCTCGATGTCTCTTTGACATTTGCAGGAAAAGAATGTATATATTTTTGAGACTCCATATTGAATTAGTAAAATGAACCTAGTCGGTATTTGGATATCCTAAAATAACAGACTTAAGAAAAAAAACAAAAGTAAATGAATGTCACAACACTTGGCTTATTTATAAAGAGGAATGCTTAAATTTTCAGTTTAATCTTTCTATGCTTTCTGATACAAGACCGTGTATAACAATCCTAATAGATGGTCATGCAACTTTGTATTGGGGTTTTTTTCCACTGTTGGCACTAATGATAAGACAGCTGCCCTGTATAATCTTACCTGTTATTTTAAGATATTGGGGAAAATTATTTTTTAACTGTGGCAGGCAACATTTTATAAAAATTAACTATCTGGAACATTCATGATTTTTTTCACAGTGTTCCTACAGAAAGAAATCGAATTCTTTTTCCCAGAATAAAGCCAATGGCACTGTTTTTAAAAACTTGATAAAAACAAAGGAAAGTGACTTGGTCTTGGTACACACTGGGGTTTTTGTCCTTTGATTTAATGTGATAGGAAGTAATTTACAGCCAATGTTAACAATAGATATGCTAGATCAGTATTCAAAGAGAATGAGAACCAAATGTCATTGCAAAATGTCTGCTCTGTCCCTCCCACTCTTGGAATTGGACGCATGTAATAGGATAACTTAGAAATCACTTTTTTAAAACAGCATTTTATTAACACATTGAGTAACACAATGTCCTGCCAAAAGAACTATTAGAGTCTTCAAAGAGGGGTACAGTTTCTTCACAAATTGAATAATTTCAATATTCCAGAAAGATCTCGTTACCAGAACTTATCTTTTCTATGAGGCATTTTTTTTTTTTTACCATGAGGCATTTTTAATTAATGTATAATAAGAGAGTACTGAAAGTCCTGAGAGGTTTCAAGTTGACCTAAAATGGCACAGAGGTATTTTAGTTGGTATTTTCTTTTAACAGAAAAGAGGGTTTGCCTACATATATTTACTGAATATATATACTGAATTGTCCCAATATTTTGGGCCATTTTTTGGGGGGCAGGGGAAGTGGAGAAATCTGATAGTGGTGGAGTGTCTTTTTAAAGGTATTTGATTTTGAGGCATATTATCAAATTAAAACATACATGAAAGTTTATATTATAGATTGAAATGTATACAATTGCTCAAATATAGCGTCACTATTGCAAAAATTGCGAGTTTGTTTCCCATCCTTACTCTACTATCAAGGATCTGAATTCTATATGCACATAGAGCTTTTCATTATAATTACATTTCTTAATTAAAGAATTTTTAAGAATACACTTTAAAGAATAAGGAAAAGCAATTCACAAATGTTAAAATTTTACTCTTAGCTATTTCTACAATTATTTCCTCTTCAGGTATCTTTGTTGAGTTGCATGGTTGGTTTTGGTTTTTAATTTAACAAGCTTAACTTTTTCCTTAAATCACATTTGAACACAGAACCTAATGCCTTCATGAAATTATTGTCATATATTTTGGTAGTTATTTTGATATTTCTACATATGGCTTTTTGACCTATCTACAGCTCAGAGTTAACACACTATCAGTTGTCAGATACTTTTTATGATTTTTCTTTTTTTTTTTTGAGGGCAGTGTCACTGGCCCTCATAAATGGGACCCGAACTGGGGCCGCTGGCTTCCCAAACCAGCGCTTAACCACCGCGCCACTCAGCCGGCCCTGTCAGATACTTTTTATATACTTAGTTATACATGTTTTGCATAGGTGACATGAAATTGAGTAAAACTGATCCTTGTCCTAATTATTAGTTGGACAAGAAACAGGTTCATAAGTAAATACTTGGGCAATACAACGTGTTAAAAATGCTGTAGCTTAGGAGGGCCCCTGTAACCTGCGCTAATTTGTCTCTAATTCTAACAGAGCTACCTAGAATACTAACTGTTCATTCAGCATGTCCTAGAACAAGCTTATTATCTGGGTTGTTTTCCACCTGCATCTCCAAACAATTCCAGTTCTGGTTCTCCTTTCTTGTTTAATCATCAGTCATCACCATGCTTACTGATTTTGCACTTGAATTTCCTCAGGGCTGTTCATACCTTTCTTCTTATCCCATTGCCACAGTCAAATTCAGACCCTTATCTATCCCTTGCAGCACTGTCTTCCTGTGCTTTTTCTCTCTCTCACCCAACTCATTGTTTTACTGTTACTAGAATTATTTTTCTAAAATTGACCCAAATTGGCCACCTTCCTGTTTAAAAACCTTCAATGGCTAAATTGTAAATCCTGATGGCAGCACGTATGACCTTTCACACCTTGATCCTAGCCCATCTTTCGAACAATGCCTCCTTCCCAGCCCCCAGTCCCAAGTTTTCAACAGGACAATACAGTAGCACCTGACCAGCCCCTATGCACCTGTATGGCTTATTTTGACATATGTACAGCTCAGAGTTGAAATTTGGTAACCACAAAATGTCGGTTGTCCTTGTGCATGATATTTTCTCTTCTTTGGTTCTGCAAACATTTTTTGAGTCACTATTGTGCTAGGTGCTGTCTTATATGCTTAGGCTATATATAACACCATTAATATAGATATTCTTGCCCGAAGAAGCTCCTAGGCAAATGACAAAATTATATCCCCGAGATGTTTTCTTTTTTGTCTCCTCTGGCAGAATCTGTTTCTCTTTCACAACCAAACCTTGCCTTTTACCTCACCTTTTTCCCATAAAACTTTGCATGAATCATCGTGAGAAAATCACAGGCAAGCCAACTGTGATGTCATTGTGTGAGAAATACTAAAAACAGTTACCTGTGTGTCAGGAAGACAGTTTCTAGGAAGAAATAAAGGCAGTCAGAAGATCTGTGTTGTCTTTTTTTTTTTTTTTAAGCAATCACCAGATGATTTGGCCTAGCACCCAGCAGGAAAATCAACTCATGTTCAGTTTACTAAAGATAAACAGGTGACATCAACAGATTTTTTTTCTTTCTTTCTGTAGCAACTGGGCATATGGCTGCCTAGCTACTACTATACATGCCTCCACCACCCTGCAGTTACGAATGTCTGTAACCATGTGACTCTTTTTTCCCCAGTGGAATGTGAACAGAGTTGTAATATGCACTTTCAGGTCTGGCCCACAAAACCTTCACACGCCCCTTTCCTGCATCTGTCCAATTAGAAAGCCATGGCCCAGAGCTACCCTTTCTTGAACTTATCTGTTGTGGAGCCTGGGCCTCTGAATGACCGTATGGACTATGACCTCCTACTAACCTGAAATATTTGCTTTGAAGCCTTACTGATGTAAGTAGAAAAAAACTGCTTATTGCACTTGAACATTATTCTTTGGGTGTAATTACAGCAGTTTGTCCTGCCACAACTTGAAATAGCAATTTAAATGTGAAGAACTGCCCAAGATGTTCATTGACTTCGTTCTTCATTAACTTCTGCTCCCTTTTGAAAAGGAACAGCTTGGCATCAATGACCAGCCCTGACACTGATGCCAAAACCTGGGCTCCACTGTTGCGGCAGGTCTTTAAGCCTCTGACCTTCTCTCCTATTTTCCTCAAACTTCTCAAAAGCATAATCCCCCTTTAAGTTAGGAAATAAGAATTTGCTCAAATTCATTGGAAATTGCTTTTGCCAAGATCACTAATGGAGATCACCGATACTCTTAACTTCCTAATAATGTATCCTTATTTGACTGGACTATATGTTGTTGCATACTTCTTTCTAATCTCTACATTCTTTTAGATCTAATCAAGTTTTGCTGATCATTTGTTCTTAGTCTCCTTCACTGATGCTTCTTCCATGCCAACTCCCTAAAAAACAATGTTGCTGAGGGCTTAACCGCTTGGAGTGTCTAATGTCAATCTATTTTACACCAATTAATTTTTTATGTGCTTGGTGTATCTTTTCCAATCCTGTCATTTTCAATGCTCCTGTGTAATTTTTAAAGTATAATTTCACTTATCTGAGGTAGCTAAAACAAATTTATAAAATGTGAAAGTGGAATGGTGGTTACCAGGTGCTGCGGGGAGGAGGACAACAGGAGTTGTTTAATGGGTATAGAGTTTCAGATTTACAAGATAAAAAAGTTCTGGAGATCAGTTTCACAACAATGTGAATACATTTAGCACTACTGAACTGTACATTTAGAAATGGTTAATATGGATCTGTTTTATTTGGTGGGAGGATGGGTAAAAAGGTTAAGGGGAATAAGAGGTACAAACTTCCAGTTATAAAATAAGTCACAGGGATATAATGTATACCACAGGGAATAGAATCAAAATATTATAATAACTTTGTAGAGTCACAGTTGGTTATTAGACCTATCGTGATAATCACATCATAAGGTATACAAATGTAGAATCCTTATGTCATACACCTGAAACTAATAATAATGTATGTCAACCATACTTTTTAAAATTTAAAAATGGTTGAAATGGTAAATTTTATATTTTTTGTTGTTGTGGTTTTTACCATAATAAAAAAAAGTCTGTTTATAATCATAATTTACCTGAAAATTTTCCCAGCATGGTAGAGGTTAGTTTTGTTTTTGTTTCTTTTTAAAGATTTTTATTGGGGAATTGGGGGAGAAGAACAGCATTGGGGAATTGGGGAAGGGGAACAGACAAGTTGCTGTCTTTTTGTTCTTCAGTCTAGTTGTGGAGGACGTCGCTTCACTGGCCCATGTTGGTATTATGCTTGTGCTCTTTCCGGATGAGGCAGATCAGTCGCTGGCCTCTGGACAGCCGCTCACGGCGGCTATTGGCAGCTCCCTCCGGCTGCCGGCCACTCACTGGAGCTTATGGCAGGGGCTGCAGCCTGCACTGTCACCGGGACGCAGCACAGCCCAGCTCCAGGTGGAGCTGTTGTTCACCATCTTAGCTGTAGAGGGCAGTGTCACTGGTCCTCATATGTAGGATCCGAACCGGGGCCGCTGGCGTCCCAAGCCAGCTCTTAACCAATGTGCCACTCGGCCAGCCCAGTAGAGGTTAGTTTTTAGTAAAGGAGTGTAAACTTTTACCATTTGAGATTCCTCATATATTTGTAATTATTTCTGCCATTTTATTTCGTTCTGCTTTCTATCCTTTTCCTTTGCGTCATTTATTTTTTTCCCCCTTTCTGACTTTTTTAGATTGCTGAAATTTTCTGTGTTCGCTTTTCTTTTTCCTTGCTAATTTGGAACCTATGGTTTGTATTTTTATTCTTTGGGAAATTACCACTAAAATTTTAGTCTCTCTCTCTCTCTCTCTCTCTCTCTCTCTCTCTCTCTCTCTCTCTCTGTCTCTCTCTCTCTCTCTCTCTCTCTCTCTCTCTCTCTCTCTCTCTCTCTCTCTCCTCTCTCTCTCCTAACAAAAGATAAAGCTTCTCCATCTTTCTCTCAAACAAGATAATGACTTAGCCACCTTTATCCTATATGCTGATTTCCCACAGCTTCCTCCCACCCCAACCATCTTCACTGATGTATCTAGAATTTTTTTCCACATGATTTATAGATTGTCAATATATTTTACCATTTCTTCAATCATTTTTATTTTAATATTGAATTTCATTAATTTTGGTTTTTTTTCTATTGATGGCCTATATTCCTTAGGAGATCTTTCAACTTGGTGAAATTATTATACATTTTCATGGCTTTAGTGGGTCTAGATATCTTCATCTTACCTTCACTCTTGAATTATGGTTTAGCTTAGTGTTATATAAAGTGTTAAATTTATGGTAGCTTTTAAGACTTTTCACTTTATCTTTCATACTTCTTAATTTTACTGTGATGGGTCTAGATGTGCAGTTTTACTTTAACATACCTGACACTAAGGATGCACCTTTAATCGGAAAATTCAAGTCCTCAATTCTGGAAAATTATTTTTTTAGAAAATTTCTTACCTGTCTTTCTGTTTGTTTTTGAATTCTCAAATCCCTTTAAGATGTGTTTTGGAGCCTCAAATAATCTTTTGTATTTTCCATTTACTCTCCTCTGTGTTCTTTTTAGGCAAATGCTCAGTAGTATCTGAATTCTCTAATTCTTTTTTTTATTATTAGTTTATTATTAATAAACTATAGTTTATTAGTTTATTATTAGTAAAACAATGCAATACTTATCTTTTTCACCCCTTACAAAGTGACTCCCCCTCCCCACTCCACTGCCTCCCTGATCCCCGATATCATACATATCTTGAATTCTCTTAATTCTTTAACTGCATTCTATTATAGGAAGTCTTTTGAAAAAAAAAAAAAAAAGTCAAGGACTCTTTTATATATACATGAGGGCAAACTGTTTCTGTTTTTAATCATTCCTTCTTGAGTTATATCTGCTAATTTGTGTCCCACAGTGTTTTTTCTAGGTCTCACTTTTTGGTGTTTCTGAGAATCTTAAACAAAATGATTTCAAAATCGCTTTTAGATTGTTCCATTATTTTTATTTTTTCGAGACTGACACTATCTCCTACTTGTCAATCTTGTTGGCTGTCTCTTTTAGTGTTAGTTTTGGTTATGTGCTTTGGAATTTTTCTTTGCTCTTTTTAGGACCACTCTTCCCTCTATAGTGCTTACAGAGGGGGCACTGCTGGACCCCTAGTCTAGAAGCAGGTATTATATTAGAAGCTAGGGATGATTGGGGGCTCTTTTGTTTTGTTTTGTTTTTTTTCCAAGACAGTGTCACTGGCCCTCATATGTGGGAACTGAACCGGGGCCGCTGGCTTCTGAAGCCAGCGCTTAACCACTGCGCCACTCGGCCGGCTCCTACACTCCTAGATTGGGGGCTCTTATCAGCTACAGTCACAAAAGCTAGCAGGCAGCTTGGTTCAGGTCCAGTCTGCCTCTTCCAAGCACAGCAAGTGCACAGATGACAAACACAGATGACAAAGTGGTCTTTGTCATCTGACTGCTTTTTCCATTGCCTCCCATAGATCAAGAGCCCTGCCTAGTGTCCAGTTTCAGGCAGTGAGCCTGGCTTCTTTCCCTTTGACACCTGGGGAAATTTTGCTCTGGTCAAACTTCTGGTTCTATCTGCCAGTTTTATGATTTAGAGCTTAATAGAACTGTAACTTTAGCCCATTATTGCTGTGTGTTTTTTTTGTTACTTAATCTGGTCCACAGATACGTTCATGTCATTTTTGAGTGTGGCTCTGTCATGTATATATAACACAGACCCATACATCAATACATGCATACAGAGATGTTTATATTTGCTAGGTGAAGATTGAAGCAAGAAATCATAATGTCATCCTGACCAGAAAGATACCTTCTAAATGAAGTGGGAAGTGACTGTGAGGGAGAAACTGAAGAATTAACATCAAAGTTCTAGCTTTCGTGATAAAATGGATATTAGCACCATTAACTGAGATACAGAACACAATAAATTTGGTGAGAGAAGATAATAAATTGTATTCTATACTACTTGAGGAACTTATTAGAAAACCAAGCGGAGATTTCAAGAGACTCTTAACTCTCAGGAGAGTAAAAAAATGTTCCTGATGAAGAGATGTGAATCGTTACCATGTGTTAATCTAAGTCCTAGAGGTTATGAGGTGAAGAGAGATTGTGGAGTGAGTAGATAAGACAGCCAAGAGTATAGGGGACAAATAGATAAAGTGGAATTAGCAATGCAGCCTGGAAAAAAAAAAATTTAGAAAGGTAAAGAAAAATAAAAAGCAAAAAAAAAAGATTTAAAATGTATTCATTGCTTAATATTCATGCATTCATTTAACAAACATGTATTGAGACTTTTTATATGTCAAACATTGTTCCATTTGCAGGAAATATAAGGAAAAAAATAAATCAATAAAAGTTGCTGCCCTCATTGAAAGTATTGTGGAGGACAAACAATAAGCAAACTAATTGAGTTAAATGTAGGATATGTTACATAGTGACAAATGCTAAAAAGAAAAATGAAGCGAAGAAATGTGCTCTGCAGTATCGGGGATGGGGACTAAAATTTTATCGGAGATAGCCAGAGAAAATCCAATCATTTGAGCTACATCCTGAAGAAAAAAAAAATGAGGGCTCCAGCAAGGTTGCTATCTGTGTGTGTGTGTGTGTGGGGGGGGGGTCAGGACACAGATGGAGACACAGAGTAGAAAACCTGCAAGTGCAAAGGTGCTGAAGCAGGAGCACATGGCTGGAGGCAGGTGACCAAGGGTGTAAAGAGCAGGAGATGATGCCAGAGTCGTAACATGGGTCAGATCATGGGGGCTTAGGGACCGTTGCAAGGAATTGGGTTTTTCTCAGTACAGCAGGCATAGACTTTGAAGAGTTGTTATCAGAGGCAAGACTTATATGTTAGCAGGTTCACTTAGTGGCTGTGTTAATAATAGACTAAAAAGGGGAAGGTTAGAAGCAAAGAGATTAATTAAATGACTATGATAATAATTCAACCAGGATGTGATAGTCCTTTGGACTAGAGTTCCAGCTGTAAATGTAGCGAGGATGATATTGTTTATATATTTTGAATTTAGAGTCAACAGGATTTGCTGATAGAGTGGATGTGGAGTATAAGAGAAACAGTGGAGTCAAGGTTGACTATAAGGGTTTTGGTTTGAGCAACCTGAGGTTTGGAGCTGTCTAATCTCAGATGGAGAAAACAGCAGGAAGATCAGGGTGGTAGACAATGTCAGCTCAGTTTTTAATGGATGTGTGAATTCTGAGTGACATCCAAGTGGATAAGTCAAGCTGGCAGTTGAACATATGAATCTGGGGTAAATTTATAATTTCAGGAGTTATTAACATAGAGACGATTTTTAAAGTCTTTAGACTAAATTAGTTCATCTAGGGAGTGAGAAGAAAAAAAGACATCCAAGGTTGAGCTCTGGGGTTCTTCAACAGTAAAAAACCTGGGAAATCAGGAGAATCTATCTCAGCTGATAGAGAAGGAGCCACTAGTTAGGTAGTAGGAAATTAAGCAAAGATAGGGTCTCTGGAAGCCAGATGGAAAAAAGACATGTCAAGCAGAAGGAAATAATTGATCTTCTCAGATCTAGGAACAGACTAAGAAAGACGAGAACTGAGAATTTATCCTGGATTAAACAACAGAAAGATTTGTGACCTTGATAGTAACTATTTTGGTGGCGTCATGGGAGTGGAAACTTGATTAGAGTTGAGTTTCCAAGTGAGAATGGAAATAATTTAGATACAGAAAATATAAACAATTTTTGTCAAGGTGATCTACTGTAGCAGAAAAGAGAAATAGGGCAACCACTGCAAGGGAACATCCAGGTAAAGAGAGTTTTGTTTGTTTGATTTTGTTTTATAAGATGGTAGATAAAGGCTTTGCATATTTTCATGCTGATGAGAAAGATCCAATAGAGGATTAAAAATTGCTGATCCATGAGAGAGAAAAAGAGACAGAATTGTGGGGGCAGAGTCTAATGTGCCAGTGGGCAGCCTTAACAATGAGCATGGATGACAGCTCCACCCTGATATCAGGAGGAAAGTTACACTATATGGGCACTGCCACGGGAGGGTGAGTACATGTTGTGGTAGGAGCTACTGGGAGTTCTCTTCTGATATCTTCTAATTACTCAATGAATAAGGAGTTGACTGAGACTGAAAATAAAGGAGGAGGTGTTAGAGATTTGACATTAGCCGAGTGGGAGAATGATGGTAATAAAATATAGAGTATGGAGTCTAGGTTGCCCTAAGGGTCTGTTTGAGTTTATGGTACACTGTTCAGCTGTGCAGGTGCAGGCATGGAGAAGGCAGAGATCTGGATTTATCCAGGATTGTAGTTGTGTCCTGTGAAAACAATGAAGCAAGAATTAAAGGATTTGGAAGTGTGTGCAAGGGATACCTGTAGAGATTGACTGTGGAATTTAGCTGGGTAAGAAAGGGAGATAAGGACAATGGTGTTACTCTCAAGAAAGTCCTCTTATGTACGGAATGTTGCTGGAGTAGGAAACCTACAAGATGTGTTCTGCACAATTCTGGATTCATTAACACGCTATGTTATTCCAAGTTTATAATCCTTCAGTGTTGACAACACTTTCCCCATTTTACAGATGAGAAACCTGAGACATGGAAGAGTTAATGGCTTCCCCCAGGCCAAGGAATACTAGAAGATACCAAACACATGTCATTCCAACTTCAATATCAGTGATGCATTCCTTCAAAATCAATTACCCTGGAACGCTCCCATGGAATGCAGGCCAGCAACGGTCTTTATTTTGGGTACTCATATAGCTCTGTCAGAGCAATGTCAGGAGAGCAATGGCACTAGAACCCAGGTTGTGGTTAGCTGAATAGTGGTTTGGTGATGGAGACAAGTGTAGACTAGGTTATAAAAGTGTGTGGCAATGAAGAGAGATTGACAGATGAGTTTGAACCTTGAAGGAGGGGAAGGATTGAATGAAGTTATTCTTAGGGTGGAGTAGACTTGCCTGAGTTTATAGAGTTAGAAGAAGAAGACAATGAAAATCATTTTTAACAAATATGTAAGAGCTTTTTGACTAGTTAGGAACCATTGTATATCATATGGATTTTACAACTAAAGGTTTTTTAAGAGATTAGGTCATGGTAGGCACATTGTAACTGGAAGCTATATTTCCTAATCCTCAATTAATAATTTTCAAGTTTAAGCTTGTGAATTCTAAAGTCATTTTTCTTCACACTAGATCCCCATCCATTGCCCCAGATGTAATTCAGACAATGCACATCCACCAACAATATGCTTTCTAAGAACCCAAAGAGACGGCTCAAACTCTGAATTCATATTGGCCACACTAAAGATTAATGTATGAGAGAGTAAGCTAACTCTTTAATGATGTAACTGTTGTATGATTAAATTACTACCACTTTAATACATACTCATAAACATGGTGAAATTATGTATCTACCTTTCCACACTCAAGAAGCCTCAACACCTTTCTTAGAAGAAAACTGGAAAGAAACACATGAACGAAACCTATTTAATGATTTACTATTTACAACTGAGTTTATTTTCAAGGAGGCCATGTTTTGGGAACATTCACTACTGAGTGAGAAAGAAGTGTGTTAAAAGGATGAGAATAAAAGAGAAACTTTCTACTATAAACAATTTACATCAAACCTCACCAATGCTTTTTATTTGTGTAACAAGCATTGACAATATTATACAAATAAAACAAGTGTTTATAATTTAATGAGGCACATCAGTTTAGTGGTAAGGTTCCAGATTTAGAAGTCAGGCATCCCTGTTCAAACTCCAGTTATATAAGATGTGAATTAGTTACTATCACTAAGCCTCAGTTTTTCTATTTGTAAATTGAAGGTTTCTGTACAGGGTTTCTGTAAAGATTATAAGTAATATAAAAGAATATGGTTCCAAGCATCTGGGCTAAATAAAGATAGCTACTATTACTAGTTATTTTACTCTTATTATTATTGAAGAACATGGAGCAAATAGAAAACCTGGTTTCATTTCTGCTGGTGAAAATCTTGGACAATCTCTCTTTGTTATGGAAACATAAGACTTGCTCCTATACTCACCTCAGTTGTCTCACTCTAAAGTTGAGGATTTAAATGAAAAGCCATATTTATGACCAGATGTTAGAGGAACAAGACTTGGGTTCTCCATCTGACCTGAAGCTACATTTTCAGTGTTTCTTGAAATTATTTTTTATTTCCTCACTTATAAAATGTGATGACTAAAATAGTACAGTCCTTGTCACGGGAATGTTGTGGAGATCAAGGGAAATGATATATCTGAAAGCATCCAGAAAACTACATGTAAGGACCCAGGATCCCACCAGTGAAAATGAATTTGCATGTCATTACGTTTGAGCCGATATATTTTTTAATGATCCTCAGGCAAGTCCTTTAGCTGGTCTTGGGGTCAGGAGTAGGTCTGTATTGAAGAAAGGGGACATAAAGTTGGTTATGAAGGGAAGCTTTATTCAGCCATAATGGGCCAAAAGATATTGTAGAATCACCTTCTCTTCTGTTCTTCAGAATAGGAACATAACCTGCTCTCCAGAAGGTTTTAGTTGTTTTAACATGGAGAAAGAAAACTAAAAAAATGATCTCTACATGTTTTTCTAGGCATTATGGAATTAATACAGGGATAAGGAGAGTAGTAGAGTTGACTGCAGATAATTCAACAAATGTTCATTGAGTTGTTTGTGAATAGAAATGTGCCATTATATTTTGCTGGGGAAGGAAAGGCATGACGAATAAGATGAAAGGACAGATTCCTGCCTATTTCCACCAGTACCTGGTAACGGTCCCTGAGCATGGCAGAGACAGCATCTGGTAGCCAAAGAGAGAAGTGATTGATTCTTACTGGCAATCATCAGGCAAGATGTCCCAACGTTTGTCACATTGGAAGTAGGTCTTGAAGAATAAAAGGTTCTATTTTCCTTAAATGAATTAGGAGAACTTTGAAAAATAAAGAATAAGTTTATAAAGAATAAAGAATAAAAGTGGACTATAATACCACTACCCAGAGAAACTAATTACTAACATTTAGGTGTGAACCCTTTTCCTATCTTCTGTGTGTATGCATATATATGTCCCAAGTGCCCACTTTAACATTCTGGAGTACAGATTCTTTTACTCTGTATAGCAACCTGATTTTGAGTACCTATTTTACTGGCTATATCATGTCTTCTTACTGGGTTTTTGTACTACCACCCCTTCCTACCAGCTCCCATGAGAACACTGCACTCTCAGCAATTACTTCTAATTATCATTACTTTGCAAACAGAATTCACATTTCAGCTACATCATGCTGTGACCCAGATGATCCATAATTCAGACAGACAGTGACCCAGGGATGCAATGATCCAGGTACCTGGCCACCATTGTGTATGCAGTGACCAAAGCACGCTAGGCAGTCTGTGACTCAACTAGGAGGAGACAGGCCCACAATGATCAAGGGCCTCTCCACGTAGACACAGGCATGAGACTCATCCACGTAGACACGGGCATGAGAAAGCAAGCAGACTGTGAGCAAGATATGACCAAAGTGCCATAACAAAGGCCTAACCATGTCAGAGGGGCTTTGTGACCAATATGCTGGGACCAAGGCATATAAGGACCAAGGAGCACTGTGGCCCAAACATTGTGTGACCGTGGTTCACTCTGACCAAGCTGTGCCAAGTCTAAGCTGTAATCAAAACACATGGTGCCCAAGGAGCACTGTGACACAGGCATGCTATGAACAAAGTGTACAGTAACCCACATATACGGAGATCAAGGAACACTGTACCCCAGGTCTGCTGTGGCCAGGAGCTCTGTGACCTAGGCACCCTGAGCCCCAGGCCTGCCACTAGGACCCCTGTTGACTAGCCAATAGTTCTCTGTGGGCAGTAGAAAGAAGCAGCCCCTTCCCTAGAGTTCTTCTCAGCTGTGGTTGCCCCAAAGCCACAGGTCCAGATAAACCTAAATCAACTCCTTTCTTTCATCATTTAGCTCCATAGTCTCCATACTCACACCTTGCCTATTTCCTTTCATTCCATACCTGCTACCCTACACCTCTTCCAGAAACTTCAGGCTGATAGTGTGTAAATCATTGTAAACGCACATACCAGCAGAGGCCAGGCACGTAATCTAAAGGTGTGAATTAGGCCAGATATCATACATGAGGGAGTAGCAGGGATGGGGGTGTCCATCAAGGACGCCAAAACTAAAATCGGGTTGGCCAAGACACTCTGGGAGCTTCACTGTTTAGTAGCTCTTATATGAGCCATTTGTGCCCAGGAACCAGTGGTGTAGGGAATGAGGGTCTTGGGCATTCTCCCCGTGATCCTCTTTTGCTGATTTCTTCAGGTTTCTTCAACTTGGACCTAACCTCAGACCAGGTGTTTCTAAATGAGTAATTTAGATTTATGTTTGCAATCCAGGAGGAATGGACTCTAAGTGTAAAAAGAAGGCTATTAAACCTAACGACTATATTTTGTAAATGAAGGCTGTCAGAGGAAAACATTTTGAAGGTGTTTCTTCGTTTCTTTATTCACCTCCCTGCCCCCCCAGGGAAAAATGAATCCCACCTTTTAGGGCCAGCTGTGCTTTACAGTTCAGTGATAGTATGGCAGACAGAGGGTAAACTCACTCAACTTTTCACAAACTATTAAAATTTTATACTGGCTTTGTTAATATATGTAATTTTAAACATGCTGCATAAAAACTAAAACAAAAAGAAAACCATGGTGTCAATGTTCAGTTCTGTTTGCAAATCTCTTATGTCAACAGGAAACTTGGCAATTGGGGAGTGTGAAGTGGTCCCAGACCCACTCCCACCCTCTCTCCACCTCAGTCCTATAGATGCTAATATAAATCAATTAGGGGCTGACACAGCAATTGGCTGCCTGACAAATGTTCCATAATAATACAGCTCAAGAGAATGTGGAATTTCTGAGGTGCTGGTTATAACGCTTTCAATATAGCTGTAAATTCCATGCCATGTCAGCACAGGTGGAAAGTTGAGTCGTAAATAAAATGTTTCCCCAATTCCTAAAAAGCTCCCTAGGTGATTGACCAAAGCAAGTTGTGATTTAATTCAACCACTTAGACTTCCAGGGAGTAAAACCAGACCATCAAATTCAGACCAAAAGAGGGGGAGAGAGGGGGAAAACGTGTGTGTGGAGAACAGAAGGAAGAAAAAACGGGAAGGAACATTGGCAGCCAGGTATTAAAAGGAGCAAGGGCTGTTCCAGCTGAAGCAATTAGAGTACTCATTATTTGGAAAATAGTAAAAGAAAAGACCATGGCTAGACATGTGCTCAGTTCCATGGGAGTAATTAAAGGAGGCCCACCACTTCTCCCTCTTCGTGGACCACAACATGTCATGCATATGGTGACTTAACTTTTCCATGGATTTTAATGGCTAATGATGGAAGCACTCATGATTCATGTGGTTCTAGCAGACCCCTGTTCTACTT
This sequence comes from Aselliscus stoliczkanus, assembly GCA_033961575.1. Taxonomy (NCBI): domain Eukaryota; kingdom Metazoa; phylum Chordata; class Mammalia; order Chiroptera; family Hipposideridae; genus Aselliscus; species Aselliscus stoliczkanus. The sequence goes on from CM066727.1 coordinate 147,754,415, forward strand.
CAAGAAGCCTCATGGACTTAAGCCAATTACCTTATATGAGTGGGGGGTGAGTTTTCTCATGAGTTTTCTCTAGGAACCTCTCCGAAGGTAGGTACTTCTTTTAGAATTCTCCACAGCTTTTAGCATTAACTCTGAGGACATGGTAGACATGACAGTGCTACAGTAAATAATGAATAAAATCAAATGGGTGCCCTCAAAGATACAGTATTTCAGGATACACAAGACAGTTAGGGTGGTATTAGCATGTTTAGTTGAAGATCTAAAATTTGATACCTCAAGTGTGAATTTTTTTTGGGGGGGGTAGGGGGCAGTGTCACTGGCCCTCATATGTGGGATCCGAACCAGGGCTGCTGGCGTCCCAAGCCAGCGCTTAACCACCAAGCCACTCGGCTGGCCCCAAGTGTGAATTTTTTTAAATTGAGTCTCATTTGCCTGTCAAATTTGGTCTTAATATTCTATAGTTTTAGATGTCATTATGCCCAAGCATATTTTGATTATTTATCAACAGATAAAATCCTCTTAGAGATATAAGTATCAAAACATATTACTATCTGAATTGATGTTAATGCATACTCTTATTTTCAGAGAGATGGCTAAGTAGAGAGAAAAAACTCTTATTGCCAAGATAGTAATTGATTTTATTTTTATGTCTTCCATTTCACATTTTATGTAGCTTCTCTGCCAAAGTTATGAATATCTATGTATGCCCACAGATGTGTGTTTGTGTAATTCTGAGTACACTCTTAAGATACTTCTACTAAAGATACTAAGTAGCATAAGTATATCATTAAATTCTTCTCTGATGTAATAGCTGTAAAGATATTACAGAGGAGCTGAAGATAATATCCTTTTCATCTGCAAAATGATGAATACTTTTCATATTTGTGAATTACAATTATGCTTACTTTTCTGTTCATGGGACTAATTGTGATTTTCATTGGGAAATCAGTAATTCCAAGTGTACCTGAATTTCACAAATATTTATAAATTTATTAATTTTTGACTTGCATTTCAATAACCTTAATTCATCAAGTATTTTTATTACCAGTTTTGTCGGACAAGCCCAAGCTCCTATTTAATCAAAACTAATTAAGCAGTTTAAAATAATTATATTTTTGATAATTTAATATATTTTGTTAACATATTTTAATATTTCTTATTATAGATGTTATCTATACAGTCCCATGAAATATAAGACCTGAAGAACAAATCTTCCAACTACCTATTTCTTTTTTTTCAAGACTTTTATTTAAAATATAAACACTATTATATTAGTTTCAGGGGTTCACCATAGTTATTCAACATTTATATACCTAAAGAAATGACCACCATGATAAGTCCAGCAGCAGCCTGACATCGTACCATGCTATCACAACATTGTTGACTATATTCCCCATGCTGTACATTATATCCCATGACTTATTTATGTTATACCTGGAAATGTGGAACCTCTTATTCCCCTTCCCCTTTCTCCTTTTTTAAAATTTATCAATTATGGTTGATACTCAATATTATTTTATATTAATTTCAGGAGTACAGCATAGTGGTTAGACATTTATATAATTTGAGAAATGATCCCCCTAACTAATCTAGTACACACCTAACACTATACATAGTTATTACCAGATTGTTGACTATATTCCCTATGCTTTACTTTGTATCCCCATGACTATTTTGTAACTACCAATTTGTACTTTTTAATCCCTTCACCTTTTTCATCTTGCCCCCAACCCCCTCCCATCTATCACCCTGATAAACCTAGTACCAATCTGACACTATACATAGTTATTACAATATTATTAGCTGTATTCCTCATGCTATACCCTGCATCCCCCTAACTACTTTATAATAACCAATTTGTACTTCTTAATCACTTCCCCCTTTTATACCCACATCTCCAACCCCCCTCCCATCTGACAACCATCAAAATGTTTTCTGTATCTATGAGTTTGTTTTGTTTGTTAATTTTGTTCTTAGATTCTACATTTAAGTGAAATCACACTGCATCTGTCTTTCTCTGTCTGATTTACTCCACTCAACACAACACCCTCCAGGTCCACCCATGCCACCACAGATGGCAAGAACCCATTCCCTTCCCTGGTTGAGCAATATCCCATTGTATATATGTACCACCTCTTCTTTATCCATTGATGGACACAGAGGCTGCCTCCACATCTTAGCCATTGTAAACAATGTTACAATGAACATATAGATACTCATGTCCCCTTGAAGTAGAATTTTGGGTTTCTTTGGATAAATACCCCGAAGTGGGATTACTGGGTCCTTCATTGTCTCTTCTTAGAGCCATTGTTTTCAAGTCTATTTTGCCTGGTATAAGTATGGCTATCCCAACTTTTTTTGTTTTTTTTTTCATTTCCATTTTCATTAAATATCTTTCCATCCCTTTAATTTCTGCCTGTCAGTGTCTTTCGATCTGAAGTGATTCCCTGGTAGGCAGCATATGTAAGGATTTTGTTTTCCTATCCATTCAGCTCTTCTATGTCTTCTGATTGAAGTATTTAATCCATTTTCATTTAAAGTAATTGTTGATAGTTATGTAGCTTATGTAGCTATTATTGTATTATTCATATTTTTTTTATATTATTTTTTTTCTGTCTTAAAGAAGTCCTCTAACATCCCTGTAATACTGATTTGGTGACGATGAACTCCTTTAGCTTTTTGTTGCCTGGGAAGCTCTTTATCTGTCCTTTGATTTTAAATGATAGTCTTGCTGGGTAGAGCAGTCTTGGTTGTAGGTCCTTGCTTTTCATCACTGAATATTTCTTTCCAATCCCTTCTGTCCTGAAAAGTTTCTGTTGAGAAATTAGATGGCAGTCTTATTAGGGCTCCCTTATAAGTTACTAGTCACCTTTCTCTTGCAGGTTTTAGGATTCTTTCTTTGTCTTTGACCTTTGCCATCCTAATTATAATGTGTGTTGGTGTGGACCTGTGTGGGTGGGTTCATCCTGTTTGGACTCTCTAGGCTTTCTGGACTTCTATGTCTATTTCCTTCACCAGGTTAGGAAATTATTTCTTCAAATAGGATCTTCAAATAGGTTTTCAATCCCTTTCTCTTTCTCTCCTTCTTCTGGTATCCCTATGATTTGAATGTTGTTATGTTTGATGTTGTCCCAGAGGTCTCTTAAACTATCCTCATTTTTTTTTTTTTTTTTTGCAGGCGGGTGGATTCTTTTTTCTTTTTGCTTTTCTGATTTGGTGTTTTCTGCTACCTTGACTTCCAAATCACTGATTCGATCCTGTGCTTCATCTAGCCTCATTGTGAACTGAGGTCGGCTGCCACCAGTTCCAGGCCTAGGGTAACTGCAAAAAGTCAGGACACCCCGAGGCCTGCTGTCACTTGCCAGCTCCCTTAAAGTTCAGCCACAGGTAAAGCCTTGTGCAGTATGCAAGTTGGGCGAGACAGGGTCTCAGTAAGTCGCTAGAGTGGGAAGAATTATGGTCACCATGGTAATGTCAATTCTGGTTTGCTACTAGTGCTGAACCTGGAGTGACTCAGCAAACGTCTCAGAGCACACTTAGGCCAGTTGCTGCTCACCTGGGGCCCATAGACTCTGATAGTTTTCCAAGAAAGAGTGCAATGTGGGAGGCCTGTATTCTCACAAGAAAATGCCTCTGGCGGTGTGGAAGTTAGGTAGGGTGGGTCCCAGCTGAGTCAGCAGAGTGAAGCAGTGGAGCTAACTAGGCCAATCAGATTTAGATTTGGCTTGGTGGGGGCGGGCTCAACACAGGCAAAATAATGCCCACCTGTGGGCTGCACAGAAGGAAGATGCCTCACTGGGAAAGTGCCAACTATTCTCCAGTCCTCCCCTGAAGCTACACACCTCATTGGGCCCTCCCACATGTCTCCAAGGCCCCCCAAGTCACTGTCCCTCCACAGAGCCCAAGGTGAGTACCTGCAAGTGAGAGAGTCTGTGCACGGGCCATTTAAGAGGATGTCTAGGTTTCCTGCAGCCTTCTATTTCACACAATCAGTTGGAATACCCTGTTTTTCAGCCAGATGTTGTGGGGGCTCATCTTCCCAGCACCAGTACTCTGGGCTGGGGAGCCTGGTGTGGGAGGCTGGATTCCCTCTCTTCTCTAGTGGGACTCTCCACAGTTTAGATATCCCTCCTTACCCTCAACTCCCACACAGAGGTTTGGGGCCATTTCGTGTCTCTACCCCTACCAGTCTCCATGTGACTTCTTCTTTATATTTTTAGTTCTATGACTTCTGTTCAGCTGGACTTCAGATGGTTCTCCAAGTTGATTTTTCTGTAATTTAGTTGTAATTTTTATGTGTTCATGGAAAGACGCAGGCACCGTGTTTATTTACTCCACCATCTTGCCAGGGTCTTCCCAAATACCTATTTCTAAAAACCTATTTCCTACTTTTGTCTCTTCATGCACCACACAGAGCAATATTTATATTAAACTGTGCTATGCTTTTCCTAGTCCCCAGGTGTTAACATACTATATTCCCTTTTCCAATTGATAAGTCCTTTGTCCATTTGATTAGCCCAGATCATTCATAAGGTCTCAGCTTCAAGATCCCTTTTCCCAGGAAGCGTTTGCAGACTCCCTGGACAAGGCAGGTCCTCCCAGACCTCCTGGTTCTTTTTATGCCTTTTTGGTTCTTTTATGCTTCCGATTATCCCAGATAATCATTTTAACCTCCTCTCTTCACAAGCCTCCCAAACCTCATCATTCCCTGTTCTCACTCAGCTAATTCTATTGAGAAAATAGAAGCAAACAAAAAAGAATTTTCACAAACTCCACCACTACTCACCTATCTGCATCTATGTTCAAAGAACTTTGCCACCTTCTTATTATTTTACTTTTTGGCTGTCATGTACACCTTCCACCCTGGGTCTACTCTAAGTAGGATAACTTTGACAGTTGAAAGGCCTTAACTGTTGAACACATTCTGGACTGTTTGGAGACTTACCAACTTCTCTGATTTGGCATCTCTGAAGATGTCCTGCAAAGCTGAGCAATCAGTTTGTCACAAAGCTATGGTCATATTGCTAATATTCTCTTAGATTTGTTTTCCTTCCTTTCCCACCACACTCTTTCTATCTTCATTTCTACTTCATTGTAATTTCACCCTCCCAATAAAATATGAAGCATTCACATATTAAACTATGTTAATATATGAAGCTTTGTTTTTCTAGGGGACCACAGTAAGATATTTTTTGTTGTGCAATAGATCCTCTTTTGCCTACTCAAGTCCACTTATCCAGTAATTTCCTCTCTCTTAAATCATTACTTTTTCTCTATTCTGCATTTTTAAATTAAGGATACAGAGCGGTGTTATTTCTCTCATATTAAAATTTAAAATTTGGATGCCATTTCTTTCTCCATCTGCTCCATTTTTCTGCTTTTCTTCTTCTTTTTCCTATTTTTCAAACCATAAAACTCTTGAAACAGTTATATCTAATTCCTTACCTCCTATCCTTTCATGAACCCAGCCTCTTCAGGTTTCTGTACCCACCTCTTCTCTAAATTGCTTTTGTTATTGTCATCTGTGACTTCCATGTTTCCAAATCTGTTGGTCACTTCTCAGTCCTACCTCTACCTGACCTACCAACAGCATTTGACAGTTGATCAATCCTGCCCCCTTAAAACATTTTCTTCTTTTGGCTCCCAGGATATTTTCCTGATTTTCCTTCTACCCCAAGGACTGTGCCTTCTCATTCTCTGTTGGTGGTTCCACCTGTTCCTTGAACTTCTTCTATTCCTCTGCCTCGTTGACTTCTCCGTTTAGATGTCTGTTAAACATCTTGAACTTTATATGGCAAGCACTGAGCTCTTTATCTTCCCCTCTGAAAAGCTGCCCCTCTCACAGTCTTTCTCATTTTGTTTAATGGCAACTCTATTCCTTTCTTGTTCATGTTAAAAAACAAAAAGTAACTTTTAACTTCTCTCTTCCTGTGATACCCTATTTCCAATCCACAAGCAAATTCTGTTGGCTCTGCCTTCAAAACCCATCAACTTCTCACCCTATCTGTTGCCACCAACCTGTTCCAAGCTACCTCCATCCTCATCTGAATTATTGCAGTATCCTTATAATTGGTATTCTGACTTTTGCATCCTTCAGTCTATTCTCAAGAACACTACCAGGGTGATCCTATTATAACATACAGGTCCTGCTCCTCCTATGCTCAAAATACTGCAGTTAATGCACCTCAGAACCTTTGCCCTTGCTGGGCCCTTGGCCTCTGCTTAACTCTCCTTCTTCTTCCTTTCCCTCTTTCACAATGAACTTACCCTAAATATTTTCATGGCTCACTCTTTTCATTCCATCAGGTCTTTACTCAAGTGTTATTCCTCTGGCAGTCTCCATCCCTTTACCCTTTATCTAATTGTAATTGCTCAGCATTCCGCACCCTCTAACCTGCTTTATGTTTTTCTTACAACTTCCCACCATCTAACCTACCTTGCGTTTTATTTATTTAGTTTAGTTCTCTTTCTTCACTAGAATCTAAGTTCCAAAAAGGCAAGGATCAGTAGGTTCATGGCTATATCCTGTGTGTGTGGCAGCACCTTGCACATAGTAAAAAGTAAAGATCTACTGAGTAGCAGCCCCTTGCCCTCCTCACCACATCTGCCATACTCTATGTTGAATGTTTGTGAAACGTCTCTCTTCCTCACCTAAACAAGCAGTTTGCTGGCAGGGTCAGGATCTCTATTCTTCTCTGCAGTATCCCCAAGGCCTAGCAGAGCACTGGTGTGGAATTAGATGTTCAACAAACATGTCAGAAAACTGAATGCAATTTTTCCATTATCTATATGAGTTACTAATTTATATGCATTTAGATTAGTGCTTCACTAGAGTTTAAATTATATCAATGGGAAAGTCAGAAGTTGGCCTTGACCTTAGCTCAGGACATTCGCAGCCTCTGTCTCGGTTTAAGAACCATTCAATCTAATTAGTTACAAACACATTAGCAAAATTTGGGTGGCAGTCATCACTTAAATGAGGTGCAGCCCTAGAGATAACGTCCCTTCCATGCTAGAATTTGAACCGTATAGATATCTAAAACCAACTTCTAAATGCCTATCGCAATGTTTCTCCATTCCCTACTCTTTCTTTGTCTTTTTAAGGAAAACAACAATACACTTTTATTATTATTGTTATTATTATAAAAGTAATCACTGTAAATCTTAAGAGGCAATAGTTAAAAAAGAAAAGGAAATTTAAATCACCTCTGTTCAGTGATGAACCAGTGTGTACATCATACTGATACATTATCTACATGTAATCTGATCAGATTTTTCACACTCTATTTTTCATGTAAACCACTATATATATATATATCATTAAATATAGTATGTATATATATTTATCATATGTATATGAGGTCGGACAATTAAGTTCATGAACTCACCCTAGAAAAAGTCTTACATACCTCATTGCTGAATATCACTACTGTCACCTTCAAAGTACCAACCTTGGAAAGCTATGCACCGACACCAGCACCTAGTCCACCCTTCAGAGCAATTTTGCAAATTGTTTTCTGGAATGGCTATCAGAGCTGTCGTTGTATTACCCTTGATGTTCTGAATGTCATCAAAATGTCTTCCTTTCCATGTTTTCTTTATCTTTAGGTAAAGAACGAAGTTATTGGGGGCCAGATCAGGTGAGTAGGAAGGGTGTTCCGATACAGTCACTTGCTTACTGGCTAAAAACTCCCTCACAGACAGTGCCCTGTGAGCTGGTGCATTGTGATACAAGAGCCATGAATTGTTGGTGAAAAATTCAGGTCATCTAACTTTTTAATGCATCCTTTTCAGCACTTCCAAATAGTAAACTTGGTTAACTGTTTGTCCAGTTAGTAAAACTTCATAATGAATAAGCCCTCTGATATCAAAAAGGTTAGCAACATCATTGCAACAAGTTCTTGAACTTAATTGTCCGACTTCTTATATGTAATATAGACATACTTTTAAAGAATATAACTTATTGTGTGATCATTTTGCAATATATACAAATATTGAATCGTTGTTATAGATGAAATTAATATAATGTTATATGTCAATTTTACCTCAATAAAAAAGAACATATGTATATTATAATTTACCTCACCACTGTCATATTGTTGGACATTTAAGTTACTTAATTTTTCCCCAATGTTTACTGGCTAAAAACTGATAAATGTTACTCATTTGCTCAGAACAAGTATCTAAAAGAAAAAATATTAAATCAAAAGATAGGTACATTTTAAAGCTCAATGTATTTTGTTCCTTTGAAAGACTGCATCGAAGACCTTTATGGAGGACGTGACATTTGAGTGACACTATTACCAGAGACGATTTCTAGACTCAAAGATGCTGGTGATGGCCACCCACCCATCACTGGGAAGATGTGCGGGCAAAGGCAGAAGAGGAGAGAGGAGAGGAGTTGTGGGAACAACCCCGTGGCCTGATAAATCCTAGCACACAGGTGGCATCAGATAGGAAGCTGCAGGTAGTGACAATGACATCTGTGTGATAAGGTCATATTTGTGCCTCATTTTCCAGTTCAGGGGTTCCCAACATTTGGGAATATGAGAACCCTTTCCTTAAACATTGAAACATAATGATATCCCATGTGATACAGTTTTTTAAATAAAATATAAAATATATGGCATTAAAAGTTACTACTGGACCGGCCGAGTGGCGCATTGGTTAAGAGCTGGTTTGGGGATGCCAGCGGCCCCGTTCGGATCCCACAGGAGGGCAGTGTCACTGCCCAGTGTCACCTGGAGCTGGGCTGTGCGAGCCCCGGCGACGGGTGTAGGCTGCAGCCCCTGCTGCAGTGGGCTGCCATAGGCTACAGTGAGTGGCCAGCAGCTAGCGTGAGCGGCCGGCAGCCAGCGTGAGCGGCCGGCAGCCAGTGTGAGCTGCCAATAGCCACGACGAGCACATCCAAAGACCGGCGACCGATCTGCCTCATCCGGGAAGAGTGCAATGACGATACCAACATGGGCCAGTGAAGCAACATCCCCTGCAACTAGACTGAAGAACAAAAAGACAGCAATTTGTCTGTTCCCCTTCCCCAGTTCCCCAACGCTATTCCCCTCCCCCAATTCCCCAATTAAAAAAATCTTTAAAAAGAAAAAAAAAGTTACTACTAATTTAGTTCCACCTTCAAATACATTTTTTTAATTAAATATACTAATTTAGAACCAAAAAAAAGAAAGACTGCATCAACTCACATTCAACTAGTAGTGTACATAAAAGACTAATTCCCCAGTCCTTATCAGAAGTATTGCGTCTATACATTTTTGACAATCTGAGAAGTGAAAGATGGATTCTCCTTGTTATTTTAATTTACCTAAAATTCTTTAGTGCTTGCTGTATGCCAAATAATTTTTAGAGCACTTAAAATGAATTGCACCATTTGATCCTCACAATAACTCTATGAAATAGGTACCGTGAGCTATCCTGTTAATACCATCATATTATAGGCAAGGAAAATGAGGACCCAATAAGTCCATTTTTGTAGGTTCAAATCTTAAACTAAATAATTTACCCCATTGTAAATTTTTTTTTTTTACCTTGTCACCAAACCTGTATTTGAATATACACAATTCAATTTTTAACTTGGTTACTTAATCCCTGTGAGAGTGAGATTGAATTATTTCATATGTTTATTGGTTCTTTCTTTCCTTCCCACTGTTCTTTTAGGGTGCTCACTTTTATTGATATGTAAGAAATATTTATATATAGGCTATAAAAACAGTTTGTGATATAGTTTGGAAATGTTTCTCAGGTGAGTCATTTGTCTTAATTCTGTATGTAGTGATTTGGCTTAAAGAAGTTTTATATTTTATAAAATACATCACTTGCTTCTTTCATGGCTTTTGCTTTGCTGTAATATTTAGTAAGTCATCATCATACTAGAAGTACACAAATAGCCACCCATATTTTCTTCTAGTTCTTTCAGGTGTTCACTTTTTGCATTTAAATTATTGCTCCATCTGGAATTTATTTTTATGTGAGGAAGAGACCTAACTTTTTTTAGATGATTTAACAATGTTCTAAGACCATTTATTAAACCATCCATTCTTTTTCCACTGATACAAAGTGCCTCCTTTATCATATACTAAATTCTTATGTCTACTCAAATCGTGTGTCTGGATTTTTAAACTCCTTTAATTTTGAAAGGGCATATTTCGTGCCATTTTATGGGTTCTTTAGTGTTGCAGTTTGGGAAAAACATGGGTTTTGCACCTACTAGATATATAATTCTAGTCAAGCAATTTCTTTGGTCCTCTTTCTTCTGTGAAATGAAGAAGCAGCATATATTTGCCCAACCTATAGCTAAGGCTATTGTACAACAAAACACTGTTTTATGAAAAAAATGTCTAATTAACAAAAAAACACTAGGCAGATGTTTCTCAATTGCTATGCTATGTGATAGGTATTGAACCATAATTTTAAAACATTAATGGTAGAAAATTTCTTTACTTCAATTAACTAGAATAAAAGAGAAATTATTGTGTTAATTCGCATTTACTGTGTAATACTACTTCTAAACCAGATCAATATTTTCATTCTTTGTAAGGGAGGAAGATTCTTTTGGCACAGAGGGGCAAGTCTTTCCATGAACCTATTTGATAGACAGTTCTCCCTGTTCCTCTCTTCAATAATAAATATTTTCTTTGAAAAGTCAGTGGAGTACTTTTCTTCTAAAGGTGAAGGCAGATGTGGACATTTTCCTCAAGCAGATAGATATTGATGCCAGAAGGTCACTACCAGCCCCGAGACGTGCCTGTGCAGACTCTCCCTCCTAATGAACTGAAGCTCCCATGGTCTTACCCATGGGCATGACGCAGAGGCCCACAGGCTTGCTCAGATATCTGCAGCTCACTGTGTACAGCGAGCAGAGTCAAGGATTCCTAGTGCCAATGAGTCTAGTCAGATAGAGTGGCAGTCATCTGATAAGAAAGATGTCAAATATCCTGGAAGAAGTCCTCATCTTAAATATCGCCTCAATTTTTTGTCAGAGAGCTTATAATTGTACTTCTTGGGTTTTTGACAACCCTTTAATGGTTATGCAAAGAGCCTTTAGAAGAGCCATCAAACCCAAGTGGTGGTGCCATATAAGCACTAAGACAAAAAGAAAACAAACAAAAAAAAGGTTTAGAATATGTGAATGCTAATGCCTTCACATAAGCAAATTTTTCCTTATCTGAACCCATCTCACCTGAAACCTCTCATACACAGATAAGTATATGCTGCCCTAGATTAGTGTTATCCATATTCTAGGTCTCTATTTTCCCAGAGTAAGCTCTTGAACACAGTTTTGTTACTTAGCCCAGTGCCTATGATAGAGTAGTTACCCAATATAAAAGTTGGTGGAATAAAAGTCAATGTTTGGGGAAGTTATTAAAAACCACAGGAAAACAAACTCTCCAAGCACAAAAAAGGAAAAGAAAAATATTTTGTCACCCTTACAGTTGTGGCTTTAGAATCTATTAGAGAAAAATAATGTATTTATTATTACTCAATGTTTTCTATACTCATGCCCCAAACCATCTACTGGGGGTTGCCTTTGATTATTCTGCCACGACTTCCACATCCTCTCAGCACAGCCTTCATGAATAGAAGTTGTAGAAGCCTATCACTGACTCTCTGTACAACCTTCCTCTCTCTCTTCCAGGCATCAAATGTTGCTCATTTTTAAAGACCCAATTCAAAATCGATTTCTTCTGAAAAGTCATGTCTTATTCGTTATATAGCTGTTCGCATCCATAGCTATTACACTCTTCATTACTCATTTGAACCTCATTTCCTGAATAATATTGTTAGTTGCTTTTTACGTGTTTGGGTTCTATCTGTATGGGTGCACCATTAATTCTTTGAGGGAGCATAGTAAGTCTGGGCCTTTAGATTGATAATTTCAAAGTCATCTTAAAACTATCGCAGTGTTTCAATTAATGCTAAATAAAATTTGCTTAATTAAATTGCCTTCCTGGTACACATAGTATGTCTAGGAGCCTTGATAGGCAGCTTAAAAACTCTCTCAGGAATCTGCCCTTCACTTTATCATTCATTTCTCCTTTCTCTTCTTCCTTTTAGAACCCATTGTACCCAGGGGCTGCTCAACAAATGTTAATGGCCATGATCTTTTCAATCAGCAATTTGTAAAGTGGGTGATTATTGTCTATAAGTGACAAGGGAGACACTATTTTCTATCCATGAGAATAAAAGACCTGACTTATGAAGACAATATCTACAAACAGTGAATGGCAAAACTAAACTCCTTAGCTCTTCAACACAAATAGTGTCAAGATTCAGAGGGAAGAGTGACACCTATTGTTCAGGGTATGCTTATTTGTTTCCTGGTGTTACCTCCTGAATTGATTCATGCCTGTGTCAACAACATGAGCTCTAAGTAATAGCATGTCTGATGAAAAGTGGTACCTGCTAGCCCTTTGTAATATTGGACATCTGATACCAGCAGCATTTGGTATATCAAGTTTATTGGCAGTTCACACATTTGGTAGCAACTGTGTTTTAATCTATGCCCATTTAAACAGCACATCATTAAAAATGGGAAAGGAGTTATGTAAAAACACAACTAAGGCACATTTTTTCAAATTACTAAGATAAACCATGAATTATGAAAGAACAATTCCAATAAGGGTGCCTGGTGAAATATGACTTCTTTGTATAAAATTATAGCTCTGTAATTTTAAAGAAAAAAATGAAAGTTTTTAATTTTTATGTTACATGTGACCTATATAAAAATTAACTTCTCCTAAAAGGTCATTGTCAACAGCCAAGAGGACACTGACTTTTATGGGTCAATTTGTATTTTCTTGAAGATGGAGAATGGCCCAGTGGGGATAGTCTGTCATCCAGCCTCAACTTCAACTCCTTCAGTGGCAGGAATTTCACTATACCTTGAGGCAAATACAACCATAAAACATGGAAATATCTGCCTTAACTTTTAGCACTGTTGAACATACACACTGGTAAACTTGTACATGGACACATTTTGAAATGTGTGTAGTACTCCCACAAGGCATAATGAATAAAATGAAAGCAGTGTCTATCCAGAATTCTAAAGGAATTAGAAAATCTGTATAACATAACATTTAAAATCTATCCCTTTAAATGTTACACAATATATATTGCAAACTATGCAGGAGATTGATATTTCTAAACTATATAAACATCTTTGGAGTTGTTTTAAAAAGTTTGCCCCAAAGATAATTTAAATATCTGAAAATGACTCACAATCAGCATTTTAAATAAAAACTCTCATTTACTAGGTATATATGTTTTATTAATTATTATAAAGCTATGTTATTCACATTTAATATAAAATATTTGCTATGTTCTAGATGTAGTATAAGCAGTGGCATGAAGTACACACTCTTAAGTTAGTCTCAAAAGGAGCTGATATTTAAAAAATGTGGGATGGCCCAACTGGAACAGAAATAGGAAACCACTGATCTGATTTCTGTTGCTATCATATTGCTTTTTCTAAAATTTCTTATAAATGCAATTATATAGTCTTTTGTATCTGGTTTCTTTCACTTGAGATTTAACTGTGTTTTTGCATGTTTTAGTCGTTCATTCATTTTTATTGATGAGTCGTATTCCTTGCATGAACACACCATAATTTATCTATTCACCAGTTGATGGACATTTAGTTTCTTCTACGTTTTAGCCTCTTATAAGTAAGGTTTCAATATACAATCAAATGCAAGTATTTTTGTTGATATAGATTTTTATAGGGTTTTTTTGTGTGTTAATATGTAGAAGTCAATGGCTGGATCAAATGGTAAATATGTATCTAACTTTAAAAAAAAATTTCCAAACTGTTTCCAAATAGTCGTACCATTTTACATTCACTCAAGCAACGTATGAGAGCGTTCCAGGTACCCCACATCCTCACCAATACTTGATAGAGTCAGTCAACAATTTTAGATAGTCTAATAGGTGTGTAATGGCATTGCATTAAAGTTTCCATTTTCTTTTTTTTTTTCGTTTTTGAGGGCAGTGTCACTGGCCCTCATATGTGGGATCCGAACCGGGGCCCCTGACATCCCAAGCCAGTGCTTAACCACCGCGCCACTCGGCTGGCCCAAAAGTTTCCGTTTTCAATTCTCAAATGATGAATGATGTTGAGAATCTTTTCACATGCCTGTTTACCATTCATATATTTTCTTTGGTGAAGTATCTGTTTTTATCTTTTAGCCATTTCATTTTGGAATATATACTTTTATATTATTGACTTTTGGAATTCTTTTCTTTTTTTTTAAAGATTTTATTGGGGAATTGGGGGAGGGGAAGGGGAACAGACAAGTCGCTGTCCTTTTGTTCTTCAGTCTAGTTGTGGAGGACGTTGCTTTACTGGTCCATGTTGGTATCATCATTGCGCTCTTCTCAGTGAGGCAGATCGGACCCCAACCTCTGGATGGTTGCTTACAGTGGCTGCCGGCCGCTCACTGTAGCCTATGGCAGCCCGCTGCAGCAGGGGCTGCAGCTGTGCCGTCCCAGGGACTCACAGCAGCCCAGCTCCAGGTGGAGCTGTTGTTCACCATATTAGCTGTAGAGGGCAGTGTCACTGGCCCTCATATGTGGGATCCGAACCATAGCCGCAGGCGTCCCAAGCAAGCTCTTAACCACGGCGCCACACCACCGGCCCAACTTTTGGAATTCTTTATGTATTCTGGATACAAGTCTTTTATCAGATATGTGATTGCAATATTTTCTTAGAGCCTGTGGCTTAACTTTTTAATCTCTTTGTGGCATATCTATCAAAGAGCAGACATTTTTTAATTTTAATGAAATTTGATCAAAATTTTTTCTTGTATGATCATGCTTTTGATATTGTATCTAAGAAAAATTAGCCTAACCCAAAAGTCATAAAGAGTTTCTCCTATGACTTTTCTATAAATTTTAAAGTTTTAGGTTTTATATTTTGTTCTGTGATTTATTTTAAATTATTTTTGTATAGGGTACAAAAACACAAATACATATGGTATATATGATATATAAATCAAATTATTTTATTTATTTATTTTTCTGATGGCTATCCATTCATTCCAGCACCTTTTGTTAGGAAGCTTGTCTTTACTTCACTGAATTGCCTTTGTGCCATTGAAAGTCAATTGATCCTATATATGTGGGCTTATTTCTGTACTCTCTGGTACATTCCATTGATTTCTCCCTTAATCTCTAATACCACTGTGTTGATTGTGGTAGATTTATCAGAAGTCATGAAGTCACATAGTATAAGACCTCTGCAGTGGGCTGAATGGTGGCCCCTCAAAAGATATATCCATGTCTCAAACCCTAAAACCTGTAAATATAACCTTATCTGGAAAAAAAAAGTCTTTGCAAATGCAATTATGTTAAGAAACTTGAGATAAGCGTGCTTGATTATCTGAGCAGGACCTAAGTCCTTAAGTATCCTTATAGGAGACACATAGAAAAGAAGACAAACATAGACATTTAACGTCTCTTAAAATGTGTTGTGATCACAGAGACAGGGATTGGAGTGATGTGACCATAAGACGAAAAAAAAAGGTATGTTGTCAACCTTTAGAAGGCAGAGGCAAAAATGGATTCTTCTCTAGAGCAATACATATATAAAAGTTATATATACGGGCCGGCCGAATGTCGCATTGGTTAAGAGCTGGTTTGGGGATGCCAGCGGCCCCCGTTCGGATCCCACATATGAGGGCCAGTGACACTGCCCTCTACAGCTAACAACAGCTCCACCTGGAGCTGGGCCGTGTGAGCCCTGGTGATGGTGTAGGCTGCAGCCCCTGCTGCAGTGGGCTGCCATAGGCTACAGTGAGTGGCCGGCAGCCAGCGTGAGCAGCTGGCAGCCAGCGTAAGCTGCCAATAGCTGCTGTGAGCGACCATCCAGAGGCCGGAACCAATCTGCCTCATCCGGGAAGAGCGCAATGACGATACCAACATGAGCCAGTGAAGCAACGTCCTCTGCAACTAGACTGAAGAACAAAAAGACAGCAACTGTCTGTTCCCTTTCCCCCATTCCCCAGCGCTGTTCCCCTCCCCCAATTCCCCAATAAAATCTTTAAAAAAAAAAAAAAGTTATATATACAGAGGGTGCCAAAAAATGTATACACATTTTAAGAAAGGAAAAAAACCATATTAATATATACTGGTACTGAAAATGAATGAATACAAGTCACATTTGACTCCTGCAATTACAAGAGGTGCTTAAAGTGGTGACCATCAGCATCCAGACACTTCTGATTATGGTGAACTACTGCTTGAGCAACGTTGACCAAAGTGTTAACGTCTCTTAAAATGTGTATACATTTTTTTGGCACTCTGATGTTTGTGTGTGTGTGTATAAAACTTTTTCTTTATCCATTCATCTGTTGATGGATATTTAGGTTGTTTTTGTGTCTTGGCTATTGTAACTGGTACTGTAATGAACATAAGGGATGGTGCAGATATTTCTTTGAGATAGTGATTTTGATTCATTCAGATATATATACACAGAAGTGAGATTGCTGGCTCATTGGATCATATGTTATTTCTATTATTAATTCTTTGAGAAATCTCCATACTGTTTTTCATAGTGGCTGCACCAATTTAGCTCTCCACCAGTAGTGCATAAGGGTACTAATTTTTCCACATCCTCGCCAACACTTGTTGGTGTAAGGTGATACCTCATTGTGGTTTTGATTTGCACTTCCTGGATGATTAATGATGTCAAGCACCTTTTCATGTATCTATTGAGCATTTGTATATTTTTCTTTTTAATTAAAATTTATTGGGGTGACAATGGATAGTAAAATTTTATAAGTTTTAAGTGTACAATTCTGTCATATATCATCTGTATATCACATTGTGTGTTCACCACCCAGAGTCAGTGCTCCTTCCATCACCATATATTTGACCCATGTAGGTTGTTGGTTTTTTTGTTTTTTTTTTGGAAAAATGTCTATTCAGATCTTTTGCCCATTTTAAAATCATTATTTTTTTTCTTGTTTTTTGTTTGTGTTTATTTTTGTTTACATGTATTTATTTTTGCTATTGAATTGTATGAGTTCCTATCAGTCTTGGAGAAGCTGAGTTACTTGGAGATGAAAGACCTTTGTCTATTTTGATGTTCTGAATAAATAAGCATTGTTATTTCACCACTGTTATTATTTTTAAATAGGAAAAACAAGAAAATTTAGTTGAAGCTTTATTAACTGGTAACTAAATTCTCCCTTCTAACAGTGACTTACCCAGACATTTTATAGACACGTTTATGACAAAATTATTGCTTATTATAACAGTTCTTAAGTTAAATTCTTATCAATGATTCATTTCTTTTTATTGATTTTGAATGTCTTATGAATAGTGGAGGGTATCTCTCTGGTTAGACAGAACAGACTTTATAGGGTGAGTATCACTTATGAGCTGTGAGGCTTTGGACACCTGACTTTCTCTAAAATCTTCAGTTTCTTTTCTGTAAGATGATGGTATTAGTATAATATGATATAGCAACAGTAGGACTATTAATCACGTTTAAATGAATTTATGTGTTTAATCACAAGTAGAGATTCAGAATGTGATACTGCAACTGCTATTCTTTTACTGCCAAAGCTAGATCGAGAAATAGAAAAAATTAGTTCTTAAGTGCAAAAAAAACTTAAAAAGAGAGAGAATATTTTCATGTAAGAATATAACATGTTTCTTTAACTGACATTGGTACCATGTGCTTCAAAAGCCCCTCTTAGAAGTGTGCCAGTGGCTATTTTTCCCTTTGAAGCAAAAAATAAACTTTATAAAAGATTAAACAGACAAAATACAGCAGTATAAATAATGACATTCAAATTTTTCTGTATGTATTGAGAATTTCACCTTTATTTTGTGATTGTTGCACCTAGTTTCATGAACAATTTGCCCTTTGCAAAATTAAAAGTACGTTCAGGATTATCACGATTACATACAAGAAGAGAATTTGCCAGCAAGAATTTTATTATGAAAACGGGTAGCACTGCAAAAATACTTGTTTCAGCTACAAATGAGAAAACAGCTTCAATTAGTTCTCTGAGGAACCTTGATTTATGTAGATTAGGTGGTGAATCAAAGGAATTTAAGGTATTGGATTTACTAAATTCAATTTAAGGTATTACTTTGGGATAGTGCATAAAATGCTTCACTCAGTAAGTGTTTATTAGTAAGACAAAATAAAATAATCACTTTATACTTCTAGAAACTATCATGATTTTATACCATTATATGGAGAAAAAAATAAAATATTTAAGACCTACATATGATTAATATGAATTGAAATTCAAACTGTGTTAAAACTTTATAGAATCTAGAAAACCTGATACATTTGATATTTGCATTTAAATGCTATATCTGTTTTTTTTCAATCATGAAGAAAGCAACTTAGAGATATCTTACAGAATCCAGACAGACATACTTCCTTACTTCTAAAACAAGAGTTTTCCTCTGTAGCACTAATGCTCTAGAATCTTCCAGAAGACAAAATGATCTAAATAGTTCCTGAGACAGACATGATACTGCAGTTCTGAGAAGCATTTGATTCCCAGAAATGACATTTCCTAATCTACATAAATCAAGGTTCTTCAGAGAACTAATTGAAGCTGTTTTCCCATTTGTAGCTGAAACAAGTATTTTTGCAGTGCAACCCCTTTTTATAATAAAATTCTTGCTGGCAAATTCTATCATTGTATGTAATCGTGATAATCCTGAAGGCACTTTTAATTTTGTTAAGTGCAAATTGTTCATGAAACTAGGTGCAACAATCACAAAATAAAGGTGAAATTCTCAATACATACAGAAAAATTTGAATGTCATTATTTATACTGCCGTATTTTGTCTGTTTAATCTTTTATAAAGTTTATTTTTTGCTTCAAAGGGAAAAATAGACACTGGCACACTTCTAAGAGGGGCTTTTGAAGCACATGGTAAATGTCAGTTAAAGAAACATGTTATATTCTTACATGAAAATATTCTCTCTCTTTTTAAGTTTTTTTTGCACTTAAGAACTAATTTTTTTCTATTTCTCGATCTAGCTTTGGCAGTAAAAGAATAGCAGTTGCAGTATCACATTCTGAATCTCTACTTGTGATTAAACACATAAATTCATTTAAACGTGATTAATAGTCCTACTGTTGCTATATCATATTATACTAATACTATTATCTTACAGAAAAGAAACTGAGGATTTTAGAGAAAGTCAGGTGTCCAAAGCCTCACAGCTCATAAGTGATACTCACCCTATAAAGTCTGTTCTGTCTAACCAGAGAGATACCCTCCACTATTCATAAGACATTCAAAATCAATAAAAAGAAATGAATCATTGATAAGAATTTAACTTAAGAACTGTTATAATAAGCAATAATTTTGTCATAAACATGTCTATAAAATGTCTGGGTAAGTCACTGTTAGAAGGGAGAATTTAGTTACCAGTTAATAAAGCTTCAACTAAATCTTCTTGTTTTTCCTATTTAAAAATAATAACAGTGGTGAAATAACAATGCTTATTTATTCAGAACATCAAAATAGACAAAGCTCTTTCACCTCCAAGTAACTAAGCACTTATCCCAGGCAAAATATTGGAGGAGTCATCTCTAAGAGACACCTTCTCCTATACTGTTTACCATAAGGCAGAGCTTTTTCATGGAAGTTCTTTCCTCATACACAAAATTCTATCACTTCATTCATCTATTCATTTAATTCAACAAATATTTTTTGAGGGTTTAATAGGCAGTAGGATAAAGAAACAAAGGCTCTGTTCTCATGTAATTTACAATCTTAAAAGGATTACCACGCATGTGAGAAAAACTGTCATGAAAGAGAAAGACCAAAGATAAACTTCAATAAAATATACTATAACTGGGTTCTCTACTCAGGATATCTCAACACTTGGAATCAGGGTATTGGCCAAGTTGAGTTCTCATCTGGAAGCTCGCAGGAAAAAAATCTTCCAAGCTCATTCTTGTTGGTAGAATCAGTTCCTTGTAGTTGCAGGACTGAGGTCCACGTTTCCTTGCAGTCTATAGCTGAGGCTGCTCCCAGTATATAGAGACCACCTGTATTTCTTACCAAGTGACCTCCTCCAACTTCAAGTCAGCAATGGTGCATTAAATCATTTTTGTGCTTCTAATCTCTGGCTTCCTTTTCTGGGGCCAGAGAAACAAAACAAACAAACGAAAAACCTATCTGTTTTTAAAGAGCTCATGTAATTAATTCAAGCCCTCAGTAACCTCCCTATTTTAAGGTCACCTGTGCCATAAACATAACCTAGTTAATGGGAGTAAAACAGACCCTGGGATTATTCAGGGCATGTAGGTGAAAGTGGTGGAATCTTGGAAGACATCTTAGAATTCTGCCTACACTAAACCTTTTATACAAAATTTCAAAACATCATAATGATTATAAGACTCCAGTGTAGAAAATGCTTATTGCATACCATGGAATCAGAAACAGACTAGTATCAGAATTATTATCAGCATCAGTGGCTTTTAGAAGATAATTTTTTTAACACTTTCAAGTTTCTAAGGGAGTTATTTCAAAATTATATTTCTAGCCAAATTATCACTCAAGTATATAAGCAGAATCAAAATATTTTTAGACATATGGAGTCATAAAACTTTTATTTCCCATATACTCTTTCTTAAGAGTTAAAGGAGATAGAGAGTCAAGAAAGAGGATGACACCAGATTCATTATACAGGACAGCAGGGAAGGGAACTCCCAGGATTGGCAGGTCTAAATAATTGCAGTCCAGATTAGAGTGAAAGAAGGCAAGGCAAGGCAAGGCAAGGCAAGGCAAGGAAAGGCAAGGAAAGGCAAGGAAAGGAAAGGAAAGGAGAAAGGATCGGAAATTGATTGGTTCTCCATAAAGAAGGGAAAATTCCAGGCAGACAAGACTGCCATAGCTGTTCTGTGCATGTTTAGGAAAAGAATCTCTGCAGTTTCCAAAATAGGAAATAGTAATTCAAAAAAATGTGTTTTGTCTTAACTTATTTTAGGATTCTTTGGCAAAATATCTTACTCCAATATTTGTATTGAGCTGTATAGTGACAGGTTTCTTTTTAGAATGATTAGTGAGCAAGTAACGCTGCCTGGGCTTTTATATTCCACTGCATTGTCTTGCTGCTTGTTGGCAATCACTTGTATCACTAATTTAGTGGGTAAGGAGTGAAATATGGTTGGCAAACCCTATAATGTTGAATTATAATGTCATTAATTTTTCACATCCCTTCCGTAGATTCTGCTGATCTTATGCAAAACGAATGGACCTGGCTTACCTTCAGAGATTCATCAAACTATGTGAGGAAATGCAATTCTTCTAAGATCTCTCTTCTGTTTTTTCTATATGACTATGTATTTTACTAGCTGATTGAGACGGGATCCATGCTAGAGAGGTTTACAGAATTTGTATCCAATTAGCAAGGGCAACTTTATACTCTGTAGTTGTAGATGCATTTTTTTTTTTAACTTTCAACTCTAAGTTTGCATGAATTCATTCTTTCTTAACTCTTTAGACTTTGTGTTCAGGATATAAATTGCCCTTTTTAAGAAGTTTTACCTAGCTGGGTGGAAATCTATAATATCTTGGCAGTAAAACCATCCCAGAGGGATAATTTTGTGCAACCATTTCAATCTTTATACCAATTAAATTGGTATAATCTATCTCACCCTCGTCACACAAAACAGGTTTCTAGGCCATTGCCTCACCTCTTGCTCAGAGAAAGCCTTCAGATTTATTTGGCCCTACTCAGATTTAAGATTATATATCTTTCTTCAGAGCTTTATGGCTTCTAATAGCAACAAAAAGGACTGAAACAAACCTATTTTCGAGGCTGCCTTTCAATCACCATGTAACATACTTTCTGTTGTGTCTTCACCAGAAATAAATTGTACTTTAAATCCTTGCTCTCCTTAAATATGTCAAATATATGTGATATGATATCATCTCTAAAGTGGAAACTTCTTGAGATGGCATTGTTAGGAAGGCTTAGAGAAAGTATTTTGCAAGCCTATAACATCATTCTAGAACAGGTTTTATTGCCTTAGAAGATACCAGCATCCTCCTGAGATTAAGAAATTGCTATAATTGCTATGTGAAAGTGCAGGCAGAAAGATAGTTTTTGCTGATAAACTTAAAGGTGCTTCAGAAAAGAAAGACAAAGTAGTTTGAACTATATAATCTCCTTTCTTCACTCCTAATTGCCCAAATCCTATTCCTCCACACCCTCATACCCCCGTTCCTCCTACTTACAGCTTCACTTTACCTCCAGTTTGCCTCAGGTCCTTGTGACATAACTTTAATAACATCCATGCGACTGAGTCACTTGAAGAAACTCTGCTAATTTCACAAAGAAACAAGCATCATAAGCAGAACTGAATTTCTTGTTTTGGAAGGCCATGGGTTTTGTGTGTTAAGTTCTAGGGACAAAAGAAACATGAATTGTGGCTATAATTTATGCTATGCCATATATTCCCTATTCTAGATTTAATGCTTAATTAATTGCTTTTATCAGTTAGACTCACTGGCAGCATTTAACTTTTCTTTAATAGCTGCTCATTTCCCCTACTCTCCCCCAGCTTTCTTTAACACACTCTAAAGGGTACTAGTCTTCTTATGTGACAGATGGATGTAACTTTATAAGAAAGTGATTTAGTCATTAACATCCACTCACACAGACTGCTCTTGCTAAGAAAATACCATAGGTGAGGATACAAGAGTAGTATGGCTTTTGAGAGAAACCATGTCTCATAAATTAAAATGGAAAAATATTTTCAGGTAAAGTGATTTTCATTAAAATTATTTGTAAGGGGTGAGGATATGGAAGCAGGAGGCAGATGATAGAACTAAGATTTTGCATTATGTCCTTTCAGAGTCTGGAGGTAGTACCTGGTGGTGGCAGAGTGAGGCAAAGCAGT
The DNA here is from genome assembly GCA_033961575.1 of Aselliscus stoliczkanus. Lineage (NCBI taxonomy): Eukaryota > Metazoa > Chordata > Mammalia > Chiroptera > Hipposideridae > Aselliscus > Aselliscus stoliczkanus. Next base: position 147,777,316 of record CM066727.1, read on the forward strand.
CAGGGAAGTAATGTGGAAGAAAAGCAGTGGCAATGAATTCTGGAGATACTAGATAATGGAGCTCTCATTTCTCTCTCAGCTGGATATGGCTACTTCTGTTTGAGAATTGATCAATGTTGATTGGCCTTATTGATCAGGCATGTCCTATGTCTGTTAATTCCTACTGATCCAGGTTAAATCTTATCCCTTCTCTCTTTGAAAGGAAGTAGATGGTACATCCTCAGTGCAACGAAAGACATCATTGAACTTATTGGGTCACACACAAAAATACTCTCCTTTGTGTAGACCCATTTGTATATTTCTATGAATCCCTTCTGAGTTGTCAAGTCTGCATTCACTCCTTAATTGTATTTATTAAGTGGCTACTGTGTGCCCCAGACTGAATTAGGTGCTGGGGAATGCTCCAGGACTGATCTCAGAAAGCTTACAGTATTATGAGAAACTTAGACATTAAATGAAAAATTAATTACAACTTAAAATGTGAATTGTAACCACAGCAATAAATTAATGCACCTTATAGTAAATCTCTTGTGTTGGGCAGAGTGTTAGAAAACTTCTATAACTTGGCGAAGTAAATAGACATACAAGCTCAGAAAGCACAGAGAGTCCCAAACAAGATGTACCCAAACAGGCCCACACCAAGACACATTACAATTAAAATGGCAAAGGTTAAAGACAAAGAGAGAATCCCAAAACCAGCAAGAGAATGGCAACTTATAAGGGAACTCCCATAAGACTGTCAACTAATTTCTCAACAGAACCTTTGCAGACCAGAAGGGATTGGCTGGAAATACTCCATGTGATGCAAAGCAAGGACCTACAACCAAGATTGTTCTACCCAGGAAAACTATCATTTAGAATTAAAGAACAGATAAAGAGCTTCCCAGACAAGACTTTCACAGACAAGAAAAAGCTAAAGGAGTTCATCACCAACAAAACAGTATTTAAAGGAGTGTTAAAGGGACTTCTTTAAGAAGAAGAAGGGGGAAAAAAGATCAAAGATATGAATAATAAAATGGCAATAACTACATATCTATCAACAATTACTTTAAATGTAAATGGATTAAATGTTCTGATGAAAAGACATAGGGTAGCTGAATAGATAAGAAAAGAAGACCCTTATATATGTTGCCTATAAGAGACTCATTCAGATTGAAAGACTCGGAGACTGAAAGACTGAAAGTAAAGGGATAGAAAAGATATTTCATGAAAATAGAAATGAAAAAAAAAAATGCTGGAGTAGCAATACTTATACCAGACAAAATAGACTTTAAACAAAGGCTATATAACAAGAGACAGAGAAGGACTCAGTACTCTCGGTTTTGGGTATTTGTCCAAAGAAACCCAAAACACTACTTCAAAGAGATATGTGCATCCATATGTTCATTGCAGCATTATTTACAATGGCCAAGATATGGAGGCAAACTGGGTGTCCATCAATGGATGAATGGATAAAGAAGAGGTGGTACATATATATTCAGCCATAAAAAAGAATGAAATCTTGCCATCTGCAACAACATGGATGGACCTAGAGGGCATGCTGAGTGGAGTAAGTCAAACAGAGAAAGACAAATGCCATATGATTTCGCTTACATTGGGAATCTAGAGAACAAGATAAACAAAACAGAAACAAACTCATAGATACAGAGAACATTTTGAGGGTTGCCTGATGAGAGGGGAGGGGATTGGGGGGGATGGGTAAAACTGAGGAAGGAATTAAGAAGTACAAATTGGTAGTTACAAAATAGTAGTGGGGATGTAAAATATAGCATAAAGAATATAGTCAATAATATTGTAATAACTATGTATGGTGTCAAATGGGTACTAGATTTATCAGGGTAATCACTTTGTGAGGTACATAAATGTTTAATCACCATGTTGTACACCTGAAACTAATGTAATATTGTATATAAACTGTAATTAAAAAATAAAGAATTATTTAAAAAACAGATTAAATGATTTCCCAAAGTCTCATTTGTTTGTGCTCATTGTTTTCTGTTCTTCAGGAATATATATTTCTTTATTATCATTTAATATAGTAATCTGTTGATGTTAAGTTAAATAATCCCTAGTTTCTCGGGCCAGCTGAGTGGTGTGTTGTTTAAGAGTTGGCTTGGGACACCAGCTCTGAGTAGCAGGACCCCGGTTCAGATCCCACATGAGGGCCAGTGATGCTGCACCCTCTACAGCTAAGATGGTGAACAACAGCTTGACCTGGAGCTGGGCTGCCATGAGTGGCCGGAGACAGCGTAGGTTGCAGTGAAACTGCAATGGGCTGCCATGAGCTACCGTGAGTGGCTGGCAGCCAGTGTGAGCTGCCAGCAGCCTGTGTGAGCTGCCAAGAGCCGGGGTGAGTGGCCATCCAGTGGCCAGCGACCTATCTGCCTTACCCCGGAAGAGGGCAATGATAACAATACCAACATGGGCCAGTGAAGCAGCGTCCTCCACAACTAGACTGAAGAACAAAAGGACAGCAACTTGTCTGTTCCCCTTCCCCAACTTCCCAACACTGTTCCCCTCCCCCAATTCCCCAATAAAATCTTTAAAAAAAAAAAATCACTACTTTCTTCTTTGTAGTACATAGTGGAATTCCATTCCTCATAATTTAGATTTACCATATTGTGGATAGGATGTATTTTAAGCATTTTTAAAATGTAAGTATTTAACAGAACATTTCAAAAATATAAAGCTACAGGAAATTTTGAAGAATATAGAAAACCAGAAAAGAGTTCATTAAAACATGAGAGGTAATTAAGCAATTAAGGTGATAGGACAGAAGAGGTAAGGTTCTCTAATTGGAGTGGTGGAACTTGAAAAACAGACAGCTAGGAGATGAAGTAGCCTAAAATCACACAAGGGACCCTTTAAAATGCTTCCGAATCATCCCTCTTTTGTTGGTGCTTACAAAATTTCTCATTCTTTGTTCTCACGGTGACCCTGCAAGGATGATCAGGGCAAATATGGCCCTGCTGGCTTTAAAGGGAAGTTTACCCCTCGGCTAATGTTCCCAACTAAGGAACAATGCTGAGATCAGATTCAGGTCTGCTGGTTTCTCGTCTACTCCGAGTCTCCTACATGACAACACCCTTCCCTTCACCTGCCATCTCTGAATGTGTTTGACAGCTCCAGTGGTTCCCTGTGATCAACAGTGGGACAAAAGGAATCACATTCATAGCATCAAGACCCTACTTTTAGAGGGAACTTCAGAAGTTTTTTAAAATTTATTTATTTTTTATTAGTTTCAGGTGTACAAAGCAATGTAATAGTTAGACATTTAAACCCCTTATAAAGTGATAACCCATCTCCCAAGCTACTACCCCTCTGACATCTTATATAGCTGTTATAATACCATCGACTATCTTCCCTATGTTGTACTCCATATTCTGTGACTATATATGTATATATACCTACATGTTTAGTTATAGTTGACATTCAATATTATTCTACTTCAGCTCTTCAGGTGTATAGTGCATTGGTCAGACATCTACACAGTCTATGATGTGACAAAAATCACCCATAATTCCATCAGTCAAATATAACCACTTTTAAGATTTACATGTATATCCTTCCAGCCTTTCTTCCTGAATCTTGTTTTTTTTAAAAAAAGGAGGTTATGGGGGAAGGGGTTGTCATTTTGTGAGGGTTGAAAAGTATAACTATTGCATTGTTTTGTACATCTGAAATGAATAAAAACAAAAACAAACAAAAAAGGAAAACAAAAAAGAATCTGAAAGAAAGGAGGTTATATACCACTTCTACTTTGCAAATTGCAGTTTAAAATTAGCGATATATATATATTTACATTATCCCATATTGGTATGTCTCTTCAGTGTGATTTTTAAGATTACACAATATTTCTTTTGTAAGAATATACTCTAATTAATTAATTTAGCCAATCTCCAATTGTTAGGTATCCATCTTTTTTTTTTCCTGCCAATATGTACATGGGGACAATGGTATGCTGATATATTTCTCTGGATAAAGAAAAAAAGACAGATTTGTAAATTGCCAAATTCCATGGTGTAATTACTTCTACCATGGCCAATTTTAAGTTTCCAACTATATTACAACTGGCTTACAAACTTCCTAAACATTTAACAATTGGTGCAAACTTGTGAATTCTGGCTGTAACACACCTCTGCGTGGCTGGGGTGTATATTCTTTTTGCTAAACCTTTTTTCATATCTTTTATTTCTTTGTTTTTGATTTCATTAAGAGAAATAAATGAAAAGTTGCTTAATGTAAATATTAGAGTGATGTAAGTAAGCTTATTTAATTGCTATGAAGGTTCATTATCACTTGTGATGATTACTGATATTTCTTTTTCAGTTACCTTTTCTTAACCAAATATTATGTAGTCTTTTTTTCTCTCTGTCTGCCTCTCTCTCTCATTTGCATTTAAAGATTGAAGGAATCTAAGACAATCATTGAAATATACCTAATATTTATAGGTTTTTTTGCAGTAGTATAGTAGACAGATGTGGATTGTGATACCAGTTCTACCAATAACAGATTGCTATAATACATTTGGGCTACTTTACTAACTTCTCTGAGGCTGTTTCCTCATCTGCAAAACAAAATTCATGGTTTTATTTCACAGGATTATTGTGAGGGTGTTGTATAAGATTTAAAGACTCTTTTGATGAAACACAGCATGACGACACTTGGACAGGTGAAACGCAGAACTCTTAGTTACTTATGACTCCATGAGAGAGCACAGGGGCTGTTCCTGAAACAAGGCAACAGCAGGAAGCTGCTCTGTACAGGGCAATTTTTATATGGGAAGCCAGGTGGGAGTAGGTAGTTTTCATAGGCTTTCTGTGGATTGGCTAATTTGAATAATTTTTCAGGCTCCAGCTAACAGAGTCTCCCCTTGCTGTGTGATATCTGGCCCTGGGGATGCATAGTGGCCTAGAGGATGACGGCTTAAGGGAAATGGTTGGGGTGTGGACTTAATCAGCTGCTCAAGAAGGGGAACTGACAGACCACTAGCCAGGACTTCAAAATGAGTCATGACAGCATTGGGAATATATATATATATATATATATATATATATATATATATATATATATATATACTCATACAAACAGAGGGTCCCAAAAGAATGTAAACACATTTTAAGAAAGGAAAACTGTATTAAAATTGTAATACTCAATATATACCAATAACAAAAGATGAATACAAGTCACATTTGACTTCTGCAATTACAAGAGGTGCTAAAAGTGGTTACCATCAGCGTCCACACTTCTGATTACAGCGAACTGCTGCTTAAGCAACATTGACCATGTCCACTTGTATACATTTTAAGAGATGTCATCTTACAATGTGTGTACGTTTTCATTTTTTTTGGCACCATGTGTGTCTGTGTGAGTGTGTGTGTGAGTGTGTGTGTGTGTGTGTGTGTGTGTGTATAAAATGAGTAAATGAATGAGATAAGGTATGTGAAGCACTAGCAGGGCACCTGACTTCAAGCCTACTTTTTACCCCTCCATCATCCTTATTTAAAGCCTCAGAGGACAGAAAAATTAATATTATCAACAGAAACTATAACAGAGTACCTTTTAACCTTTGTATGGTTTCATCTGTAAATTAAATGTTGGGGTAACAGTGGTTCTTAATATTCTGGAGGCAAAGGCTCTTTGAGAATCTCTTGAAATCTCTCGACAGCCTCACCTAAAATGTATAAGACATATACAGTGGACCAAATTGAAACAATAAAGCTTTTTGCAGAAAAAAAAAAAAAAGACATATACAGAAAAATTTGCCACAGTTTATTTTGTTGCTTTGGAACCTACACTTTATAGAAGTATTTATTGTGGTATTAGACAGCTCACAGAGCACTGTGCCTCCATTTTCTTTTCTATTGGAAGAGCTTGGTCAAAAGGGATTACAGTAACAGCAGGTTAGTTACAGCAGGGCATTGGAACAGAAAGTTACCAAATTACTATGGTTAAAATTATCCACCAAACAACCCAGTTGGTAATGAGCCCTTGTCAAACTTAGAATGGGCTTTCTCTAATGCTCAATAAAAGTGAAACTTCTTTCCCAGGTCCAATTAAAGCCTTTGAGACTTGTCTTCTGTAAAATCATAGATTTTTGCACATAGTCAAAAATGAAATTAATGTTGTTTCCAATTTCTTATGGACTTATTAAAGGAATTCTATTTTCCATGGAGGTGACAACATCATAACAATAGACAAGGTTTATTTCAAGATAATTGGCAAAAATCTTTGATATTAATATTCTCATGTATTTGTAATAAATAATTTAGCAAATATTTATTAAGCATGAGCTATGTATCAGCACCCTTATTTGGCATTAGGAATATAGCACAGAATAGAAAAGATAATTACTGTAATGAGCCATGATGATGTATAGAGCTTGTACTTACAGCCAACAAACAAACAAAAAAACAAATGTGCTGCCAAACATTTCAAACGGTAATGTCCCAATATTTTTATTCCAGTCAAAGACACTGTATTTTTTTCTTTTTAACAATCCAAAGACATCCATTTTCTTGCCGTTTCCAGAACAGACATAAAATAAAATCAAGGAATGAATTTTTGATGGCATCATAATTTACATATTCAACACATATAATGAGTACCTACTGTATGCCATTCACTGTAGATGCAGCAGTTAACAACACAGACCTGATCCAATGCCCTCGAGCAAGCTATGATGGAAGAAAGCTAGGAGCTATCTGCATTTGGAGACATTGGTAATTCCATCCAACTTGTACTGAAGGAAAACGGCATATCTGCCAATTCCTCTAAGACTGCCTTCAAAATATTAAGTGACATAGCCACATATCTGGAGTGGATGATGTAGACAGAGGCAAAAACCACAAACCAAGGCACAAACCACTTCTCCTATTTCCAAATCATGGATTCCTTGAAGCTGCTCCAATTTGTGTCACATCTCTACTTGGCAGTACAATAAAAAAACTCACAGAGAACTTTGGTTTTTTTACATTAGGATGTAGAGTGAGAACTTATAGGACTGCCTACCACATTTTTTCTAAAAATTCTCCTTTCTCAAAAAAAAAAAAAAAATAAACAAAAATTCTCATTTCTCTAAACATATAGTTGAACAGGAGCTTCACCATTCTGTAACATGATTCTATTCAGTGACCACAGCCATTGAGCTAAGGGGTGGACACCTGATCCAGACTGGAAAAATTCATCTTCTCTCTGTGGGAATTTGGTTTTATAATTAAGAACGTAAAAGCATAAATTAAAGAAAAAGATATCAGAACTACTTAATGAGAGTCTATTATCATAGATTTAAAAATGTTATCAGATTCTATTTCTCTTCTGATTAAAATCATACAATGATTTGCCTTTGCTCTTAAAATAGAAACTAAGTCTTCACCTATGTCTGCATGCTCTCTACGGACAGTTTCTGCCTGGCTTTTTTTTTTTTTTTTTTTTTTTTGAGGGCAGTGTCACTGGCCCTCATATGTGGGACCGGAACCGGGGCCACTGGCTTCCCAAACCAGTGCTTAACCACCGCGCCACTCGGCCGGCTCTCTGCCTGCCTTTTTGACTTCACTTTTTATCACTCCATTCCTCATTGAGCCTCACTAATCTTTCTGTCTCTGAAATATGGCATGCTCATTCCAGTCTTAAAAACTTTACTCTTCCTCCTCCTAAAAAATGAAATAAGTATTCCCCAATTTTCCCATGATCGTCTCCTCTTCATCATTCAAATTTCAGGCTTCCTTCACGACTTTATCTAAAGCGGCTCCCTCCCCAAGTCACTTCGGTTTGTATTACCTCTTTCCTTTTCTTTAATATCCTTATTATTACCTGAAATTATATTATTTTAGTGTATTTACTTACTTCTTACCTCTTTCCCCTCATTTAGAATGCATTTTTCTAGTTGTTCTGTCTGATTAGTTCACGGCTATAGCCCAAGACCTATAAGAGGACCTGGCACATTATGGTAATCCATAGCAATAAATATTTGCTGAATGAATGAATTTTTGTTCCTTTTTGCTGAAGCTAATTTGAGAAAGATTCCTGTTAAGTTTAATGAAAGCAATATTTTTAAAAAATATATTGAGGTATGATTTACATATAATAAAATTGACAGATCTTTAGTGTTGTTCCTTTTGATAAGTTTTCATGTTTGTAAGCATCAATGTAACTAATAAGATATTGAACCTTTTCATTACCTCAGGATATCTGCTGATGTCCCCTTCCAAGAAGTTCTCCACCCTCCACTCAAAGGCAAACACTTTCTGATTGTCTGGCATTACCATAAGTTAGTTTTGCTGGTCTTATAATTAATGTAAATGAAACCATGCAGTATATGTTTCCATGCCTTACATCTGCCATTCAGCATAATGTTTTTGACATCTCTACTTTTGCATCACTGAGTCAAGTCTTCATTCAGGTGCTTCTGTTTTATTGCTGGTAGTATTCCATTGTATGGATGCACACCACTTGTTTATCCAGGAAAGAATTTTAAATGTAGACTTGCACATTGGCTGAGCGAAGATAGGGTGGGTTGGTGAGAATTCCTTATCTACCAGGAGGAGAATTGACATACCTGTGGTAGCAGAGCAATTGCTTATCTATGCCATCTTTTGTGTGTTGTATCCAGGATTTGTAGGGGGCTTAGAGGCAAATGTCAGAATATTTTAGTGTGTTAGCAACTTTATTCAGGCTTCACTAGAGTTTTTCAAAATAACAATAATATGCAGTTCAAGGTGGCTCAACTGAAAGGAGTTCAAGGACAAGAGCATATATTTATAACTTCTGCCTTTGACCAGCTGGTGGCCAGATAATCGTTTACCTCACTGACCTGCAGAAACCAAATCCTCAGTTGCAGTCTATGCTACAATTTAAAAAAATAAATTGATACAATAGCCAAGATATGGAGGTATCCTGGGTGTTCATCAATGGATGAATGAATAAAGAGAAGGTGAGATATATATATATATATATATATATATATATATATATACACACACACACACACACACACACACACACACACACACACAATGGAACATTATTCAGTCACAAAAAAGAATAAAAGCTTGCCATCTGCAACAACATGGATGGACCTAGAGAACATTATGATGAGTGGAATAAGTCAGACAGAGAAAGACAAATACCATATGATTTCACTTATATGTAGAATCTAAAGAACAAGATGAATGAACCAATAAAACAGAAAACAAATTCATAGTTACACAGAACATTTTGATGGTTGCCAGATGGAATGGGGGGGGTTGGGAGGATGGGGGAAAAGGGGGAAGAAATTAAAAAGTACAAATTGGTAGTTACAAAATAATCATGGGATATAAAGTATAGCATAAGGAATATAGTCAATAATATAATAACTGTATGGTGTCAGATGGATACTAGACTTATCAGAGTGATTACTTTGTAAGATATATAAATATCTAATCACTATGTCAGACATCTGAAACCAATATAACATGTATGCCAACTGTAATGAAAAAAAATTTGAATATTGAATTCTAGGAATCAGAATGGAAATATCTGGGAGGTCCCAGAGAACTTAAGGCGCTCCTCCAGAGCACCAACACTGCAAGGGTTGACACACTGATGACCTTTCTCTTTGTAAAGCACATTCAGCTGTAGCTAGAAGACAGCGTGGGATTAGGGGTCTCATTATAGAATAAGGTACAAACTTTTCTGTCTCAATCTATTGTTAGCCACCTCTGAGAAAAATCCTTACACTGAGAAAGAAAGGGATGGGAAACATTCTAAAACCTGGTGTTATCAAGCAGAATCCAAGAACACCAGACCCAGTTCAGGCTAGAGGTTCAGTGGAGTACCATTAACTGGTATTTCCTTCATTTGTTATTTCAAAATGGAATTCTCACAAATGAAATTGACAGTTGACCAATAATTTACAGAAATTGTGTTTCTAGAAAACCCAGTAAAGCAAGACCCAAGTACAGGCACTAATAAGAAGTGAATTACAAAGGTGATTCAGCCTCCTTTAGAGAGATCCTCCAAAATCTCAACCTCAAATATAGCTCTTGAAGAACACTTATCTTAGGAAACCCTCCCAATCAGTGGATGAAATAATCAAAGAATTCACTTCACTTCGAAACAGAGTTAACTAATGGATGACCAAGATATTTGCTCAACTTATAATTTACCTAAAATCCCTTTCCATCAAGATATGCTCTGAATCAGTGACCAATTTATATTGCCATGTTTTTTATTCTTTTAACCAAATATAAGTTTTATTATTACTATATTGCTTTTCTTCCCCACCATTGTTTATTGGATATGTTACATCTTGTAAGAAACAATATAAATACGTGACTGAGACTGAATAGAATAGAACTGGGAAGCACTCAGAAAGGCTGGCCACAGAGAATTGTTCCCCAGGTCATTATATCAGAATTCAAGGCAAGTATGGTTTGGGGCCCCAAACCCACTGTTTGGATTTTCACCTGGGAAAGATGGAGAATTTTAAGCAGGACATTTTTGAAGTTGTGTGTAGAGAAGAATACGATACATGTGCACTGGGAGCCAAGGGCATACAGTACATTTCTATGCACTAATACCAAGTTGATACCAATATCTAAGACTTTACATTATCCTTTCATCCATTGGTGACACCAGGAACAGCTAGGTTCCTACAGTGTTAATCCTGGCCACAACTGATTAGCCTGTGGATACACAACTGCCCCACGCTGAGGCAACTGAATGCCTGCTTGCAAACTTTGAAACTGGTGCTGTACAAATAAATCAGATCCTTTCTGGGTTGCTGAACCTATTCATACTATGAAAAACATTGATGTGTTGGGGGCCATATTTTCTATCATGTAGACCATAAACAGGAAAAATGATGGAAGCATATCTGCAGAGACAGAACAAAGTGAATAGAAAAGAGCACATCAACAACAAGAACAATAACAAAGAATTCAAGCAGTGTTAATGTCTCTTGATCTAGGTTTTTTTCCTTCAAGTTCAATGAGATAAGCTAATATCATGGTAGTAATTTCCTTTTTGTGCTTGAACTAGTTTGTTAAGTTTCTTATGATTGTGAGTGAAAAAAGTGTAAAGTCCCAACATTTTCAAATTGAGCTTTCTTCTCCTGAAACCCACATTGATTAATATACATTGGAAATATGCTTAGTTGAGTTTATGCTTCTTTTGGCAAGATGCTACTACCCAGAATGTTTGGCAGTGAAAGTAAAACCAAATGATCTGTACATTTCATTGTACTATTTTTTAAAAAATATTTTCTAACTTGAGCTGTGTCTCATATGAGCAATCCGTAATGAGATATTAATAATCATCATGGTAGAACACATTTTTTCCTAATGTTTTTCAAACAAAAATAACAAGCACATGTCATTTAACAGTCTACAGTAGCACCTCAAGCCACTGTACAGTGGCCTTAATAAATACTTTAATAATTAGACCTTATTAATTTGATATCAATTCATCCAAGGGATAATTTTCAATGTAATAAAAACAAAATGAAAGAAAATTCATTTAGAACAACCCTGAATTCCACCCCTGTACCTCTTTGGAGGCCCATGTTCCAGGACCTTAGAGGATATATTTTTCTTTCATTACTCAAGCACTCATTTTAGATACCTATTCCTTCCCAGCCCAGAAATGACTTGGCTCTCCAAGTCAGACAAAGTGGGCTCCCACTGATCTGGAATATTAGTGAGAACTGAGGACTGTGGGATGAAAGAAAAGGTTCCCTTTGCGAGTTATAATCTCCTTCTCCAAGTGCCAGGTACACAGGAGCCATAGGGTACAGATTGTATCAGGACTTCCACTGCCCCCAAAGCTGCGGCTCAGTTTCTTCTCTAGTCCTACAGATTAGTTTCACTATGTTCCAAAGTCTCATTTTTAAATGCATGGCTGCTTATTCCAGCCTAGGGGTTAGAGAAAGAGCAACTCCACGTTTTCATGTGTGATTCTACATACCTCCAAATGCATTAATGATAGTATCCTTCATTTCTGTCTTTCTTTAACTCAGTTCATTTGCATTTAATCTAAAACATAATAAATGATCATAGAACATTAAAGCTAGCAGGGTCGTTACTGAATATGGAACACTGCCCCCGCCTTCATCATTTTACAGACCACATGACTGAGTTTCATGGAGGTAAAGGAATTTGTCCAAAGATACACCATCAGTTCACAATGGAAGTGGGGTCTTGCACTCAGGACTCCGACTCTAAAATCATTGCTATTTCATGATACCAGGTTTCTAGCAGATAGTGCAAGAGGAAAGAGTTCCAAGTTTCTTTTTAATCTCAGAAATCAGCGGTGTAATATTTTCCTAGGAAGCAAGCTCTTTCCATGGCTTTTTTTCCTGAAATTTTAAAGTATTTCTCATGAATTATTCTAAGCACATGGAAATCAGGTATCAAAGGAGAGAAGCAGAAATAATAGAACATAAAGCTGCAAGCAGGTGCCTCTCCTTTATACGAGAATATTTAATTTCCAATTACTGGTGCAAGAAGACATCTAAGATGTCTCAGAACTAGTTACTACCCAATATGAAATCTTCCCTGCTGCCTCTGCTAGCCAACATTTCATTTCTTCTTGTCACTATCTCTGCATTTATGTTTTTTTTTTTTGTTTTTTTTTTTTAATCCAGGGAGATAATCCTTGTCTTGATACTCAATTCTTGGTAAGGCTGAATCTTGTTCCTGGAATATTACTTTCTTGCTTTTACTCTTTTTCTTTGGCCTGAGTTGAGGTATTGGGAGTTTCAGTCACTGTAAAATGTGAGGGAAATGCTGTTCTCATATTTGAAAATATTGTAACATGGAATAGCTCCCTTAAACTGGATTAGAAAGCCCAAAATGAGCAGATATACAGTCATCTGATGTTTCAGAACCACACCATTTCTCCAACTTCCAAAAGTTAGACTTGGGTACTTCCTATTTGCTGCCAAGGATTCTTATGTTAATAACACTGTCCCGATACATCCCTGGGACTAATGTACTACATATTTCAATGCTGTCAGAAGAGGCAAAATGACACATGAAGCTAAATACTCATGAAAATAAAGTTGTTAGGTGATTGTTTTTATCCATCAATCTTGAGATTTGGAGCAGGAATAGTATGTCTCTTACTGACATCGTCAGAAAGTGAGGACTAAGCTGAAGGGATCTAAAGGTCCGTCAGCATGCCATCCTCAAGTATGGATTGCCATTTTCCATTTTTATAAAGTATTATTATTTTACAGGGAAAGAATACATCATTGCACTTCTTGCTAATAAGAATTTCTGTGTGCTGCCCAACTATTTTGCATTTGCACAATCTCAGTTCACTTCAAAACTGAGGCAATACAAACCTTCTTTATATCAATTAATCTTTACTTCAACCCTTGAAAATAATCCATAGGAAGAAGAAGGAACTGGTTATAATATAGTAAAAGAAGAGATATGACTACAGCAGCAGCAGAACTCTCAAAAATAGACTTATTTCTGACCTAAATGTTGCCAGAGAAGCAGATTCCTATATGTATCCTGGGGCTTGCAGCTGCCAGGAATATTTTCTGGGTGGTCACAGAGCTCATTAATCACTTCTCTGTGTTCACTAGCCTGGTGGCAGGTTGATGTTCAGAAGCCTAAAGGAGTGGGTAAACCTGGCAAATCTCATCATTTTATGGGCTTGCCTAAATCCCTTCAAAGCCCAAACTCCTTTGCATGGCATATGAGGCATTTCCTAATGTAACCCTAAACCCCTCTTCCATATCTTCTCTGAGTAGTCCCTTTGTCCTGTCCTAAGCTTTCAGTTAGACTTCTCTGCCTTTGTAAATTCAGCTCCTTTGGTCGTAATACCCTCCTACCCCTTGGCAGCCTGGTGAACTGTACAACTTTCAAAACTCAGCTCAAGCTCCCCTCACCACACAGTTGATTATTTTCTTGTCCTATCCTCTCCTCACGCCCTTTTGTAACTTTGTTTACTCTTGGAAGCATTGTTTACTACTGAAACTGTTTACTGTTGTAACTATTGTTTACTTTGTGACTATTATGTAAGGGCAAGAACCAATTTATTCATGGTTTTATCTCAGCACACAGCACAATGCCTGGCACATGAATAGTGCTTAATGAATGTTTGGTGAAGAAATGAGTGAATGGATCCAGCCAATGGATGTGTGATTATGACCAACGATGACAATGGTAACTGTACTTTTAGTGTAGAATCTAACTATCCACCAAATTCAGTGTTCTCAGTCCTAAGTGTCTAAAATTTGAGTCTGCAAATAAGATCAAGAGGCAATAAAAGTCTAGACAGATCCAAAAACCAGGCTGAGTATGGAATTGGGACAAAGGTTCCAAACCAGAGACTGACTTTTCCAGAGAGAGAGAGAGAGAGAGAGAGAGAGAGAGAGAGAGAGAAATCTGAAATCTGAAGTTAGGGATGAAAATGAAAATGGTAGGGTAGCCCAAGGAGAATGGAGAGAAGACAATGAGAGACAGCAAATGGTCCAAACCACGCTCGGGGTCTCAGGTGTCTGACTATACAGAACAGGATTTCAGAAAATTTGCTTTAGGTTGAGGAACAGGAAATTCAGTCACCTAGGGCAAAATAGGAATCCAGTCTGTAAATACTTCAGAAACAAGGAAGAGAATCTAAGGACTAAGGAATAGATCGGCAAGAACGACTCATGCCACGTCATTTACTTGCCTGTTTCTATTTATATTTCTCCTTCCAAGGACAAACCCCAATCACAGAGTTTCTAGGACTATCCGTACCTGTGGAGTGGTGAGAGTAGTGTTTAATATAACAGTTAAGCTGTGGAGTCAGGCTGCCTGGGCTAAAAGCCTGAGTCCATCACTTTCCAGCTGTGAGGCATTAGTCAATTACTTAACTTCTGTGAGCTGTTTTTAAAATGGGGCCGTAAATAGCAGCTACTTCATAGAGCTGCTGGGAGGATTGAATGAGTTAATCCATGGGCCGAACTGAAATCAGAGGCTGAACGATTCAGAGTGGGTAGGTAGGCAGTTAATTCCAGTTTTAGAGAAGTTCAGAGTAAGAACGATGTATTTAATTTTTCATGTATAACTAAAATGGATTCTCTTTCTATGTATTTGCTTTTATCAAATAATTATCACAATGCCCTTCTGAAGGAAAAATTCTACCGACTAAAGGACATAACTCTTTCAGTGGAAGTAAGAGCACAGAACTATATAACCAACCTAAAACTTTAGGTTGTAATGTGAAAAGAAGTAATGATTTATTTGCTAGTTGATGTATTAATTCATAAAAAAGGTTTGCTGATGGCTTTTTCAACAGCAGTTGCTTAAATAATATCACAATATAAATAGCATTTAATTTTGCATATGTAGGCAATTAAGAATTGGACTCATCACTCTGCAGTCCTCTGAACCCAAGCTGCTTCCAGGTTTCTGCTCCAGCATCCCTCAAGTGAGCTCACATGGTCCTCAGAGTTCACGATAGAGCTCCAGTCATCATGTATACATTCCAAGGAGCAAAAAAGGAGGAAGAAGGGGATGATGCACTTTCCCTTTAAGACAACATCCTGGAAATTGCCACACCACTTCCCTACACTTGTCATTGGCCAGAACTTAGTCATTTTCCCACAATGAGTAGCAGAGAAGACTGAAAAATAAAATCTGGGTTAAGATGTTGATACACTTGACAAAGAATTAGGGATTTTGTTACTGTAGGAGAAGAGGAAACATTGAAGTAACTAACATAGCCTTTACCAGAGCTGGCTTCCATGTTCCTCATGTGGACTGGAATACCAGTCTCGTAACTATATTGCGATAAAAGCATCTGTATGCAGGAGATTTGTTGGCCTCTTAGTAACTCATTAAGTCAAAACTGGACTTTCATGTTTTTCTCCACATAATTTCAAGGTAAAAAATATTTTCAGTTATTTCTGATAAAAATGAATTTCTCGCATTGCAGACCTATTTCTCAGGCTTAAAGCCCTAGATTGAAGTCACAGAATCCCTGGAGTGTTTAAGACTGCATAATAAGTGCATTGCTGACTTGATCAGTGGCCATTTGTCCATGCTGTTCCCATTCTGTCTGATTACTTCCTTTCTCTCTAGCAAACTCTTACTCATTCTTCAAAGCCCATCTTCACCTTTCCTTCTTCAAGCCATCTCCTCTGCATGTCTAGCTTTGCCCTCCTCTATGCTCCCACAGCACATTGTTGTTGTTTTTTTTTTATCTCTGGTGCACTCTTGGCACACTGTATTGTGATTCTTTGCATTCTTACCCTCTTGAGTTGACGGAAGTTGGAGAGTCACACAGGGGCTCAGACACATTAGTTTAACGAATGAGTAAATTAACTCCTCCCCCAATATGTGATGATTTATATGACATTATTTTAGAAACAGTTCCTTTGATTATCAGAAATATAACATGAATAATAACACTGATAATAGCGGTCCTGGTGGCAACGGTAGCTTCTACTCTTTTTCCTGAACATAATAAGAGTGGCTGAGTGTCAGGAACTTGACATACAGCATGTCAAATTCTCTAAAGAACCTTTAAAATTAGGTATTATTATCCACATTTTATAGCTGAGAAAGTTGAGGTGCAGATAAATTGTAGAGCCTGTAAGTGGTAGAGCTGCCTACCCAAACTCGGCTATGAACTATATTTTTTTATTAGTACTTTACTCTCTTGGATTAGGCAGTGAGCTTTACCCTCTTTGGACATCTTCTTTGGAAAAGCAAACACTGCTGAGAGGCACTGTCACCCAGGTCCCTGGCACATAGGTGGGCTTCCTTTAATAGATTTCTTTCACTATGATCGAAGCATCAGGATATGCACAAGAAGAACTGAAGGAGAAGAAAAGTTTTAAAATGAGAGTAAAGTGGCCCATGTTCCAGCTTCACAGACTAGCCTGGGATTGGCTTTCTCCAAAGAATTAGGCTATGCCAGTGAGAGGTGTATGCATTTCCTCCTGTCTCAGCTCACTGGGAGACCTACCGACAACTGCTTTACTTGTATTTTCTTCAGTATCATTCCATGCACACACTCACATACAAGCAAATACACACATAACCTCTTCTACTTTACAGGAAATATAAAACCAGCAGACTGAAAATGCCTTTACTTTTCTGCCTTCAAATATATAAACTTTCCTGCACCCTTACCTCTCACGACTTAGGCTTTCTTTCCCTCTTCTTGTAGTTCAGGAAATAACCCTCCATCTGTGTTATAGCTCTCTCTCTCTCACACACACACACCCCAGTTTCTCTAAAGCCTCACATTATTCACTTTCATTTTTTTCTTTTTAGTTCTTTTAATTTCTTTCTATTGCACCCTCCCCAAAAGCATTTGAATATATGCACTTCACTTTCGTATTAAAAAGAAAAAGAAACCACCCTCCTCTTTGGATTGTGACTGTATTTCCCCCCTCCTTTGCAAAGCCATGAAAAAGTCACCTATACTCACTGATTCGCTTGCTGCTCACTTCACTCCAATCTCTGCTCCTCTCCTACTCAGCCATCCGCAGCTCCCACAACCAGCCCCAGTGGGCACTTCTGTTTTCCTGTTATTTGACCCCCTCAGCATGAGATTGTAAAGCACTCTGCCTTTCTTGAAACACTTCCCTGGGCTTCTGGGTCACCACACTGCACACCCCCCACTCCCATTGTCTTTAACCCCTGGGTCAAGTTTCTCTCAGCGTTCCTTGCTAGATCACTGTCCTTTACCTGTCTTTTAATCTTGATTTATTTAAAGGTTTTGAATATTTTTCCTTACTCATCTTAACGTCTATTGCCTCCCTCATGATTTTATCGATGGCCACATTTTGAATTACCATCTGTATTATGGGGACATTCAAACTTCCTTCTGAACTCCACACATATCAAACTAATTGCCAACTCAACATCTCCATCTAGAAGTCTCAAACTAACCACAAGCTTAAAACCAGCTTAACCATACCCATAACTGAACTCATGCTCTCTTTCCTCAAACCCAGCCTTTTACCAGTGTTCTGTGTGACTTCAAAGGGAGAACAGTAGAACGAAGCATATGGTTAAACTAGATTTTGTTGGCTCACAATCTCCTTGGGAGTTCCCTGAATATAATCTGAAACTGGACTCACAGGGAGGGCAAGGAGAGACCAAAGAAAGAGGCAGACCACTCCAGATTGGTAGGTGGCAGATTTAACAAGCAAGGGAATGTCCTTACGAGGCTTGTCTTGGGCAACTGCAAGATGAGTAGATCTTTGCATCCACCCTCCAGATCCTTAAAAGTTTATATAAGGGCCGGCCGAGTGGTGCGGTGGTTAAGCGCTGGCCTTGGAAGCCAGCGGCCCCGGTTCGGTCCCACATATGTGGGCCAGTGACACTGCCCTCAAAAAAAAAAAAAAAAAAAAAAGTTTATATAGAGGTCTTAGCTGGGTTCAGTCCTGTATACCATCCAAATGGTCTCAACAACACTTGACTCTCTCAAGGCTGTGCCTTTCAACAGTTCCCACTGTGGAAATGATAGGCAGAGCATACATTCTAAGGACAAGGGAGGGGATGACGAGTCTCCAATTGCGTGGGTGCAACTCAAGGGTCAAATGGCAGTCTCGTCTTCTGGTTTACTGTCTCCAACAGATATAAGTTTAAAAAAAAAAAGTCTCAACAATAAATATTAGAAATTCAAACAACTTAGCACCAAAATTTTACCATGAATAAGAATAATTTAAGATTGAAGCATGACATATAATTGTATCTAATAAGAAAAATGTTATTAAAATACTCAATAATAAATTATAGCAAAATCTTTGTGACAACATTGAAACTTTGTATCAACAAGGTCATATCTTTCTTAGATAAAATGGCTATAAAAATGAGTCATATATTTTCATTTAAATTTGATGCTGAAAATAAAGATTGATTATTTTTAAAAGAATCTTCTATTAATTCAAGTTATCTGAGTTTTAAAAAAATGGGCCTTACATGGGTGGAAAAGATATAAAAATAATTGTTGTGAATATATTAATCAAGCATCTCTGGAGAGAGAGTATCATTTAGGAGAAATCATCAAAGCAAAATGAAAAAAGACTTTCCTAATACAACTAGCAATTCAATGTAAAATTTTAGCAGTTATTACTGCTTACCATTCATTTTTTCATAAGCTCATGGACCCTTATAAATGTGGTGCATGATAGGAAACTGATTAATCAGGGTAGATCTCTTTTTAAAACAGCATCAAAGAATACTTCACTTTGGAACTAATCCACCAGTTACAATTTTGCTGATATATCTATGGTTGTGTACAGCCTTACAATTAATTAGGATGCCCTCTTTTATTCATTACCATTTTTACACACACACACACACACACACACACACATACACACATGCATATATACAGAATCTTACCCTCAAACATCACTAATATCCATAAATATTTTTGCTTTATATCTTTTATAATTTCCATTAGCCACTCCACATTATTTTGTTTTGTCAATTTTTTTTCAGTTTCAGATAGCCTATCCAGGTTTCCTTATACCTCTTTTACATAAAGAACTATAGAATAATGATGTCAGTGATTACATTAAATATGTTTTCTTATAAAAAGCAAAAAAAAATTGAGCACGAGAAATATGTCTACTATGCAAATTATATAAAGTAAAATAATTCATTAGCTGTATCTCAGCTATATCATGGTAACATAAAGTTTGATGCAAACTAGCATTTATTTTTTTCTTATTGATATAGAATTAACACACAATAAAATTCACCCACTTAAAATATACAACTTAGTAGATTTTAGTACACTTGCAAAGTTGTACAGCCATCATCATTTTGTCATTCCAGAGCATTTCCATCACCTGCAAAATAAACCCCATACCTATCAGCCATCACTCGCCATTCCTCCTCGTCTTCAGTCTCCAGAAACTACTATTTGTCTCTATTTGCCTCTTCTGGACATTTCATACAAATGGGATCATACAACACATGATCTTTGGGTCCAGCTTCTTTCAGTTAGCACAATATTTGGAGGTACATCCATGTTGTACCTTGAGCTACATTCCTTTTTATGGCCAAATATATCCCATTGCATGGATATGTATATATCTCCAAAGACCTACTCATCTTGCAATTGCCCAAGCTAAGCCTAAATTCCCTTGCTTATTATATTTATATAAATATACATATATTTAACCTAGTCATCATATGATAAACTTTTGGAATGTTTCCACTTTGGGGCTTTTATAAACAATGTTGCTATGAACATTTATGTACAAGTTTTGTGTGGATAAATGTCTTGAGTTCTTTTATACACCTAGGAGGCGAATTGCTGGGTCATATGGTAATTTCATGTTTACCATTGTGTGGAACCACCAAATCGTTTTCCACAGTGTCTGTACCATTTCACATTACCATCAGCAAGGTACAAGTGTTCCATTTTCTCCACACCCTGCACAACATTGCTTCACAACACTTGTTATTTTCTGTTGTTTGTTTGTTTGTTTGGGGCTTTTGTTTGTTTGTCTATTATAGCCATCCTAGTGAGCATGAAGTGGTATCTCATTGTGGTTTTAATTTGCATTCCCCTAGTGACCAATGATACTGAGCATCTTGTTATGTGATTATTGGGCACTTGATAATCTTCTATGCAGAAATGTCTATTCAAATATTTTGCCCACTTTTTAATTTTTGTTATTGAATTGTAAGACTACTTTATAAATTTGGGATAAAAGCCTCTTATCAGACATGTGATTTAAAATGTTTTATCCCGTTGTATGGGTTCTTTTCACTTTCTAGAGAGTGTCCTTCAAAGCACAAGTTTTAAAAAATTTGATGTTCAATTTTGCTATCTTCTTTAGTTGCTTGTGCTTGTGTTGCCATATGTAAGAAACCATTACCTAATCTAAAGTCACAAACATTTGTGCCTTTGATTTCTTCTAAGAATTTTATAGTTTTAGCTCTTGTATTTGGCCTTTGATCCATTTGAATTAATTTTTGTTTATGGTATGAGTTATGGATCCAGCTTTATTTTTGTGCATGTGAATATCTAGTTTTTACAGCACTGTTTGTTGAGAAGACTCTTCTTTTGCATTTAATTGTCTTGGCACAGTTGAAAATTATCTAAGCTGGATAGAGCTAAGCTATTGTAATTGGAATCGTGAATTAAGACAACAAGCCAAAACAAAAGTAATGGTCAAATCTTTAATCACTTACTTAGATAGTATACCCAAGAAGCCAATCTAGAGAAAATGTTGATTCTCCCTGGTTCCATTTTTCCCCATGGAAAGACAATGGTCAAGGATCAGGTTAATCAGCCCAGATGTGGGAGTCATCTCAGTCAAAGGAGCCCCAAACAAAAGTCTCCTGTGGTTTTTTGTACCCCAAAAAAAGACAAAGGGGAAAGGCTAGGGGTGGAAAATACCAAGTGCTGAGTCACAGTGAAGAAAACTGTTTTCAGACTTCCCCTGTACCTTTCTTGATAAGGTGGTCTCTGCAGGAGTGACTGAGGAAGCCCGCAATGAAGGCTCCAGGTAAAGAGCTCTCTGAATGAAGGCACTCAAGCTAGTAATGCTGAGACCATACTTTCCATGATTTCAAGCCTTTTAAATGTAATGAGATTTGTTTTATAGACTAACATATGGTCTACCCTGGAGAATGTTCCTTATATGAGTATATTTGAGAAGAATGTCAATTCTGTTATTGTCATGTGGAGGGTTTTATAAATGTCTGTTAGGTTCAGTTGATTTATAATTGTTGTTCAATCCTTCTATTTCCTTGATGATCTTCTGTCTAGTTGTCCTATTCATTACTGAAAGTGGGGTGTTGATGTCTCCATTTATTGCTTTTGAGTTATACATCTCTCCTCTCAGTTGTCAGTTTGGTTCGGTATTTTGGGATTCTGATTGTGATTATATATGTATATTAGTCATATCTTCTTGATGAAGCGACCCTTTTATCATAGAATATTTTTCTTGTCTCTAGTAATAATTTTTTATCTTAGATTACTATAGCCATTTCAGCTTTCTTTTAGCTATTTTTTGCATATCTCTCTTCATTTTTACTTTCAATTTATTTGTATTTTAGAATCTACAGTGCAGATGTTGTAGTCAGCATATACTTGGATCGTGTTTTTTATTCATTCTAAAAATCTCTGCCTTTTGAATGGAATGTTTAATCTATTTACAATTAATATAATTCTTGATGAGGAAGGATTTATGTCTTTTATTTTGCTATTTGTTTTCTATATGTTTTATGTCATTTTTGTTTCTCTATTCCTCTATTACTGCTTTCTTTTGTGTTAAAAAAATCTTGTACTATTTTAATTCCCTTCTAGTTTCTTTTACTATATATATATATATATATATATATATATATATATATATATATTTGAACTATTTTCTTGGTTGTTTTTCTGAGGATTAATATTAACATCTGAATTTATAACAATCTAGTTCAGATTTATACCAATTTTATGTCAGTACTTTACAAAATCTTTGCTCCTATATGGTCCCCTTCTTTCCTCTCCCTTCTGTGTTACTATTGTTATAAAATTACATTATTTATATACTGTATGCCTATCAGTACATATTTAAATTAAATGCTTTATACAGTTGTCTTTTAAATCAGATAGGGAAAAGTGTTATAAACAAAAAATACACTTATAATGTCTTTTATATTTACCTATGTAAATCTCTTTACTGGTTTTCTTTATATCGTTATGTGGATTTGAGTTATTGTTTAGTCATTTCTTTTTAGCTTAAAGAATGCCCTTTACTGTTCCTTATAGGGCAGGTCTCCTAATGATAAATCCTCTCAGCTTGATTATATGGGAATGTCTTAATTTCTTTTTCTTTTTTGAAGAACAGTATATTGGATATAGAATTCTCGTTGGCAGGGTTTTGTTTTTCTTTATGCATTTAAAAAATGTCATCCCACTTCATTTAGGCCTCCATTGCTTCTGATGAAAATTAACTATTAATCTTACTGAGGATCTTTTGTATGAGATAGTCAACTTCCTTCATTGTGTTCATGGCTCTTTCTTTGGCTTTAGCTTTAGACAGTCTGATTATGATGTGTCTAGATGTGGATCTCTTTGAGTTTATTCTACTTGCATTTCATTGAGCTTCTTGGATGTGTAGACTAATGTTTAGCATCAAACTTGAAAAGTTTGGCCATTAATTTTTCAAATATTCTTTCTGCTTCTTTATTCTGGAATGTTGATACATTTGATGGTATCTCAGAGGACTTAAGCTTCATTAATTTTTGTTCATTTTTTTTTTTTCTCTTTTCCTTAGATTAGAAAACCTTGATGATCTATCTTCAAGTCCACTGATTCTTCTGCCAGTTGAATCTCATGTTCAGCTCCTCTATTGACATTTCATTTCAGTTTTTGTACTTTACAACTCAGAATTTCTCTTTTGTTCTTTTTTATCACTTCTATCTCTATATTGATATTCTCTATTTAATGCTACATTGTTTTTTTATATAGTTCTTTGAATATATTTAAAATAGCTGATTTTAGGCTAAACTAAAAGTCTTTGTCTAGTAAGTCCAACATTTGGTTTCTCCATATACAATTTCTGTTGACTCTTTTCTCCTCCCTGTGTATAGGCCATTCTTTCTTGTTAATTTACATGTCTTATAATTATTTTTTAAAACTGGACATTTTAATGATATAACGTGGCAACTCTGGAAATCAAATACCTCCTCCTCCCCAGTTTGTTGTTGTTGCTATTGTTTTGTGTCGCTGTTGGTTTGTTTAATTCTTTTCCTGAACTAATTCTGTAATATCCATGTTCTTTGTTGTGTGTGGCCACTGACATATTTGCTCAGTTATCATAGTGGTCAGCTAATGACTGAACTGAGGTTTTTTTTTAAAATGCCTGAAACCAATAAGTCTCCCAGCCTTTGATGAAGGGCTCAGTGTGTGTCTGGGGACATGCCTTCAATGCTCAGGCAGGAAGTTTATGTCTCTGTCTTCGTCTTCACCTCCTGATTGAACAGAGCCACAAAGTCAACCAGAGGTGAGATGTTAGGGCATTCTCAGGTCTTTCCTGGGTGGTACCTAGCCCAACTTACACACATTGCTTTCTAGATTCTTAAGAATATATCAGAACATTTCAAAACCTCCTCTGGACATTTTCTTACTCAGGTGTTCTATGTAAGTTTTGTTCCACTTATTGTTTGTCCTTTGTTATCACCACTTCAAGCAGCTGTGACATTAAACAACTGTCATTGGTTGTTTCTGACAAATGACCCAGGAAAAAGACTGTTCACATTGAAAGAGCTCTGAGTCAGGTCAAATAAAGACAAACTTTGTGAGAGGGATTTTCCAGAGAACTACCAAAGAGTCCAAATAATGAGTTATCTGTGAAGGAGGCCTTGGAAAAACTCCAACCCTTTCTTTCCTTTATAGCGCCTGCTGACTTTCACCCTGATTGTAGGGTTGTTAGTTTTTAAGACTGATAAAACAGGGGAAGGCGGGTGGAACTAGAATAAGATAAATGCCATAAAACTTGCTGCCTTTACTGAGATTTAGCCATTTTTCTGAAATAAATGATCCCAAATTGTTGAAAGCCTTTTGGTTAATTTCCAGAGTTCTGAAAAAGTTAATTTGGATTATTTTTGCCACTGTTCTTATTGACTTTATGGAAGAGAGGATTTTTTTGGAGGTCCTTACTTGGCCATTCCCATTGCCATTCAGCATTAGTTTTTGAGATGGCATTCTTTTTCTTTTCTTAAAGTTTTTATTTAAAACAAGTTACAGTTTCAGAGTTTTATTTTGGGAATTAAATGTAAAACACTATTTTAACCTACCAAATACTTTTATAACAAACTTGTATTTGTATTTGCTTCTTTGTTCCTAAGAAATGTTTTTTGAAATTTTAAACTGTTTTTAAAACAAAACTTTTTAGATATTAAAATAATTTAAATGAATTAATAATTTTTAGATATAACATCTCAGTACACATAGAACATCTTAGTACACAAGTCAAATGTAAATTGGCTTGAAAACCACTAAGTCAAAAAAGATAAATAATGATGATCTGAGGAACAGTCATTATTATTATTTTTATGATTGTTATTATTGATTTTAACAACTATATATTGAGCTTTTGCTATGTGAAATGCTCAATACTATTTGGGGGGAGAAATACAAAGCAAATATGACTATATTTACAATTTACTACAACAAATTCGTTACATTATTTATCGTTATAGTCATCAGTTACCCATGTTTAAACATATGAGATTTATTACTACAGATGAGTCAATAAATCTGGTGCCTTTTTTTTTTTGTTTTTTGAGGGCAGTGTCACTGGTCTTCATATGTGGAACCCAAACCGGGGCCGCTGGCTTCCGAAGCCAGAGCTTAACCACTGCACCACTGGGCCGGCCCTGGTGCCTTTTTTTTGTTTAAAGTAGTAAATAAAAGATATGACAAGTCTTAATGATTAAAAAAGGCTTTCTATATTATAGCTTTTTTATTGTTTGGTACAGCGTACACAATTTTAATAAAAATGGCAAAAGAAATGTAACCTTTTCATTGATTTTTATTTACTATTTATTTACTGCTTTTATTTATTTCTGTACTTTCTAGCATTGCTTCATGAATACAAATAGCCCAAATTCTTTTGACTAGTATTTTCATAATTTTATATTGTGGACTTAGAAAACAGCATTCAAACCAAATATAAGCAAGACAGCATTTGCTGATTCCCTTAATATGCAAACTATCATATGCCAATTAGTTTGGTGATTCGTTCCATTGCAGTTGCATGTGTGTGGGCAGGAATGTAGTCCAAGTTTTCATTCCTTTTTCTGTTTCTTTTCATGTTGGTTTTAGACTGCTGCCATTGGATCCAGCTGAAACTCTTCTCACAGTGGGTGGGCCTGGAGATATTTTCTCCCCATATCCTTTTTAAGCCTATTTCCCCATT
This sequence comes from Aselliscus stoliczkanus, assembly GCA_033961575.1. Lineage (NCBI taxonomy): Eukaryota > Metazoa > Chordata > Mammalia > Chiroptera > Hipposideridae > Aselliscus > Aselliscus stoliczkanus. The sequence continues at coordinate 147,803,192 of CM066727.1, forward strand.
TTGGTGGCAAGTATCTTTATTTTCACCTAACTTTTATTGCAAGATGAGTATTTGGCCCACAAAATTTTCTTAAATAAATACTTTTACATGTAGAGAAAATTTGTACATTTCAATGAGAGATTCAGTGGATAGATTTACTGTGATCCTGTGAAACATTTTATGTAGTACTAGATTTGAATACTCCTTGTGTGTTCTCTTCCAAATCATAAACGGGCAATCCTCAAAGGAGTAAGGTGAAATCTTAAATTTGAGTGCTGGTCCAAATTATTTAGATTCTTTGGGTCCTGAGGCTGAACTGAACAAAACACTAAAAATATTTTTATGCCTTGAAGATTCTGAAAATTATCTTTGTGTAGGTAAGAAGGATTTGAGGGAAGAAGCACAGTCCCATAGTCCTGTTGTCACCATAATAAAACTATTCAGAGAAGAAAAAAATTACAAATAAGCTGCCCATCTTAATTTAGCCAGTAAAAGTTCCTCTTCTGTACCTACTAGCTCCAGAAAATAAGGGCATAATGGATTAATGACCTTGATGTTTACTTCCTTCCAAAGTCCCATTGTCAATGAGTCAAATACCTTTTTTTCATCCCAAAGAAAAAGAGCATTAACAATGTAATTGCAATAGTGAATTGAGAAAATTTGAATTGTTGAATATTATGATGAAAAATCACTATACACATGGATAAACTGAGAAATTAAGTGATTACTATGCCACCATTTGATATTCCTGTAGATACAAAGCAAACATTCACAAAGGGTCTTCTTGTCTCAGACATGAAAGCAGAGAGAAGTTCAAATATCACAGCATATGTAGCAATATCGAAGCATGCATCAGGAGCATCAAAACTTAGACCTTTCAGATGAAAGTGGCCATCAGAGGGATAGATCCATTAGTCTCGTAAGACTTCAGTCTAAATTACATAATTATGGTACACATCATGAAGTGCAAAGATATTGTCAACAAAGAACAGCAACTAAGTGTGGTTTCTCAGTCGCCTATCAGACTGAGAAAGATCTTGCTATAAGGTGACAACTTTAGACGCACTGCATATGCCAAGTTTCATGCTATTTTTCATGAATTCAGTGATGACTCTGAAGAACCCAAGATTGATCCACTTAATTAAGTTGTTAGAGTCCATTTGAGTAAGGGAGTGAAGCTCCTATAACTTAGTGAGTTCATCCTGTCACTAAAGAGCAGTAAACTTTTGCCCAAAAATGGTGGGTCCCTTTCTCTGTTGATATTCCCATTCCTCAGAAGCCTTGGTGTTCTGGAAATGGTAAGAGATGCACATACTAAAGCCATTTCAAAATTATGATTTTCACTGAGATAACTGCCAGTTAATACTCATATATATAGACATCGATACAGATATTATGCTTATAAGGAGCTACCAGTTTGATGACCTAAATAATTAAGATTCACTAGTTAAGAGCAGTAATGAACACAAACAAAACCACAAAACTAACAGCTGACAATAAATTTGTACGTTTTTAAGTAACCAAAGGACCAAGTCTTTACCTTGCTGAATAAGGTAAATATTAGTGGTAACTGGCTAGATAATTTAGGAAAAAGTATACATATGGTGGATTACTTAAGAAGTTCAGTACAACAGCTTTGGAAAAATTCAAACAAACAAGTAATGATATTAATTTTTATTATTTGTTTTGTCAATGACAAAGGAACCCTTATGTGAATATTTTCCTAGAAAATATTCCAATGGTCATCTATTAATCATTGAAAATCGTTCTTGAAAAAACATTATCTTTTGTTATTAATATCTCTCTTCTCTAGAGAGAGCTTTTATCAGGTTTTAAAACCTGATGTGAGAAAACTGTGTTTTTTGTTTCCAAAGTCTCTGCATTGTTTCAGATTTTATTGAAACAGTTTTCAGGAAATAATGGGGGATAACACAAAAGGGGATAAGGATGGAATGAAAAATCAGATGAAGCTTGCTAAAGGGGTGTGATGAAAACAAATAGCAGGTGTTTGCAATTTACTTTCTGCAAATTCACAGTAAATTACTTGACAAAAACTACTCAGAGACCACTGTGCTTGTTTGTGTTTTCTATGTAATAACCTTGCATGTGGCCTCCTGCAGCAATAAGGAAGATGTTCCTCTTTGTTTCTGTTTCCTCATTTAGCTTCCTCAGCCGGCGTTCAAGGTCCATGTTCAAGTGTACTGAATCACAGCACATGCAGGAATACGCTGTGTTAAAGGGGAGCTTCCTCTGGGCAGGAGCTTCACCCTGATAGCAAACTGATACGGTGTCCCCGCTTGTTTACGTGCCTGGAGTGATATCTGAAGATACCTTAAACTCTTATTCTTTTTTTTTTTTTTTAAAGATTTTATTGGGGAATTGGGGGAGGGGAACAGCTTTGGGGAATCGGGGAAGGGGAACAGACAAGTTGCTGTCCTTTGCTCCCCAGTCCAGTTGTGGAGGACACTGCTCCACTGCCCCATGTTGGTATCATCATTGCGCTCTTCCCGGATGAGACAAATCCGTCGCAGGCCTCTGGATGTTCGCTCACAGCGGCTCTTGGCAGCTCACGCTGGCTGCCAGCCGCTCACTGTAGCCTATGGCAGCCCACTGCAGCAGCCTACACCATCGCCGGAGCTTGCACAGCCCAGCTCCAGGTGGAGCTGTTGTTCACCATCTTAGCTGTAGAGGGCAGTATCACTGGCCCTCATATGTGGGATCCGAACCAGGGCCGCTGGCATCCCAAAACCAGCTCTTAACCAATGCGCCACTCGGCCGGCCATAAACTCTTATTCTTGAAGTGCTTCTTTAAAGAATATTTAACTAAAACAACAGATGGAATAAGAATTTTATTTTCCCATGATGCATACATTTCTCTTCACCTATAATTTAAGAATTAAACAGCTTGGGTTCAAATACTGCCTCCACAACTCGCTAGTTTGCAGGCAAATTATTTAATCTCTCTATGCCTTAATTTTATTCTTCACAAAATGAAGATAATAGTCCTTTGATCTTGGTACATTGGGTGACATACCATGAGCATTTAATAAACGTTAGTCACCATAACTACAAATTCCCACCCAGGTAATTTCGGATTAACATATGCATTGTGGGAGTTCTGAGTCAGGTGCCACTACAGGAATTCATTCCACATCATCTTTTATGAAAACCTGCCTGCATAATCCATGGGTTCTGTGTTCTTATAAGTTCATGATAGTCTTTGTCAACCAGTTACTTCCATGTGGTAAAATGTTTAATATCAACTATTCAAAATTGCTGAAGCTGCTCAAAGATTAGGCTTAAGAGTCCTCACCACCTGTACTTCTAAGGAACATTGGCTTTCCTTCAGTATGCTAAATAAAATACCAAAGCCAATTCCTTATTACATAAAAAGCTTCTTCCTCTGCCAGCAATTCTTCCCCAGGTCACTGCCTGCTCACTGTCACTTGCTTCACATTTTGCTTAAATTAATCTTCTCAGGGAGGACTTTCCAGAGTTGCCTGTTTAAAAATTCGAACATCTGCTCTTTTCCCCCAACTCACTAGAAGCTATCCTTTTCTGATTAGTTTTTCTCTACCACATTTGTCATGTTCTGACAGTTTCTGCTTTGTTTATTTTCATTTATCTATTTATTATTACTATCTTTCACAAGAATGTAAAATGCAAGTGGGCAGGGGTATTTTATCTGCTTCATCCACTATTCTATTCTAAGAACTTCCAATAGCGCTTGGCACATAGCAGGCACTCAAATATTTGATGTATGAATGAGTGAATGAATGAATGAATGAATGAACAAATGGAGTTTTTGTCTCTTTTTCTCTCTCTCTAATTCAAGAGTTACTTTATTAGTTAAATTTTCTTACTTCTCTTGCCTCTGTTTTGCTGCAATATGCAGAGCATGGTTTTATAATTCAGTGTTTTCAGAGGGATAAGTCATTTTCAAAATTGTTTTGGACAGAAGAAGCCACCACAATTTGGAGGTCATGGGTACCTTTATCTCACCAGTGTCATACCATTAGATATTCCCTCTGGTTATATCAGTTTACAATTGTAACCATTCCATCACCCTATCATGTCACCCACCTAAACACTCTAAGTAAAGCCTCAGTGGAACAACAGCAACTGTATGGCTATTAAATGTAGGCACGATCTAAGTTTTATGACATATTTTGGAAAAATAACATTCTGTGCGTGTGTGCTATGAAGGACATAACAAGGAAGTGAAAGTTCCCAAGGTGTGTATCAATTTTTGTTTAGCTGTCAAGTTACTGTATTTCATTAAAAGAAATCTTCCCTTTTTGATGCATTTCCCAAGCTTCCTTCTGCAGTAGGAAGTAACGTTGCCCAACTAAATAAATCAACTTTGGGATCTTCAAAACCTCTCTAGCTGGTCAGGACACTTGTTTTACCTGGGGTGTGTACTCCAAATGGATTAAACAGAAGAACTCAACATTAACCTACCTGCTAGCACTCAAATTCCTGACTAAGGGAGCAGATAGTAATGATTTGAACAGTATTGACTGATTCTGCATGACATGGGACACTTCAGACCATCACAAAAAACTCCATACTCTGCCTTATGTCTTCCACCTACAGATTTTCTCTCATCCTCCCCCTTCAAATTTTCAAGAAGCTATGGACCTTTCCTTATGTTTCTTTTGTTTGTTTGTTTGTTTTACTGAATCTTAAAAAGTTAAAGCTAAAATGGCCCTCAGAGACTATCTACTCAGTAATGTGAATGCAGATCCACCAATATTCATTTATTTATTCAATATGTATTTGACTATTCACTATGTTCTAGACATAAGGGCTGAGTTTACAGGGGTTACTTTCTAAAATCAATAGTCAAAGATTGCAAGCTTTCTGGTAGATGCTACAATAGAAACTACTCTTACTCAAAATGAACTTCTAGCAGTAAACAAAAGAGGAAGCTCTTGCTGAAATGAAATGTGACTACTTATTTGTGGACACAATGTTTCATCCCAGTACAGCACACAGAAAATTCCAGAGCATTATTAAAGGTTTGAAAGGTGTACAAATGGGGGTGAAATTAACAACTTTGTGAAGATGACCTTCCAGATTTGATGTGAACTATGTCGGGCCTCCAGACATTACCTATTATAACCAAGCACTTCTACTATAAATAATGAGTTATGTTAGGTTTCCTAAAATAATCCTATGTAGTCAGCCCCATGGTCTTGAGAAAACTAGAAATACTCTGGACTTCTAGAGACAGATATTAAATATAAACACTGAGATTCAGCATTGATATTTGATGAAATGAATTCTAAAACACAATAGACAATGAAAGAATTGGTACCTTTGAAGTCCCTGCTATGACTGGGAATCAGGTCAAACTCATGGTGATCAAGGTTTTTCCTGCAAGAACAATTAGTACCAAATAACCAATGCAATTATATAATATTTTTATTATTTTCAAAACATAACAAAATTCAAAATTAGTGGGAGACTTGACTTATTGGGGACTGTTTAAACGACTCTCTTGAAAATTACCCTGAATATTTGCAGTTCTTTAAATACTTCATCTGTCTTGTATGCTAGTGTTTTTCACAATACCTTTCTTTTATCTCTAATCTGCAATCCCTCTTCTTTTTACTCTCCTGAGTCTTACTTGTTTGTTAGGACTGCCTTTCTTCAATGCTTCCCTAGCAATCAGTTCTTCACCTTTATCACAGCAGGTGTCATAACCATCTAATATTGCTAGTATACTTGTCTACCTCCCCTCTAGACTAAGAATTCCCAAAATATAGCAACTGTATTTACTTATCACTAAAATCCCTGATGCCTCACCTATTTATTGGCATATCAATGGAGCCTCATAAACAATTATTTAATGTTGATTGTTATTGAATGAAATTAAAAGCAGCTGAGATAACCATGAATTTAATGTTTGCTTTCTATCCTTACTACAAATCCAGCAGCCTAATCTTTGTTTTATTCCTTAATAGATTATAATAATAATGCCTCTCATGTTCCATGGTTAATTATAATATTTACTTTTGGTTTAAAATAGATTTCTTTTCTATATAAGGAAGGACTTTTTCATTCCCTACTTATAAGAATGTTTTATAAAAAGTAAAAAGAGGACATTGTGGTCATAAATTATTCATACTTCCCTAGTGAAAAAGTGTTTAAAAGTAAGTCTTTGACTATGTCTTTATTTTATTCACATGTGTGCTTCATTCATGTTCTATTAATTTTACTTATTATTAAGTATTGTTCCAGAGTAACACACAGACTATTTTTCTGTACTGCACTCTACTTTGTTGACCATGAAAGGACATGTTTAAGTGTGTGTTCTGTTAGGAAATAAAACAGAAAACTTGTTCTCTGGATATTTAATGTGCTATGACTCACTCTTCTTTTGGTTGTCTTTCTAGTTCAGAAATACTGGTTTGCCGTTTGAAGGACCGTGTTTGGAAAATGGACACTCTATTACACTCTTCCTTCTAGTTTCAGATTTTTTTAACTAAAAATTCTTCACTTTTTCATTGGACACGGTATCGGATAGGTAACATACATGTAACAACCATCCTCAGTTTTTACCCATCCCTATCCCTTCTCTCAATTGTAGAAGACCTGACTGATACTTTACTCATTTCTGTATTATTCAATTGTTCTATAAGAATGTATTGGTAATCAGAAAAATAAAATACTAATTTATAGTAAAAAAAGAAAATACATATTAAGCTGCCTAAGTGAGTAGACAAAAATAAGCTGGCACTTACCCCACTTGATTTATTAACCTGTGATAATAGTCAAGCAGAGACAGAAGTAAAGGGAATAAAGCCCTACACAAAAGTAATTATAAGACACAAGTTGTAGTCCTACGAAAGTATCTACCTGTGCCTCTTGCATAAACCAATTTCAGTTTCTGCTGTTCATAAACAACTTTTGAGTGGTTCTGTTACCGGCCAACTGAGCAGCACCAACCCCCACCACTGAAAAACTTTAATGTTTTCTTTTCTATAGAAATGTTAAGTATAAAAATGTTAAGTCTCCTCCCTAGTTCTTTAGTTTCTTACCTCTTGGGCCTTGATTGCTTTTCTGAAGGAAGATCCCTCTCTTGCTTCTTAATTGCTTTGTAAATTAGTTCCTGAATCTGAAACAATAGAAATCTCCTACCCCTGCTTCAGATAACTATTTGAAAGCCTGAGACTTCCTAATATCCCCCAGGCAAGGAAGCTAAAAGTCAAACCCATTCTGTGTCCGGACAACTGATGCCACCTGAGTGATGGACTGAATAGCCACAAGTTTCATAAGAACTAACAGATTTATATTTTTGTCCTCATTTAGGAGCCTTGAGGACACAGGGGATACCCCAACAAGCAAAGAAGCCAACACGGTCTTCCAGGTGGAGCTTGAGACCCCTTCCTCTCATCTGAGATCAGCTAGGGCGAGAGTTCCGTAAACCCCAATAGGCAAGGACAGCTCTACGCCCCTGCCCAGCAGGAAGCAGATACCGAAGAAGAGACCTCCTGTCCCTCAGCTTCCCATAGAGATTTTACGGGGATCACGTCTCTCAAGGAAAACCTAGGCAGGTAGTTAGAGGTAGGCATTGGGTCTCTGCATTCCTGCACATCCCACAGAGTGTGACCACCTGGGGCACATCCCCTCTCCACCCAAAACTCCCTTTTGTATTGTAATTACCTACCCCTGTGGGAAGAGCAAATGGGCACAAAATATCCAACTAGATCAGACCAGTCACTCACACCTACACAGGACCTCTTGTTAATCACAGGGGCCAATCAAGTGGTCCTACGCCCAGGAAGAACAGCCCATCCTGGAGAAAAAGGATAAAAACCCCAAGTCCTGGGAGGGAAGCGCGGCTGCTGCTGCTACTTCTGCTGCTGCTTCTTCCCTTTAAGCCTCACCTTTGCATATGCCCCCTCCACACTCTTTGGTAATGGGCCCTTGGGCCATCCTCTAGTCTGGATGTACTGTCTTTTCTAATAAACTACTTAATTTACTGCTTTACTCTGGTATCTCGTTCAATTCTTTGCTCGAGTTGCCAAGGACCTGGACTCTGCGCCGAGAAAGGCCCACTCTCCGACAACAGTTCCAACATTATTATCAGTAACTAACAGTGAGTAACTTCTCTCTTTGCGTTCCTGACGATAGACCTGGTGGGAGTGGAGAAGGAATGGCGAAAGGTTAAGGAAAAGAGAGAGAGAGACACAAAACAGGAGAGAACACAGTTCGGGGCCAGGGGACTTCAGCCTCGTGGACTGGAGCCCTGAATCGGACCTGACTGTTCCTTTTATTGTCTTACACATAAGCAAGGGTCAATGTAGCTCCCAGGGTCTGCGAGTCTCACACCCAAGAATTAACCTCCAGGCCTAATTTCCCATGCCTTTACCAAAGGCCCCAGGAGGTTATTGTCCTGCACTTTCTAAGAAACAGAAGCTTCCTCTGCCAAGGCTTACTGATAAGAATTCGGAAAGGACAGGTATTATCATATCAATAGGTCATTTCACAGGCAGGCTGCCAGAACCTGAAGCCAGTGGTTTACGCCCCTTTTCTCCTCTCCCTGTTTTCTCCCATGGCACCCACTTGCTCCCACGGGTACTCACTGGCACCCACGGGCACCCACGTGACTGTGTCTCACTTGGGTTGTCCCTCTCGTGGGATCTTACCCATCTTTGACTAGCCAGCCATCCTTTGGTGCCAAGTGGGGATATATTCAGTAACCATAATATTGAAGTTATGATATGTCTTTATGGAGAGGTGCATGGAGGCAGACAGGCAGGGTATAATATGACATCTCTCAATCTGTATTGCTTAGAAATGACATCAATTACTACTACTCTCTGATAGTGGCAATCACGTGCAATGTTGTTCGTGGATTGTGTGAGGGTAGGGCATGGCTGAGTTCTATTTTGTCCAATTAATGTGAACATCAGTTAGTGATAGAAATTCAAACCAATGCAGATTGCGGTAAGTGCTCTTGCATGATAATGTTGTCCATATTTTATTTGTTATGTTAAATATGTCTATTTTTTCTAAATGCAGATATAGTATTTACAATTCACAGGGGGCTGCTGATGAAATGCCCCAAGATACTATGTCTCCCCATAAAAGTAGCTGAAATGCATATATTTTGTAGAGTTTTTACAAACAAAATTAGTGGAAATAAAGCAGGAACACTTGTTCTCATATAGAAATGTAAGGCATTGCATTCTTGAGTCAGGTTGGGTGGGTTTTTACAGTCTGTTCCAAAACCTATGATATTAAGAAAAGCCTCAAATGCTCAGGTAGCCCCCTATTTTGCCTCACAGGATATGAAATGTGTACCTTTGTGATCAGTTATTCTCTTAAACAAATCTAAATATGTTCCAACATTAAGGAGTAGAAATCAGCAAATTGTAGAACAAAATCAATTTCTTAGGGTATGATGGGTCTTTCACAAATAAAGAACTTGAAGCCTATAATGACTAAGGTGTTATGTATCGGCTTACATGGCCAACTAACGGCAGAGCTGGACTCAAACAAGCGTCTCCTGGCTCATAGGAAAGGGTTCTTGCCATGACACAACATCATAATCACTAGAAGAGATTCTAATCACTGAAAGACTCTTGCATATAAGATCCAGAGACTACAGCTTGTTCTTTTAAGAGTTGTAAGGTAAAGAGCATGGGAAAGTTAAGGATTTTTTTTTTAAATCTTTATCACAGTAACTTTTAATGATTGTAGCTGTCACTTATAGAAATCAGGTATGCTTGCCTATGGATCTGTTTCATGTGTTTGAGCTGATCTTTGTAAGCAATGTCACCTCCATAACAACCTAGAGCCGTCTCTTTTTTCTTGAAAACATGTCTTCAAGCTATGAAAATGATTTGTGGTCAGCTGCAGAAGAATAGAATCCCATTACAATAGCCTACGACAAGTACAATGTGTTAATTTCACAAAACATTTTGCTGACATAAGTGACCTGGTCTCAAGAATCCTTTTAAATGGTAGTCTCTTGGTACTATACTACTCAGAGCATAAGGCGCCGAGCAGAAAGACAACTGCTGTGCAAAGATAACTGAAGGTACTCTTTTGGCTAAAATTACCCACAACATATTTTCTTATTTCTCTTTAAGAGAACACTAACTGATGCATTTTCAATGCTATAGTGATCCTTGAAAGAGTGCAGAAAACGTATATTTGGATTTCTTTTACATTTTTATAATACCTTATTACAGTGACAAGATAACCACTTAAACTAATTCATATGACTTTCAAATTATACTGATGCTTAATTAATCATAGAGAAATTTCCTAGATGCCTCACATATATGCTACAGTAAGTAGAAAATATTAATATCACATGTATGTCAAGATGTCATGTGAAAATCACCACGATAGCTCTGTATATACAACTTTTACAGATTTTAACCCTAATAGCTATAATACAAAGCCATTTGACCGAAATTTACCAATGTGGCAAGTTGAGGTGGCATAGCAAAAAAGCTGTCAAAGACTTAATAAGTAATTGAGAAATGGAACTGTGGCAATGTTAAAGGGAATTATATTCTTTAGGACAGGGAAGACAAGTCTGGAGGGTAATTTAATAACTACATTCATATAGCATTAATATAGTCCCTCCCCTCCCCTGATAGGTACAATAACAGAGCACATGTAAAGTACAAAATTATTTCCAGGCTTTTGAACATATTCAAACATTTTTTCTCATTTAGCTCAGCTTAAGCCTTACACTGTGAGAGCAAAAGCAGGCACGGGTGTATTCTGCTTTGCAGCACAACACAAACTTTATGTGGCTCTTTCAAATTAAATGTCTCCACTCTTTATTGACTCTTTTACTTTATGGAAGATTCTACCAACGCATTTAATATGGGCAATGGTCTTCTTTTTTGTTTTTCACAGCTATGTTCTAAACACCAATCATTAGTATATAAACAAATGTTACACAGCTGTGTTTTCATGTCATGGCACATTCTTTTTTATTAAATTTTTTGGGGTGACATTCATTAGCAAAATTATATAGGTTTCAAGTGTATATTTCTATAATACATTTTATATATATATATAAAAAACTTTGTATGCTCACCACCCAGAGTCAGTTCTCCTTCCATCACCATGTGTTTGACCCCCTTTTCCTTCTTCTACCTCCCCATTATCCTCTGGTAACCACTAAATTGTTGTCTGTGTCTATGAGATTTTGTTTCTTTGTTTGTCTCATTCCTTTGTTGCTTCCAGTTCTTTAAGTCAGTGTATAATGAAATGCCCATGGAAGCAGCTTGCCTTGCAAGCCATTTCCTTGCATTATGAGTGCATCTTCAACTCGCTTCCAATTTTCTATTCAGTGTCAGAAGATAAAGGACTTTGGTATCCTAGTAACAGGGGGGGTTTTCTTTTTCACACATCTGTCCTTAGATGTTTGCTCTGGAATGCAGCCCCTAGCATTGAGCAAAGCTGACTCTGGCTTGTGGAGAAGAGCAGCATGAAGGGAAAAGAGAGCATCTTTAAGTGTGGGTGAGCATGCCCACACACTTGTTACAGGAAAAGGGCACTTAGCATCAATATCTTTGTCTTTCTGAAAACGTTATGATTTTCCAGACTTCGAAATATATTTTATAAGGCACATAATGTTTCAGAGTAGCTGTACAAAGCTGTCAGTCATTCTTATGTTTATTTCTAATTGTTGCAAAGATGCCTCCTAAAATAGCATGCTGGAGGTCTGACACATTTCTCTATTGTTTGATTGCCAGGTTCCCCAAAGAAACAGTTTAAAATTTTCGATTGTCTTAGATTTATTCACAGTCGTCACTATCTTGCCTTCAAATTCGACTAAGTTTAAAGGTTTTAAAAAAATCATTTTCTATGCTTTAACTTCTTGAACTTTGAAAACTCTTCTGAAACTTCTACAAGGGAGAAACTTAACACATATTTATATCCAGATGTAGTTGGCAACTTCTTTGCTTTATGAAAATTGTTTTGCAATGTATTTTTTCCATTTGTTTTTCTTCACATAGTTTACCTTGTCCAATGTTGCAGAAATATGTGATCTCTGATGGTTTTTCATATTAAGAGGGCATATGAAAAGATTTCCAGTGTCTGACAACAATTTATTTTGCAATTGCTGGAGCAAAAGGAATCTGTATGGATTGTTTACAAGACAGCATAATCACCCCAATCTAAAGGCATGGAGAAGTCCCAAGGTACAGGCTGCACTTCTGTGTACTTGGTGCCAAGAAGCTTTGCACTGCATTCTTTCCCATAATATATACTTTAGTTTTGCAGGAATACTGTTTCATCTCTGGAAATGAGACATTTATATGTCATTTAAATGGATGACTTGTGCAATTTGTTTGAAGTGATGTTTTTCATAAGCTGAAAGAAAGTAGAAAACTAAAACTGACAGTATAACATTCCATCAACTTGGAACAAAAATATTTTTGTCTTTTATTTCAAAAAGAAAAGGGGATAGAAGCTAGCTCTTCAAAGTTGAAAGTGTAAAAAAATCAAATACTAACTAAACAAAATTCTATGTGTCCAACATTTCATCCCTAATTCCAAAAACAAAAAACAAAAACAAAACATGAGGTAGAAAATAATGCCAGTATTCATTGAGATGATTTATTATAGCACTAAAAAATTGAACTTTTGGAAATTTGAATAGAACACTGAAGTTGAACAGATTCCCAATGTGGCTCTGTGAAATCTTAGAATGTTTTACTAAATAAATAAATAAGTAAATAAATAAATAGACCATCTCTGTGTTTAAACAAGAAAACAGGCGTGGAAACAACAAAATAGAAAACAAATAAATATTTTGTAATTTTGGACTTGTCAGGTGAATTCTTCCTTCTGATGCAATGTAATCTTTGATTCAAATGAGTGATTTTAGCCTATTAGAAGAAAAATATTCAGTTTTATAACAAAACTGACATCTGAAATCTGTCATGAGACTTACAGTGAAGTCCTGCAAGCTTGCTTTCCCTTTAATGGTTCTGTTAGTTCCTTGGTTGCTGCCAAACGGACACCAGCCATGAAAGCCTCCAGAACTCCCACTACAGAAAATAAACAATCTCATGCACGCATTTTTTAGGTTGTCTGTGTCCCACTTACTTGATCATGTTGCTGAATCTATGCCTGCCTTCCTCCGGAAGGGTGGAAATAGAATCCTCTAATGTCTAAATTTTAAAGATGGGGAAAATAAATATATGTGAATAGTAGGGGGAAAATAATTCTAAGTTAGCTGTTGAGAATTACTGTATTATGTGTAAATTTGTACAATAAAATGTTTGTTTCCAACTTTAAGTTATAGTCTCCACCTGGCTTTGCCTACCTTTTTGTCTTGCCTCCAGTCAATGCCTCATGACTTCCTTTTCCCATGCCTATCACCCTCACCCCACACACTCTGCTATTGTCATCACGAACTGCTCACACTGTGCTGCTCCCACAAAACTCGGGTTTAGGACACCTTGCCTTCGTTGTCCCACTGTCTTCACTTTGAGTGCCATTTCACTCTGATTCCCATCCTATACCTTGACCATCTTTCAAATTCAGCATAAACAACCTTGCTAATTGAAGTATTCTTTTTTTTTTTTTTTTGGTCTTTTCCCAGGAAAAGCCAATTGCGTCTTCTATGGTCCATATCACCTTCTACACAATTCCACTAGAGGACATATCATTTTTTTATTGTGCCTTTTAAACTCATATATTCATATGCTTTAATAGACTCTCATTCCTTGTGGGCTGCAACCATATCTAACTTATATGTCTCCTTCCTGTGCATGTATAGGAAGTATATGCCTATACCTGGCACATAGTGAGCATTCACTAAATTTCTGTTGGATTAATTTGTATTTGCAGACTATTATTATCAAAAGTTGCAATAGTCAACAAAGAGAAAAAGACAAGGAAATATGAATTTAGCAAAATAAAGTACGTTCTAAAATTAAATTCAAAAATAGACATCACAGATAGTGTTTAGTTAGTCTACTAAACATTAAGGATGTGTACATAATGGTAATGCAGAATTTTAGACAAAGTTCTTTTAAATTAGTTCTTTTGAAGGAATAGTTCTACATTGTACATGTATGATGATATTGATTGACAGAGCTAGCAGGTTAGAAACTTTAGTACAGCATTATCCTGTTTATGTACATATGAAACCCAATTATCAACAATGGTTATTTCTCAGGGAACAGATGAGGTTTTTATTTTATTTTTAGTTTAATATTATACATACTGAAAATATATCATTTGAATACAAAAATAATAATTTATTTAAAAATAATCAGTCTCATAATGTTTTAAGTCATAACATGAAATATACCAGAGGTGCCAAAAAAATGTATACACATGACTTGTATTCATCTTTGTTATTAGTATATACTGAGTATTACAATTTTAATACATTTTTTTTAGTTTCTTAAAATGTTTTGGCACACTCTGTATATTTTTAATGTATGAAAATAGTGAATGGGCATTTATATACCCATCAACCAAATTGAACAATTATCAATTTGCTTCATCTAGTCCCTAGTTTTGCTTTTTTTCTTTACTAAAATATTTAAAAGTAGATTTTTTTTTTTTTTTTTTTTTTGAGGGCAGTGTCACTGGCCCTTATATGTGGGACCCGAACCAGAGCCGCTGGCTTCCCAAGCCAGTGTAAATGCAGATTTTAGGTATCAGACTCTTGCTCCCCTATATCTTCCATTATACAATTAAAAATTTGGCATTTTAAAAATATAACTGCAATGCAATTATAATTTGTAAGAAAGTAAAAATAATTTCTTCAGATCATCCCATGTCCATAAATAAATTTTCTCAGTTATGTTAAAAGTATCTTTTTACAGTTAGTTTCTTTGAAACAAAATCCAAACAAGATTCATATTGATGTGTTCCTTAAATCCACGTTATTTTTTATTTAATTTTTTAAAGGTTTTTATTAAAACTATAGCTAACATATTATTATATTAGTTTCAGGGGTACACCATAGTATTCAATATTTATATACCTAAAAAAGTGATCACTGTAAATCTAGCAACTATCTGACACCGTACTATGCTATCACAATATTATTGACTATATTACCCATGCTGTACGTCACATCCCCATGACTTATATGTTTTATATATGGAAATTTGGACCTCTTATTTCCCTTCACCTCCCCCCACTTTTTAAATTTTTCAATTGCACATAAAATTCAATATTATTTTTTATTAATTTCAGGTGTACAGCATAGTAGTTAGACATTTAAAAAATTTAAGATGTGATCCCCTGACTAGTCTAGTACCCACCTAGGACTGTATATAGTTATTGCCATATGACTATATTCCCTGTGCTGTGCTTTACATTCCCATGACTATTTTGTAACTACCAATTTGCACTTCTTAATCCCGTCACACCCTTCCATCTATCACCCTAACAAATCTAAGATCCATCAGACACCACACATAGTTATTACAATATTATTGGCAATATTCCTTATTCTATAGCCTAAATCCCCATAACTACTTTGTATCAACCAACTTCTACTTCTCAATCCCTTCCACTTCTGCATCCTTCCCCTCAGCCTGCCTCCCATCTAGCAACCATCAAAATGTTTTCTATATCTATGTTTGGTTCTGTTTGGTTTGTTTATTTTGTTCTTTAAATTCCACACATAAGTAAAATCACACTGCATCTGTCTTTCTCTGTCTGACACGGCACTCAGTAAAATACCCTCCAGGTCTATCCATGCTGCCACAGATGGCAAGAACCCATTCCCTTCCATGGCCGAGCAATATTCCAGTGTACATGTGTACCACCTCTTCTTTATCCTTTCATCCACTGACAGATACCCAGGCAGCCTCCACATCTTGGCCATTGTAAACAATGCTGCAATGAACATATAGATGCACATGACCCCTCGAAGTAGCATTTGGGGTTTCTTTGAATAAATACCCAGAAGAGAAATTACTGGGTACTCCTTTTCCTCTGTTATAGTTTTTGTTTTAAACTTTATTTTGTTTGGCATAAGTATTGCTACCCCAAGTTGTTGTTTTTTTTCTCATTTCCATTTTCATGAAATAGCTTTTCCCAACCCTTTACTTTCCATCTTTGTGTGTCTTTCAATCTGAAGTGAGTCTCTTGTAGGCAGCATATGCAAGAGTTTTGTTTTCTTTTTTCTTTTTTTTTTTTTTTTTTTTTGATTTTTTTATTGGGGGATTGGGGAAGAGGAACAGCATTGTGGAATCAGGGAAGGGGAAGAGAAAAGTTGCTGTCCTTTTGTTCTTCAGACTAGTTGTGGAGGACGTCACTTCACTGGCCCATGTTGGTATTATCATTGTGCTCTTCCCAGGTGAGGCAATTGCTAGCTGGCCATTGGATGGCTGCTCACAGTGGCTTTCAGCAGCTCATGAAAGCACAAGCCAGCTGCCAGCCAGCCCCACTGCAGCCTACGCCATCGAGGTCGACTCATGGCAGCCCAGCTCCAGGTAGAGCTGTTGTTCACCATCTTAGCTGTAGAGGGTACAGAGTCACTGGCCCTCTATGTGGAATCTAAACCAGGGCTCTGCCACTCAGAGCTGGTGTCCCAAGCCAACTTTTAACCAATGTGCTACTCGGCTGGCCCCAAGGGTTTCGTTTTCTTTTCCATTGTTCTCCTATGTCTTTTGACTGGGGCATTTAATTCATTTTCTTTGAAAGTGATAGTTGGTACGCATGTAGCTATTGCCATTTTATCATTCATAATTTTGATTTTTTTTTTTTTCCATCTTAAAGAAGTCCCTCTAACATATCTTGTAAAACTGCTTTGGTGGTGATGAACTCCTTTAGTTTTCTTTCCTTTTTTTTTTTTTTTTTTTTTTTTAGTCTGGGAAGCTTTCTATTTGTGCTTTCATTTTAAATGATAGCTTTGCTGGGTTGAGTACCATAGGTTGTATGTCTTTGCTTTGCATCACGTTGAATATTTCCTGCAAATCCCTTCTGGCCTGAAAAGTTTCTGTCGCGCAATTACCTGACAGGGTATGGGAGCTCTCTTATAAGTTACTAGTTGTCTTTTTCTTGCTCCTTTTGGGATTCTCTCTTTGTCTTTAACCTTTGCCATTTTAATTATAATGTGTCTTGGTGTAGAGCTGTTTGGGTTCATACTGTTTGGGACTCTGCATTTCCTGGGCTTGTATGTCTATTTCCTTTGACAGGTTAGGAAACTTTCAGTTATTTCTTCAAATAGGTTCTGTCTCTTGCTTTCTCTCTTCTCCCTCTGGAACCCATATGATGTGAAAGTTGTAATGCTTGAGGTTGTCCCAGAGGTCTCTTAAGCTATCCTCAGTTTTTTCGATTCTTTTTTCTTTTTTCTTTTTTTTTTTGAGGGCAGTGTCACTGGCCCTCATATGTGCGACCCGAACCAGGGCCACTGGCTTGCCAAGCCAGCGCTCAACCACCACACCACTTGGCCGGCCCTCTTTTTGCTTTTTGCTGTTCTGAATGGATGTTTTCTGCTATCTTGTCTTCTAAATTTCTGATTTGATCCTCTGCTTCATCCAGTCGGCTGGCAATTCCTTCTAGTGCATCCTTCATTTCAGTTATTGTATTTTTCACTTCTGACTGGTTCTTTTTTTTTTTTTTATGGTTTCTATATTCTTTTTTATGCTTGATATGTCTTGGTTGAAGTTCTCACTAAGTTCCTTGAGCATCCTTATGACCATTGTTTTGAACTCTGTCTCTGGTAGGTTGCTTGCCTCCATTTCATTTAGTTCTTTTTCTGGAGTTTTCTCCCATTATTTCATTTGAGATGTATTCCTTTGTTTCCTCATTTTGGCTGCCTTTCTGTGTTTGTTTCTATGTAGTAGGTAGATCTGCTATGTCTCCCAGTCTTGGACAGGTAGCCTTATGTAGTAGTAGGTACCCTGTGACACCTTGGCACAGTCTCCCTGGTCACCTGCTCCAGGTGATCAAGGAATGTCCCTTGTGTGGGTTGTGTGTGCCTTCCTGTTATAAGTGAGCCTTGATTGCTTTGGTATATCAGTGGGTGGGATTGACCCTCAGTCTGATTGACAGTGGGGTTTGGCTAAGACCACAGCTTAAGGGCTGCTGTGCAGGGGACTTACCCCACTGAGCGAGATTTGCCTGAGTGGGATTTGCCCCTGCCAGCTCTGGTGCCTGTTGAGATCACTCTTTGTGTGTGTGCCACTTGTGGAGCTAATTGGGAGTTTTTCTGCTGTGCTTTGAAGCCAACCTCCAAGTATGTTGGTTCTGGGCCTCTTGGGAGGGGCTCTGATGCAGGCCTAGGTCACCCACCACCTGTGACTGGCCAGGGGCTACCTTTTAGGAGCTACAAAGTGATCCACAGTTGTTCACTGCCTGTGCTAACCCTAGAAACATGTGGGAGAGGGCACAGTGCGAACCAAGAACATCTGCCATGAGTACTAGGGTAGTTCTGCAAAAAGCCAAAGCACCCCGAGGTCTGCTGCCACTTGCCAGCTCCTTTAAGGTTCAGCCACTGATAAAGCCTTGTGTGGTATGCAAATTGGGTGAGGCAGGGTCTCAGGGAGTCACTAGAGTGGGAAGAGTTGTGGTCAACTGGTTAAAATAGATTCAGGTTTGTTGCCAGTGCTGAGCCTGGAGTGACTCAGCAAAAGTCTCAGAGCACACTGAGGCCAGTTGCTGCTGCCTGGAGCCCGCAAACTCTAATAGTTTTCTAAGATAGAGTGCAATGCTGGCAGGGCTGGCTGCTATCTGAGAAAGTGCTTCCAGCCTCGGGGAAGTTTGGTAGGGTGGTCCCTTTTCATCAGCCACATACCTCAGTCTGCCCCCATATGCCTCCTACACCCCCCGAGACACTGTCCCTCCCCCAGAGCCCAGGGTGAGTGCCTGCAAATGACTGGGTCTTTGCACAGACCCTTTGAGGGGATGTCTGAGTTTCCTGCAGCCTTCTGTCCCACCCAGATGGTCAGAATCCCCACCGTTTTTCACAGGCAAATGTTGTGGGGGCTCTTCTTCAGGCACCAACCAGTACTTCAGGCTCGAGAGCCTGGTGTGGGGTTGGGGTCCCTCGCTCCTCTGGAGGGGACCTCTGAGGCTGAGATATCCCTCCTGATTCTCAACATGGAGTTTGGGGCCAACACATTTTCCAGTAAAAGGATAATCCCCCTTTTACCTGTATCGATTTGGCTTGTTTATATCATTAGTTAAAAAAGTTCTGTTCAGGGCCGGCCCAGTGGCGCGGTGGTTAAGCGTTGGCTTGGGAAGCCAGCGGCCCCGGTTCGGGTCCCACTTATGAGGGCCAGTGACACTGCCCTCAAACAAACAAAAAAAAAAAAAAAAAAAAAAAAAAAGTTCTGTTCAGCTAGACTTCAGATTGTTCTCTACGTTGATTGTTCTATAATTTAGTTGTAATGTTAATGTGGTCATAGAAGGAAATAGACACAGTGTTTATCTACTCCACCATTGTGGATATGGCGACCCTTAAATCCACTTTAATATAGTTAACTTCACACTCATCTTTTTCCCCCTTTGTATGATTTACTTATTGAAAAAAAAAAAAAGTTTCTTCGTAGGATGTTCCACACTGTGGATTACTCTGTTTGATTCCTCAAGGGGTCAATTTGTTCCTCCATCCTTCATGTTTTCTCTAAACCGATGTTACATTTTGAGTTCTGATTAGATTGAAGTTAAACATTTTTGACAAGAACTTTTTTTTGATGGTGCCATGTGCTTCAATTTGCATTGCATCAGAAGCCCAAAAATATCTGGTGTTTCCACTTTTAGTGATGCTGAGTGAGATTCATCAGTAATTTCAGTTGGTGACAGTCTGGTCCCTCTATTGTGTTGGTCCACATCGATCTGTGATTTAATGTCTGTACCCCTAAATGATAGTTACCTGAATTAATTAATTCATTAGGGGGTTTCAAAAATGGTAATTTAAATATTTTGTTATGCTTTAAAAAAATTATTAGCTGAAATTCTTTGATAATGAAGAGCTTTCTCTCATTAACTAGGACTACTTAGTTTCCTTAAAATACAGTCTAGGGCCGGCCGAGTGGCGCGGTGGTTAGGCGCTGGTTTGGGAAGCCAGCGGCCCTGGTTCGGGTCCCACGTGTGAGGGCCAGTGACACTACCCTCAAAAAAACACACACAAAAAAAATACAGTCTATACTCAGGGCAAGATAAATGCTCAGTACTTTCCTTTTAATTACCAATTCACCAACAAGAACTTGGTACTACAGTTACTTCTAATGGTGTCTACTGAGTTTTAATTTCTCTCTCTCTCTCTCTCTCTCTCTCTCTCTCTCTCTCTCTCTCTCCATCATGATGAACACAAAAGGTTTAGCACATTCTATGTTTCAACTACTTTCATTAGTTTTTGCTCAGATTGTCCCATCTTTGATCAATAGAAGCCCCTTCATGTTTTCTCCTATGACCAATTGACACAATTACATTAGTTTTTGTTATCTTTCTTTTTGGTCACAAGATGTCCTAGACTCACCTTATATGTTTTGGGATTCAGACCTAGTAAGCCATTTCCTCAAGTCACCCTGGTTCTTTTTAGTAGAGTGTGAAATTCAGATATCAGAGTTTGGATTTTATTGTTTCTAGGCCTTTTTAGTGGCCAGAGCTAGAAAACACATACTTTTGAAAAGAAAAAAAAGTTAATCCATATGGATATTGATAATTAAAATTTATCATTATAGGATTTTTAATTAACTTATGTGATATTATACTGGTATCTCTTTTCTCATACACCAAAAATCTTGGTCTGTAAAACATTAAAGGAGTTTTTATATATAAAATATTATAATCATAAATTAATATTGCTATTAATGATTAGAATACTAAATCAAGTTTAATATTGTTTTTGTAACTCTCCTTGTCTTTAGCACATGGCTATATTGCACATTCGATATACAGATTCATTTCAGTTTATTTTCAATTATGAGTTTTCTAAATTTAATTTTATTTTTAAATGCATAAAATTATATTTCATTTTGAAATATTTTAATAGTAAATTCTTTCTGCTTAAAAATAAAATTTTATTGTCAAAGGAAAATAATGATGGAATGTTAAGTGAGAAAAGACAAGTACAGTATTGTTTATAGATATCAACTATTTGAAAATATACTTGCAGAAAAATACTGCAAGGAAACATACTAGAATAGTGGCAGTGGCAGTAGTTCTCTCTAGAAGATGTGACTCAAGGTGCAATTTTGTACCATTTGCATGTATTACTTACAAAATCAAGGGAAAGTTATTTTAAAAGATAGTTTCACCTTGAAGTTTTCCATCCAAGGATATATTCTTCTATTTATTAAAATAATTACCACTAAAAGTAGTTTTTAAAGTCATTTTCTAAGAATGGTCTTTCAAAAAAGGACTTCTAACGATGATATGGTTTATTTCTCTGTTTGTATAACATTTCAAACTACACTCAACCCAGTGATGATTTACTATAAAGCAAATAAAGCTTATGCTTCAGGGATCAGTATTTCAGGATGACAGGCATATGTTCACACAGTCATATGTTTTGTTAGTTTGCAAATGTATTTTAACCACATTAAGATTTCTGTCTCTTTCCGCTCTTTCATTGTCACTTTTGTCAGGTGGCACTGGAGTGACCACAGGCATTTCTGGGATCAAGCTTAGGAAAGTTGCATTGTAGATCCCTTTAATTTGAATTTGTAGAATATATTTATGCACTTTGCTGTCATATTCAACTTATGACCAGCTGTACCACTGAAAGAACAGCTTCCGAGAGGATTTCTAGTACCGACTGTGCTGATTTGCTGTGCTTTGGACCATGGCACAGGGTCAGAGGTGGCGTCTTGATGTGAATATGAACTATTATTGCACAACACTAGAAGTATGGAGTAGTGGTTGAAAAATGAAGCCTGAAATGTAAAGAGCAAGATGCCAGTTTTGGGGAAAGTATTGCAATCTTTAGATATATAACACTGTAAACTGAAGATTTATTTTTCATTCATTATCAGTCAAAAAGATATTCTCTTCTGTCAATATACTAAATAGCCCAGCATATGATATTATAAATACACCATCTTCTACCTTTTAAAAAATATGAATAATGTATTTAATTAGTTCAAAAATGCTGCTAACTAAAATTTGAAAAGATGTTTTGGAATGTTGTAATAAAATCAATGATACATATTCCTGTAATATAAATGAAAAGTCCTTTTATTGTCTTTAAATTTAGTTATTTAAAAATGCTTAGAGAAAAAGTCATCAAATGAATGGAATATAAAACAAAACTGATAAAGAAGAATCATGAAGTCAACAGAAATAACTCCTATCAAGAAGCAATTTATAATATTTGTTTCACTGTATCAAAAACAATCATCTATGAACAGGAAGATCAAAAAGTCAAATTAAAACATAAAGTTTTTGCTTGTATGTTGATTCTGATTAATGAAAATGTATAAGTTAATGAACACATTAGAAAATTATTTAATTTTTAATTATTTAATTGGACACTAAATAGTGACATTGATTTAAAAAATTAACAATATACCACTACAAAGAGTGTATAAAGAGCAAACTGTTTAGAAGTGTCAAAGATTTCAAAAGTATTTAAGATTAGTCATTACACTAAAAAAAAAATTCCCTGAAATCATGTTTCATATACTGGTGTTTATTGATCATTCATATTTTCTCAATTTAACAATATCCTAAAACTTTACATGAAATTTCTAATAGTGGGTTATAAAGATACATGTAACTTTCCTATTTGCCAATTATAAAATAGACTAAAATATATTTATATTCTATTTATAGAAAATAGTATCATAATTTTGTGGTATATGAAAATGTGATTAAGTATATGCAACCAAAAAGCATCAGAAAACAAATATTATAGAGGTATGTTAAGCACTTCAATAATGTTAGCTTTTTTCCAGGTTTTATTTTTTATGGTATTTGTCAGCTTCTTTTAAAAATGTATATCTTGTTATGATTTCTTGTGGTAAGCAAATATTCACTTTAATTTCTAGTTGTGCATTTAGTAAAAAATTGTCCCCAATATTATATGAGCTTTAGGTCCCACAAAATGTGGATCCTATTGTATTCTTAAAATAAGTTTAATTGGCTATAATTAAAGATATTAGACCTTGGTTGAGAAATTGAGAGAAAAGAGAATGGAGAAAATATAAAGAAACCTTGAAAGGAGAAAAGGAACTTGGCAGGGATGGATGAAAGGTAAATAAAAGTTCCCAGAAAATTTAGAAAAATTTTGAATTGGTATCTTTTAGAATCATGAACATTTTGTTGAAGGACTTCCTTATTTATTTATGGCCCACCAATTTATTCAGTGGTTTAACCTGGTGACAACATAAGCATAAAAAATAAAGTACTAAGATAGAAAAGGAAAGTTTATAAGTCAAAATCCAGGAAAATAAAAAGTAGATTAACAAAGCGAGATTGAAACCCAAAAAGGACAATTCTTTGCATTCTGTTAGGAACAATCTGAGCATTATACAAACTGTAAATTTGACTCTAAACTTCCTGGGACCAAATAAAGGGCAAAACATTTTCATGCACAGAGTATTTTCTGTCAGAATCACATTCAGATCCCTCCTCCAAGGGAACAAAAGCTTTTCTGGGCATTGGCTCTAAATGAAGTTTTTTAAGGGACACTTTAATATAGGGAGTGGTGTAGAGCAAACCCAGTAATAAGTTTAAATTGCCCGTTTCTATGAAAGCTGTACAATACATTTGTTACCTCGTGAAGGATATATTAGACATTTGTTGCTTTGACTGTCTGGAATTCACTCCACTTTGGGGGTTGTTCTAAGCACCACAATTCTTTGGGGGAGATAGTTATCTCCTTTTAAGAACAGTCAGCTAATCTGGTGTCCTATCCTCCTTAGGTTGGGTGTAGTTGAGTTAGGGTAGAGTATAAGCAGATGTAACAAAGAAACTTTAAAATAAATAAGGTGGAAATTTATTTCTCTCTTGTCATAATTGTAGCCACTTCAGGTTGGCAGATCAGCTTTGCTACAGAAATCATTCCAGGATCTCAACGCTCAATATTTATTGTTTTTCTGCCACCCCCTAGGATAGTGTCTATCCTCTGGTCACCCCCTCTGGTCTATCATCGGGTCACAGCTAACATGACCCACATGTTCATATCTGTGCATGTGGGAATGAGAAAAACAACTGGGGGAAGTGGCTTTATCTTTAAGAGAACCTGGAGGTTTTGAACATAATTTCTGTTCACATCGTATTTACCAGAACTAAATCACATGGTCATACCAGGCTGCTAAGGAAATGTAGTCTCTAGCTAGTTAGCCTGTGCCCAGCTGAAACTCAGGAGTTGTGTTGTGGAAAAGAAAGAAGGAGACATGGACGCTTGTGGACAGTTATCACTCACTACTGCATCAAGGGATTGGTGAGTTAACTTAAGATAAACCAACCAGATGTTCCCTCTCTGAAACATGAAAAGTGATAAAGCAACTAAATGTGGTTTGAGTTCATTCAATTCAGTCTCGGAGAGACAGTGTGAATCAGTTTGTCAGTTGCTGCTATGAAGGCTCTCTAGGGCTGTTGTTCCAGGGCTGGTTCTTCAGTCTGCTCTGTGATCTGGGTGAATCTCTGCAGTCCAATACATTCCCTTTTCCTGCAACGGGATTGTCTCAAAGGATCAGAATACCTGTCAGTGAACACAGTTATGTTACAGAAGAACATTCAATAGGGTGCAATGTATTTGTCTTTCACACTTTAAAAGAGAGTTAATTTATTTTATTCTGAAAGTATACTTGTATTTTTTATTAAAGAGATAACATTTCAGTTTTTGAATCTATAATATGCAGAGATCCTAATACCTCTGCTCCATTAACACACACACACACACACACACACACACATCAGAAAAAATATTTTTTAATTATCCTTTTAAATAAGCAGACAAGCCTTAAGAAAAACGAGTGAATCACACAAAAGAGCAGGAGCACAAATTGAAAGAAGTAGGTAGTGATGAAGATGCTGGTGTCCCAAAAGGGCATGTTGGCTTATAGCTTCTACCTGCATGAGAGGAAAGTGCAAAGTCTTGGACCGAATCAGAATGGAGAGCCAGATCATAGCTCCTTTGGAAAGTCAGAATTCATGAAAAATCACGTCTTCTGGAAAATAATGAAAAAAATGTTAAATGCGCTTTCCTCCCCAACCCCACCAGCTTTATTGGGATATAATTGACAAATCAAAAGTGTATATATTTGTAACGTACAACATAATGTTTTACTATGCATATACATTGTGAAATGATTTCCACAATCAAGCTAATTAACATATCCATCACCTCACATAGTTACCATTGTTTGTGTGTAATGAGAACATTTAAGATCAACTGTCTTAGCAAATTTTGAATATACAATACAGTACCATTAACGATAGCCACCATGCAAAACTCAGTTGTTTCTATACACTAATAATGAACTGTCCAAAAAAAGAAATTAAGAAATTAATCTCATTTACAATAGCATTTAGAAAATATGAATAAATTTAACCAAGGATATGAAAACTACTAAAAACTACTTACTTATTTCATCAATAAAACATTAGTGAAAGAAATTGGAGAATACATAAATAAATGGAATTATACCCCATGTTCATGAATTAGAAGAATTAATTTGTTATAATGTCCATACTACCCAAAACAATCTATAGATTCAATGCAACTACCCAAAACAATCTATAGATTCAATGCAACGAATAAATTTAACCAAGGATATGAAAACCACTAAAAACTACTTACTTATTTCATCAATAAAACATTAGTGAAAGAAATTGGAGAATACATAAATAAATGGAATTATATCCCATGTTCATGAATTAGAAGAATTAATTTGTTATAATGTCCATACTACCCAAAACAATCTATAGATTCAATGCAACCTCTATCAAAGTTCCAAAGACACATTTTATAGAAATAAAAAAAAAAATCGTAAAATTCATATGGAACAACAAAAGACCCTAAAATAGCTAAAACATACTTTTTCTGGATCATATTTGTTTTCTTTTTTATGATCTCCCACTCTTCAAGATTCTCTTATATCTTAATAAATACATGAGTTAAATAGATTACATATATATTCCTCTTTTTTTCTTAATAAATATCTCATAGAAAGACTTTTGTTTCTTCAGATTGGATTCCTTTTTACAAACATTATTATCATATGTCTATCAATTTCCTTTTGTTCATTTCTATAAAAGATAGCCTAGACAGTGTCTGGAAACTGAGATAGTCACAGAGTAACAATTACACACAAAACTATTCTGGGTGCTGAGGATACAAGTTCAAACAAAATAAGCACAAACAAAGAAAAAGTCCCCGCTCCTATAGAGGTCACATTTTAGTAAAGGAGTAGATAAACAAATACATAATTTTACATGCAGATAAGTTATGTGAAGAAATATAAAAAAGGGTGGAAAATAGACAGGGAATATAGGAAAAGCTTCTTTGAAAAGGTGACATTTGAATAGCAACCTAAAGTGAAGGGAGATAGCCATGTGAAAGTATGGGGAAAAGTATCCCAAGGAATGAAAGTGGCAAATCCATAGGCCTTAGGATGGGAACAAGGACATATGTTCAGGGACCACCAGAGGAACGTAGGTTGGAGCCCAATGAAAAGAAGAGTAGGCGTACGTCCATGAAGTAGGAGTAGTAGGCAGGTGTCAGATTATGTAGGGCCTTATGGCCATACAAAGGGCTTTACATTTAATTCTAAGTATGATGGGAAATCACTGATAGGTTTTAACATAATCTGACTTAATATATGCCCAAATTACTCTGGGTACTATGTAGAAACCAGACACTGATGGGTGAGTAAGAATAGAAGCAAGGGAAATTGTTGGGAGTAATCTAAGCAAGAGATGCCAAGAAGGGGTCAAATTCAGGATATATATTTAAAATAAAGCTAAAAGGTTGTTATATGGATTCAATGAGAGGAATTGGAAAAGCAAGGGATTTAAGCATGAGGCTTAGTGTTTGGGCGTGAGCATCTGTGTGATGGCAGCAGCATTTAGTGAGGAGAGATTGGGAGGACAGTGATCAGAAGTTTAATTTTCAACACAGTCAGTTTGATATGCCAGCTAGACATCCAAGCAGAGGTGTTGAGCAGTTTAGATAAGATTCTGGAGCTCAAGGGAGAGGCAGGGCTGCGGATGTATTACTTGTGGGAGTCCTCAATACAGAGTTGGTATTTAAATCTATGCGATTATGTGAAATCACCTAGGAATGGAGTTGCAGTAGGCAAGACTGAGCCCTGGGGAAACACAGCAATTAGAATTCAGGTAGAGGAGGAAAAACCAGCAAAGGAATCTGCGATGAAGTCACCAATGAAGAAGGAGGAAAAGCAGGACTTTGATGGGCCCTGAAGACAAGTAACACGTGTTTTAAGAATGAGGAAAATGCCAACAAATGTCCAATGCTGCTATGAGGTCAAAATCAGAAAACCTGAGAATTGACCATTTGGCAACATGGAGGTCTGTGTCAAAGGTTGTCCTGTAGAGATCTTTCATGTGAAAGGAATGAGAGACAGTGAAAAATTTACCATAATTCTGCCTTGCCTGGAGTAAAGGAGAAGGAAGATGGAATCGGGGCTTCTATGGAAGATGTTTTTATTTGGTTTTTAAAAAAAGTCTTTTCTGTGTCTGCCATGAACTGAGGCAGAGTACTCATTCTCCCTATGATGAGATTGCCCTCATTATCAGTCTGTCCACAGGGCTCTGCCCTTGCTGTAATTGGGGCAGCCTCAGACAAGTTTAAGCTGGAGGTGGGTGCTCCCTTGGGCACTGTCTCTAGCCACGGGCGTGCTGCCCAGAGCACTGATGACATGGAGATGGGCCTCCTAACTGCCTGACATCCTGTCCTCAAGCCCATGACTCTCCCCTCTGACTGAGGAGTTACTGAGAGGAGTTGTTTCCTAGTTTCCTCTACATCGTTTCCAGGTGAAAGGGATCAAGTCATGGGTCAACCTGAAAAGACCTGCTCTGAAAAGATTAACAAAAATTTCTTGAAAATTTTCTTTCCTGTGTGGTTGCAACTGATTAACTACTTTTCAGGGCTGATACTGTTTCCACTCATTTTAATTATCTGTCATAATTTCAATGAAAACATGGATGGGGCAGGATGATTCACCCATGCAATCTACCACAGTACCCAGGTGTATAAGAGTGGAGCTTTCTAATAGTTTTGTTTGAGCCAGACAAAAGTCAGAACACATAGAAGAGGGATCCTTAACAAAGCACAGTGGCTGTGACCTCCCTTCAATCATGTGCTAACATATATCTGTACATATATATATGTGTGTGTGCACTCACAAATGTGTACTTTTCTACTGTACACATTGCTTCATATCCTGGGAGGGGGTCTATGTTTCAAAAAGGAGTCATGAATAGAAAATAGGTTATGATTGTGTTCTCTGATGAGAACCTGCAGTAAAGGCATATTGTATTGTTCTGGAAACTATATATTTTGGAAATCAAATGAATGGATAAGAAGTGTTGTATATACTTTTATCGAATATAAGAATCTAACCAAGATTCTCACATGGATGAATTGCCAATTCAGCACTATGCAAAGGTTGTGCTTGTAGCTAAAGCAAAGCAAGTTTTTTTTTCATTATTTCCTAAAACGTATTTTAATTGAAATTTCTACTGAGAGAATTGTAGTCACAAATAGTTATACTAAGTAATACGGAGAAAATCTGTGTACACTTTACCCAGTTTCCCCAACAGTGAAATTTTATAAAATTATGTGTAATATCACAGCCAGGATATTGACATTGATGAACTCCACCCAGCTTATTCAAATTTCCCCAGTTTTACTTGTAACCATTTCTCTCTCTCTCTCTCCCCCACCCCCACTCTCTCCCTCTCCCTCTCTCTTTGTGTATTTAGTTCTGTGTAATTTTATCACATGTGTAGCCACCACAATCAAGATACTAAACAAGTTCCATGACCACAAGGATCCCCCGTTGCCCATTTATGACCTCACTAACCTCCCTTCTTCTCTCCTCTGTCCTTTACCACTGGGAACCACTAATTGGATTACTTGTAAAATATTTTGATTTCTAAAAAGATAATATAAATGGAATCATACATAATGTAACCTTTGGAGACTTGCTTATTTAGCATAGTGCCTTTGAGACTCATTCAAGTTGTGCGTGAACATAGGCCTTTTTATTGCTTAATAGTATGCCATGGTATGGGTGTATCACAGTTATTAATTTAACTATTCACCTATTGATTTATTCATTGAAGTAAATCTGGATTGCTTCCAGTTTGAGGGTATTATAAATAAAGCTACTATGAAATTCATGTACAAGTTTTTGTGTAAACAATAACTTCCAAGGAGTGCAATTGCTGGGTCATATGGGAGTCGCATGTGTAATTTATTAAGAAGCTTTTCACAGTGCTTATGTGATATTGGTATATCCTCTTCAGTAAAATGTTTGTTCACGTCTTTTGCTCATTTTGTAATTTCTTTGTTTGGTTTTGGTTTTGAAAGTTGAGAAGTTTGACATTTGAGTTTTGAGATTTTTTTATATATACTAGATATGAGTTCTTTATCAAATATGAGGTTTGTAAATATTTTACCCAACACTGTAAAGTTTTTCATCCTCTTCACATAGGACTTCACAGAGAAAAGGTTTTAATCTTTATGTGGTCTAATATTTCAATTCTTCCTTTTATGGATTATGTTTGTGGTGTCAATTCTCAGAACTCTTCATCTGACCCTAGATCTTGAAGATTTTCTCTGCTTTTTTTTCTAAAAGTTTTATATTTTATATTGTGCAGTTTAATCCATGATCCACATTAAGTCAATTTTTGTATAAAGTATTATGCTTAGTCTGAGGTTATTTTACTTTTCCTATTGATGTCCAATTGGTCTAGCACCATTTGTTGAAAAGGATATCTTTTCTCCATTGAATTGCTTCTACACCATTGTCAAACATTGGTTGTACATATTTATAGGGTTTATTTCTAGGTTCTTTTTTCTGTTTCATTGATTTATGTGTCTATCCCTCCACCACTATCACAGTGTCTTCATTAAACATAGGAAACCTCAACATGGGGTAGAGTCATTCATTGCCACTCTATCCTTTTTTGTCAAAATTGTTTTAGGTATTCTAGGGTCTGTATCACTTCATATAAATTTTAAAATATGTTTATCTAAGTCTGTAAAAAATCTTTCTGGCTTTTGATAGGAATTATATTAAACTTATAGACCAATTTGGAGAGAACCGACCTGTTTAGTAGTTTGAATACTCCAATCCATGAATGTATTTTTAATTATACCAGTTATAGTGTTTCTAGAATGTATTTTTAATTATTTCCAGTAATAATTAACCAGTAATACATAAATATTTTTCATTCCAAAAATTCAAATGATCACAAAATTAAACCTCTTATCCCACCCTCAGTTCCAGTTTTCTCCAAAGTAACCACTCTTATCAATCTTTTCCTGTGCATTTATTTAATATGATTTTGAGTTGGATAACGTAGAGCTTTCTCAATCAATAACATCATACTATGTGAATTTTTGGAAGTTTACTTTTGACATTTGCAATATGTCTTTGAGGCCCTTCTATATTAGTACATATAGATAGATCTACATCATTCATTCATTCTAACTGCTGTGTAGTGTTTCATAGTATGGACATATTATTTATTTAAGTTTCCTTTTTGATTGGCATTTATTAGCCTTGTAGAATTTCTATAGATTTTTTGAGCTTAAACAATAGGTAACAACTGCTTTACTCTATAGTAAGGCAAATTTCTACCATCAGTTAAAAATGACCATTTTCACAGTAGAAAGCACTGTATTCTCCTTGTGAGCTTTTTTTCCTTGAAGGCAGAGGATGTATCTCTTATTTTCACTGTATCTCAGCACCTAGATAGGGCCTGACACATTATAACCACTCAAAAAATATTTGTTGACATTAAAGGATCTTGTTTTGTGTTTCTATAAAGTCCTGGAAGTGAAGTAGATGCTGATAGGAGTTCCCATTTATATTTATCAGAATTACAAAATAATGTGTTGTTGGTTCAGAGGGGTCAGAGAAAATCTAAAACTTTTGGAGTTAACTGAAATAATAGATAGAAATTATAAATTGTTCACAAATTGATTTTTAAAAAGTGAAACGTTAAATATTCTTCTTATTATTATCATTATATTATTAACCTGCATCATCTTTCTTGCCATGGGACCTGGATATCCACAAAAGGGCTAATGAATGTGTATATTTTATTAAAAAACTGGGGTTCAAATATATCTTAATTGACATTACATCTCTATTAATGTTTGTGCCTTCAAGAACATGGGTGTGTATGTATGTGCATCTACGTATGAACACACACACTGCTAAACTAGCAACTAAATTTAGTTGAGTCTGAGCTGTGGCATTAAACAGATTGGCAAATGATAAAATATGGGAGAAAGCCGGGTTAACATAAAACAACCAAATAAGCAGTTACCAGTATCTTCTGTGACAAATGTAAAATAAAACAGAAATGATTTTGGAAGCTTGCTCTACAGTAAAGATGTTTATTTGTTCAGCTGGGAGACAGATTTTGGCCAAAATGACACCAAGAAAAAGGGCAAAAATCTGGACAGGTAAATATATTGTTTATCTTAATGACAAAGATTTGTTCACAAAGTAGAATTATGTAGCATTTTTTTCCCTCGAGGTCTCTCAATCGACAACTGCAAGGCAAAATTGTAAATGTTTTCACAGCCTATGACAGGATCAGGGTGAAGTAAACGAAATGTGGGAGCCAGGTTAAAAGACTTGATTGAGAAAGCTCTACATTATTTGAAAATCTCAGTTCATTTAGCTGTGATGAAAATTACAGTATTAGAGATAAAAGACACCAACATTAGACATATTCCTTCATTAAAATTGTTATTTGAAGCTTATTTTTCTGAAACACAAAAAGAGACTGACCAGTGGATCAGATGCCTTTTCAATTCTTGATATGGATAAGAGATGCAACCTCACAGCAAATAAATTAAATTATCAAATTTCCACCAGTCGTATTCTTCCTACGTGCATCTTCCCATCTATTTGTGACACTCTAGGCCTCTCTCTTCATTGATAGCTGGCATGGCTAACAAGAATGAATATATGAATATATATATAAATTGCCACTTATATACATATATATCTAAAAATATTGTGACACCAGAGTGGTATTTGCACTGGCATTAAATATGACATGCAGTGTGAGTTACTTTGAGTCCTTTGGCTTCCATTTGGGATCTATTTGTTTTCTGTGGTAACTTAAAAATATTTTTAAATTAAAACACACATGGAAAACTGAATTTATATGATTTTTTAAGGTAAATTAGAGACCTCAAAGATGTGTATTATTCTGACCATGGCTGCTTTGGGCTATTATTTCAAACTGGACAAAATCTGTTTTATGGACTGAGGTGACACAAACCCCATGATCACAAGTGGCCCACAGATGTGTGATAATTTGAACATGACGTGTTTCTGAACACTCTCTTCAGATTGTTGTGTTTTCTTCTTTGGAAAGCTCTGTTTGATACTCAGAAATAGTAAATGTGAAAGAGATTGAATTTAATTGCATCTGTGATTTCTGTATATCTGAGTCCTGATGCCAGCATTCCATCTCTTCTAGGAAGCCTTCATTTGCAGAGTACAGATGCCTGTAAGCTCCATGTTGTCTCTATTTATAATGTATGTTCCTTGAGGGACATGACTAATATTTTGATGTCCCTCATGATGACTAAAATGTGTGCAGTGATGCCAAATCATATGAGTAAATGAATGACTTGATGTCAAACTTAGTACAAATAAGATGTTGCAAGAAGTCATGTATTAGCTATTATTATTGCTCACAGCTTTTTTCTCACTGGTGCTATTAAACATGCCATTGAGATACAAATGATGTATCCTATGGGAGTAACATTTCATCTTGTCCTTAAGCCTTCACAAACAAATCCCATAATTTGAAATTTAGATCTATGCCAGTCAATCCATTATACTTGCTTGAATATACAGGAAGCTTGTGACAAGAGTGGTTCAGAACCAAGCCTTGGCAGTGAAACAGATCAGACTCTGGCCTTTCCAACTGTGTGATTAGTCCCTCTATCTCTCTAAGACTCAGTTTTCTAAATGCAAAACAAGGATAGTAGTAGTATACACCTCATTAGGTGTTTATAAAAATTAAATGGGTTAATACAAGGAAAGTGCTAAACATCATACCTGGCAAAGACTAAGTATTAATAAATGACAGTTATTACCCAGTAGTACCTTGCAATACTATAGTGAATACAAACAAGAACCAACCGTGGGCTCTGCCCCAACACTTTGCCATCTAGTTTGAGTAAGCAATATGTATATATAAGCAAATGAAATTCCAAAACACAATGAGAAAGTGCTAGTGCACAGCATAGGGGAGGGTTACTATATAATTTCAGAAAAGAAAATAAGGCAAGGAAAGTAGAAGTCATGAAAAGAATCACAGAGGAAGCAGAGTGTAATGTGGGTCATAAAGAATGAGCAGAATTTCAATAAACTGAGGAAGGAATTTGGGTGAAGAAAAAGACATTAAGGAAAACAGACCCATACCAGCAAGAGCCAGATGCAACAGCGAGCAGGGCACGTGTAGGAGACAGTGAAGCGATGGACTGATTGGAGCCAGGGCTCACTTTGGAAGCAGATGAACATCTGATCAGTTATAAGGTGATTCTAAATAGAGAAGATGGAAAACAAAAGAAATTTTGATTTATTTTACTGTTAATTTAACATATTGAGGTAGAACAATGGCAGAAAAATTATGTGTAAAGAAAATTAATATGTATTCCATGTATTGATACTACTAATACCAAGTTATGGCACTATGAATGGTGGAAGAAGATGAGTTGTGATGTCATCTCAACTGAGGACTAACCCAGCCAAGAGAGTTTTGAAGCTTCGATGAGCTTTTAAAGTTGTCCCCAGTTAGGTGAAGAGACTGGGCCTTTATACCCAACACTGATCAATCACTGGATATGGGTCATTATGTTAATGGGTGTGACTGGGTAAGGTGGCTCTCTGAACTGAGGTAATCCCTGAAAGAAAGAAACTTAGAGGGAGGGTTGTCTTCCAGCAATAATCCCAGCACCTGATGTTATTCCATTTCCAAAAGAGTATCTGGAAAACATGACACACTCTAGCTCTCAATACTTTTAAAGGAGCCAAATACAGAATAGTGCTATAGTGGTTTAGAGTCTGGTATAATTATTTCACTCTCATTCTTCCTGCCTTCAATTTAGGACTCTTCCCCGTACACAACTGCAATGGGGGGAAAATTCTTTTTTTCAGTTGTTCAATTAAAATGGAATAAAAGACCAAACAATGTTTCCTTCAAAGCTTCTTAAAAACACCAAATGTGATTTGAATATATAGACAGCAAAATCTTTTAAAATCCTCTCTCACCATTTCTTTCCTCATTAGTACCTCATAGGAACATCAGTTGACCCAATTCTTTCCCCTAACTCCCATCACCAATTCAAACCCAGGCCCTGCTGCTGTGGTCTTACTTTCCCACTTTTGCAAATCCATTCCAGCCTTATCCGCTGGGGTCTCTTTGCTGCCGTGTAATATCATCCCTGTTAGTTCGTGCTCTTCTCTGATTGCCACCTCACCATTACCCTGCTTTTTTTACAGCCAAGGTCCAAGAGCACATGTAACAGACACAACTTAATGCTGAAGGTTAATTGTTTCCTCTTAACCCTATTATGCCCTTAACACCTACCTGTTATTGTAATGGATTGTTTGTGTTTGTTTTCTCCATAGTCTCTTTGTGGTGTCATCTCAGTAGATGCTAAATGAATGCATTGGACACCTCTCAGCCCACTGTGGTAGCCAGTTTTGCAGACATAGGCTGACAGCAACCTGCTTTTGCCGTATCATGTTTCATTTCTCATCAGCCCCTAGTCTTCCAAGGGGCAACTCTGGATCAGTGAAAGATGGAGGTTGATAAATGCTCCCTTTCTATGCTGGACAATTCTGAAGCATGCTCTATATGGCTTCTCAGAAGGACCCTGTGACATTGAGTTCCACTTGCCCACAATGGTGAACCATTTGAGAACATGCCTTTGCATTGGCTTTGCCTCTTTCCCTGGTCTTCTTGTTTTGTTTCCAGGGATCATTTCCCAAAATGAACTATCTGCACATAAATTCTTGTCTCAGGCTCTACTTTCTGGATAGAACTAAGAGAAAGAGACAAAGGCAATGAATGAATGAACAAACGAATGACTATGGGAGAGAACTCTATGGTAAGACAATTTTCTGATGTAATCAAGGACTAAGAATTAATGATTTGATTACTTCAAAAATGCAGAACCAGCTTCATTGTTCTATTGTTCTATCAAACACTTAAAACACTTTACATATGACTCAAATGCAGATCTTCAATCTAGACTTCCTGATGTGTGTGTGTGTGTGTGTGTGTGTGCGCGTGTGTTAATTAGCTTGAAAGTATTGGGCCTCAGAATAATTTCTACATACCATGACTGCTTCCATCTAATTCTGCTGAGGGTATGTGTGAGTTCACAGTGAGTGTGTATTTGTGTTTGTGTAGGTATGAAGAAAAAGAATTAGATGTGCCTTATACAGCTTTTTGCAAATACTGATAAAAGTACAAATTAACTCACTGTCCTATCCTTTATAGACCTTTAGAAATTTATATATATATATATATATATATATATATATATATATATATATATATATATATATATATATTGGTAAAGCAGAACACCTGGGACAATATAAACTCACTCTTGGAATTTCAATAAACCATCAGCTGCTTTTGAGCGTTTACATAGGAAACATAAACTTTCATTCTATAAAAATGTTTATCAAAAATTTCACAGTCTCTTTTCCAGGTGCTCTCTTCAAATCACTCATTTAGAGAGACTTAATTTTCTTACGCTTTGGAAGTTGGTGATGGGCAAGTATGATGAACAGCATGCCATTTTCAGCCAAATTAGGCAACTTATTGCAATGCAATTCAATGCTATTTTTCCAAATGTACCCACTTTTCCTCTGCTCACTCCATACTATTTTATCTCCCACATTTAGCAACACTGCTACCTGGATATGCATTTTATTTCATTGAATCAAAAAGATTAAAATTATTTCTAAATCACATTAGAAAACCAGCTTTTAGGACAGTACTCTATTGAAATGTATATTCAGTTTGAAAGATAAAAATAGAACTACAGACTTCTATGAATGCTGGCAGATGCTATACTTGCCTTCTGGTTAATCCACAGGTATTTGACAATTGCTACGTGGGAATCATTGTGTTAGTTCTGTAGCAATTACGAAGACCTATAGTAATCCTTCACCCATGGTGAATTCCTATTATACAAAATGTAAGCACACTGAGATTTAATGATTCACCCCTGATGTTTTTCACTGGGGCTGCAAGGAGCTCAGGCAGTTGTTCACATTAGCTGGGAAATGGAGAAAGTTATCTCCTCTCTCCCTCCTGCTTTTCCTTTCTCCTTTCCTTCTTTCTCTCTCTCTCTCTCTCTCTCTCTCTCTCTCTCTCTCTCTCTCTCTCTCTCTCTCTCTCTCTCTCATTTTGCTTTTGAGAAATAAAGTCTTGGGAAACAGACATAGAGGTGTCAGCAAAGATTTATGTTACATGAGAAGCTGAAAAATTAGGGCTAAAAGAAGCCTTGGGTCAGAGAAGCGCTGAAGCAGCCACATGTGGCAGAGCAGGCTCTGGATGCAGACAGTTGCAGAGACAAGTAGCAGAGGAGACTAGCTCACAGGAGAGCTCATCACAGGTGATACAGACCAGCAAAGAAGCAGAAAGCGGAACTGTTCCCACATCCCTGTGCTTAATACACCTGTTCCCAGAATGTATCCCAGCATTCAAGAGCTACTGAACTTGATGCAAATGTAATCCCAATCTACATCAAAGGAAACTGTACAAATAGCTGTACAATTTCTTGCATTACAACAATAATATAAATGAATGGCAGAAATGAAATAACTCATCCATGATGTGCCTTATGGGAACTTTGCAATGAGATCATAACAGATATTTTAGGTTTTATTCTGATAGATGACAAAAAAAATGTAACAACTTCACAAAATAAAGGAGTCAATGGCATTGAATAACTGACATTATCAAACTCTAGGTTTTACCTCTTGGATAGAAAGCCAGTCAATCTCCAAGTCAATTGCACCTTCCAACAATGCTGTACAGTATCAAGATGTTTGCAAACTTGAAGCAGCTGATTCTGACAGCAAAAGTGCTTTTGGTCTAGATTTCAAAACTTAAGGATGTCACAGTATAAATTGTTCTTTCTTCATGAGTAAAATTTACTCTTGAATGTATGCAACAAATGTTTATTTTCATTTTCATTAGCATGAAATATCTTTTTCCATCCCTTTATTTTCAATCTCTGTGTGTCTTTTGATCTGAAGTGGGTCTCTTGTATGCAGCATATGTATGGGTCTTGTTTTTTGTTCGTTTGTTTTTTATCCATTTGGCGACCCTATGTCTTATGATTGGACTATTTAATCCATTTACATTTAAAGTAATTGTTGCCATTTTATTATTTAGAATTATGTTCTCCCCCAACCCTTCTTATTCTTCTTAAAAAAAAAAATCCGTTTAACATTTCTTGTAATACTGCTTTGATGTTGATGAACTCCTTTAGCCTTTTCTTGTCTGGGAGTTCTTTATCTGTCCTTCAATTTTAAACGGTAGTCTTGCTGGGTAGAGTAGACTTGGTTATAGGTTTTTTCTTTTCATCACTTTGAATATTTCCTGCCACTTCCTTCTCACCGGCAAATTTTCTATTGAGAAATCAGCTGACCATCTTATGGAAGCTCCCTTGTAAGTAACGAGTTGCCTTTCTCTTGCTGCTTTTAGGATTCCTTCTTTGTCTTTAACCTTTGTTATTTTAAGTATGTGTCTTGGTGTGGGCCTGTTTGGGTTCATTTTATTTAGAACTCTCTGCACTTCCTGGGCCTGTGTATCTATTTCCTTTGCCAGGTTAAAAAACTTTTCTGTCATTATTTCTTCAAAAAGGTTTTCAATCACTTGTTCTTTCTCTTCTCCCTTATAATGGGAATGTTGATATGCTTCATGTCCCAGAAGCTTGGGAGATTTCTGCTACTTTGCTTACGAATCCCTGATTTGATCCTGTGCTTCATCTACTCTGCTGGTGATTCCTTCCAGTGCATTTTTTATTTTAGTTATTGTAGTCTTCATTTCTGAGTAGTTCTTTTTTATGGTTTTTATGCCTTTTTTTATGTTTACTATCTCTTTGTTGAAGTTATCACTGAGTTCATTTATTCTTCTAAGTTCACTGAGCATTTTTATAACCACTGTTTTGAACTCTGTATCTGGTAGGTTGCTTGCCTCCATTTTGTGCAGTTCTTTATCTGAAGTTTTTTCTTATTATTTCGTTTAGGACATATTTCTTTGTTTCCTCATTTTGGCTCTCTTTCTGTGTTTGTTTCTACATAACAGGTAAATCTGTTATGTCTCCCAGTCTTGGCTGAGTCTCCTTTATGTAGTAGTTGTCCTGTAGGGCCCAGAGGTGCAGTCTCTCTTGTCACCTGTGCCAGGTGCTTCTGGAGTTGTGTGGGTTGCATGTGCCTTCCTATTATAGTTTATTTTTGATTTCTATTGGCATGTCAGTGGATGGGATTTACCCTCAGGCTGACTGGCTGTGGGATTCAGCCATGTCCACAGTTTATGGGCTGCTGTGAAAGGAGCTTAACCTATAGAGTGGGATTTGCACCAACAGGTACCTGTTGAAACTGCCTTTGGTTGTGCTGCTGTGGGGCTAATTGAATGGTGCTCTGCTGTGGTCTGATGCCAACCCCCGGTATGTTGTTTCTGGGGCCTCTTGGG
Organism: Aselliscus stoliczkanus; assembly: GCA_033961575.1. Classification (NCBI taxonomy): domain Eukaryota; kingdom Metazoa; phylum Chordata; class Mammalia; order Chiroptera; family Hipposideridae; genus Aselliscus; species Aselliscus stoliczkanus. The sequence continues at coordinate 147,842,039 of CM066727.1, forward strand.
AGTGGTTCCAGTGCAGCCCCAGGTCATTCACTACCTGTAACCAGCCAGGGACTATCTGGTAGGAGCTACAGCAATCTGCAGTTGTTTGCTCCCTGTGCTGGACCTGGAGGCATGTGGGAGAGACCAGCTATGAACCAAGGACAACTGCCACCACTACCTGGACTGCTTAGCTCCTCAATAGTTCAGGGCACCTACTGCCTCCCATTAAGGCTCAGCCTCTGATAGAGACTTGTGTGGTATATGACTTAGGTAAGGTGTCATCTCAGGGACTCACCAGGGTGGATGAGTGGTTTTACCAGATATTGTAGGTTCTGGTTTAGTGCTAGTGCTGAGCCTGGAGATATTCAGCAAATTTCTCTGAGCATACCAAGGCTAGTTGCCACCTGTCTGTGGCTGGTGAACCCCCAAGAGTTGTCCACAAAAGAGTGCAATGTAGGTGGAGCTGCCTGCTGGCCAAGAATGTGACTTCAGAGTTGCTTGAGTTGGGTGGGGCAGGGTCCCAGGGAGTCACCAGGGTGGAGTGAGTGGAGCTTACCAGGCCAATGCAGATTCAAATTTAGCCATGTGGTGAGGTGGTGGGAGCTCTACACAGGAAAGATGCCACCCACCTGTTAGCTGCATGGAAGGAAGATACTACACAGGGAAAATGGCAACTGTCCCTTTAGTCCTCACTCTGAAGTCACACAACTCAATCTCTCCCAGTATGTCGTTGATTCCTCCCGAGTCACCGTTCCTCTGCCAAAGCCAGGGTGAACACATGTGAGAGAGTAAGTCTATGTGCAGGCTCGTTAGGAAGACATCTGGGTTTTCAGCAGCCTTCTGTCCCATCCAGATGGTCACAATCTCCACTGTTTTTCACATCTAGACGTTGTGGGGGCTTCTCTTCCTGGCACCAATACTCAGGGTTGGGGAACCTGGTGTGGGCTGGGGTCCTCTGGGGAAAAACATCTGTGGCTGAGATATTCCTACCAATTCTCAACTGCTACATGCAGGTGTTGGGCTGATCATTTTGCATCTCCATACCCCCTACCAGTCTGGGTATGGCTTCTTCTTTATATCCTCAGTTATAGGACTTCTGGTCAGCTAGATTTCAGATGGCTCTCCAGGTTGATTGTTCTAATTTTTGTTGTAATTTTAAAGTGGCATGGGAGGAGGCAAGTACACTATTTGTCTACTCCACCATCTTTTATCCTCATCTTCATAAGAATTCTTAAAGTTAGTAAATTTTAATATATAAATAATAAGTTAAACAAATATAAAATTACTTTTGTATAAATTATATAAGTCCAAGAAGTAAACATAAAATTATAGAAAATTAAAATTTTAGTCACAATAATTAGGAACCCAGAGTTACAGGATATATTATAATTTATTCTAAAATAATTATATGTCTTACTCTCATAGGAAACAAGACTCTTTATAATGGCTTCAATGCTCACTTGTGCTATTTCTGTACAGAAATTGTTACTAGATTTAATAGTCTTTCTTGTGCATTGTTCTTTAAAAAATATACAAAGGGATTTGAGGTTCAACAATTGGTCTACTAAGCTTTACTACAACCAGCCAATTTTTAACTCACATGTCAAAGTAATTACTTAAACCAACCAATCACTTTTCCTAGTGAAACTTTGTGGCTTTTGCTCTTATGAGTTCTGTAATTTTTGTGTTTTCTTTTATATGAGTAAATCCTCAATGTTTTAAATTAATTGTTCAATTATTCTTTCATGGTTAATCCAAAGACCTCTTCCATAGACCTAATCTCTCTGTTTAATCAGATTATCACTGTCCCATCAGGCAAAAACCCAACAGAGCACTCAGTCTTTCTCAGAGTAATTTTTTTGGATCAGTTTCTTCATAATTCTTCAAAATAATGTCATAAGAATATTTAAAAGGTCATGAAATATTTATGATCATAAATTAATTTTTTTTCAAAATTACATTGTTGAATACAAAATTAAAAGAATATGATTTTGAAATTTAATTTTGAATTGTGAACTGATCATGGGGTTAGAGGTCAAAAGAAGTCTTTCATTTTTCTAATATTTTCTATGTTGGAGAAATTGGCATCAATGTAAAGTACTCACATTTTGGCATCAGTGATGTAGACTTTGTACATATTATCACTTGTATTTTTTTTTTAAAAAAAAAACCTTCTGAACCACTTAGATGCATTCAAGGGCATTCTGTATATTGAATGTTGGCTTATGCATCATTTCACTTAAAAAATGAAGCCAAATTATTACTTAGGAAATAAATATTTTTTTAAAAAAAGATAGTTTTTAAATACTTTTGGCTTGTGTTCTGTAATTTACATATTTATTAATATCACCAACAGTTTCTATAAGAGCACACACTGCATTTAATTGAGTTTTAATGGCCTAGTGAAAATGACTTGAATTTCTCATGTTGGATTCTGCAATAATTTCAAATTTGCATTTGTTAAATGTGTTTTCAAAATATTTCATTGAAGCCAAAGAGTAGTAATTATATAACCCTTGGAAAATGTTTTAAAAGATTTTTAAAAACCTAAGTGATAGTAAAAGAGCTTTTATTTTATATTTTGTTGCAAAATAAGAAATTTTGAGTGCCTTAGAATTGTTTCAAAGATCTTTTGTAGCAAATTATGTCTTCCATGCTTTCAAATTAAGACTCTTTAGAATTCCAAGCTTCTAAAAATATTTTTGGCTTAGATTTATTCTTTTTAATCTAGTCTATTAAATATTTTGTGTAGATATCTGTATCTATCTATCTATCTATCTATCTATCTATCTATCTATCTATCTATCTATCCCTTCTCCAGAATCTGGTTTTGTATTTCATACCCTAAATAATGTGCAATATTATTGTCAATATTTATATTCTGCATAGAAGTTTTACCATAATGCTTTCAAATTTGGCTTTGGTTTCTGCTAGATGAAAATTCCCATTATCATGCAGAATTTCTTGGATGATTTCCTGATGATGGGCATTATCTTGCCAAAAGCCAAATCATGTTTTGTGAGTTCAAAAAAGAACATCAATATTTTTCTCATTAATATATAATGTCTTTATTATATCATTGATAATTATATTCATAAAACTAGCTTCAACTTAAAAACACTACTATTTTTAATGAGTATTTTACTTCTTTCATGTTTACAAAAATGCTGTGAGTACTGCCAATAATTGTACAATCAGTCTCAATCTTCAGTTGATTTTCCTGTCCCCAAAGAGTTCTCAATATTTTTAAAACTTACATATCGTCAGAGATAATAAACTAAACAGGATGCAATGGCTTTTCACCATTTTGAAGAATTTGTTTTCAGAAATATTTTTGAAAATGTCACATTAGTACTATCTTTTGGAAAATTAAAATGTATTACTTACCCAGGTTATGTACCTGGATCAGCAGACAGTATGCCTGGTGTAATATGTTCTTTGTGATTTTCTGTTCCTGTTTTTCTTGAAATTTTTTTAGTAATGGTTTTTATGGGGACATACAGTAAATTTACCCATGCTTCATCTGTACCCTAGTTGTGACTACATTCTGCTTACATTAGGCACTCTGAAGTACTTTTCATTTTTACCTACCTTTCCCTTTATTTTCTTCAAAATTTCACTCAATGATTATAATAATTTTGTTTTTGTTTATAATACCTTTCTGTTTTTCTGATGGCCACCATTTTTAAAAATTTTTTTGAATTTTTCATAACAACAAATAATCAATTTATATTTTGTGACTCATTACATAATAATCTAATTTATATGTATGAAATACTTTAAAGGTTAGTGATGGCATAGATACTATTTATTGCATAGTGGTTTATATCATAATGAAAGTACTTGTACATTTAAATCAAGAGCTCAGTAATGCCAGTAAATAAATAACAAATGAAATAAATTAAAATATAGAATGTCAAATCTAACCATGTACTAATATTAATAGGGAATTTTTAAACTAGATATTTGCTGATCACTAAGTATATCACTGTAAAAACAACATTTTATTTAGCATCAAAACGTATTTTAACTATGGTCAGATTAACAAGGTCTTTCAATTTTCAAACTTGTTCCTCTTTTAAAAGTTAATGTGGCATAACATTATATCTATATGTATACATAAGTATATAATATGTAATGTATTTTAGAATAACACACTTTATTCCCATTGATCAAAAAATTGTCGTAATTTATTCTTTTTGTAGAACAAAACTCTACCACCATCAGAAAATTGTCAATATAAATATGGAAATAATCCATCTTTGAAGTCAACAGTTACAATAAAAATACTGACATTATTACAATATAAAAAAAAATGCAGATGTGATGTGGAGTGTTCTGATGTTATGTTCTTGTATAGTGAACAACTTGAACAGTTGAACCTGATAGCCCTAAGGACTGGATCTGTCCCTTATTTAAAAGTGGTGAATGACTGGCAACCATTAAATACTATGTATCCTTGCCCCTTTGACCACAATGATTAAAACTCAGATGGGCCACTCATCTAAGCTGGACTAATCATCGTCCCTCATTTAGGAATTTGTGACTGGAGCCAAGATAGAATTCACCTTTTGGGGTAAAAGACAGAAACAGATGCCAGTGATCAGGTCTCATAGAATGAACAACATAACCTGGTCTGCCAAAAGGGTGGGAAAAATACAAAGAGTTTTGATGTCATTCAAGTGCCTGGATAGAGGCCAACTGCACCTGTGACACTGGGTCCCATAAATCAACTCTACTATCCATTAGTAGAGGGGTACCTAGAAAGACAGAAATACACACACATATGTTTGTTTGTTCATTTGTTTGTTTGTTTGTTTGTTTTTAAATAAAGGAAATTTGTTTTTAAATAATGCCAGCCATTACTCCTTTATCTATGTAGAGGGGGAGTTGGAAAGTCTGGTCCATTTTATATCATGCCCTGTATCACTGTTCCCAGTGTCACAACTGAAAAGTGACAGCTTAGGTCAGTTGCCCATCTGACAGCAAATGCACCGTTGTCTACTGCACCACCATTGGTGATCCAGCTCCTTCTTTTGCAAACAGATGTGACCTTTTTGGATGGTGGAAACCCAATTTAGAGAGTAGAGAACTTCTTTAAAAAGAGATACTAGAGAGCCGGCCGAGTGGCACGATGGTTAAGCACTGGTTTGGAAAGCCAGTGGCCCTGGTTCGGTCCCACATATGAGGGCCAGTGACACTGTCCTCAAAAAAAAAAGAAAAAAAGAGATACTGGGTTTCCTATTAATGTGCACAGAGAATGAACTGAGGGTTTAACTGGAAAATAAAAGAAACATATCCATATTTGTGCCACAGGTAGTTTCTGCAAGTCCTGATTCTAATCAATTCCTCTTTTGGATTAAATTAGCTAGAGTTATCTTTGTTAGATGCAACCAGAGGAGTCCTAACCAATACAGACAGAAGAGTTACATTTTGGGGACATGAACTGATCTAAACGCCTTTCCAGATTGCCTGTTTTATAAGTGAATTCTATCTCCAGTTATTAATGTTTTATAACATTAACCATCTATAAACTGTAAAATAGTGTATTACATTCACTAATGATAACAATGTAATATGAAAATGTAATATAGTTAAGTCTTCTTATCACCAGCTTCCTGTTGGAAAAAGCAAAACACGTTGAACTCTCTCCTATCAAAGGCCAGAAGTGACTTCCTACCTCAAAAGTATCTCCAAACACTTAGTTTACACTGAGATTGGTAAATTAACTCAGTGCAACACATTGGTGTATGAAAGGAAATTTAAAAATCTTTTCCTTGTGATTATGGTAACTCCCTTGCCAGGTAAGTTGTCACCCTAATAAATTTTAATTTAAAAAAAAGTTTGCTCAATTTATTCAATGATTTTACAATAAATCAATTTCCTTCTCTATGCAGTAAAATATTTCTGTTAAACAACAGGTCAATTGGCTAAGTATCACTATTTTTTGTCTCTGTAAAACATTATAGTGAGTAAAATTATATTGTTATAGTTGCATTGCTTAAGAATACTCATGCAGTGGCTTTGATTTACTAACCTAATTTATATCCACAAGAACTGCCATTCTCAGTTGTATATATCTTCTTCTTTTAGTCATCCTAGTCATTTCTAAATACCATTGCTGTAACTCTCTGTAATACCATTATTTTTCTTTAATCTTGAAAGAACACAGACAGCTTCACAAATAAGTTATTTATTGTATATCTTTGGAGTGAATTTCAATATATAAGCAAAGTTGATTGTACACTAACTTTAAGCTTTGTAGAGTGTTATATTATTTACTGTAGTTGACCAGCAGATCCCTCCTATCTCAATTGCTTCACATAAAATCATATGCAAACAGCTTGTTTGCATATTTTTAATTTCAAATGTTAAATCATCCTTTTTCCATCTCCCTGTTGAAAATGAAATTGTTTGGAAGAACATTGTGAATAAGCTAGTGACCAGTGTAAGGAGTTGATACAAGAATATTTACCACATCATTTTATTCCTGTTGTAAGATATGTTAATACTTACCAGACTGATAAGAAAAACAATGACACTAGCCACATATTAGATAATGTCTTGGCAAGTTATGTTAAAATGAGGAAATCGAATACTTGATGTGTACTGTTTCCTGGGTCAAGATACACCTGTATTTGATATCTTCCTAGAGTCCAAATACCACCTATTGGTAGGAGGTTTCTCCGCAAAATGAGTTTTTAAAAGCAAAAACAAACAACAAACAAAACCTCAGGGCAAGTTAGAATTGAGTGAGAAAGGGATCACACTTTTGTCTGAATTACAGATCTGACTAGAGGATTATGGTTGATTTTGAGAAAATAAATATGACAAGAGTAAACCGACATTTTGTATTTTCTCCACTGGTTTTGTTTCTATTTCCAAAGTTTTGGAATTTGGTGCCTTCATATTTTCATAGAAATCCCTGTATTTCTTGGGACTACCTGAAAGTTTTAGACTTAAAACTGTCTTTTGTTTGTACCATAACTATGGACCCTACTATAAAAGAATTTCTGAGGAAGAAGTATTTTACAAAAACAAGCGTAGAAAGAGGACATGAAAATAGTTTTCAGGCATAATAACTGGTCAAAATTAAGAACACACTCATATCATAGTTATAAAATAATCGAAAAGACAGTTGTATAAACTGTTTGAATGGAATAAAATAATCAAACTCAAACATTAAAATTCAAAGAAAAACATCATTAACTAAATAAAACAAAAGAAAATAACCCAGTGAAGTAATAGATAGTCACATTAAAATTAAAAAAAAAAAAAATAGGAGAGAGAGGAAACCAATCTTAGGAATTCCTCTTTCTACTTTCCTCATTTAGCTGAAATCTTCTCTTGATTCAAGACCTCAATTCCACCCATGTGATTTAGATGCCCCTCCTCTGACCTCCAAAAGTAATCTGTGCATATTTCTATTATAGGACATTTTCCATTTCACTATAACTGTTTATTCATATCTTTCTTCGCTGACAGGGGATTGGAGATCGAGTCTCCTTCATCTCTGTATCTACAGTGGCTAGCACAGTGCCTGGCAAAAATAACTGTTCATAATTTTTCATTGGAAGAATGAATAAGCTTCAAGTTTATAACTCTTATGAATCCCAAATAGAAGAATGAAAAACATTTGTTTCACTTGGCTTTCAGGGCTCCACAGTCTCTTGGGTTTTTCTGTTGTCCCTTCTCTGGCTTCTTTGCTCATTCCTTTCATCACCCAGATCTCTGAAGGTTGAAGGGTTCTAGGCCTTGGTCCTCAGATTTCATCTCTCCTACAAATACTCAAATCTTTGAAGATCTTTGTCTTTGATTTTTAAAAATGCATGAGTTTATAGAATTCATAATTTCCTTTTGATTTCTCGGAATATGGGAAAATATGAGCAGAACTATGAAATCCTGGCTAGGTGAATTTTAAAAGGGTTGGTACAAAGCTAAGTTTTTCTTTCAATCCTTAGTGTTATTCAAAGAAACATAGACTCTGAGAGGTAGTCAGGAGTTTATATTTGGACTAAATATTTGGAGTCACTCTTGATGATTTCTAACCATATAACAGATATATAGGGTCTCAAATATGTCAGTCTCAAGTCTGAGAAGAATCAAAGAAAATAGCAAATCAGTTCAAATTAGAGAATATATTCACAGCAAGAGTTCAATAAATGATAGCCATAAGCTATTTTTAATAAAAGTCTGGCAATTCGTTGATTCTGTATTGTGTTTATAGCTTTGCACACATGTATCACACACACAAACATCTGATAAGTGGTTAGACACTTACCATGGATAATAAGCATTAAATTATGGACTAGAATTACCTATGTGAAATACAAGAGAGACACCTTTTAAAATTGAACCTAGAAAATCCTTTCTCCACATCACACAGGATAATTCCTTTTTCAAAATCTACCTCATATCCCACAATGTGAGTATGACAGTCCATGATGATTTGAGACCGAAAAGGAAGTGTATTCATTCCAAAGCCATAAGAAAATATGTATCTAATTTTACAGTCAACATCTTGAGCTCTGTGGTAACAGAAATATTTTAGGTAGCAGAGTATAATCATTTAAATATATTTTGATTTTCCAAATGGTTATATGCTTAAGAGAATGTTTAGGGGAAGCCCAGTGCAAAGGCTAACCAAAGATTGAACTCCTCAATACTTTTTTTCTAGGACCTGTTGAAATTTCACCAGTGGAGAAAATCTCATGACCATGCAAATAAGATCCCCTCTGTTAACGTGCCAGTAAGAGGAGACATGAACAAGGTGACAGAGGTGGAGAGTTGCCTTTGATTTTCCCTAACCCCTGTCTCAGAAGGTGCCTACAAGGGCAGTACTCCAAGCTAGTCTGTCCATTACTCATTACAGTTCACGACAAGACTCTTCAGTTGGAACTGGATCCACTTTCCCATACACTTTCAACCAGGAACTGTGTGATAATTAGAGGATATGTTGCATTTTAGATACCATAATTCTGCCCACACATCCAACCTGTAATTTGCTAACCACGAATGTGTTTGGCCTACACATTTTATCTCTAAACTCTTTGCTTTGACATTCTCTAAAATTATGACTGTCCTGTAAACCTAGATATAATGGTAAATCTTTCAGTGAAAGTTATCTACCCAAAAACCATTCAAAAATTAGGAAAAAAAATGTCACCTGTATTGTGAAAAGAGGGTCCCATTGATGAAAGTGGACTTCTGTTAGAATTGATTAACTTCTATAATACTTCCTCTAAATATTGTGCTCTAATTATACTGAGGAAATCTACTGATGACAGGAGGTTAAACCATCTTTAAGAAAAAAGCACTTTGCCACATTTCTCTGAATAAATAAAATATAAATAGAATAAAATAAATATGAGAATCCAAATATTATTTCAAATTTTTAAATGCTATAATTGTTTAATATTTCACTTGGCTGGAATATTTAAGTTAATGATTGCTATCTGAATATATGCATTGGTTTTGTCCTTTACAGAACAATATCAAGCTTAAAATAAAATTAATAGCAACTCCACATTAACCTTTGAGATTACTAATTACTAATTAAATTGGCAAATGAGCTTCTGCCAGAAAATCTCATTCTAATGTGATAAAAACCAAAGGCCTTTAAAGCAGCTTCATCAAGTCAAGAGATTAAGGAAAATGTTAGCTAGATTGTATTATTTCTGAATTCATTTGTGCTCCCTCCATTTTTCAGTTTGCCTCTATGTCTACATTGTAATATATCACATACTTTTTAGTTATCCCTGATGTGCCCTTTGGTAATTCATTCATTCATTCACTTATTCATTCTCTGTATCTGCTAGCTTTCTTTGATTGCAATCTACAGAAATGGACCAAAGCAGAAATGAATGAATGATTGCATAGACATGGGATAGGTCACAAAATCAAAGGAAAGATGATAAACCAGTCCTTTTTTTAAGTCAAAATCAGAGTCTTTCTAACGATCTAGGAAGGAAAAGAGATGGATATTCTATGATCTTTAAGGTACTATTGTATTGGAAGAATGTGCCCTGAATAGTGTGTGTGTGTGTGTGTGTGTGTGTGTGTGTGTGTGTGTGTGTGTATGTGTGTGTGTAAGAAAGAGAGAGACAGAAACAACATTCTCACCTCTTTATAGAAATGCTCTTTAAGACCATATCCATTGGTGCAGTGGCAGTTTCTCAAAACCAATTTGAGAGTTCAGTTAACCAAAGAATGGAGAATTGATGCTGGCTAAATTAAAACAACTAATGACCACTAGATTCACTTCCTTTAAAGTAAGCTTTGAATACTCCATGCTGTATTCTGAAAATATACATATATTTTAATTGCAATCCCTACTTCTTTTAGCTCATGTACACACAGAAGAACTCATCCTATTTCTCTTGTTATTTGGATTATTCCTAAGCTTTTTCCTCCTTTGCTACTCTAAGCAATGCTATGATAAACATATTGGCAATATATGTTTGTATACTTATAGTTTTTACTTGCGGTAACTTTCTAAAATGAGATTCTTGAGTCAGAGGATATACAAATTTTACACATTGGATATATGTGGAGAAGTATAGAAAAAAGCAAGAAGGATATATACCAAAACATAGTCAATGGCTGCTACTGCAGTCTGTTTGTAATTATGAGGAAGTGTGTTATTAAAATAGAATTGAAAATTTACTCAGAAGAGGAAAAACTCCTAGAACACATCCTTTGCCGCTTTGTTGCTTCTTCTCTACTAGGTACCTGATATTTTTTTCTCAAAATGTGGTCTCTTACTTCAAAAAACAAACCTTTTTATTTTGGCATAATTTCAGAGAAAAGTAGTATAAAGAACACCTGAAATCTATGTAACTTTACTAATAATTGTCACCCAAATAAACTTAAATAAAATAAAAAACTACATGTAGTCTTTATCCAGATTCCCCAAATGTTAACATTTTACATTTGCTTTATCTCTCTTTATCTCTCTCTCTCTCTCGCTCTCTCTCTGTCTCTCCATATATATATATATATGTTATATATAAAATATGTATATATATAAATTATTTTCTGCTTTATTTGAGAGTAAACTGCAGACATAATACCCTTTAACACTGCGATAAAGAATCTGACTCCATTTTCTTTTTATTTATTTATTTATTTATTTATTTATTTATTTATTTAAGGGCAGTGACACCGTCCTCATATGTAGGACCTGAACCAGGGCCGCTGGCTTCCCAGGCCAGCGCTTAACCACCGCGCCACTTGGCCGGCCCTGACTCCATTTTCTGAAGTTTGACTGCTGCCAGTTTTTAAGCCTCATCCCACTCCCTCTGCTCTGAGAAAGCTGATGAGAAAGCCCAGTGCTCTTTTCTTTGCTGCCATCATCAGATTCAGACCCCCTGCCGGTGTGGAGGAACTCTCTGTCTGGCCCCAACCCCTAACCATAATGAAAACTCTTAGCCAGTTTTCTATTGGCTCTCTCAGACCTGCTTGGGAGGCTTGGCCTGCTCTCCCAAAATACATCAATTGTGTTAAGCAATAAACCTTTTCATGCTTACTTCCAGGTTGTATGCCATCTAAAATCTCAATGATGAAACCAAATTCTGGGTGAGAGTTCATCCTACACCTGCAGAATGATCACAACAAACCCTAAATATTGTATAATCTCTTACATAACTACAGTATAATGATCACAATCAGCATATTAACATTGATACACCATTACTATCTAATCTACAGACCCTATTCAGATCTCTTCATTTGCCTCAATAATGTTCTCTAAAACCAATGGATTATATTATTAGTCAGATGGCATGTATATTTACTTCTTTACCTGGAACAGCTCAAGTCTTTCCTTGTCTATCATGACATTGGCATTTTTGAAGAGTATTGATCAATTATTTTGCAGACTGTTTTTCAACCTGGGTTTGATGTTTCTTCATAATTAAATTCAGGCTGTAACTGGAAATTTCTTTTGTCTCTGTGTGTTGGCTTTGTGTGCTTTTTGACCTATCAAAGGGCTTTTGGTATTCTTAGTATTTCATATATCTCTCAGGTAGGAATAAATTCCAATACAAATCCAGATTTAAGTCTTGAATATCCAAAGGCTTAGACAAGACCGCTGAACAATGTTTCTTACCAGCCCTCTTGTTATTGATTTAGGGTGATAGACAGTGGCAATTACTGGGGGGTGTTGGTAAGCATTGTACCATCTGTGCTTTGGAAAACTTTTTAAAATTCTTTCTTGAGTCAGGCTTGACTGAAATCTGACATAAGAGATGCCATGTTAAAACCTCCTCTTGAACAAACCTCTTTTTCTTCATCTTTTGTTAAATTTTCCTATAAATTCATGGGATGTGGATTGTAATGTGGAAGGGAGTCAGAGGAAGTGTAATACATATATATGATATGGAGGGAAGGAGTGAGGTGGCTAAATGGGGGAGGGGGGTTGTCACTTTGAGGGGTAAAAAGTATAACTATTGCACTGTGTTGTACACCTGAAGCTAATTAAAAATAAATTTTAAAAAAAATGTAAAAAAAATTTTTCCTATAAATTCAAAGAGCTACTAAAAACTAAAAGGAGGGGTGTGGCTTCTAACAATTGTAATTCTATTACTAGATGTTGGACTTATTAATGACTTCCACATTTTAATATAGATATTTTTTGGATTATTTACAAGGAATATATACTCCTTTCATAATCAGAAAATAAATAAGGTAAAGTTTTTGCTATTGAAAAATAATCAAACCTACCCCTGACCAAAATGATTGGATGATTCACTCAATCATCCAAGTTAAAAAGTCTTTCCACTATTCTACCTTCATTCTGCAGCATTTTACAATAATGAGGTGAGACCAAAAAGAATAAATATTTTTTCCTCAAACGTCCAAAAAATGACACACCTGAAGAAATACTTCCATCAGAATCATTTCTGCAAAGATTCTCTCCTTCCCTTTGAGCTAAGTTCTTGAAAAATAGTAGCCACTTGGTGTCCCCAAATCCTCGTGTCCCATTCAGTTCTGCAGTAACCTTCTCAAGTGTCACTTCTCTGTCCTCTCTGTGACACTTGATCAGTTTTGGTCACTTCTTCCTTTGACATCTGATTGAACATTGCCTTTATTTGAATGGCATGCTCTTCCCACCCAATAAATCTTGCCATTACTCAAGGTCTCACACATGTCCCTCTTCTCACTGTTCGATGAATACATACACTTCTGTGGGTTCAAATTCCACTTTTCCATGATGGTAAACATCCAAACCTGTAGCCTAGTCTTCTCTCCTAAACTTCAAGACCTAAGGCCAATCTGCCTAGTGCACTTTTCTACTGTAAAAACTCATAGGCACCTCAACTGCAGCTATTATCTCCTTTCTGCCCTCGGCCTGTTTGTGCACCCGGTACTCTCTCAGACGGTGGTTCTAAGATTCACTCAATCATCCAAGTTAGAAAATAAGAGTTATATTAGATCCTTCCTAGGTTCCCCATGTCCAAAGTCCTGTTGAGTCCAGTTCCTATATATTTCTCAGATCCATTCTCTCCCTTCCTTTAAATCCCCTCTACTACTTGGCTATAATGAGAAATTTGGCCTCGATTCATAAAAATCCCATCCATTACACATTTCAGAAATTTCAATTCTATTCATGTCTTTCTTTTTTCTATCAGCTTTCAAATATCTCCACACTTTAAAAATTCCCACTATCTTCATGACAACATTCATAATAAATTTATACAATATTTGGTAAAATCTTCTGGAACTTTTTTACTGCAAAAATAAGATAAAAATAAGAACATTCACATTATTTGATCCATTGATTTAGAATGAGTGTCCAGTTCTTAGTGAAAACAACTGAGGCATTCAAACTCTGCTTTTTATATTTTTTCTGACAGGATGGCCATTTTCTATCATTTCTCCTGGCACTTTTCATCACATTTGATTCATTTTTCTATATAAATATCCATTTTCTGACACTTCGTTATTGACAGATAACTTCTCAATGTCTGGGTGCTGATTATCTAGGGACCACTCTAAAGCTTGGTGTTTCACTGTATATTGTTCAAGTCTGAGTCCAGATGTTTGTAAACATGTTTGTGTTTGATTAACTTCTTCTAAAACAAGAAAAAATATAACTCAGAAAAGAAAAATCCCAGTCATCACAGAGCAAATATAAGTTGATCTGCTCAAATTCATAGTTCCTATCAGATCACATAGTACTTCAAAAGTTAAGATTAACTTTTCAAAATGTGTCTGTACTCTATGCACAACTTCATTATGAGTACCCCAGCTTGTCTGGAAAAGTCTTTCCACTATTCTACCTTCATTCTGCAGCATTTTACAGTAATGAGGTGAGACCAAAAAGAATAAATAATTTTTTCTCAAACCTCCAAAAAATGACGCACTTGAAGAAATACTTCCATCAGAATCGTTTCTGCAAAGATTCAGAGAATGACTATTCATAAGGTCAAGTAAAAATTTGGGATTAATTGTTTAATATTTCTCAGAATATCAGTAAGACTATTAGTCATTGCTGCAACATGGTTATATCTTTCATCACTATGTATAGTTAACAAAAATTCTGTACAAATGCAAATTTATGTATCTGAAACACCTATATTAAAACAACATATGATTCAGACAAGATATTTCTACAAAATATCTTCTCCAGAAAATCCATCAGAAATTTCTATTACATTTGATAAAATATTCCAGAGTTTTCTTCTAGAAAAATGGAAAAAAATGGCTGGAAGATAGCAAATGTTGACATTATTTGGTCCATTGCACAAGAACAAGTGTCTGGTTCTTAATTACACTTGAAATTAGGTGTTCAAACATTACTCTTTTCATTTCTTTTTTGTTTTGTTTTATTTTGTGAGTTTCAGTGAACTTATGTTGTTTCTTATTGGTTTTTTTTTTTAAAATTAGAATAGCTAAGAACCAGGTGTTGGTTTCATAACTATCTAGCAAACAACTATAAACTTTCCCCAAATTTCTGCAGGACAAAAAAAAAAATGTTTAATCTATGTTTCTGTATCCTTCTAAAAATGTGTACTTTGATCTTTTAATTACACTAATATAATAATCGATCATTGTGTAAATAATCATCCAGTATCAAATACATGAATTTTAATAAAATCAAACACTTGCAAAATGTACCATTTAAGCAACTGCTAAGTCATACCATTTATGTAACATTCTATTTTCTTGATTTGTTTTGTTGACCTTAAACAAATAGACAGCCAGACATTCCTCCAGCAATAATGGGTTTATTTGGGAACAACAAAGAATTGCAATTCAGGACATGTGGTCTACTGGCAAACCACATGGGTGTTCCCAGAAACAAAGGAGAGAAAACTCTGTTACAGAAGACAGCAGGAAGTTGGGAGAGCTATTATAAACAGAGTACTCCCTGTTGGGCTCCCAGACTGACATAGGGTGTGAGAGCTCCCTCTACTAGCCCACCCAACTCTAACTTAAGAACTTTCTCTCCATTAATCTTCACCTTTCTTCAGTTTTAGAACAAAATTTTTGTGTGTCTGGGCCAGAATTCGCTTGTGTGTGTGTGTGTGTGTGTTGTGTTTTTTAGTGTCCTTTTTTTAAATTAAATTTATTGGGGTGACAATGGTTAGTAGAGTTACATAAGTTTCAAGTGTACAATTCTGTAATACATCATCTATATATCACATTGTGTGCTTACCACCCAGTCAGTTCTCCTTCCATCACCATATATTTCACCCCCTTTACTCTCTTCTACCACACCCTCCCCCTTACCCTCTGATAACCACTAAACTAGTGTTCATGTCTATGAGCTTTTGTTTGTTTGTTTGTTTGTCTTATTTGTTTGTTGCTTTCAGTTTTATATCCCACATGAGTGAAATCATATGGTAGAACAAAAATTTTAAAGTACACTATATTAAAGACATATCTCATATTGGTAAAATATTTCATGCTTAAAACTGCCCAAATACAAGTGAAAGTCTCCATAATAATAGATATTATTTTTGTTGCATACATGTACTCATGACAATTTAATGTAGCTATGCTATTGTCCAATATCTCTAAATATCTGAATTAGCCTACTTAGGAATTGCCAGTAATATTCTTCCCATAAAAATTGCTAGAATTTATTTGACGGGAAAATAAATGCAACATGTGCCTTACAATGCATTTCTAATAGGCTATGAACATTCTCAGTCTAACCACAGACTATTAGTCTATTCCTCGATGACTAATATTTCAACTTTGTATGTAAGACAGTCTTCTCAAAGCATCCTACACCCCTAGCAAGTATTTTCCAAGAACATTGCCAAAACACAAAAGCTGCCTCATCTATTACCGCTTATATATACTCATATTGTTTGCTCACATCAACATGCTACTTCGGCTGACTTTTCATAATTCACAATGCGTTGTTTTCTTTATTTATTCCATTTTTCATTTTCATTCAACAAATATTTATTAAGTACCTTCTAAATGTCAGTAAGGTGCTGAGAATACAAAGACAAAAGATGTGATTTATTTCTTTAACAAGGTAATCTGAATGGAAAGGAAAACAAATAAATAACAGATTTTGGTAGGTGCCACCACAGAGGCTCCTGAAGGGATTAGAATGTATCTTTTAGAGAGTTTATTCTGAAGGCTTTGGAAATTGAAGGGCAGTAAGACTTGGAAAGTTTTTAACTCAAAAGAAATAAAATCATATTTTCATTTAAAAAAAAATCAATCTGGCCTCAAAATTAAAGCTAAAAAGCCCAGTTAATTATCACAATTTGCATCTCATTAAAAGAAGAGGAAGCTAGAAAGAAAATGGGCAGGTGGGTGCAAATGGCCATCAGACTCTTGTGTCCACCAAATATCAGATGATTCACCTCACCAAAAGGTGAAGTCATTGCTTATTCATTTTTGTATACCAGATAAATGCTTTTGGAGCCAAATAGGTAATATGTTTGAAAATTAAAACTTGAAGGAAAAATTATAAGTTATCTATATATCATCTCCCCCCCAAAAAAACCCCCAAAGTAGACAATAATATGGGAGAACTGTATTTTAATTAGTTTCCCAAACAAATTAAATTGATATTCATTTTTTGTTTCTTTTAGATTCAATGAAAGGCACCAAGTGGTAGAATAATACCTATAAATTGACGACTGAGAGAAGCAAAAACCAGAAAACCTACAGTCTTCAAAACTGGCCACTGAGTAATTCAGAACTAGCATAATTCATTAACAAATATGTGCTAAGGGTCATACTAGTCATCGGGCACTACAGCTAAAAGGTAGCAAGAGTTCCTAAATTAGAGGACTCTGTTTTAAAGGAATATCATGACTACAGAAATTACCATGTTTTTTTTTTTCCTGGACTTCCTACTCTTCTATTTTTCTGACTCTTCTTTCAGTCTCTTTAGGCCTCTCACTACAAAAGGGGATTGAAAACAAAACCTGCTGTAAGGCCAGAGAGATCTGACAGGAAGGTTATCTTCTCTCTTACACTAAGTTGGGTTCCATTTGAGAGCTTGCCCTGCCGGTAAAGGAGGAGGCTGGAGGAATCAGTAGGGATGAAGACTAGGTTAGGTCAGGTGATTTATTTGACAATGTTTTCTGAATATATTGGATAACTATAGCTTCTAAGAACAACCTGGATGCTTCTATGGTCACCAAAGCACGAAATGTTTCCCAAAGCAGGCTCCTGTGCCAGTTGGCTTCAACTTTTGAGGCTCTACGTCCCTTGGCACACCAAGCTTAGATGGGTTGAGTGATGACAGTAAGGTACAGGAGAAGAGTGTTTGTAACTGTTATGTTCATAATGACTGCCATCCGGCCTTAAAGCTAACATCACGAAGTTTTGGAAGATGCATTTCAGTACCTGACTCTTGTAAGTTTGGAGTATAAATTATATAGTACATATATGATGCTAGTAGACACCTGGCTTAGTAAGTGTTCAAGAAATGGCAGCTGTTATAATTATTACTAGTTCTCTCATCATCATCTTCTTCCCTCATGAAGGACAGTGTCACTGCAGGTCCGGATTATTCCCAACTTAATCCACAAATTGAAATTTTATTGATTTTCTAATTTTCCAGGAAAGATTACACAAACAACAAAGAAACAGTAGCATTTACTAATGACTTGAAGATTGTAAATAATATTCAGCTCCCCTCTCTTCTCTTCTAAACTATACTAGCCCAATAAAAAGACCATAATAAAAAATGTCTCATGGTCATGGCAGCCATCCTGCTCTGAAGTGGATTCATCCCAAGGTACACTGTGGTTATTCTTTTTCTTTTTAAGCCTGTAGCACTGGGGATATTTCAAGCAATCAGCTAACTTACCCTCAAATGAAAATATCAAGTGGTGGATAGACAGTGGGTGGATCAGAATCTTGAGAAATATTCACCACAAGGATAAATGCTTAGACTTAGACATTTATAAAAATTTCAGTTATTATTCTTCGTCTGCCTCTTTTTTTCTCCCTCTCTCTACCTCCCACCCAAGTTGAAACAAGGACTCTTTTACTAAGCTAAGTTTGAGTGTTATAAAATAAAGATCCCAAGATCTGATGGTACCTTATTTCATTTTTTAAAAAACAGGTTATGGTTCTATAAAGTGATCCAGTAAGATTCACCTGTTGGGTGCATTGACACCCAAAGTAAAGATAACTTTGAAAATTTATGAAAATACATTTAAATAAAATGAAAGACTTGGAGAATCAGACAATCGAGAACTGAGTCTGTTACAATGTTAGAATCCTTGTCATAGTTCAATATGCTATTTTAAAACTGCTGTATTATTTCAACACACTTTCATATTAATAACTATTCTTTATTCTCAGTGTCCTGTGATATATTGGGTATATAAGGTATTATTTCCATACTACAGAAGATAGACACAAAAAAGTGATGAATCGGGCCGGCCAAGTGGCGCATTCGTTAAGAGTGGCTCCGGTTCGGATTCCACATATGAGGGCCAGTGACACTGCCCTCTACAGTTAACAACAGCTCCACCTGGAGCCCGGCTGTGCGAGCTCCGGCAATGGTGTAGGTTGCAGCCCCTGTTGCAGTGGGCTGCCATAGGCTACAGTGAGTGGCCAGCAGCCAGCATGAGCGGCCAATAGCCATGGTGAGCGACCATCCAGAGGTTGGTGACCGATCTGCCTCATCTGGGAAGAGCGCAATGATGATACCAACATGGGCCAGTGAAGCAACGTCCTCTGCAGCTGGACTGAGGAACAGGGGGACAGCAACCTGTCTGTTCCCTTTCTCTGATTCCCCAACGCTGTTACCCTCCCTCAATTCCCCAATAAAATCTAAAATAAAATAAAAAAAGTGATGAATCTAGGAAAAGTCACATATTTAGTAGACCTAGAGAGTTTTATTTTATTCACTCCTCAATTATTTACCAGACACTCAATAATTACCAGGGGCAATTCAAGACACAAGGGCTATAGAGGTGAGAGAGGGATTAATTTTTGGGATTTGAATGGCCATTTCAGTACGTCGACTAGAACTTACAATTCTAAATGTGGTTTCTCCATCCATCATTTCAAGCAAATTACGGCAAACAAGGCCTGAGAGTTTTAAAATATATTCAGACAGCTGTGCACACTAAAGGGGACAGATGTGGTTTCAATAGTTCTCTGATTGTCTGGATTCTTTTTTAACACCAGTGTTAGAGAACACTGGCCACCTTTATGAGAATGAGATCACCTTAGCATTTTCCGTCTGTAATTTTGAATAAAAAGCCAGCCAACCCCAGGCAGGAATTGACTTCAAGATTTAGTCTTTTTGTGTGTGTGTGGCCACCTGCATTTGAACTCATTCATCTCCATCAAGTTTAATAAGCTGAGGGAAGGGGAGAATCCATTAATGGAACTGAAAGTTTTTCCCTTCAGAAGGAACTTATTAAGAAAACAAAGCGGTCTTAAAACACACATACACACACACGTGGAAGCAAGATTTGGCACAACATAAAAAATAATAAAGCTGGAAACGTTTTTCTTCAAACTCTAGTGCTTATTAAACAGTTAAAATAAACCCAATGAAAATAATTCAGGTGTGACTTTGTGGCAAAGCCATGAGACCGTTCCTTAAACTTTAAACACAAAATATTTCAAGACATATTTTATCCACTTTTATTGTCTGGAAAGTGAGTATGAAAAAGAATGACCGAAATAGGTAGATTTTGCTTTTTAAAAAATTTGCATTGATTTTTAACTTACATGCAGTCAAATTTACTCTTTTTGATGTATACTTCAATGTGTTTTGACCCATGCTACCCTTTGTAGTCTGCCCCTTTTTCCACTCTCAGCCCCTGACAATCACTATAATTTTAGCTTTTTTTTAAAAGAATGAAATACATATGCAATTATACAGTATGTAGCCTTTCTGGTCTGGCTCCTTTCACATAGCATGATTCATTTGAAATTCATTAGTGTTGTATCAGTAATATATTCCTTTGTGTTGCTGAGTAGCATTCCATTGTATTCATATACCATTGTTTATCCATTCCTTGGTTGAAGAACATCTGGGTTATTTCCAGTTTGGTGCAATTATGAATAAGGCTGCCATAAATATTTCCACATAGATTTTTGTGTGAAATAGTTTTTGATTTTCTTGGGTAAATTACTAAAAGGAAAATTGCTGGGTAAATGTTAAGTGTTTAAATTGATAAGAAACTGAGAAATTATCTTCTAAAATGGCTGTACCATTTGTGTTCCATCTAAGAATGTATGAAAAGTCCAGATTCTCTGTATCTTCACCACCACTTGGTATTGTCATTAATTTTATTTATTATTATTTTAGGCATTCTAATAATTGTGTAGTGGTAGACTCCACTTTAATGAAAATATTTTTCTTACAAAACTCATCAGTAAGTAGGAGTACCAACAGTGACTAAAACTCTCACCTTGGAGCTTATGTTTGGCCATTGCTGTTGTCCTTCTCTAATATATTTCACCTACCAGTGAACCTGAGAGCCTCAAGTACAAGCTGTCATGGGCTAAAATAACTCAACACCTAAGAAATATAATTACCTAAAAGAAACTCAACAGCTTAACAGTGTATGCCATCTGAAGCACAAGTATTAGAACGAAACAACCAAAACTTCAAAATAACCGAAACAAATGTATTGAAGGAGATAAAAGAAGGTATTAGCACTGTGAAAAAAAGGGCAAGAGATTATGAAAAGAAACAAAGCAGAAATATTAGTTATTCTAAATATAACACTTGAAATAAAGTACACAATAGATAGGATAAAGAGTAAGATGGATATGGCTGAAGAAGCAATCAGTGAGTCAAAAGGAGAAAACGCATATAACAATACAGCCCTTATTATCAGGATTAGAGATAGTGTATGAAATGTGCCAAGCCTAAAGTAAGGATTTAATACACAGTAAATATTCATTTTTCCACCTAAATTCTAGATGCCCTTTCGACAATATTATGGAGTCATATTTCCAAATGGTCTAATATCTTTGGCCTCATTAACTTTAGTTAATGGTGTGAATAATCAGGCAATGTCTTTCACTCCTCTTTCCTCTTTAATTCTTGCTCTTTCCCAGTTCCCATCAGTATAGGTCACCACATCCTCATGTCTCTGTGGCTGTGTGGGATGTGGAAAAGCAGGAGCCTGTGAGTTTTTGAAGTCAGAAAGACCTAGATTGAATCCCAGGAATTTGGGCAAGTAAATTAACTTGTCAGTCTCAGTTTTCTGGTCCATAAGAAGGGCATAATATTGCCCACCTCATGGGATTCTTCATGATGATTTGATAATGGATACGAAACATCTAACAAAGGGCCTGATACATAATAGATACTCAATAATCAACTCCTCCATACTCTTCAAACTTGTGTTGTTTCCAACCCTTGATATTTAACTTGAGGAAAACACTCTGACTCCACAATTAGAGATACACCTCACAAGGTGAATACGCTTGGGATAAGCAACCCATTTGCAAATTCACACTGAGGCATCATTTATTGGTATAAGCCTCTTTCCAGAAAATAAGGGTTTATTATAAGAAAGGGAGAAAGAGAGATGAAGAGTCCTGAATGTCAGAAGGAGGAAAAGAATAGAGGAAGGATATAAATTGAAAAAGGACATATGGATCCACTGAAAATAAGCTTTTTCTGTTTTAACTTTTTGTCTGAGAATGGTTATGTGCCTCAGAGTCTTCTTAAGTAATATGTAAAGATAACATTGATATCAATTTTAAAATATGGTTTTCAAGATCAGAGCAGTGGTAATCTTAGTGGAATGCTTCTGAGGTGTGTTTTCTTCTCTGAATTCCATATTCACACTCTTCTTTGTTTTATTGTTTCACTGTCTGTGTGTAGAGCATTCCATTCATCATGTTAGAAGTGCTTTTGGGGAAAAAAAACCCAGCAATGGTTGGATAGAAATTTCCTCTATGTTATGACTTCTGGAAGGCAGACAGTACATTTTATTTATCAAAATGTTCCTTTCATCACTGAGGGAGAGTTATTTAACACCCAGTATGTTTCATGCATTGTATTAAGTGTCCAAGATCCAATGGCTAAACAACTTCACTGCCTACCATGAGGACACAGTGAGAACAGGGTACATCTGAAACCTTTGGTGTATCTGGCAAAGTTGCAAATGTCGAGGCTCCACCCCAGGTTTGCTGAATCAGAATCTGTGGTGAGTGTCCTGGTAATTCTACCACATAAACCTTTGTGGGTTAGAGATTTTGTCTTGTTCTTTATTTTATTCCCAGTTCTAAGCACATATCCTGAGAGAGAGTAGACACTCAATACCTACTTGTTAACTTCAATCATTCCACAGATATTTGAAAATATTGGCCTTGCATGGGCCAGGCATAGTTCCAGACAGAAGTCCCCATTTTCGTGCAGTTTATATACAGAAAGAGGGAGGGGAAGACAATAAACAATAAACATAATTAGCTCAAGTGTCAGGCTAGACCTCCTTGGGATGGTGACATTTCAGCAAGGACTTGAAGGAGGTGAGAATGTGAACCTAGAAGATATTTGAGGAAGGAGAATCCCAAGAACAGAGAGCAGCTAGAGCAAAAGAAGTAAGTCAGGAGTATGGTTGGTATATCAGAGTAACAAGTACCCTTCTGGGCCGAGATCAGAGTAAGCAGCGAGAACAAATATTGGAGATGTAAGGAAGAGCAGATCATGTCAACCTTGTAAGCCATTTTAAGGACTTTAAATTAAATGAGAGAATGAATTAATAATTGAATGAGCTAATGAATAAAGTTGCTTTTATGTCATTTGGCAAGTATTAAGTAAAGAAATTCAGAGGGTGCTCAGAGCGGAGCCCATTCTTGTAGGTATTCAAATGTTTTAACATTAGATATTTTCTTTTTGCAGTTTGAAGGTGCATTTTACTATCATCAGTCTTACTATTGGCGAGTGAAAATTAAAAACAATTTTAATAAGAACAGTGCTCTTTCTGATTTTTGTTTTCTGAATATGTACACTATTTTTAAGAGGAAAAAGTTCTTTCTGTTCTTGCTTTTCCTAACATAATGAATTAGCCAACATGGCAGGAATAGAATGAAGGCCCTACGTCCTGTCCTTCAATCAAGAGTTCCTTCCTTCAGAAATCAGTTGCATTTGCATATACCAATAATAAACTAACAGAAGGAGAAATTAAGAAAACTGTCCCATTTACAATTGCTTCAAGAACTATAAAATACCTAGGAATAAATTTAACCAAAGAAGTGAAAGATCTGTACTCAGAAAATTATAAGAAACTGAAGAAAGAAATAAAAGAAGATATAAATAAATGGAAACACCTACTACGCTCATGGATAGGAAGAATTAATATCGTTAAAATGTCCATACTGCCTAAAGCAATATATAGATTCAATGCAATTCCTATCAAACTACCAAGGGCATTTTTCACAGAAATAGAAAATATAATCCTAAAATTTATATGGAACCATAAAAGACCCCAAATAGCCTCAGCAATCCTGAGAAATAAGAACAAAGTTGGGGGTATCATGCTATCAGACATCAAAACCTACTACAAGGCTACAGTAATCAAAACAGTATAGGGCCGGCCGAGTGGCTCAGTTGGTTAAGAGCTCGCTCAAGAGTGCGAGCTGAGCTCTGAGCAACAGCTGTTCGAGGCCAGCCCGAGCTGAGTTGCCATTGAGCTGCCAACAGGTGGCAGGATGGTTCAGCTAAAAAAAAAAACCAACAGAAAAAAACAGTATGGTACTGGCATAAAAACAGGCACATAGACCAGTGGAACAGAACAGAGACCCCAGAAATAAATCCATGTATATACAGTCATTTAATCTATGACAATGGAAGCAAGAATTTACACTGGGGTAGAGAGAGTCTATTTAATAAATGGTGCTGGGAAAATTGGATGGACACATGCAAAAAAATGAAACTGGACCACCTCCTTACTCCATATACAAGAACAAATTCAAAATGGATTAAAGAATTAAATGTAAGACCTGAAACCATAAAACTCCTAGAAAAAAATATAGGGAGTACATTTGCAGACGTTACCCTAAGCAATATTTTTATTGATACATCCCCACAGGCAAGGGAAGTAAAAGAAAAAATGAACATATGGGATTAAATCAGACTTAAAAGTTTTTTTACAACAAAGGAAACTATCAATAAAGCAAAATGGAAGCCTACTGAATGGGAGAATATATTTGCCAACGATATATCTGATAAGGGGTAATATCCAAAATTTATAAACCACTCATGAAACTCAACACCAAAAAAACAAACAACCCAATTAAAAAATGGGCAGAGGATATGAAGAGACATTTCTCTAAAGAGGACATACAGAAGGCCAACAGGCATATGAAAAACTGTTCAACCTCACTGATCATTAGGGAAATGCAAATAAAAACCATAATGAGATACCACCTCACTCCAGTCAGAATGGCTATCATCAATAAATCAACAAACAACAAGTGTTGGCGGGGCTGTGGGGAAAAGGGGACCCTGCTGCACTGTTGGTGGGATTGCAGATTGGTGCAGCCACTATGGAAGCCAGTATGGAGGTATCTCAAAAAACTGGAAATGGAACTACTTTTTGACCCAGCAATTCCACTCCTAGGCATTTATCCTGCAATACCCAAGACACTAATTCAAAAAAATATATGCACCCCTATGTTCATTGCGGTGCTATTTACAATAGCCAAGACTTGAAAACAGTCGAAATGCCCATCGGTAGATGACTGGATTAAGAAACTGTGGTACATTTATACAATGGAGTATTACCCCGCTATGAAATTGTACCATTTGCAATGATATGGAATGAAATCGTACCATTTGCAACAATATGGATGGACCTAGAGACTATTATGTTAAGTGAAATAAGTCAGTTGGATCAAATACCATAAGATCTCACTTATATGTGGAATCTAAAAAAACTGAATGAATGAGCAAAGTACACAGAAATAGTCTCATAGATATAGAGGAAAAACTAATGGTTGCTAGTTGGGAGAGGGGTGGGGATGAGGGAGAAGGGGAAGGGATTAGACAGCATAAATAGGTAACTACAATATTGCCACAGGGATATGAAAGACAGTTCGGGGAATATAATGAATAATGTTGCAAATATTTTGTGGGGTGTCAGATGGTCACATGTCTTGTTAGGGAGACCACTTCATGGATGCAGTAGAGGCTTAATCACTGCATTGTACACCTGAAGCTGATGTTGTATAATATTGTATACCAACTGTAATTGAATATATAGATAGTCACGGGATGTGGAGTATAGTGTGGCAGGGAGTCAAAGGAATTGTAATAGATATGTATGATATGGGGGGGAGGAGTGGGGTGGTGAACTGAGGGAGGGGAGTTGTCACTTTGAGGGGTAAAAAGTATAGCTATTGCACTGTGTTGTACACCTGAAACTAATTTTAAAAAGTAAATAAATAAAAATTTTTTTAAAAAAAGAGTTCCTTCCATTATCTCAGGTTGTCTTAAGATATCCAGAATATCTGACAAAGAAGTTCTGTAATTCCAAGGGTGGTAAACACAGTAGCCACCTTAAACTAATAAGTTCTATATCAACGAGAACTCCATTAAACTGGAAAACAAAGAAACCCAACAGTAGCCCAAAGTGACTGTCCTTTTACTGACTCTGTCTACCAAGTAAAAATAAAGTTTAGAAGGATTCTACATAATATGTAGTGCATTGATGTTTTCCAAGGTTACAGTACAAATTCTACCTGCAGTATCAGTTATTCTATAGGAGGTTCAGTCAAGTCCATGGATGTTTCACACATAAGATTATACAGATTACTTTATCATAGAAAAGCTACAGTTTCCTAAACAATCAAACACACCAAAATACTAGTTAAACAACACACACACACACACACACACACACACACAACTAAAGACATAACTGCAGACTAAAGTTTCAAGAGGAACATAGTAACAGACAAGAAAGGAAGATGAGGAAATCTGTTTTTAGCCTGATTATTTTCTATGACACTACCAAACTAATTTCAGAATCTAAATTTTTTTCAAATATATAGTGATAAATTATTATATTTTAGGATAATTTGATTATATTATGATTATTAAATATATATATTTCAACTGCAATGCACATATAATGGAATCATATTTTTACATTTGACAATATACTGCTGTATTTTAGTTAAAGTTTAAAGTTTTTTTCTCATCTTTTATAGGCTTTTAAGATGCTTTTTAAAAGTGACTTGGAGGGCCAGCCAAGTGGCACGTTGGTTAGGAGTTGGCTTGGGACGCCAGCTCTGAGCAGCAGAGCCCCCGGTTTGGATCCCACATGAAGGCCAGTGACACTGCCCTCTACAGCTAAGATGGTGAACAACAGTTCAACCTGGAACTGGGCTCCTGTGAGTTGCTGGTGACTGTGTAAACTGCAGTGGGGCTGGCCAGCAGTGGGGGTGAGATTTCATGAGCCACAGTGAGCAGCCTTCCAGAGGCCAGTGACTGATCTACCTCACCAGGGAAGAGCACAATGATAATACCAACATGGGCCAGTGAAGCAACGTCCTCCACAACTAGACTGAAGAACAAAAGGACAGCAACTTGTCTGTGGCCGTCCCCCAATTCCCCAATAAAATCTTAAAAAAAAATAAAAATGACTTGGAGTATGTGGGAAATCCAATATTTTGGTTTGTCTAACATTAAACAAGCCATGTAACACTGTTCACTTTCTTTTCTGTTCCATGTGAACAAAACTTTACTATTGAAATAATTCCTCCTGGAGCCATTATGTAGTATTCATTCATATAAGATAATCTCTTTATTCATACTACTATGCATACTACACCCAAGGAGTTAAATGCAAAGCTAACTACTGCTCACTTAGTCATTTATAAAACCATCTTTATCAGCAGAATATATGTAAAATGATCATGAACTTATGTAAATTAACACTGTAGTCCCACATAGTTACAAATGACTAATTTCTTTGCAGGATGTTAATATGTTAAATATTTTATACCAAGGAAAATGTGTTACACATACATTTGAAGCTTATGTTCTCCCTGGGAGCGATCCTGGAAAATAACATCACTAAACCTTCACATGCATATTAAAAATATATTTTGTTTCTTCTGTGATTTTTGTCATCTATCTTGAAAGTGTAGAGTAAATAATTGGTGAAAAACAGATACAAAGAAGCAACAAAATAAAATCTTTATGTTTATAGTCTAAAGTCATCCACACAATTCTGTATTTTTACAATGCTTTGGCATGAAAAGTTCACCAGCTGTGTATTAGTAAATTCAAACATTGTAGTTTCAGGTTTCAGCCTTATAGTATCATAAAAATACAATATGCGTCTGGGAAAGGTTGTTTATGAAAAAAAATTCTCGACAGTAATATTTAAAATATTGGTTATTGTTTAATGAGCACTTTTAGCTGAAATTAGTTAACTTAAACTCATAAACTGTAAAATTCACTGATCTGATGTAAAATAATCTTTCTGGTAACAGAGTCTGAGACACTGACCATCGTTCATGTTCTTTTACTTTCCTCTTGTTCTCTTCTTTTCCTCCTTGCCATTTCTTCTCTCCTTTCTACATTAAGGCTTTGCTTGCTTCCTTAACCTCTTTTCTGGCTGTTTCCCTCTTTCATTTGGGTACATTAAAACTTCTTTTGGCAAAAATCTCTCCTTTAGATACATCAGGGTCCTTGCACGAAATGCCTGGAAAATTAATTCCATGTACATTTTAGGAAATCTTGCTCACAGCTGCATTTTTCCATTAGAGATGGTTTCAAAGGCTACAGTAAAAAAAAATAAAAAAAATACCCACAGCCAAATGAGGCAAAGTTTAAGTGAGAAAACATGTGTGGAGCATTAAGCCAAGTGACAGAAACAGGGCTACATTTTCAGAGAAGCAGAGAAGTTCTGTAAATGTCTTTCCAATAAAACAAGAACATTTTTTGAGATTTAAAAATAAAAATCAGTTTGCCAAAACGTTAAAATTCACATTTGGTTTGAAAGATAATTATAGCTCAACTTAAATGACTGGTAAACAGGAACCACATATGTAAAAATAACTTAAAATATACCTGATAAGAGACAGAAATTCACCTTGAAACATTCTATCCATTTATTGTCAGTCTTTATTGGCTATTTGATCATAATGATTTTCTTAAAGTCGTAGTCTGCTAAAAACCCTGCTGTTTGTCAAATTTCCACTGATGTAACTCACTAATTTATGATAACTTCTGTGACTAAATCACATATTTTCTCTCTCCCTATTTTGGACAATCTTTTTTCACTGACTTTTTAAAAGATGGCTAATATACAAATTGATATAAGTAATACAAAATTTGCAGCAGTAAATTATTAAAAGGTTATCTAATCTTGAACAAATTTCCCAATAAACAGATTGCCCTGAAAGCTCTATGAACATTTTGTATAGGCCATGGAAAGTACATGATGAAGTAGCAGCCTTTATTCCCTGCATTTACTGTATCTTTGAGAAGAACAAATCGTACCTTAACATCTCTTCATAGCTGCCCAAATTGCAGAAGACCTTTCGTACATATTCTTATTCGATGTAATTATTGTATATTTTTGAGGGTAGTAAAAGGGACTGTTTTCTGTGTTCAAATAGTTCAGAAAGAAAAAGGGCATTTCTATAAGAAATTGGATAGGAGTTAGGAATTGCTGTGATAATAAATAAGTAGTCATTTTGGCTCTATGCAAATGACTGTTTACTGTAATTCTGAGCCTCTCAAGTCAATTAAGAAAGAATTGATGTGAAGTAATAACTTTATTTCCAAGGATCTCTGCTAATTCTGGAGAAGAACTCTCATGAGGAAATAATTGGGAAATATATTAAAAATAAAGTTAACATCTTTATGACCACTCTACTTTTCTGCTAGCCTAGGAAGATCAAATATGAAATATGACCTTTGTTTAGAAAAATCTCCCCCCTGCTCCTTCCACCTTTAACCTAATCAATTTGAGTTGAAGAACTGAGTTAGAAGTACAAAGGAGCAGCTGTCTCCTATGAAACTTTCCAATAACTGATGGTTAAGAGGTTCTTTCCAGTTCTATTCTGAAATGTCGAAGAGACTGGAGTGTTTTGGAACAGGTCCAAAGAGAAAAAACCAGTTGTTTATAGAATGACTTTAAAATTCATTGTCCAAGCCAGGACACTCTTGAGAGGGTAAGAGGGTGAAAAGGTAACTGGAAACTATGGAGTGACATTATGAAGTGAATCTTCTCACAGATGAAAGTTGGGTGAGATTTAAAAACAAAAAGAAAGTTTCTAGTAAATAATAATGGTAACATGCAAAAAATGTAAGTAAAAGCTGTTGACTTTGTGGGCAAAAGATACTCATTTTGGGGAGAAGACATTTAATATAGATATTTTTATCTTTTTGTTCTTCTGTTTCTTCAATTTTAAAATTATTTTATCGAAGTAATATGTAGTACAAAAAGACCAAATAATGCTATAAAGCCAAAAAAAAAAAAAAAAAAAAGAAAGAAAGGAAGGAAGCCACCCCAATACTATAATCTCTTCCTGCCTACCTAGTCACCAGGGACAACCCCTTTAAACGTTTTTAGTGGTTAATACTTATGTCCATACCTCTGAATAATACGGGCATTCTCAGTTGCATATTTTAATGTTATCTATTGCTTTCAATCAGGACAGCAGAAGAATTCTAGTCCTTTTCTATGCCCTCTTTTTTTTTTTTTTTATCTTTATATGGTTTTATCATATTTAGGGTAAATTAAAATTCTAC
This sequence comes from Aselliscus stoliczkanus, assembly GCA_033961575.1. Lineage (NCBI taxonomy): Eukaryota > Metazoa > Chordata > Mammalia > Chiroptera > Hipposideridae > Aselliscus > Aselliscus stoliczkanus. The sequence continues at coordinate 147,872,202 of CM066727.1, forward strand.
TCCTTTCTCCCTAATATGCTTTATGTATTATTTTATATATTTATAAATATATTTTTAAGGCACAATCAGATTCAGGCTTGGCTCTTTTAATAACAAGGTTATCTTGTAAGTAATGGACTTCCATTGGGTATCATTATGAATGCATAGATTTAAACATATTTGATGGGGGAGGGGCAAGATGGCGGCTGTGAGGAGGGCTCCATGAAATCTCCCCTGGAAATATCCACAATTTGAACTTCTAATACGTTTCAAAGAGACATCTACTCATCACACACAGCAACTAAGAGTTTCACACAAGGATTGCTGGAAGTTGTCAGGCCGGACGAGTAGGGAAAGCAAGCGGCCAGATGCGTGAGGTGCAGCCCACACCCGCGGCTGCGGAGGCACGGTGAGTGTTCCCCGGCTCGCTCCCTGCGGCCCGCGGCCCACCTAGAGTTCAGCAAGAGCGCGCTGGTTTGCAGTCTGAGGCAGAAGCCTCAGGCCGGGCAAGTGCGGGAGGAGAGAGAGGAGACGACTGTGCAGAGGTACGAGCTGCACCCGCGGCTCGCCGGGTCCCCAGGAAGCAGGGTGCAGAGCCCCGCAGCGACAGGGCAAGATCAGTCCCTGCATCCTCCCAGTTCAGGGATCAGTCTCTGCGCCCGCCGGGTCCCACGGAGCGCAGAAGCCTGAAACCCGGGAGCAGGGGAAAAAGAAGACTAACTCGGACACACAGCGCGACGGGTGGAGACGAAGGTCCCCGAGAGACGCGGAGCGGGGATCTTGGCCACACGGTAGGGTGCGCGCAATTCCCTAAATCCCGGCAGACCCTTTGGGAGAGCAGCAGGAACTCCGCTGGAGCATAAAGAGACAAAGGCCTTAGCTTAAAACAGTGTTGGAACTGTGGATTTGTTTATTTTTATGTTTTGTTTTGTTTTTCCTTTTTCTACTCTTGAACAGAAAGCAAAAAAAAACCAATAACCCACCCACTCCCACAAACTTTGGCCCCCGTCAAGTCAGTCTTAAACTGACTCCTGAATGGAGCAGTAGGGGCAGACTAGGAAGATATCCTTACCTGCAGGGGGTTGAGAATTTCCACCCAGTAAAGGCTGCAGAGTGAGACTACCTACCCCGCCCCCACCTTTAGGCAAGGCTTGGGAGGCAGGGCAGGTTCACCTGCTGAGGCACTAATTAACAGATTCTTAGCTGCAGGCTTTTGGTAGTGAGGAATTCTTTAATTCTCCACGGCTGTCAACCCAAAGGGTGCCCAGAGACACTCATTGAGTCTTTGGGGGTGCAGCCTTCCTTGGGATAGGCAAAAGCAAAAAGGTAGTGACTTTGTAAAAACCACCAATCACACGTCACAACCACACTCAAGTACAGCAAACCTGCAGTGCCAGGATCACGCTAGGCATCAGGTGGCCTACTGTTCCCACAAGACGCACAGGAATTTTTGTACAGCAGACAAACTGAAGAGAGCTTGGTGGACTTTAGCCTAGACTGGCACGGGTATTTTTGGTTTGTTTGGTTTTATTCTGTTTTGTTTTCCCTTTATTGGCTGCTTATCTTGGTTGTTTTTGGTTTTTGTTTCTATTTCATTCTAATCATATTGTAGTTTTTAATATAGGCATATGTATAGGAGTATATAGGTGAATATATGTCCATATATATGGGTGTGTAGACAAATATATATATATTTTTTTTTCCTTTTTTCTTTTTCTTTTTCTTTCTTTTCTTTTTCTTTTTTCCCCACCCTCAATTTCTCTCTTATTTTATTCATTCTTCTCACTGCTATACTTTTCCTCTTTTCCTTTTTTCTGCAAATTTTATTTTTTTAATTTTTGTTCTTACTTTTTTTATTATTATTTTAGTTTATTTTTATTTTTTAGGTATAGCTAATCGGTTTCTCATGTTTATTCTATTTTTTATTTTAGGATATTGTATTTTATTTTGTTTTCTCTTCTGTTATTATTGAGTGTGTGGTTTTTGTTTTGTTTCTGTTTGTTTTCTTCATTAGTATGATTGATATTTCTGTACAAGTTGACTGTGGTTTGATGGTTGTTTTTTTTTTTAATTGTGCGAGCATTTGGTTTCCTTTGGTGGTTGCGGAGGTTGTTCTTGTTGATCTGTTATGCTCTAAAATCACTCTGCAGCAGTGGGTCCAAACAAACAGACACAAGAATCATCATACCCGGAGGCCAACTTTCGATAAAACCAGAGAATTTCTGGGTTTGACATACAAGAGTCACACCCAAAAGGAAGTTGCTACAGGTACTAGGACCCATAGGGTCCAAGTTTCATCAGAGGGGTCAATCCTCTCACAGCAGCTCATAAACTGCAGACGCTGCTGATTCTCACAGCTAATCAATCTGGGAGTCAGTCCCACATACTGACAAACCAAAAGTAATCAAAACTAAAACAAGTGAGAACGCACAACACAAGGAACACCTCAGATACAAGCACAGGAGAATAGGGAGACTGAGTAATTCAAATATAAAGGACACACACCATATAAGTTTACCCAGAAAAGACTGAGAAACCTGGGGGGTCTATCTGTTATATTGAAGCAAACACAAACAGTAAGCCAGAATGGGGAGACAAAGAAACACAACACAAATAAAAGAACAGAAGAAACTTCCTGAATCAGTGGAAATAGAGGAAATAGAGGTAACCAACTATAGGAGACAGAGTTCAGAACACTGATTATTAGAATGTTCAAGGAAATTAATGAAAATGTAAAGGATAGAGAAATCATGAAAAGCAACCAGCTAGAACTTAAGAACACAATTACTGAATTAAATAACAAACTTGATGGAATCACTAGCAGATTGGATGAAGCAGAAAATCGAATCAGTGACTTAGAAGACAAAATAGCAGAGATCACCCATGCGGAACAACAAAAAGAAAAAAGAATGAAAAACATGGAAAATAGTTTAAGAGAGCTGGGGGACAACATCAAACGCAATAACCAATGGGTCATTGGAGTACCAGAAGGAGAAGAGAGGGAGCAAGGGATTGAGAATATATTTGAAGTAATAATGTCTGAAAACTTCCCTAATCTGGCAAAGGACATTGAAATACAAGCCCAGGAAGTGCAGAGAGTTCCAACCAGGATGATTCCAAACAGGCCCACTCCAAGACACATTATAGTGAAAATGGCAAGGGTTAAGGACAAAGACAGAATCCTTAAAGCAGCAAGGGAAAGGCAGCAAGTTACTTACAAGGGTACCCCCATAAGATTATCAGCTGACTTTTCTACAGAAACTTTCCAGGCCAGAAGGGAGTGGCAGGAGGTTTTCAAAGTGATGAAAAATAAAGGCCTACAGCCAAGATTGCTGTATCCAGCAAGGTTATCATTTAAAATAGAAGTCGAGATAAGGAGCTTTGCAGAAATAAATAAGTTAAGGGAATTCAGTACCACCAAGCCAGCTTTGCAGGAAATGCTAAAAGGGCTTCTTTAAGTAGAAGAGAAAAACAACCTATGAAAGACTACGAACACAAATAAGAAAATGGCAATAAATACACACCTATCAATAATCACATTAAATGTAAATGGATTAAATGCTCCAATAAAAAGACATAGGGTGGCTGAATGGATAAGAAAGCAAGACCCCAGCATATGCTGTATACAAGAGACTCACCTCAGATCCAAAGATTCATACAGGCTGAAAGTAAAGGGATGGAGTAAAATATTTCATGCAAATGGTACTGAGAAAAAAGCTGGAGTAGCAATACTTATATCAGATAAAATGGACTTTAAATTGAAGAATATAATAAAGGACAAAGAAGGACACTTCATAGTAATGAAGGGATCGATCCAACAAGAGGACATAACTCTAGTAAACATCTATGCACCTAACATAGGAGCCCCGAAATATATAAAACAGATATTGTCAGACATAAAGACAGAGATCAACAGTAACACTATCATAGTAGGGGACTACAACACCCCGCTGTCACTAATGGACAGATCCTCCAGACAGAAAATCAATGTGGAAACAGCGACCTTAAATGACACATTAGACCAGCTGGATTTAACAGACATTTTCAGAGCATTTCATCCCAAAGCTACAGAATATACGTTCTTTTCAAGTGCACATGGAACATTTTCTAAGATAGACCACATGTTAGGCCACAAAACAAGTCTCAATAAATTTAAGAAGATTGAAATCATTTCAACTGTATTCTCTGACCACAATGCTATGAAACTAGAAATCAATTATAAGAGGAAATCCGGGAAGCTGACAAATAAATGGAGGCTAAACAATATGCTATTAAATAGTGAGTGGGTCACAAATGAGATCAAGGAGGAAATCAAAAGATACCTCGAGACAAACGAAAATGAAAACACCACGACCCAAAATCTCTGGGATGCTGCGAAAGCAGTCCTAAGAGGGAAGTTTATAGCAGTGCAAGCCTACCTAAAGAAGGAAGAAAAATCTCAAATCAACAGGTTATCCTTACACCTAAGGGAACTGGAAAAAGAACAGCAAAAGACGCCCAAGGGGAGTACAAGAAAGGAGATAATAAAGACCAGAGCAGAAATAAACAATATAGAGAACAGAACAACAATTCAAAAGATCAATGAAACCAAGAGCTGGTTTCTTGAGAAGATAAACAAAATTGACAAACCTCTAGCCAGGCTCATCAAAAAAAAAAAAAAGAGAGAGGACTCAAATTAGCAAAATCAGGAATGAAAGAGGGGAAATGACTACAGACATCACAGAAATACAAAAAATTCTAAGAAATTACTATGAGCAACTATATGCCAACAAATTTGACAATCTGGAAGAAATGGATAATTTTCTAGAAGCATACAACCTTCCAAAGCTAACGCAAGAAGAAACAGAAAATCTAAATACCCTGATTACTACCAAGGAAACTGAATCAGTAACTGACAAGCTCCCAAAAAACAAAAGCCCTGGACCAGACGGCTTCACAAGTGAATTTTATCAAACATTCAAAAAAGAACTATCACCTATTCTTCTCAAACTATTCCAAAAAATCCTGAAGGAAGGAAGGCTCCCAAACTCTTTTTATGAAGCCACTATCACCCTGATTCCAAAACCAGATAAAGACATCACAAAAAAGGAAAACTACAGGCCAGTCTCCCTGATGAATATAGATGCAAAAATTCTCAATAAAATATTAGCAAACAGAATTCAGCAATATATTAAGAAGATCATACATCATGATCAAGTGGGATTCATCCCTAGTGTGCAAGGCTGGTTCAACATCCGTAAATCAATTAATGTGATACACCACATCAACAAAATGAAGGATAAAGATCACATGGTCATTTCAATAGATGCAGAAAAAGCATTTGACAAAATCCAACAGCCATTTATGTTAAAAACCCTTAGCAAAGTGGGAATACAGGGATCATATCTCAACATAATAAAAGCCATATATGATAAACCTACAGCTAACATCATACTCAATGGGTAAAAGCTAAAACCATTCCCCTTAAGATCAGGAACAAGACAAGGCTGTCCACTTTCTCCTCTTTTATTCAACATAGTGCTGGAAGTTCTAGCCACAGCAATCAGACAACAAAAAGAAATAAAAAGCATCCAAACTGGCAAGGAAGAAGTAAAATTGTCATTATATGCAGATGACATGATACTGTATATAGAGTACCCCAAAAACTCCATCAAAAAACTATTGGAACTGATAGATGAATTCAGTAAAGTAGCAGGATATAAAATCAATGTTCAGAAATCAGTGGCATTTGCATATACCAATAATAAACTAATGGAAAGAGAAATTAAGAAAACTGTCCCTTTTACAATTGCGTCAAGAACTATAAAATACCTAGGAATAAATTTAACCAAAGAAGTGAAAGATCTGTACTCAGAAAATTATAAGACACTGAAGAAAGAAATCATAGAAGATACAAATAAACGGAAACACCTACCATGCTCATGGATAGGTAGAATTAATATAGTTAAAATGTCCATACTGCCTAAAGCAATATATAGATTCAATGCAATTCCTATCAAACTACCAAGGGCATTTTTCACAGAAATAGAAAATATAATGCTAAAATTTATATGGAATCATAAAAGACCCAGAACAGCCTCGGCAATTCTGAGAAATAAAAACAAAGTCGGGGGGATCACGTTACCAGACATCAAAACCTACTACAAGGCCACAGTAATCAAGACAGTTTGGTATTGGCATAAAAACAGGCACATCAATCAGTGGAACAGAACAGAGAGCCCAGAAATAAATCCAGGCATTTACGGACAGTTAATCTATGACAAGGGAAGCAAGAATTTACACTGGAGTAAAGATAGTCTATTCAATAAATGGTGCTGGGAAAATTGGACTGACACATGCAAAAAAATGAAACTGGACCACCTCCTTACGCCTTATACAAGAACAAATTCAAAATGGATTAAAGACTTAAATGTAAGACCTGAAACCATAAAAATCCTAAAAGAAAATATAGGGAGTACATTTGCAGACATTACCCAGAGCAATATTTTTACTGATACATCCCTACGGGCAAGGGAAGTAAAAGAAAAATGAACATATGGGATTATATCAGACTTAAAAGTTTTTTCACAACAAAGGAAACCATTAATAAAACAAAAAGGAAGCCTACTGAATGGGAGAATATATTTGCCAACGATATATCTGATAAGGGGTTAATATCCAAAATTTATAAAACACTCATGAAACTCAACACCAAAAAAACAAACAACCCAATTAAAAAATGGGCAGAAGATATGAAGAGACATTTCTCTAAAGAGGACATACAGATGGCCAACAGGCATATGAAAAAAAGTTCAACCTCACTGGTCATTAGGGAAATGCAAATAAAAACCACCATGAGATACCACCTCACTCCAGTCAGAATGGCTATCATCAACAAATCAACAAACAACAAGTGCTGGCGGGGCTGTGGGGAAAAGGAGACCCTGCTGCACTGTTGGTGGGATTGCAGATTGGTGCAGCCACTATGGAAGTCAGTATGGAGGTATCTCAAAGAACTGGAAATAGAGCTACCGTTTGACCCAGCAATTCCACTCCTAGGTATTTATCCTGAAAAACCCAAGACACTTATTCAAAAAAAGTTATGCACCCCTATGTTCATAGCAGCACAATTTACTATAGCTAAGACTTGGAAACAACCAAAATGCCCATCAGTAGATGACTGGATTAAGAAACCGTGGTATGTTTATAGAATGGAGTATTACTCCGCTATAAGGAAGAATGAAATCGTGCCATTTGCAATGATATGGATGGACCTAGAGACTATTATGTTGAGTGAAATAAGTCAGTCAGAGAAGGACAAATACCATATGATCTCACTCATATGTGGAATCTGAAAAACTGTATGAATGAGCAAAGTAAACAGAAACTGTCTCATAGATATAGAGGAAAAATCAGGGTTGCTAATTGGGAGGGGAATGGGGATGAGGGAGAAGAGGAAGGGATTAGACAGCAAAAATAGGCAACTACAATATTGCCACTGGGATAGGAAAAACAGTTTGGGGAATATAATTAATAATGTTGTAAATATTCTGTGGAATGTCAGATGATCATAGGTCTTGTTAGGGAGACCATTTCATGGATGGAGTAGAGGTTTGATCACTGCAGTGTATTACTAAAGCAGAGGTGGTATACCTATTGTAATTGAATATATATAGATAATCACGGGATGTGGATTATACTGTGGAAGAGAGTCAGAGGAAGAGTAATAGATATATATGATATGGGGGGGAGTGGGGTGGTGAATTGGGGGTGGGGGGTTGTCACTTTGAGGGGTAAAATGTATAACTATTGCACTGTGTTGTACACCTGAAACTAATTTAAAAAAAATTAAAATTAAAAAAAAATAAAATAAAAAGATAAACATATTTGATGTATTTCAATTTTGTTCAAGAATGCCATGGGATTCAATCAGCAAAATTTAAACTGTGAGTAACTCTACAGAAAAAAATAATCTCTTTTCTATTTAAAAAAATGCCAGGAAATAAAAAGGAAAAAGGAAATGCAGGGAAAACCTAAGCTGCAATTAATGGCTATTTGGATCTTCATTCAAAGAAGAATACTGTGAAAAAAAAAAAAAACTTTTATAGGAAAAATGTGTACAATGAATGATGAATGGGTAGCTAATGATATTAAGAAATCCTTGTTGATTTGGAGGAATAGAATGATGATGAGTGGTTATTTTTTAAAGGGCTGATAATTGTTGAGGTTGGGTGAAAAGTACATAAAGATTTATTACACCGTTTTTTCTAATTTTGTGTGTTTTTGACATTTTTGTGATAAAACTTTAAAAATTCCTATTCTGTACTTTTATTATTATGACTATAGGAATATTGTTTATTGTAGTGTCACATAAAGTATTTCTATTTTATTTTCTTACTTGAACAATATTTTATTTTCTTTGAAGTTAAAATTTCCTTGGTTTTTATTTTCTTAGTTTTTAGATGTGTTTCCACATCATCCAGTAACTCTGTAAATATCTCTAAACACAATATTTCCACACAGTCAAACCTATTAGATAATCTATTTATTCTCTTTTCTTTTTTCTTTTCCTGAAAGAATTGATACTAGAACTACACCCTTTTGTTCTAATCTTCACTACTTGCTCTCAAGGCCTAATTAACAGTTTTCATTCTGAGAATTTCCTTTGCCTTCCTTTCTTTTCTTTTGAATCCTGTTTACTAATTCTTTTTTTCTTTTCTCCCTTGTTTTGGTGGAGCACATCCTTCAGAAGTTCCCTCAGAAAAGTGCATGAGATAATTTGTTAAGATGGTGTTTGTCTGAAAATATCTTTATTCTATCTCCACACTAGATTGATAGTTTATCTGGGTAGAGAATTTTAGATTGTCAGTAGTTTTCACTCATAATTAAAGTTATTGTTCTATTGTTTGCAGCTTCCAATGTGTGAGAAGTCTGATGACATTCTTATTCTTAATCTTTTGCATAGACTTGTTTATTTTCTTTGCAAAAAGGGGTTAGAATCTTTATTATTAGTGATCTAGAAATTTATAAGTACATTGTTTTTATAACAATTATTGCAATAACTTCTATCTTTCTGAGTATATTGATTTTATTTTCTTTCAAAATTTTTCATGTTACCTACATTTTTAACTTCTTTTTCTGAGTTCTTTTTTTACTTGTTTTAGTGTATCTTTTTTTATATCAGAGTTTTTCCTCAGATATAAGGTGGTCTTTGGCTGTTTATTCATTCTTAACAATGACATTCTGGAAAGCTAATTAAGAAATATATCTGCATGAATACAGCTTATTAACTGTATTGACTAGTAGAGTTCACTCTAGGATGATCAATGATTGACTGAACTTTTTATTAGAGAATCCTAGATTTAAGAATCTGCAGTATTTTTCTTTGGGATAGTTCAGTTTCTCAGAGAAGGATACACATATCTCTTGTCAGAGTTTGGGAGTGGAGGCAAGAATAGAAGATTGGTTGCCATCATTCTCTTAAGGAACATAGCTGGGGCTGATCTCATTGCTAAATATGTTAACTTTCATATTATCCCCATCATCAAACCAGCATCTCACCCATATAGATAGTTTGCTATATTCTTTTGGTTATACTTGGCTATGTTCTTGGTTATACTTGGCTATGTTCTTGACAGAAGTCCACCTAGTACAATCAAAGGCAGGCATAACACTCACTCATTAGTAATCATTCTATCTGGTCATTCAAATTGCAATTATAATATACATAGAAAAGAATAACCATTTTTTACCAAGATAAATTTGCAAACATAATTCTATTAAATAATGGTAAATATCACAAAGCTATAGAATTTTAAGATTTTTGTGGAATATATTTTATTATGAAATTCCAATCAAACAGTGAATTCAAATAATATTTACCTCTGTAATGGTTGAACAATAATATTAGGTGGATTTAGATATCCTAAGGTGTGTTTTCAAATTGGTGTTAAATGATATTAAAATCAATATAGTAGCAATATAGCATGATTGCATACACACACACACATACACACACACATCTTATAAGTAGAAAGACAAAAATAACTCTGTTAATCGAAATAAAGATTTTCCAAGTTTCTTTTCTCTAATAATTCAATAGGATGGAAAATAATGGTATGGAAATATAATAATCTTTATGATACTTATCCATATCACCTCTGTTATGAAATATCTTTGTGGCCTTTAATCTGGTGAGCTCATCAACTTTTTCAGTATCTTTCTGTTGAAGAGAAACATATATCTAGCTTCAGCCATAATCTGTAAAGAAAGCTCCATAAATATATGGATATATAGATAGATATAGCTATAGATATATAAATATAGATAGGTATAGATAGATATATAGATGTAGATATATAGAGATATAGATATAGATAGATATAGATACAGATATAATTTCTTACTGAACGAACCCAACTTAACATTCAATAGTCACCTCAAACTCAATCAAAATGAATCTATCATTGTTTCCAGAAACTAAGGTCCTCCTCCTGCATTCCTTCTCAGATCAGTGGTGTCACCATTACTATCTCCCATGCTAGAAACCTGTTTTCTGACATCCTAACACACACACACACACACACACACACACACACACACACACACACACTTCATAAAAACTGGTCAATTCTATTTCAAAATTTCTCTCAGATTTAGTCCCTCCTTTTCGGAAACATTGTTTCCATTATCTTTAACCAGACTCTGCAAAGACTGCTACTGGATTTGCGTCTGACCATAACTCTGCATATGGCACTCCCCTAATTAATGTTTCTGTGAGAGACTGACCACCAGTCAGAGACTAAAAACACACCCGCTATTTGCTCTAGACATGGCCTCAGTCTGTTCTATACCTTGTACCTTACACTATAGTGACACAAAATAACCTTTCCTTATGTGTCATACTTTCCTCGACACAGTGATTTTGTTACTTAGTATTGTTCTGTTTTATCTGACTAGAATGTTGTTTGCTCCCGCTCTCTAGTCCTGGTACACTCCTGCTTTATTGTAAAACCTGTAACAGTTGCTTTGCTCTGGGCAGAATCAGTCATTTCTTCATGCAGTTACTTGTTCACACCTATGGACAAGTCATGCCACTTGTTAGCTTTGACAGTAATGTACTTAAATGATTCATAATTTACTGTATACAAATGTTATACACAATTTATCATAGATCTTATTTTTAGGGCTCTCAAATTACGTAAAATATCGGCAAAACATACTTGAAGTTCTGTAAGTTAAATGGGTACATAAAGCAATTCTACATAATTCTGTCAGGTCAGCAGTCATACCAGTGACCTTGGGCAACATTTACTAGGCCCATGTTAGCTCTTAAGTAAGCTGTATTGCTCTGAAACAATGGAGGTTTTGCTGAACAATTCAATCAACTCTGTTATGAGAAGAAATTTAAATAAAAACCAAAAGTCACAGTAATTTTTATGGATGACATTTCCATGAATTTTAAATCTTTGAAAATTGAATTGTTTTATTGCACAATCCGAACTTATTTTTACAGTAACAGGATAAATTACCACTACTTTCTAATATTTAAAATTTTACATTTCTACTCCTTTCTCACTTCTACTCTGCATTCTCAAATATAAAGCATTTTCTTCATTTGTTTTGGAAAGAACGAAATGTTTTCCACATAGTGATTCCCGTGCTTATATTTAAAATATATCCTGTGAGATGCTGAAAATTCAACTCAATTGGAAAACCACATGCTGATTTTCTACTTTTTGCCAGGTGCTAAAGTAATATGCTAACTGCTTTGGAAAATTGATAGTGTGATGTAAATAAAAGACCCTGGAATTCAGGGTCAGTAGATCTAGATTCAAACTTCAGCTTTATCATTACAAGCTGCACCCCACAAGTCACTAGTACATAGGTTCTTTAAGGATTGTCTCTGTTTCAACATTATTTCTTGACATCTTCCCTGTCTCAGCCAGGACAAATTGGGTTTGAATTCTCTAATTTATGTAAAGTTTGTGTATTTCTCACAGTTCTGTAGAAAAAATAGAAACTTCTATAGGTATTTTAAACAGAAAAATGTTTAATACAGGAATAAATGCTCCTAAAATCATGTAAGTGAGAGGAACTATAATGAGGATGCTGCAAGTAGAACCACTGAGTGCAAGAATTTAAAGCCACAGCTTTGATCCAGCAGTCAGAAACACTCCGCTAATATAATGCCTCAGCTGCCTCTTGACACCCACGAAGCCGGTAACTGGACAGGAACTCAGAGTCTGACTTCCACTCCCAGCTCCACACCTGC